>CM063590.1:9324421-9999830 GCA_032356905.1 Salix exigua | reverse complement strand
GCTATATACTCTGCCTTTTTACAGAAGAAATACTGACTATTGCAGTTTATTGTTCTCAAGGATACAATGGGGTCAAAATACAAGCCATTTACAGAACAAACTTCCACGACACCTCCGACAAAATTCACATCACGTTACACTTATCTTTTGATTTTGTGTCTAGCTTTGAAGAAGAAGAAGAAGAAGAAGCAGTTTTACCACTGCTCCTTGGCACCTGCAAGAAAAGCAACTAGTGAATCAGTAGTCCTATATGTCTACAAGTTAAGACATTTGATGCAAAATTGCTAGAAACTCATGTATTTTGTGAACATCTTGTAATTATTGATTGGTCAAATGGCTTCAAATTAATACACATAATTCTTTAACCTCATTGATGAGGTATTCTAATGCTGGGTTTTCAATAAAAATTTCCAGTTTCTTCATTGAACAATTGTGCAAGTAATACATGAACATGAGCATGCACATGCAATTATGTATTGTGTTTACTCCTGTTTTTAGATATCACCTCAAATTGCTGACCAGCCACGGGAGGCCAGTGAACAATATCAACTGAAAAAATAATAGCATTGATTTCTTATTTCAAAAGTCAACAACATCCAAAGCATAAAAAACATTAATGATTTACCCGGGGCCCTGAGACTAGTCTTGAACCACCAGTTGCGGATGCTTGCTGCACATTATTGTGTTGCGGCTGTTGCTCCTGCTGCTGCTCATACTCCTGTTGTTGCATAGCTATTGCCATTTGCAGATCAGAGCTGCCATAATAGCACGGTTAGTACATATATTTATACAAAGAGATCACTAGATCAGTAATGGTCTTGTATCCACATTCCAACTGAGATTAATGATTAAGTCAGTCATAAAAGTAAAAGGATTACTTCATATCCACACCCGCTTGTGCAGCACTGCCAATGCTGGCAAGATAGTCCTGAGACGTGAATTAAAAATAAGCTCCATGGAAGCAAAATATAGAGAAATGAAGAATTGGAATACTTCGGAGTTTGGACAAGAAAGAAGAGCATACAGAGGTACTGGTCATAGCATTGTGCTCATCCCATGGATTATTTGTATGACTTTCCACCTTGAATTCCTTGAAGTTTCCAGTCATAAACAATGTATCCCCATTCACCTGAAGTCATGGGAAGTCAAGATTACCATGCCAAACTCCACAAACAATGCCTTCAACTTCAATGAGTTGTTGCAAATTCAGAAATCATTGATATAAAAGTTTTGTTTTCTATTTTAACATCACAAATGAAAATTAGAAAGAGAAAAAAAGAGTGAGAAAATGCCATTATTACTCGTGGGCTTTTGAAAGTTACGGGTTTAAAGGAAAATCTTTATCACTGTTGCCTTCTACTAACACACCAATACAGCATTACTGCCAGACAATCAAATTAATTTGACTACATTTAGCACAACACACCTCAATCCAATTTTTTAATATAACAAAATATGTACTGCATTCTAGTTTTGACTAAGACTTGAAGATATTTGAGCTCACAGTCTAACCTCAATGAGTTTCTCCCACACCAAATCAGGCTGATTAATGTAACCCTGGTCTGTGGCTAAAAGATATAGTTCACCATCATACTGCAAACCATACAATAGTAGATACATCATACAACTGAAATTCAGAAAAAGAAAAACAGGGAACTAGATAGTGTTTTTTTTTAAACTGCTTGCTAAACAGGTCTAATTCAAAATCAGGAGCTTTGACATTGTAAGCTAAGCCACAAAATAGCGCATCCCATCCTGTAACTAACCTTAAACATGGTGCTAAAGTGATTGTTGCGGAAAAAGACACACAGTTCACGCTCTTTAAGCCCATCTTGTAAGCAAAAGAGGCTGCAAAAAGTAATGAGGAAATCAGTTGAACGTCTCCGGACCCAGCACAAAAAATAAATAATCAAATCCAAGGAATTGAGAGATTATAAAGCCAAACAGTGGGCCAACATACCCATAAAAGGTCAGTTGGCTAGCATTGTTCTTCAAAAAGTTCCTTATCCGCTCCCCTAATAGAATTGATAAGAATATGAAAATGTGTCAAATATATTCACATTACTTGTTAACTGAGCACCTAATATATGCACAAGTTTGTTAGAGAGACAAAGATACGAGAAAAATCCAAGACAACTAACATATCCACTTCTATAGCACAATCACTCACCTTGCTGTGCAGTGATTTCATCAATAGACCTCACAGTTTCATCAGTTTGTTCGGAAAGAATCACCTCACCTTCATACAAAGGCTCTCTCTCTTCACAATTTGAAGTTCTTGAATCTAAAATGCATTCTTCTCCCTCGTATATGGGCTCACTTCCATCAACACTTGAAGTAAGGGTATCAGGTGTATCAATATTCTGAAGTCTACCGCTAGATGAATCTGACTCTGGAACTAGAGAAGCTAACCCTGGTGCTTCCAACATGTCATGCCCCCTTGAAATATCTGATAAATTGTGAACCTCATTAATAGAAGTGGACTTATTCTCAACCTTCTGACCATCATGCAAAATATCTGTAGGGTCTCCATCCAAAGATCCAGTACTTTTTGCCCAAAAAAGGAACAATGCATCTTGAGTCTCGACAACTGTGTCAGCACTATGATTCTCAATCACATCATGACAAGATATCTGTTCTCCAGATTCTGTGCAAACTGAATCATCAAAATGATCAGTCAAATCTGTCTTTAAGATAGAGCCTGTCAGTTCCCCTGGGAGAGTTTCTGAAGATGTCGGATTATTATTGTCATCAGTGCTCAATGCACTAAGATTTTTATCAACACCGACATGTCCCTCTGATGTATCCCGGGAAGCCACAACCATGGTCCCCTTCATAGGTTTACTTTCATATGAGCCAATAGACACAACCCTTCCATCAACATTGGCTACAAGAGAATTGTCCACTGAACTTGGCAACTCAGTCTCTGACAATTTTAAGACCCTCAATAGCTCTGCTTCTTCTTCTATATCCCCTTTTCTTAAATTTTGATGATCAGAGACTGAAGGTGGAGAATCATCAAAAGATCTAGCCTTTGAAAGACAAGGAGAAGGAACACCCAAAGTAGCAGTCGTAGCAGCAACAAAGTCAATGCAATCTTCCTCGGTTTTAGTTTTACCATCTTCCCCAGACAGATTTTTACTTTCATCCTCCATATTTCTTGTTTCAAGAGCAACAAGCTCCTCCATGAGAGTATTATAGGATTTTGGCCCAATCGCATTAGCAGCATCATAGTCCTAGTGTATTGAATAACGATAATTAATCATCTAAATCTTAAAACCAGATCAAGACATTCAGCACTAGATGCTTTCTGATAATAAAAAAAAAGCAGGACAATTTAAGGAACAAGGAAACACATACTGTTAATTTTACATCATGATAATCGTAAGCACTTATTTCTCAAGTATAATGCAACTAGCAAAATATGCTTGTTCAATTACATGGTTCCAGAAAATTTTCATAAGAATTAGGCAACTTACAAATAATAAAATATAAAAGAGAGCAAAAGGAAAGAATAATGCCCATCAAGATGTATTGGTAAAATTCATGCAAATTGTGAAATATCATATCCTTTCTCAGAAACAACATAATAACTGAGATATATCCAAACAGAAAGAACCACAACCATACACACACAAAAATGGTTTCATCTGGTGACAAGGCAATAAAGCTTAAACAGTTGGTGATACAGGAAGCAAATGCAAAAGTTAAAACTACACAATCATTAGGCAAAGACAAGATTTCAATGGCATAATTTAGGATCCAATACCTCCACGGAGTAGACCCTGAGATTACTAGGCACACTAAAGAAGCTTTATATGCCAAGTGATGCACAGAGCCTCAGTAATTATGATTTTTTGTATGGGTTCATACTTTGATTCAGCAGCTCATTGTTTATGAAATAAATTTCTCTGTCTAAAGGACCTCTCTCGAGCAAGAGATTATGCAAACATGCACAGCATAGCTTTTAGAAACTATCTAACAAGACAAAAGGAAAAAATTTAAAGTCATTGCCTTGCTGACATGTTTTAACTAAGCCCTTTAGCCTACTGGTAAACCTGTCCAAATAATAAGGCCTTCTTGTGAAATAGGAGTATTTGTATTCATCAGGAAAAAAAAAAGCAACATATATATCTGATCAAGAACAGAGCCCATTGCAAAGTAACAACTATCCATTGGCTTCAATATATCCAGCAAAAAAACATTCTTGGAAGGCAACTGGACATTGAATCAATACATGTTGAAAAAGTAATAGCACATTGAAACAACAGCAGTTGATTCACATTGCAGCGGCAGTGAAAAACTATACTAGATTATAACAATCTGTAAGCCTCCATTTCTTGTCATCATTAGCTAATCTTTCATATGATGTTAATAAGTTTTACTTTGGCTTCCAAACAAGTTAAAGCTGCTGCAAAGGGTACAAAACAAATTACCTAACATGACAGGTGCTTACTGCTTCACAAAGAACTTAGGTTTTCCTACTTTATTTGATTTGGTGCATATAATTTATATGATATAGAAAGCACCTAGATATTAGTTATTAAATTGTTGAGCTTGATTAAAATAAATTGAGTTCTCCTTTCAAGATTGAGTGTGTCGCTCTTGTATTGCTTCTCCAGGATCGAGTGTTTCTCTTTTATTGTTGTTTTGGTTCTTATTCTATGTCAACTCTTTTGTTTTGGTGATTTTGCTCTCTTGTCCTACATCACCTGTCCACAACTTCTTATTTCCCTTTCAAGACATGCAGAGCCTGACTAGACAGACTTACAATTGATTCCAGGAAAAAATCGGTTGTTCAATAGGTAACAAGAAGATAGCACCAGAAAGTTTTTCCTCTGGTAATTTTGAAAAGAGAGGCTACAAGAATGAGACTTAATTCACAAACCGTTTTCAAATCCCCACAATCAAGAATCTCCCCTAGGCATTTCCATTGAATACAGCTTAAACTATCATTATTTCTGACCTTTAGCCAACCAAGTTTAAGTTATATTGACAATGATGATCTACAAGAAACACCGAGCTACGCATTTCAGCATCCTTGATGTTATTCAGTGCCCCACTATATAAACATGCAAATGTTTTTATGTTGTCATTTTCCCTAATATTCATGAAATAAGAGTTTTAAGTTACAGTAAGAGTTTTAAGATAGGGATAGGTAGAACCAGATAGCTTAATACTCCTTCAGTTCTCCATAGATAGTCTTTAACCCGCTGGTATTATTAAATTTAATCAAGCCCTCTAAATTATAAAAGGCAGAGCATTCCAAAAACTGCCATCATGCAATCATCACCCTAACATAGTTGAATATTGAAGGAAGTGCATGCCAAGTATAATTAGAAAAACACCCTCTTATTAACACCACTGTACAGGCAACTAGGCATCAATCATTCCTAGGAGAAACAAATCTGGAGTGAGATTAATTTAATTTAACTGAAATATAAAATGCAATGCTTGGAAAGAGCATACCTGGGGATCAACCATCCAACCATGATATAAAGGAATGTCAAGTAAATCAAATATGGCACATTCTCGGGTAAACTCGAAATCATCTATCCTGCATGGTCATATATGTTAGTTAAGGAAAAAAGTACAAGTACAGAGAGAGAGAGAGAGACCAACCTCCTAAACTTTAAATTTACATCAATTCCAGTGGCAAGTCTTGGAAGCAATTCGATGGCATCTGCAATATTCTGCTGTTGATTTTCAACATATCCTGCATCTTTATTCTGCATGGTGAGAAAAGCAATCAAAATAACATAGACCAATTAATAATAAATATATCAAAGCAAACAATAAATATATCAAAGCAAACAAGAAAATCTGCTCATGGTTATTACATTTACATTGCTGTTGGAATCAATCAACCTTTCTGCAACAAGGGATAGCAATTGTTCCTGCGAAACTTCCGCGCTGTCTGAGCTCAAATTTAGATTATTCTTTAGCAGAAGGACGTTACCTATAGCAAGCCCACATGTTCAAAATCAAGCCACAATTCTAGTTGTATTTCCCACCAAAAATCGACAAGAATGATCCTTTATAGATATTTTTAAAAATAATTTATTTGCAGAAAATGTGAAAATAAAATGATCATTCAAGATACATCCAAAACAGCATTTGATGCTTATACAAGCACAAGTAATCCCTTCTTTTCACCAATATACTAAAGTAATGAGAGAAATCACACATCCAAGCCTCCTCTATGATTGTTAAGGAAATAAACACAAATTTTATTAACCAGTGTCTGGTGGACTATGTCTAACAGGATTATTTTGGGTTCAATGAAGTCGACTGTCAAGTTCTTGGCACTAGAACAACAATTACCTTAACAATAGAAAAGACAACGTTCCTCTGAAGAAAAAATCCTGCCAGTGTTACCAAAATAATGATGCCCTTAACAAAAGAAAAGAACATTTACACCAAAGCAGTGAATCCCAACAGTAAATTTGATATAACTCAAGATTTCTGTAAGAATTTGCACTCAACTATCCCTAGGAATGTGCTGAAACCTACTTACCAAAACGACTGAAATCCTAGCAATCGTAAAACCAAATTATCAAACAAGCACTAATACGATCACATATCATAGGTTCGGTTTCTCCACAGGTTATATCAACCAGTATTCCAGGGTGGGGCGGGGCGGCGGCGGCTATAAATATTGAGAATGTAACGTTAACGCCTAGTTATTCCAATTTCAATGGTGAAAAGTCACAACATCAAAATCAATAGCTTTTTTTTTTGCATTAAACTTCATAGCATGAAAAGGAAACAGGCAATTGATCCAAATTATTGAGTTTTTCAATTTGCGTCATCAGCACCTCGAAATTAAAGCATGTTAAGCAGTTAATCTTAGTTTCCTAAGCAGGTTCTACAACCCAAATTAAGTTTCTGTTTGTCAACTAAGAGTATCCAAGAATTAAATCAAACTTGCCTAAAGCAGTCAATTTCCTTGAAACCAAATTAGAGAACACGCTTAAACGAAACGGACTTTCCTATTTTCACTGAAACTTGATAAAAAAAAAAAAAAATTCAAATCTCAGTTTTCAATTTCTGCAAGAAATCAAGTGAAAGAAATTTAACAAAAAACAAAAAAACCTAAAAAACGTGTTAACAAAAAATATGGAGAGATAAAAGAATTACAGATGGCAAGGAGAGGACAAGGTCCATTGTCGTTTTGGAGAACGATAGGAGTGGTACGGCCTAAGAAGTGTATCGTTTTGGTCTTGTGAAGGCACTCTTTTTCTCTCTCTTTCACTTCCACTACTACTTCTTGTTGTTGATTCTGACCTTGAGGTTCTTCGCCTGGAGAAGAAGGAGAAGCCATTTCTTTCTTTCTATTTTGGATTTCGAGAAGAGACAATGGGAGAAATTTTGATTTTGATCGAGTCACAGAGGGGGTTTGAAACGATAGTGATCTCCACGTAATGGTAAGCAGAGAAGGGATGTTTTAGACCTTTCAGTTATTGGTAGTTGGATTTTGTTATTCTATTTGAAGTAGATGATCGACACTCTATTGCAATTTTCAAAAAATTATTTTTATTTTTAAATGTAAATTAAAAGAATAATATTTTAAATTATTTTAATGTCTTGTTATCAAAAATAATTTTTTAAAAATAAATAAATAATATTATTATTTTAATATATTTTTTAAATATAAAATATTTTTAAAAACAACCATACTATCAATCCGTTACTAAGAGCCTTTTGGGCACAGCTGTTACTTTTGTGATTGACGTTGAAAAAAAACAGTTTTATAAAAAGTGTTTTTGATTACGGTTCAGAACTGAAATTTAAGTGTTTGGTTAAAATTTAAGTCTTTTAACGGTGATACCAATCCTGTAATATTTAATTTTTACTACTTTTTACTAAATATCTCTCCTTTTTATCATAAATTTATTTATTTATGAGATTTACTATATGCCATTACTCATAAACAAACACATGTTTGGAGGTTATGGCTATGTTCTTTTTTCTTAAAAAAATAACTATAGATTAAAAATTAATATTTATTTTTTATGAATTAAATTAAATATATAATCAGATAATTTAAATAAGAAAAATCTTAATATTAATTAAAACTAAAGCAAGTATTATACTATATAATAAGAAAATCAAGCATTCACTGTAGTGTTTTTACTGTATCACCAAACACACATTACTGTGGATTTTAATAATAAAATTACTATATTACCTCTTCATGTATAGTATTTTTAGCCTTGGACTAGGGCACATTTTTTATTTTACGTGCATAGTACAACAACCATTATTGCCCCAAATTAGATAAAAACCAAAAGTTTTTTGTTGGGAGTGTCACGGTAATTTCATATTTTCAGTGCACAGTAAAATAACTCATTTACCCTCCAAAAAGATTTAAAAAAAAAGAGTTGCCTGCATGGGTGTTTCGGGTATTTTATTTTTTTCAAAAATATGTGGATACAGATATGCCCTCGTAAAAAAGAGTTGTCTGCATGGGTGTTTTGGGTATTTTAATTTTTTCAAAAATATGTGGATGCAGATATGCCCTCGTAAAAACCAAATCCAAGATTTGAATATAGGAGTGTTTAGGAAATTTATCATTTTTCTTGTTTTTCATGTGGACATTATTGGCGTGTCGTCCGAACACGTCAATTATTTTCTTCGTGATGCTCCCTGTCGAGGGCATGTACAACATCATATGGTGTTTGCAAATGTTCATTCGGTGTCTCATCAAATGTGCAGTCGTGGCCTCCACCTCATGTATGTGCACGGTAGTCCACGGTGGACGAGAATGGGGTGGTAGTCGGTTGAACCTTTCCCCTCTTTTTTTCTCCCCTGCAAGCTAAAGTGCACGGTAGTTCTCTTTGTTTATGATGTTTACATTTTAGTACATAATCTTTGGAATGTTTGGTATAATATTGATTTCTATTCTGAAAGTTTTGATTTGTTTCAATTTTATCTTTCAATTGAATTTGATTATATATTTCATTTTCAATTCAGTCCTTATTCTTTTAATTTTTGAATTGGTTTTAAATCCCTTAATATTTTTGGTATAGAAGTTTTTATTTTTTTTAATCTTGTCATTCCATTGAAATTGACTTTATATTTAGTTTTCATTTCAACCCTTATACTTTTATTTTTTATTTTAATCCTTTATTTGTCTGTTATATTTCTAATACAATCCCTATTTTTGTCCATGTTGCTATATATATATATATATATATATGCTATTTGTTTTGGTTTTTAATTTTTATTATTTTCTTTTTTGTTGAGGTAGTATTTTTTTGAAATTTTTAGTTTTAAAATTTTAGTTTGTGTTCATTTGAAATTTGACATTTCTTATTTTTTTTCCCTTTGTTTTTTTATGAGTTTTGTTTATTTAATCTTTAAGTCATATAATTTTTTTTCCAGTCAATAATTTTTATATTTGTTTTATCATTTATTTTATTTTTTGATTTGCTCTTTTGTTAAATATTTCAGGTTTGTTTTATTCTTTGATGTAATTTTGCTTTTTTATTATTTACACAATACTAATAGTAATTTTAGTTCTTTTTTGCTTCTTTTCTTGTTAAAATAATATAGAAAATATGAATAATAACAAAAATAACATTATAATATATTACTTAAATATAATTTCAATTATATTAATAAAATAACGATGTCGATTATTGTGATGATTATTGGTGCAATAAAATCGCAAATAAATTTAATCTTTATTCTGACATATTTTTACTATAATAATATGAAGAGTGGATCTTAAAAATAAAGACAAATAAAACTGTCCTATAATATATAATGATGATCGAGCGATTTATTTGTTGCACCGTTGCTTTATTTTTTATAAAATTATATTCAGTGTTAATTTTTTTATATTTTGCGCATTCGATCTCAATTTCGATAAAATCAACATGCAAGAACAATACATCTTCCCATGCTAGTAAATAATTGGCGAACCAATTAGCCATTTGCTTTTCTTCAAAAAACTTGAAACGCTATAAACCCTATACATTAAGAATCGAATAAGTAATTATATACAGGAGGAAACTACATGCTTGTAAGGAGTTGAAATGGCAGCCCCGAAGTGGAGAGGGAATCGATGCCAGGTCCAAGATACCACTTGCATAAACAAGTTCACACCTACTTGTCTAGCCCAAAGATGCCATCTATAATTCAATTCACACCCTCCAACTTAATCATTTAGCTTATTTTATTCCTAAAAATCATAATCAATTGGATCTGTAAAGTAGAGTAGAACAAGTCATTATTAAGCTTACAAATACAATTATCATAGCACTAAGAATTTCCTTGAAGTAACAAATATGATATTGTTTTGGTTAGCAAATAATTCTTTTTTAAAAAAAAACTACAAAGAGAGCTTTTCATGAGTTTGATACAAAACCTCACGTTTCTTTAATTCACCAAACCTAAGAAATTGAATTTATAGTGGGGCAAAAAATATCCCTTACCCTAAACAAAATTAATCGTGTTTGAAATATTTAAAATATATATTTTTTTTTTGATATCTAACACATTAAATGCTGTCTAAAACACAGAAACACATTGACAAGCAAACTGAGACCCTATTTAAGATATAGATTTGTAAAAAATCAATTTTGAACATGGTGATTTAAAAAAAATCAAAGAAATATATTATTTTAATAAAAAAAACCTTAAAACGAACCGGTGCCAGACATTAAAAACTCGTGAAAAAACACAACGAAATAGGGCCAGTTAAGGACGTTTATTTTCTTTGTGGTCAGGGATTAGGTGGGGATGGATGACAGAAGTGGAGCATTGAAAAGCTATCAGCTGACATAATATTTGAGGCGCTGCAGCTTGCCAATCTGAGCAGGCAGGCACTCAGGCAGGCAGGGCTTGATTGTCAGGAAAGCTAATTTACTTGAAGAAAATCGTTGACGTTTAATTCCAGATAAAAAGAAGATCGATGCTGTATGGATAAGTGCTGTCTTTCCGGTGAGGCCCCTCTCGCTCATAATTGACAGCCGACGTGAGGATGGACATTTTCTTCTCAGCATAAATCAATAATTGTGTTCTGGCAATAGCAGTTTTTTGAACTAAAAAGGAAGAAGAATTTAAAGAAAAGAGAAGGGAAGCTCACATGGTGTCGTGTCCGCTTGATTCTCACATGATATATATATATTTAAGTATATTGATATGAATTTGTTATTGAAAAAATCTAAAATCATTTTCCCTCTCTCTTAATATATTTTTATGCGATAATATTCAATAAATATCAGACATATTAGAAATAAAAATATTATAATTTTTTTTTCAAACATAAAATTAATTTTTTTGTGTGCTATAATTATTTATTTGCCGTCTAAAAAGAACAGTCTAATGGAAACGGGAAGAGACTTGTATATTTTTTAATTTGACTTGTAGATAATGCAGGTAAATTTGTCAATATTTTTTTTGAGATGTTGTTTTTTCACAGTAATATTATATCTAAAATATTAAAAATAAAAACATTGGAAATCCTTGTAAAGAAATAAACTTAAATAAAAGAGCACAAAATTAAATTTTGAAGGCAATTTTTTTATATAATATTTATTAATCATATTATTATATTAAATATATTTAAGAAAACATGATATAAATTTCTGCCCTTCAAAAAATCTTAGGTTATTTTTCCTCTCAGTCAATATATTTTTAGGCGATAATATTCAATAAATATCCAAACATATAATTAGTTTTACATATTTTAATTTGATATAAATATACAAATATATAATTCATTTGACATAATTTCAATAATATATTTAATTTAAAGGATAATCTGAGGCTATTTTGCTCTCTCTCTCTCTCTATATTCTTAGGTGATGATATTCAATAAATATTAGAACATATAATTGGTTTCACATATTTTAATTTGACATAAATACACAAATATATAATTAAAAAGTCAAAACACTGCAAATTTATTTTAAGAAATAAACTTAAACAAAAGAACACAAAATTTAATCTTGAAGCCAATATATTTTTTTATAAGATTTATTCATCATATTATTATATTAAATATATTTAAGAATACTGATATGAAATTCTGTTATTAAAAAAATCCTAGGTCATTTTTCCTCTCCCTCTGTATATTTTTAGACGATAATATTCAATAAATATTTGGTCATGATATTAGTTTTACATACTTTAATTTGACATAAATATACAAATATATAATTAATTTGATATACTTTCAATAATATCTTTAATTTAAAAGACAGAATTGAAGTAAACCCAAACATTGAAATCAAATAATTCGAAACAAAACCGGAAATTAAAAGAACTGGGACTGAAATGAAATTGAAATCCATAATTAACTTGCATAGAAGGATAGAATTGAAAGAAATCAAACTTTTGATACCTAAAATATCAAGGATTTATAATAAATTTGAAATTGAAATTAATCAAAACTTTGATACCAAAAATATTTAGAATTCCAGCCCACCCCGCAAAATTAAAAGCATGAGGACCGAACTGGAACTTCAATACCTAATCAATTTCCATTGAAGGATGAAATTGAAACAAATCAAAACCCATTTAATAGAAATAAGGGTCAGAAAAACAAATTAAAACGTTCAGGGACTGAAATGAATTTTGACAAAAAACAGATTAGATTATGTCAGCTGGCGCAAGCAGGAGAGAGAAATTGGGGGGGAATTCAAACGACCATTGACACGTCTCCGGACACCATAGTGCAACACGCGCCGCCCCATGTGGAAGATCACATGCCTGAAAATCATTCTAGACGCCGGTTGGGCACGTCTTATGAAGCCTCCCGTGCCGTCCGAATAATGTGTGAGCGTTGCAACGGACGGCGCGTCAGTCGACGCGCTAGCAGATGTCAGCGAAAAAAAGAGAAAAAAATTGGCTAATTACCGGAACGCCCCTCACCCCAGGCATGGTTTTTGTCCTTTTCGGGGGGTGAAATCGTCGCTGCACTGTTCAAGCTAATATTAAAAAAATAAAAAAACCTGTCGGGCGAACCTGTCAATGACCGTCCAAGCCCCGAAAAAGACGACGATTTTTGTCTTTTTGGGGGGCTAATTTCGTGCTTCCACTGTTTCCAAACGAAAAAAAAATGACATACACCCGTGAAGCACTGGGCAAAATACACATGAATAGTGCCAATGAGTCTGTATGTACAGTGCTAGCTTGCAAAGTGAGACCATGTTTTGGTTTAGCTGCATAGATAATGGTGGAGTGTTGGAGGAGCCCTGCATTTGTAGTGGGTTGATCTAACTCAATCCATTAACCAAAGGTATGCAAATGATAAAAACTGATAAATTGGACCATTTATTTTCTTCAAATACATCATTTAATATTGAATTAGACCAGATTTGTTTTTAATATTTTTTGTATTGATTTATCCCAGTTTTATGACACATGTTACCGATTTAATAGGTCAATTTCATTAGAAATATCAGTATTTGACATAGTTATGCTTAATAACTTTCAACGAGAGGAGAGAAAAATAATACTTAGAGCAGCTCCATCGATAAAAGTTATTTTGGAGAGGTAGATTTCTCAAATGGTTTTTTAAATAGTATATATATGGTTTTTTTTGTTTATATATATTCTAATGGTAAAAATCATTTTGGAAATTCATTTTCAATTATTTTGTATATATTTTAATTATACAATTAATAGGAATAAATTATATAATTAAATAATTACTTTTTAAAAACCCTCCAACTATATAATTATTATTTTTTTAATCATATTTAAATTTAAAAAATGAATTTAAAATTAAAAACCCCGCAACAATTTAAATTTAAAATTTTAAAATATTAAAAAAATTCATCAAAATTTCAAAATATGTGGCACAAAATTTTATTTTTTTGACTATCCAAATAACTTCCTCGTTAAAAACAAAATGCTAAATATATATATTATCTCCTCTTATAGCAGCACTACATTTGGAGTTGGAGATGATATTACTACACAACATTGTTGTTCCCACTAGTTTCGTTGTCAATGAACACGTCATATAACATGGTGGTTGTATCTGCTGTCAAAAATCACGAATGATGTCTACTAATTAATCCACATACTATTTATTTATTTTTATTTATCACAAGATTGATTTATCCAAATTTAAATACCTTTTACCCTTTTTTTAGTCAAAAGGCAATGCAACAATTGTCTTTTAAAATAAAAACTAAGAAATGATGCAAAAGTCCCTCTCATCCTTTTTTTTGTATCTTTTTAAAGGTAATTTAACTATATAGAACAGGTTAACAGAACATTATACCCCGATTAAATTTATGAATCAGATGGAAAAGACCATCTTCGCTGCCCATAAAAACCATTTGCTCATTACTATGCAGTGCAAAGATGTTATTCTACAGAGAAATGTATCTTCTTGCCCTGCCTTGCCTTACTGTAAGAGATTGACGGGGTTTATTATATACTAGCTTATACCCCGCGCCTCGTCGCGGACGGTACCATATTTTTTTCAATATAAAAAAATATTAATTATTGTTTTATAATATATTTCTGGTCAAAATAATAAATTTGTACAAAATTCCTGTGAAGTGCAAGTTTTCTATAAAATATATGAATTTATATCAATATAAATTTATCTGTTTAATAGGTTTCAATGAAATAACCACCATAAAATTATCATCATCATTAAAAAAATAATCATATTTTTAAGTAAAATAGAAATTTATGAAATTTGTCAAGAGTAGGACTTGAACCCCCGACCTCTCGAACTAAATTTTTATCTCCCGCCTCATAGACCTGCTCGGCCACCTCAACATTTGTTTATCTTTCTCGAAAATATATATTAGATCTAATTTTAATGTGGATTCACTAAAAAAATGTGTTGAGAGTGAGATTCGAATCCATGTCCCCGGAGGGAACCTTAATCTGATGCTCTTTAAACCATCTTGACTACCTCAACAAACGTTTGTCTTTCATGAAAATATATATTAATAGTAGGTGTTATTGTGGATTAACATAGTAAAAACGAGACGTGTTTTATTGTATAGTTAATATATATATATATATATATATATATCATTTTATAATGGTGCAAAAAAAAACACTGTAGATTGCTACAGTTTTTTCTAGGACTTGAAAATCATAATAAAAATTTAAAAATAAAATACAACGTAACCGACATAAATTAAAATTTCAGAACGATAAGTACAGAAAATAAAATAAAAAAATAAAATAAAATCTAAAAACACAAATACATAAACACATGGATCATTTTTGTCCAAAAAAATATCATATATATATATATATATCATGGGAAAAAGATTGCTATAGGGTTTTCCCCACACCTTTTATATATATAGTAATTTTTTAAAATAATAATATAATATAAATATATATTAACTATAGGAGTTTAGAACTGTTTTTTTTAAATTAAAAAAATATTTTTATTTTTTATTTTAAATTATTTTTTGATATTTTTAAATTATTTTCCTGTATTAATATCAAAAATAATTTTAAAAAATAAAAATTATCATTATAACATATTTTAAAAAAAATAATATTTTAAAAAATACATTCTCCATCACTTTATCAGACTTGCTTTGAAAAAGGCGACATTAATCTAGTGATGATCAAGAATAGCACTATGGACACATGCCCACCATCCACTTGGGTTGGCCCTCGATCAAAGTCCAACAACATATCTATGGTCCCCACTCCAGCTTCACCACGCAGAGAGAAAAGGACACGCTCAGTGGTTGCACAAAACCCCATACTAACCCATTACACGGAAAAGAGAAAAGACCAAGCAAGGCTTACCCATGTGACAAGTTGTGCTGGCACCAATTGACTGGCCAAGCTCCATGTTTCATTGTACGGAAAACACTGACGTGTCTTCTGCATTGTACGGACAAGGGGGGAGTGCCTCGTAGGTGCCCAGATCTTACATGCTACCACCTTTTGGAGGTATTGTAAACTTGTCTGGGAGAAACTGGCAACCGACAGGAATGTTCAGTGTCTTTCGCTTCACAGGGCGGATTGCCACTTAATGGGGTACCGGGAATGGGAAGTTGTCAGTCACTCTTTAGGCCAGGTGTCACCACATGGTAGTATGGTATCAAACTTTTGGTGCATCTAGATGGGCTTTTTAATCGAGGGGCTGCTGATGGGGATCACATGTTGATATTTCTTGCATCTAGATATATGTATTTTCCCGAATTTTCTTATTTGGGAGGCGTCTGTGTTTTTTTCCTGAATTTACCAAAAGAAGAAAGAGATCAGGTTCTTGAGAAGTTGCTCTATCTTTATTATTTTTTATTGATTTATATACCCATTATTAGGGTTATATTGCTAGAACTAGGGTAATCACTTACCAAACATCTCAGCTAATCTTTCCCTCGATGATATTGTTTCTAGGGTTGGTGTGATCTTTTCAATCCTCCATATTGGGTCTCTTGAGATTTGAAACTTCACAAGCAAAATTTTCCCTACTCTCCCTGCTTCTTAACTGTTTGCCCATATAGGTTAGCTGTCAGGTATTTCCTAATTTGTTCAGATTTAGCTATCCCTTTCTATTTTTGGAAACCATAAGTGGGTCTTACCTAGTTGTCTGCAATCTTTGATATCATCAGAGTGTCTATCAATCAGTTTCACTTCAAAGATACCCCAAATCTGCCATTTTTGTTTTCTGGGTCTTTCCATTTCTTTTGATTTTCTTCCTTCCTTTCTTTGTTAGGTATAACAATAATGGCGAGAGGGAAGACTCAGATGAAGAGAATAGAGAATGCAACGAGCAGGCAGGTGACCTTTTCAAAGAGAAGAAATGGACTGCTTAAAAAGGCCTTTGAGTTATCAGTTCTTTGCGATGCTGAAGTTGCACTCATTGTTTTCTCCACCAGAGGGAAGCTCTATGAGTTTTCCAGCTCTAGGTAAAGTTTTTGATTTCCAGTTTTTTTTTTTTTTATATATATATATATATATATATTTTACATGAACATGTTTAAAGTTTAAACTACCGTGTGTGTTTCGCTAATAATTACTATCTTACGGATCCTTTGATATAAGCATGTGATGATGCATTGAGTTGTCCATCTCAAGAATTTGTGCTCCTGTCTTGTTGAAAAAATTGATTTATTTTTGGTTCTAAATCTGTACAAGCTCCACTAGCATGGTAGCAGATAGGAGGCAAAGCAGCAGGTACTCTTACAATAGTACGAGCTCTCAGACTTTACTACTGTCAAAATAAATTTAAGGGTCTCATGTTCTTTCTTTTCTTTTTCTTTATTCATCAAACTTAACCTTGTGCTTTTTATTCTGTTGGGTTTGCTCTTGATTTGTCATTATCGTCTTTCTGTGTCCTACATGATATATGCACCGAGCTTTTAACTCCTATCTCCTCCTGGGTCCGTCCATCAATGCCGTCAATCCATGTTTGAAGACAGGTTAGAGATCAGTGTCCTTAAAAAAAATATTTTCCACAAGGGTTCATGCGCATGACCTGTTGATTCCTTCGTTTCGAAATTCACCCGAAATAAAACGACGACGAGGTTTCTTTTTCCTTGGTGTTTTTGCTTCATATACCTATTAATTAAATAGCTCTCTTGTGTTATTCTCTGCGTCATCAAGAAGTATAAACATTTTACGTACCCAACATGTCAGTGAGTACTGTTGGCATGGAGCCGGCCATGTATTTTTCCCATGATAAATTGATGGTGATCTGCAATCATCCAGGTCTGCTCTAGCTGAGCTCTAGAAAAGAACATGAAAAGGGTTTTAATGACTGACAATAAGTTATAATTATCATGCCTTGGACCACATGATTAACTTTTTTTTTTTGGAATTTCATCATTAACCAGGTGTAAAAAACGAAACAGCAAACTTGGATTCTAACTGACTGTTGGGGGCTTGAGGGCTCTGGGATAACGAGACCTGGTAAAATAACGAGGAGTTTAACTATCAACTCAAAAGAGACTTCCCGATTACTGAGTATCAATTCAACTACATTATATTGACTATTCAACTACATTCCTTTCTCACTCCTAAAACCATTTAAATACGTGCATATTTCATATCCTCACTTGGTTGCTGTATCCCAATATAGAATTGCTGTCATGGCTCTACAATTCAATTCAACTCAAGTTCATTAATGCAAGTACCGTTCCCTTGTAAAAATGGCCATTGCCTAGCTGTGTGCATTACTGCCTAAGACCCAACTTAATTTTCTCACTCTTTCTGATCAAGATGTCGTTATTGCACAAAAATGAGGACAAAACATCATGCTAAAAGCTGCTGTGATTGCTTCTGTCTCATATATGACATGGATTGACTGTGTATTTACTCCATTGTAGCCAAGCC
This sequence comes from Salix exigua, assembly GCA_032356905.1. NCBI lineage: Eukaryota > Viridiplantae > Streptophyta > Magnoliopsida > Malpighiales > Salicaceae > Salix > Salix exigua. Next base: position 9,981,539 of record CM063590.1, on the reverse strand, counting down.
CAACCTATCCCATGCCTTCAACCATACCCTAAGCATATCCTTTCCTTAGCACAAGTTGTATGGTGAGCTATCTTATGCTTTGGGTCTCAGAATAACCAGTTTTTTCATGCTTATCTTCAATAAGTTGTTGCTTTATTAGGATAGAAAAATAGTTTCATTATGATGCTCTTGCAAAAAATAGCGCACCACATTAGGTGCAAAAATAATTTATATCATTTGATATAACGGTTCTTGGGAATGTAGTGTAGACCATGCATACATGAAACTTCATCTAAGAGCTTGAGTATTATAGGACTTGGGATATAGTAGGAATTTAAAGGAAAGGGTAGAAAATAAGATCGAGAACAACTTAGAATCCACTAGACAAATCTATGAACATATCCAAGAGAGGTTCTTTGAATCCACAAAGAAATTAGGGCTAGTAAATTGACACAAGAACAAATGAAAAAGAGAAGATTCACTCTCAATGCAACAACTCAAGTCTCAACTTCTTTTTTTAATGATTTGAGGGTAATTGATATCATTTGACTAACGTGTTCATCAATCAAAACTAAATATCCACTTCAAAATCTTTTAAAGATTAATTGAGTTTAATAATATTTCTTAGGTGCATTCAAAAAAGTAAATTTTATTAGATGCTAAATTTAGGAAAACCTTCTTGATCATCAAACCTATCCTTTAAGATGAAGTCCTAACCTTTTTTGATAGAATCATGAAACTACCTTTAAATACAAAGAACAAGTACCCTATAAATACAAAGGAGGTCCTAAAACAATCCTAATTTATAGAGGAAATAAACCTATGCTCTTACCCTGTATTAAATGTACAAGTGCTCCAAATAATATAAAAACTCCTAAGTAATTATCTAATTAAGATATTTATAAAATAAAAAATAAATTCATCAATAGAATTTTGGGCAGAGAAAGTTTTTGATATGGTATCAAAGTTAGAATTCAAATCCTACAATCCCCATTATTTCTCTAAATTATTTTAAAAATCAACAAAAGTTTGTGATAGTCATATATATACCCTTTTCATTTATTTTACAAGCCAAAAACAAGTTGTTAATTAAAGTAAGAACAAGGAAAACAAACACCTTAAATAAGGTGAAACACTAAGTGAGTATATCTCCTGAATACACAGAGTAGAAAACTCATGTTCTTATCCGTACAAGCCACCAATACAATATATACATTGCCTAACATGTAAGATGTAGGCTGATACTCTTTTCAATAACAAAAAAAAACTCACCCAAAAAACAACTACCAACCAAAACCTAGGCTATCGTGAGAGCACACAGACACTTGGAACCTACAATCCCACCCACATCCCTCACCTTCAATTAATATTTAAACTCACCTCCACCTCCAAGCTTATAACATCCATGTTCAATCCTAAACAATTCTATCATTAATGTCGGGACAACCCTTACTTCAAAACTTAAACATACAAACTGTAACTTTTATTGGTTTTTACTTGAAAAGGATAGGATGTGTAGGGATTAAACACAGCACAAATAAGACTTAACCTAAAATTTCTACCACATTTATTAATTGTTTCTTAGTGATGTAGTAATGCTCGTCTTGGGAAAAAAGGCCGAGGTTCTAGCTAGTTTTTTTTCCTAGTTTTAGATATTCTCACTTTTGTTGAATTTGACTCATCTTCCTTGAGTTTAAAATTGCTAGATGTTTCGTTCGAGAGAGAGAGAGAGAGAGAAAAGCTAGCTAGACGTTGAGGATTTGATTATGATTGCTATGCGGCACCATCATGTATTACATTGAACGTAAGTTCATAAAAGATTTCACCACTTAAGTTTGATTATTATGATTTAAATTAGTTGGTTACTGCACTCTTAGTCGAGATGTAATTGTTTTATTTTCTTTCTTTTTCAATGAGAGAGCTCATCAGCACTGAACTATTTAATTTCTACTTTTAGGTAGCAATCGTCATTAATTTTAATTGTTGTGGCGTTCTGTTCGGAACGACAACAATCATGTTCTCGTCCTCTATTAATTTCAAAGCTTCACGCTTTATGGTGACTTGAGAATGCATCTCTGTAATTGAATGGATTATTATATATTTAGAGGAAAATGTGCAACTTCGAAGATTGTTCCACAGCTAACCGAGCGCATGATCTTGTTTTTTGTTGGATGTTAGCTGAACCATGTTTAAATATTTACTAACTGCTCGGTTATTTTCTAATCGCTCTGCTATGGAACCTCCCTTCAGTATTAATAGAACAATAGAACGGTATCAGAAGAGAGCCAAGGACGTAGGAATCAGCAGCAAAATGGTTCAAGACAATATACAGGTATAAAGCAACTAGCTAGCTCTCAAACGAATTAAATTTGTAATGAAATTGAAAATTAAATCTAGTATGAGCTCTCTCCCATTTACTCAAAACTGTACGAACTGGGTAGTCAAAAGTCCGTACGTTGTAATACCATGCCTTTGTTTTATGAAGAGTGCACCATCTCCTTTTCTTCCCTGAGATATTCTGGCACAGAGAAAAAGATCTGTTGGCTATAACGTTTAATGATGATATGGCGAAGGTGGGGCCATACCAAAGTCTTCAGCATAATATTTTCTGTATATTGAATCATGGAAGACTATTAGTAATTCCAATTTTTTTTCTTTGTTTATTGGATCAGTTTTTCAAACTTAGTTTTTGATTTTGCATGCAGCCTGTGAAGGAAGATACTTTAACTCTGGCCAAGAAGATCGAGGATCTTGAAGTCTCTAAAAGGTTTCAAGGATGGTTTTGAAATATATTGCTGCGTGTAATCTCATTGCATTACTTGTTGCAATAAACAACTAAAAACTTGGGATAATTTGCAGGAAGCTCCTAGGAGTGGGATTGGAACCATGTTCCATTGATGAGTTAAAACAGATGGAGAATCAGTTGGAGCGAAGCTTGACAAGAATTAGGTCTAGAAAGGCATGTCCCGTGTTAATCAGACCACACCATTTTCAGTTTCTTTGAATAATCAAGTCAATAGCAATTCTGTGTTTCAATCACTGGATTCAGCTAGTGTCCATTTGCCTTTCATTTTTCGGTTGGGGTTTCGAGTGGTTCACCGCATTGTCAACTCGAAAAGTCAAAATTTCACCCCTTTGGATACAAAACGTCACGGATAAAACCTGATTTCAAAACGTCACCCTCAAGTTCTTGTCGATTTAATTCAAATTTTCATTCCCTTTAATATACATTTTTAACACATTTGAATAGAATCATATATTTAGTTTCAACAGTTAGAGCACAGTGTTTATGAAAATCTTCCCAGGCATCTGACTCTCTTTGCTTTGTGCGTCTGCAGAATCAGTTATTTAGGGAGCAGATCCAGAAGCTAAAAGGCGAGGTATTTTCTTATGATTCGTAATGTTATATGTGCATGCTTTTGAAATAAAAACTCTCAGAAGTTAGATTTGTTTAGTAATCCCTCATGCGCTACGTACAATCTTTCTCTTTTGACGTATCTCAGGAGAAAATCCTGCTGGAAGAAAACACGAGGTTGCGGGAGAAGGTATCGGTACTATACATGCTCTATGAACTTTCAGATCCTACTTTATCATCTGTAGCTGTGATTTTGAGGAATGCATCACTGTAGCACACAACAATTTAGGTCTGCCACCCATAAAAATGATGGTATTTCAATGCATACTCCTACAATGCCGACAGCTCCTGGATCGATCGGTTCCTCGGGCAATAATTGAAGGACATATATATTCATCTTAATTATTGTGTCGGTAATAATTTTGTTTCATAACAGGTTCTGCAGTGTGGGATGCAACCACATGAACTCTCATCCTCCAAGAAGAATCCGCAACCATTAGAAGACCGACGAGTTATGGAGGTGGAGACAGAATTGTTTATAGGTCCTCCAGAGACTCGTCTTCCCCCAAAACCATAAAAACTTGTATACTTGCAGTTTCAAATTTGCAATGTAGTTCCAGGTTCACAAGTGTCAATGGTTTTTTTTATCCAAATCATTTTCATCTGTTAGCAAGTGTTGTGAGTCAAATAAATTTTCTCAAATATATTAACATAACGAAAAGGAGTTGAACTATACCATTGTGTGATTGAGAGTTCAAATATCTTTTGGAAGATTAACTTGCCATATTTTAATGTTACACACACACAGCTCAATATTATGATTGTTTTGCCATGTCACGTAAAGTTACTAAGTATTAAGGCAATCTGATCCTTTTTTGTAAGGATTCATTTGCTATTCTTCTATGGTGACGATGACAAATATATCTTTTAACTTGTTAGATGCGCACTTAAATACCCATTAAATAAAAACTCCTGAAGTTTATATATATTTATTTTGCTAGTACAATGAAATGAAAAAAAAACTGATATCCATGGGGTTTTTTTTTGCAATAATCTTTTTAGTTATAACTAGTTAATTACTCGCATTAGGTGGAGCAAATATTTTTTATAACTGTTGAGATTGAAATAATTAATAGATTTTACTAGTTTAAAAATAAAATATAGTGTTTGTACATGCAGGGTTTGAAATAAAGAAATACTTCAACACGCCACATTAAAACAATAACAACATTGAAGATTTAACATTTAAAAATATCATTACTATTATTTCTAAAACAATAAAAAATATTCAATTATTCTAAGAAGAAAAAACTCAAAAATATTAATAAAAGAGAAAGTAAGAAAAAAAATTAAAATTATTATTGTTATTTTTGCGTGAATAATGGGAAAATAAATTCAATAAAAGAATAAAAAAACCCAAAAAAATTAAAAAACAACGACAAAAAATTATTAGCTAAAAAAACATTTGACGTGAAAAAAAACAAAAGAAAGAACTAAAATTATTATTATTATTATTGCATTAATAATGGGGAAAATCAATCAAAGAAAAAAAAAAGGCTAATAACTTTAATAAAAGAGAAAACAAAAAATAAAATTATTAGCTAAAAAAATCATTTGAAGTGAAAATATAAAAAAAACAATCAAAATAAAGAACAAAAAAATTTGTATAAGTAAAAATAGAAAAAAAATATAAGTGGGGAATAAAAATGATTCAGAGGAAAAAAAATAATGATAAAAATGATAAAAAAAAGAGCTAGTCAGGTTCAGACCCATGACTTTAAACAAACACTCTATCTACTGTGCTACATGTATTTTTTTTGTATCTTATTGTGAAGAAATAAAGAAAAACCAGTAAGTTGGCGAACAAACCAAACTGACCCGTCCCGAACCAAAAACTTAACAATACTATTGTAATTTATAGTGATTTATTTCACAAGTTACAATAACTAACTATGCATGATCTATTTTAGTATATAGTATAATTAATATATATAAGAAGCAATGTATAATTATAAAAAAAATATAAATATAATAAAAAAATTATGGTGTGTATTATAGACACACCAAGCATATGAAAAACATCCGTGTTTTTTGAGCTGCGAATGCGGTCTCTACCAACAGTTAGACACCGTCGTTTACGACATGCCGTTGTCTTCTAGATGGTCTCTCCTTTCTCTCTCATTGCCTCAAATCTATTGTCAACCTTTTCATAAAATAAATGTTCTTTAGTTTGTGTCTATATCAATTCTAGTCTTTATTTTTTTAATTCTACTTATTTTTGTAATACTTTTTTAGGTTGATTTTTATTGTGTTTGTATCAAATCCGATCTTCGTTTTTTTATTTGCTATTTTTTGTTTCTTGTTTTTATTATTTTCTTGATTTTTTTAATATTATCCTTCGATATTTTATTTCATTCAATTTTTTAATCCAATTCTGAATTTTGTTTTTATTACTCGAATAAGGTTTTTTTCTTTCTAAAAATTGTTTTTTTTAAGTCTATCTTTTAATGTTTGACTTACTAGTAATTGAGTTGTGATGTTTTTTATTGTTTATAAAGTCATCTCATTCTCGTTCAATTTTTATTTAATTATCAAATAAGATTGTTGAGATATTTTCAGAATATGTAGAGAATATATTTTTATAATATTGGCAATCGATACTTGGTAGGGATGAGCAAAAATTAAATAAAAAAAACTAATCAAGAAAAATTGAACCATTAAAAAAAACAATTAAACTGATTAGAATATTTTTTAAAACTGTCATTTTGTTTTTGTTTTGATTTCTTAAAGCTAAACTTGATAAACCAAAATTGAATCGAACTGAACAAGTTCAAATTAAAAAAATATATATAATAAAAAAATTCAATTCAAATTTTCTGGTGTGATGGTGAAATGGAAGTGAAAAACTTGATTGAAGTCGAAAAAACAATATACTATCTCTTGATTTTTTACATAAAAAACCAAATCAAATCGAAACCGGTTGGTTTCGAGATTTTGTTTTAAAAATTTTTAATCATAATTTTAATTGAGTTGTTTTATAAATTAAAAATGATTATCCTTGATATTTGGTGTTTTTTTTATAGTTTGTTTGTTTTAACCATGATATTTAATGATTATCCTTGAGTTTATTTCTCTTAAGAGCACAATCATCATTTAAATTATTAATTCCTTACATTACAAAAATGATATAATCAATTATGAAACACGTTTCTCTAAACGCCGTACGTGGGAAGTTATGGAAAACTCCAAATATGTGGTCACGGGTTCAATACGAACTGAAGACCTGACAATTTTCCATTCCCGATGTAAAATGTCCACATACTGTAAGATAACATTTCATGAGAAGAAACTCAAATAGAAAATTGTTTTTTTTAAAATAAAAAAAAGACAACAAACAAAAGTGTACCGTTTATTGTAATTTCGAGATGAAGGGGAAAGGATTATATGATTCAAATTATTTTTAAAATAAACATATTAAAATAATATATATTTTTTATTTTTTAAAAATTGTTTATAATATCATCATATATCATATGAAAATAACTGAAAAATACTATAATTTTATTTATTAAAATAAAATATATTAAAAACACGACGAGAAAAGCTGAAGAAACCGAGAAAGCTGCTGCTAAATTAATACATTATAAAGACTCTCGAGATCTCAAAGAATGAAAAGGAAAGGAGGGTCTTTCAAGTCGGACAATCTTTGATAAATCTAGAAAAACATAATAGACTCCGTCGATTGCATTGCTCTCCGATTGGAGACTAAAACTACGGTTCAAAACGTTTTAATAATTGCATTTTTTAAAAAATATTTTTATATTATTTCTATATACAAATATTAAAAATAATTTTAAAAAATATAAATATTATTTTAATATATTTATGAATAAAAGCTAATTTACAAAGCAATCATAATCTCTCAAAAACAGATCCTATATACGAGTAAGAAATAGAGAAACTAACGGGTCCATGATAGAATTTTATTTATTATAATATTTATTTAATCTATAATATTTACAGGGTTTTGTTAAATGTGGAAATTATAATGCCATTTAGATTCTATTAATTGTGTAATTTTCAATAAGAATTATTTTTCTTACAAGAATTTAATGTGCTGTATTATAAATAGAGTTGTCTAGCAACTTCTTTTTTATTATTATTTTAATTTGTATTTTTCTTCCTAATCTAATTTTAAACAGTGGTGTCGGCTATTTCTTCTACGCAAGATTATTGAATTAAATACTTTTCTGAAACCATCGAAATTCAAAGAGATTTCTTCGTACGTAGACAAGAGTTGTGATTAAAAACTTTTTTCTTTTTTAATAAACAAATATTTTATTTTATTTTATTTTATAAAATTAAAAACAAATATTGAATGCTCGGTACTTTTTGATAACTTTTTTTTCCTCTCAAATCGAATCCCTTATTCAAAAGAGAATCGAGTCTCGACCCATGAAAAAAACCTGCGTGGTTTGCCTCGTCTTGCATGCGACAAAACCATCTTAAATTCAATATATTTGGACGAGATTGTTTTAAAATAATTTTTATATTAGAGTAATATTTTTTATTTTTTAAAAATTATTTTTGATACTGTCACATCAAAATAATCAAAAATAAATAAATAAAATTAAAAAAACATTTTTTTTCAAAGCATATTTAAAACGAAATGCAAAGGAGTACCATAATAATAGAGAAGAAGCAGGGATAGACAGACAAAAATAGTACTGTATAATATAAAATTTATTTATTTATTGTTTTTTATATTGTTTTTAAGATCTTTGTGGTTCAAATTGCTAGGACCCAGAATTCTACAGTGATCTATCATGCCAAGAGGAGATAATACCTTCTGATACTGGACAACGAAAGCCTGTCTCTTTGGTCCTTTTGCCTGCAAAATTATCCCACGTGAAATAATTAAAATGTGAAGGATAATATTTCGTTGTTTTATTACCAGAAATATGTTTATTTTTCTGCTGCCATTCTACACTGACAAAACAATCTATATCATGTTATTTACGTACACAATGGCACCCATGTGATGAAAATCTGTCCGAGTAGTACTTGGACCATGGATGGAGTCCCAGTAGTAGCCGGAGAGTTGTTATTTTGATTCGCTCCTTGTCTGGTATGTTGATCTCTCCCACAGTCTCTTACATGTACACAGTAGAACTTATGTGATGAAAATTTGTCCCAGTAGTCCTTGAACCATGGATCGAGTCCTAGTAGTAACTGGAGGGCCGCTTACCCTGATTCGTTCCTTATTCGATATGAAAATTTATAACATATTGCTTATTTATAGCAAAAAATATCGACAGAATAATTGCCTATTCTGATTTGCAGAGATCTTCGCCTAATATTCTGATTTGTTGCTTGATTGGCTTCCATGTCAGGGGCAACATTTTGTATGAACAATTCATAAATTTTCAAATCATCCACGATTGATTTGTCAATCAGTTCGAGTACAAAACAACAGATCAATATTCTTTTAGGGTTTCAAAAGTGATTTTAAAAACAATGAAAATGAAATTTATTTTAAATTAAATATTTTTTTATGTTTTTAAATTATTTTCAAGTGCTGATGTTATAAGTATTTTTTTAAATTATTATTTTGATGCATTTTTGAACGAAAAACACTCTTAAAAATAAAATTCAATTACACTCTAAACAATATAATCTAAAAATAAATAAATAAAATATTGAGAGCATTGTTTAATGATGTAAGATCATCAACACGTGAATTTTAATGAATTGTATAAAATATAAATTTTTATCTAGAAAATTGATGATATTATTAAAGGATAAAAGGAGTATAGATTATGCTGGGATTAAGATTATATAATCCTTGTGTGTAATTTCCTTTTAGCTGCAAGGGCAATTCCCATCGCGGTTCAATGTTAAAGCATCAATTTCCTGTTTTCATCAACCTAAGCAGTTGGTTCTCAGTTTGATTTCTTGTTTCAGAAAAAAAATATTTCTAGCAGGAAAAAATAAATCCAAGTTTTGGTCAGGGATGACTGTATTTTAGATTTTTTTAATATTTATTTTTTTATTTTTTTGGATATTCATTAATTATCTATTAGGTTTTAGGTATCCATTATCTATCATTATTCATTAATTAATAAAAATTAAATGATTAATATATATATATATATATATATTAATCATTTAGTCGATAAATGGAAGTGAAAGAGTTGATTAAAGTCGAAAAAACAATATACTATTTCTTGATTTTTAACGTAAAACACCAAACCAAATTGAAACCGTTGGTTTCGAGATTTTGTTTTAAATTTTTGTAATCATAATTTTAATTGAGTTGTTTTATAAATTAAAAATGATTATCCTTGATATTTGGTGTTTTTTTTTTATAGTTTGTTTGTTTTAACCATGATATTTAATGATTATCCTTGAATTTATTTCTCTTAAGAGCACGATCATCATTTAAATTATTAATTCCTTACATTACAAAAATGATATAATAATCAATTATGAAACACGTTTCTCTAAACGCCGTACGTGGGAAGTTATGGAAAACTCCAAATATGTGGTTACGGGTTCAATACGAACTGAAGACCTGACAATTTTCCATTCCCGATGTAAAATGTCCACACTCAAACAGAAAATTGTTTTTTTTTTAAATAAAAAAAAGACAACAAACAAAAGAGTACCTTTTATTGTAATTTCGAGAAGGGGAAAGGATTATGTGATTCAAATTATTTTTAAAATAAACATATTAAAATAATATATATTTTTTATTTTTAAAAAATTGTTTATAATATCATCATATATCATATGAAAATAACTGAAAAATACTATAATTTTATTTATTAAAATAAAATATATTAAAAACACGACGAGAAAAGCTGAAGAAACCGAGAAAACTGCTGCTAAATTAATACATTATACGGACTCTCGAGATCTCAAAGAATGAAAAGGAAAGGAGGGTCTTTCAAGTCGGACAATCTTTGATAAATCTAGAAAAACATAATAGACTATGTTTTAAAAAAAGAGTTTTTTTACCTCGATTCAAAATAAATAATTAAGTGTTTGGTTAAAATTATGGTTTAGCTGGAGGTTGAAAAAAAAACAGTTTGGGTATTTGGTTTTCAAACTTTACAAACTGCTTTTAACTTGTAAAATTATTTAAAATTGCATGGAAATATACACACATTTATAGATACATACATACATGTATGTATGTATGTATGTAACTTCTATAAATAAATTTAAAATAAATAACAATTTCTATTAATGTGAATACTTCAAATAAAATGGAAACATCATTTCATTCTCCTATCAAACTATTTGCAATGCTCTCTCGCACAGTATTCATATGTGAATTTCTGCGCGAACTCTGACTAGTTTCACATGCCACAATATTTGGTAATAACTCATCTGTGATATAATCGGGATTGCGATCATATTCAATAAAAACATCATCATGATGCGATCTCCTTCTAATATAGTTATGTAGTGTCATCGATGCAACAATAATCGCAACCTGTGTTTTGCAAGGATAAGATGACATGCACTGCAAAATTCTCCACCTTTGCTATACTCCAAATGTCCGTTCTATCACATTAGTATCCATTCTAACCCACAGTTTGACTACAAGGTGCTGGTTTGAGAGTGTTGTTATAATTTATTTTTTTAATAAATATATTTTTTATTTTTTAAAAAAATTAATTTCGATATTAATTCTAAGAACACTGAAAATTTTAATTTTAAATAAAAAAATTATTATTTTTTTCAAATGTTTCAAAAAAATGTTTTGATACAGTGAGAAACATCCATATAAAAATTGACTTTTTACTTTTAGAAGAGAGACTGTGGGTGATGGAGTAACAGGACTTTCTATTTTCTGCCTCCATAAATCTCGGGTTCTCTTGCTCGCATCCACCGTTTATAGAAAGAACTACAATTCTCTCTCAAGATCTCCAGGTACTCTCATCACATTTGATCCCTGCTCTTATTTTTTTTCTTTTCAAACTTGTTTTTCTTGATTTTGATATGTATATATATAAACAAATGATGGCTTAATGACTTGGGTTCTCTGTTAATCACTGATTGACAAAATGCGGGTGATGAAACTGAGCTGGGTACTCTGTTAATGTGCAGAGATGAAACAGGCCCGAGAGGAGAAGAGTGCAAACGGGGTTGCAGTTTCAGTCCAAACGGTGTTTCAAAAGCACCTCCAACATGCTTTTTCTAAAACGCCGTTTTGATATATAAATGAGGTGGAATCTATTAAAAAAACCGTATTTGATTTTTACCAAACACTAAAATTTCATCCCGTTTACCAAACATGAAACGCACCACATTGCCAAACGGGTGCTCTGTCGATTGCATTGCTCTTCGATTGGAGACTAAAACTACGGTTCAAAACATTTTAATCATTGCATTTTTTTAAATATTTTTATATTATTTCTATATACAAATATTAAAAATAATTTTAAAAAATATAAATATTATTTTAGTATATTTCTGAATAAAAGCTAATTTACAAAGCAATCATAATCTCTCAAAAACATATCCTATATACGAGTAAGAAATAGAGAAACTAACGGGTCCATAATAGAATTTTATTTATTATAATGTTTATTTAATCTATAATATTTACAGGGTTTTGTTAAATATGGAAACTATAATGCCAGCTAGATTCTATTAATTGTGTAATTTTCAATAAGAATTATTTTTTTACAAGAATTTAATGTGCTGTATTATAAATAGAGTTGTCTAGCAACTTCTTTTTGTTATTATTTTAACTTGGATTTTTCTTCCTAATCTAATTTTAAACAGTGGTGTCGGCTATTTCTTCTACGCAAGATTATTAAATTTAATACTTTTCTGAAACTGTCGAAATTCAAAGAGATTTCTTCGTACGTAGACAAGAGTTGTGATTAAAAACTTTTTTTCTTTTTTAATAAACAAATATTTTAATTTATTTTATTTTATAAAATTAAAAACAAATATTGAATGCTCGGTACTTTTTAATAAAAAAATTTCTCACGAGTGTTGAGGTAATCGAATCCCTTATTCAAAAAAGAATAGAGAGCAACGCATGCTATGCTATGATACTATACAATGAGCAGCAGCGCTCTCGAGTCTCGACCCATGAAAAAAACCTGCGTGGTTTGCCTCGTCTTGCATGCGACAAAACCATCTTAAATTCAATATATTTGGATGAGATTGTTTTAAAATAATTTTTATTTATAAATATACTAGAATAATATTTTTTATTCTTTAAAAATTATTTTTGATTCTATCTCATCAAAATAATCTAAAAATTCATAAAAAAATTAAGAAAAACTTTTATTTTTTTTTCAAAGCATATTTAAAACGAAATGCAAAGGAGTACCATAATAATAGAGAAGAAGCAGGTATAGATAGACAAAAATAGTACTGTATAATATAAATTTTATTTATTTATTGTTTTAAGATCTTTGTGGTTCCAATTGCTATGACCCAGAATTCTACAGTGATCTATCATATGCCAAGAGGAGATAATACCTTCCGATATTGGACAACGAAAGCCTGTCTCTTTGGTCCTTTCGCCTGCAAAATTATCCCACGTGAAATAATTAAAATGTGAAGAATAATATTTCGTTGTTTTATTACCAGAAATATGTTTATTTTTCTGCTGCCATTCTACACTGACAAAACAATCTATATCATGTTATTTATGTACACGATGGCACCATGTGATGAAAATCTATCCTAGTAGTTCCAGGACCATGGATCGAGCCGCAGTAATAGTTGGAGGGTCGTTATTCTGATTTGCTCCTTGTCCGGTATGTTGATCACTCTCATTGTGTCTTACATGTACACATTAACACTCATGTGATGAAAAATTGTCCCAGTAATCCTTGGACCATGGATCGAGTCCTAGAAGTAGCTGGAGGATCGCCTATCTTAATTCGCTCTTGTCCGATATATTTATCACTCTTACGGTCTCTTACATGTACATAATAGCACTCATGTGATGAAAATTTGTCCCAATAGTCCTTGGACCATGGATCGAGTCCCCGTAGTAGCTGGAGGGCCACCTACCCTAATTCGCTCCTTATCTGGTATGTTTATCACTCCCACGGCTTTTTACATGTTCACTGGGTTTGCAGGATGTTCAGCAGGTCTGGGGAATAGTCAAGGTGCGTGTAAGCTAGCTCGGATATCCCGGTTATAAAAAAAAATGATGTTTTCCTAAGGGGATATTTGGTAATGCATTTCAAAAGTATTTTTTTAAAAATATTTTCATGTATTGATATAAAAAATAATTTTAAAAAATAAAAAATATAGTTTTGATTGATTTTGTCAAAGTTGCAATTCTTGTGATTCTCTAAGCATCAAAGTAAAAAAAAAAAAAAATGTGTAAAGTGAGGATTCAAATCTCACAGTTATCTTTTATTCAAGTAGAAGTCCAAAATATATACACGAAGAAGTGCAGTGTTCACGTTCTAACTTCCATACATGATTTCCTAATTTATAACATATTGCTTATTTATAGCAAAAAATATTGACAGAATAATTGCGCCTAAAATTCTGATTTGTTGCTTGATTGGCTTCCATGTCAGGGCAACATTTTGTATGAACAATTCATAAATTTCCAAATCATATTGATTTGCCAATCAGTTCGACTACAATACAACAGATCAACATTCTTTTGGGTTTCAAAAATGTTTTTGAAAACAATGAAAATGAAATTTATATTAAATTAAATATTTTTTATGTATTTAAATTATTTTCACGTGTTAATGTTATAAGTATTTTTTTAAATTATTATTTTGATGCATTTATGAACGAAAAACACTCTTAAAAACAAATTTCAATTACACTTTAAACAGTATAGTCTAAAAACAAGAAAATAAAATATTGAGAGCATTGTTTAATGATGTAAGATCATCAACACGTGAATTTTAATGAATTGTATAAAATATAAGTTTTTATCTGGAAAATTGATGATAATATTAAAGGATAAAAGGAGTATTTTAAGATTACATAATCCTTGTGTGTAATTTCCTCTTAGCTGCAAGGGCAATTTCCCATCGCGGTTCAATGTTAAAGCATCAATTTCCTATTTTCATCAACCTAAATGTTGGTTCTCAGTTTGATTTCTTGTTTCAGAAAACTTAGGCATATCATAAATATGTTTTTTTGTAAAAAAAAAAAACAAAAGTTCGAGCAGGAAAAAAGAAATCCATGTTTTGGTCGGGGATGACTTGTATTTCAGATTTTTTTCATATTTATATTTTATTTTTTGGGTATTCATTAATTATCTATTAGGTTGTAGGTATCCATTATCTATCATTATTCATCAATTAATAAAAATAAAATGATTAATACATATAGTATTATTTTTATAGGTGTGTTTTATATTAAATTAAGATATGCATATAAATATAAATATTTTACAAATATATGTTCCGGGTTCGGTTTGGATGAGTTTGACATTATCTATAACATCCTCATTATTCATTGGATCCATTAAATCTCTGCCTTTTCAGTTCGGTCGGGTTGGTATTTATCGGGTTCGGATTAAATAGTCATCCCCATTCCTCAGTTCCGGTTTGTCTGAACCAACCAATCGGGGTATTGCCGCCAACCACAACCAACTTGGACGGTTAATGTGATTGTGTTTAACACGTGTGATAATTGTATGATGCCACTACGTGGCAGTCTTTGTCTCACAACTCTTGTGATAATGGTTTGAAAAATGTTTTTTTTTTAAATTATTTTTTTATTGTTTTTATATTATATATATCATATCAAAATTATTTAAAAAATAAAATAATTTTAAAATAAAAAATACCAGTCGGTTACTCTCCGCAACTGCCCAGCCGCTATCATAGGAGCCTACAACCTGTTATTGGTCCAAAAGAAAGAAACCATCCTCTTACTTCCTGGGTTGGTTTATGGGACCATGCCATTGCTTCTCTGTTCAAAACTCGGAAGTCTCTCAAGTTAAAGCATGCAAGCAAAGCAAAAGCGAAAAATATCCCTCATGTTTCAACTTTCAAGTCTCCTAAACTCCCTTTTCTTTTCTTTTTAATCTGGGGGGTTGAACTTTAGAAAGTTAATACTATACTCTGTAAATATTTTAGCAGACCCTCCCTTCAAATTTTCTGGGGTGGCTCGTAAGGTCTAACCACAGAGAGGAATCGGAGATGGGCTCTTTGGCAGTTTCTCCCTTTCTGCCTTCAAGGCCAAGACCATCTGTCTTGGATCAAAGTAGCTTTCTCTTTCCTTCCAAGAAAAAACTCAAGAGGAAGAACCAATCGATCAGTCCTGTAAGTTTTGCTTCTCTTGGGATTCTTTTCATTTTCATCTCCTGGGTTTTTTTTATTGTTATTTTTTCTGTAGCGTGACTTTCGTGCTGCTTTGATCGTATCAGGTGGCAAGGTTGTTTGGGCCATCTATTTTTGAGGCGTCAAAACTGAAGGTGTTGTTTTTAGGGGTCGATGACAAGAAACATCCAGGGAATCTGCCGAGGACTTACACACTAACACATAGTGATGTCACAGCTAAACTCACTTTAGCCATCTCGCAAACCATAAACAATTCTCAGGTTATCCTTTTTCTCTGATTATTCAATCTGCTAATTAAACTATATTTCCCCGTTAAGATGGAATTTTAAATTGCAGCAAAACAGTGAAACCAGAAGATGATTGGGATTTGTTTTCCTAATACCTCGGGGGAAAATGGGAAACTTTATAACTGGAAGCACATGATTTCACTTTTAAATCAACTGGATCTGAGTTTCTAGACAAGATAAACGGAAGGAACAGGGGATCTACAGAGTTTCTTGATTTTACTGATCTTTTTCTTTACAAAATATTAAGATTAATGAAACTGAAGGATAGAAAGGAACTGGGGTTTTCTTGCAGTTGCAGGGATGGTCCAACAAACTGTACAGAGATGAAGTGGTGGCGGAGTGGAAGAAAGTAAAGGGAAGGATGTCTCTCCATGTTCATTGCCATATAAGTGGAGGCCATTTTCTTCTAGATTTATGTTGTAGACTTAGATATTTCATCTTCCGCAAAGAACTTCCTGTGGTATGTTCAATAATTGCTTGATACTTCTTTTGTCAATTTTGATTATCGTAAGCGGGCTCTTGAATCACATGGATAAAATATTCAGGTGTTGAAGGCCTTCTTTCATGGAGATGGGAATTTGTTTAGCAGCTATCCTGAATTGGAGGAGGCTTTAGTTTGGGTTTACTTTCATTCCAATATTCCAGAATTCAACAAGGTAGAGTGCTGGGGTCCACTCAAGGATGCTGCGGCACCTTCTAGAGCCGAATCTGGCGGGGGGGCTGACAACAAGGAGAGGGTAAGCCAGCCAAGCAACCGGGACTTGCCTGAGCCATGCCAAGAGAACTGTAACTGTTGCTTCCCACCAATGAGTCTGATCCCATGGTCCGAAATGGTTCCCCTGGAGAACAAGAATAATCCAAGCAACCAACAGGGCTTTCAACAAGCTCAACAGCCCTAAGGATCAACCTATTTGTACTTCGAACTTTGTTTTATTTTTCTCACGGGATGTTACGAAACTAGGGATGGAAAGTAGATATTATGAATTCGTCCCCGAACCCAACCTGCTAAGACCTTGAGCATCGGGGTTGAGACACTTGTCTTGTGATCTTTGCATCCCAGAATCTCATGTATTACGTGCAGGTGCACGTTCTAATATTTATGAACTTGCCATTGTTGTAAGACACTTAAAAGTGTGATACGTTTCATTGTAAAGGTGATAATTTTTTTTATATTCAAACTAGCTGCGATCATTCAAGGCTATTATAACACCTTCAAGGATCATTCTGGGATTTGCAAAATTCTTTTCGATATGAATCTGTGTGAATGAACTCGGATCCAGCAATGCAATTTTTCATTGATAGATAGATAATTGAGGAAGGAATAATTATATACATTAAACTATGAATGAATGGTAAACCGTCACCTCGAAACACCTTACACTGTTGTCTGTCGATATACACTGCAAGAAGCATTTAATGGTTCCCCTGGAGAAAAAGGAAACAGATAATTTCCTGAGAATCATGTGACAATTCCTCGCCTATAACCCCACTTGTAGCATTTTTATGTCCTGGGCTGGTTCGAGAAAACCAAACTGATGGACTCCATTCGCGCGGAAAAAATCTCCAGGTTATAGCACATTTTCCACGTTCCTCCCCCATGCTAAAACAGCCCGAGAAACTCTAGATAACAAAGTATGCACAGCCAGGAAACTCTCGAAAAGCAACACAGCTGAAAGAGTCACCGGATTGTAGTTCTACCGAGAGATGATGCTCCAATTTCACTCTCTGTGTTCTGCAATAACAGTCAAACCATATACTGAGTTAGTATCTGCTGGGTCAGGGTACGAAAAAACAAAATGTTGACATGGCATGTCTACTCTTGACACTTGCCTATCCTTAGATCTGCTGGCACACATTATTGATATGAGGTATAGAAAAATAGTCATTTACTAGAAAGAACATGCATCTGGGTTTTTTTACCCCTAAAACAATAATTACGGGCATAAATATGAGTGTGGACTCTATTAATCATTATCACCATTTAATGAAACTATTACCTGAGATTTTGGGGAAGGGAACACATTCCAAAACCGCAGCGTTTCATCTCCAGCTCCAGTGACAATTGTCTGAATCAATTAGTAGTTGTTACAGGCAAGAAAAGAAGCATGAATACAAAAGAAATGGTTTGCATAACCGCTAATTTATTGGAAGAAAAGCCACAGTTATCAATAATGAAGAACCAACTACCTGTCCGTCTGGTGAGATGGCAAGATAAAGAACTCTGAATGTATGGCCAGTCAGAGTTGCCAACTGCAAGGAAGAAATGTTAATACAATGAGTGATGAGGGATAATATGCTATCATTACAAATACACTGACCTTTGACATGGCGGGGTATCTCCATACTATTATTTGATTTTGGGAGTATCCATGTGTGCTGACTAGTTCATTGACATTCTTAGACCACACAAGATTGCACACCTGAAATGGATGAAAACTGAAGAGCATTAAGTTTTGGTATGGGAGAGAGACGGAGGTAAACTTTGAGTAAAATTGCGATCCAATAATCCAAGACTACATGCATGCAAAAGTACGTGCACTGGCAGTTTTCCATCTTATGGTATGGGACCACACTCAGAGGTTTGATAACCTAGGGTTTCTCTTTTGGGTCCTATTAGGAATTAGCTTGTACAATATGGATGGTCTGTTTGGTTGAGTAAAGAGAGTTTGTTGCGGGTTCCTTTTTCTTGAGCTCCCTGGAAAGCCCACAATTTTCAAGTTTAAATGGTGTAACTATATGCTCCACCGATCATTCAACACTTGCACTTTACTTTCCAAAAAAACACGATTTTCTAACTATGTACATTTCATATCATCTCTAAGAAGTACAGTGGAAGTGATTAGCAAACATATATTTTACCTGACTTCCGGTGTCCATGCAGCTGAGATGTGAGTTGGTTGTTGTATTCCAGAATCGTATACACCTGTCAGCAGTCCCACCCCCAGATGCAAGAAGTCCATGAAGATGGGGTGACCAAGCAATTGCTTTTACAGCCGCTGTATGCTCACAGTATTTTAGCACAGGTTGGGTTGAATGCTGATTCCAAACAAAAAGCTGCATATAGATGACAACATGTTAGCCTTCATTGCAGGAAACCATGAACTCATGTCCAGCAGTCATAACAATATGTTCTAGAGAAAAATCCACTCACTCGATTATCATTTCCGCCTGATGCTAACTCACGGTTATCATAAGACCACTTCAGTCCACAAACCTAGATCCCAACAAAATTGATTATTAGGCTGAGAAACATAAAAGCAATAAACAGAATAAAAATAGAATAGATAGGTTCTAATACGTGATAACAAATGCCCTCTACTAGCTTTTACAGAATGGAGAAGAATGCAAAGGAAGAATGATAATTCTAGGGAAGCCCAGAGTAAACAGCATAAAATGGTTGACCAAAAAGTTAAATCAGTGTGAACAAATGTAGGGGAGTCCAACCTCTGACTTGTGTCCGGAGAGTTTACTAACAAAGTCTTCTTGTGCTCGTATATCTCGTTGAAGAATGCTCTTATCCCGGCTACCAGAAGATAGCATTGATGAACTCCAGGCCAAGGCCCCAACACGCAATCGATGACCCTCCATGGCTCTAATCCTTTTACAGCATGAAGCATCCCAAATCTACATATAAATTGATGAGAATATCAGCAAAATATTGCTATGTTGGTCAAGCAATATACAAAATCTAATAAGAACACAAGAGTGGAACTGCCAACGACAACAGTTGTATAAATTGAAGTTCTGTCCTTGGAACTACCAAGAAACCAAATAAACAAATAAATATAACCATAGATTTTGCCTTCCATTCCCCCGAAAAAATCATGAGGCGATGGGGAAACATTGATTGTGAACAAGTTAAGATGCTTTCATGGAGGTGAAGAAAATCATTGATTCTCGTGTAGATTTTTTCTTCTTGAATTAGTTCAAACATTTGGGTCAAGAGTAAGTCCAAAGTTTTAATAGATTTTTTTTGCAACAGTAACAACAGGTTCAGATGCAATAAAGATATCAAATCAACACTAAGAGTTCACTGAACTTTTGCACAGCTCATTTGATATCGGAGCATAAAGGGTGAGGCAAGTTTCTGTGAACCACCTAAAATCAAAGTACATAGGTGGTTGGACATAACAGCACTATCCACTTCCATTCTCACATTACAATTAACTGCAACTAGATGCAGTAGACCAAGATGACAAAACAGTACATTAAATAGAGAATAAATGTCAGCTGATTGTGAGGACGTCTTGCTTATGGTATGTATTAGCAGCCACATCATGAATGCAAAAAAGCAATCTAATAATGGTTGGGATTTTGATTATTATTTTCCCTTCTTGATGTATCCTCTCTAGAAAAAGATCTAGAGCATCCTGCATGTAAATATTCAGTTTGATGATAAATTTCTAAGATATTCTGGTGATAGTGACCTAGACCTTTTTCTGTCTAGGTTCAAGCATGGACAAGAGCATGATCTATGGGCACAAAACACCTCTTGATTCCAATAAACCACATACCTTCTAAACATCTAGTTCAGAACCCCCCTGCGGTTCTACCTCCTTGTGGAAGTAAAGAATGTGAATAAAACCCCTCAAAGTCCAGCGAATCAACCCTTGTGAGACAGATGGTCTCTTCCAGCCACATACCAAGTTGGAATTTGTTGACCCTAGTTTGATCGACACCTGTATTTCTGACCGTTTACCTACCTCCCACCCATGTTGCTAGCGCAATAATCCTTGAACACAGCATTCTTTTGAAATATCATTTTTTTTTCTTATCCCCCCTATATACTCAGCATTGTTTACATTCAGTTTTGCTATCATAAAGCGTTTATATATCCATAAAACATATTGAAATCAACACAACAAATACATGTATCAGAAGCTCTACACAAATTAAAACTAACCTGAACTTTCCCATTGCTGGTTCCAACAGCAAGATGTGTACCGCGATGTGCCCATCCTACCGAACACACACCATCATCATTCCCCAAGTCACACAATTTGGTCACCTACACCGTAAACCAACTTTTTAGTCAATGAGTCAAAAATCCATTAAGCAAGACCTAAGAGGAGGGGTGGGTGGGGTCATAACCCACTACACTAACCTTGCTACTACAAGCATTCCATAAATACACACAGGTCCCTAACCCAACCGCCAACACATTATGCGACGACCAATCGACCAAATTCAAATAAAAATCATCATGCAATGCAGGGGCATCCAATACCTACAAACAACGCAGAAATACAAAACACATGATCAATCGATAGCACGACCCCAATAAAACCCATATTTCATCGAATCTCAAGAAACTCAATATTCGACAACAAATTACGAAAACACCAACCTTGTAGGGTGATCTAGACACCTTCCTAGGAGCCTTGATAGCAACATTACTAACACCAGGACCAGTTAAACCATCAAAACCGAAAGGAAAAGGCGAGTGCATTGATTGCCTAGTCTCCGTTTTGTACCGGAAAATATTCCGTCTAGCAGCCCCTGTCCCCCAGTCTTTCTTATCCGGAGTCTGAGGACCAAAAAGTGCATTCCTGAGCAACGCCGCATACGCACTGGGATTATCCTCCTTCCCTCCGTTCCCCGGCGAACTACCCGCGGTTACAGACTGCGACGGCATAGAGATGTTGAAAAGAGCGAAATTCGAGCTGGATCTACAGGGAATAAACCTATCGGAGTAAATAGGTCTCGAGGGGGAAATATAATGATTAGAATTGACCAAACGGTTGACATGCTCCGATGAAGATGGTGATGGAGCCAGGTTTTCAAGATTTAGATGATGTTGACGACGTTGCGTCGTGGAAGCTGCGACGTTGGGCTGCGACTGGGTTGGTGTTGACATCGTGGGATCGGCCATTGGGAAGAAACCCTAAGATAGAGGGAGGGAGAATGGAGGAGATGATGTCGAAGGGAGTAAATTTTACCGGGAAATAATAGAGAGCGGGTAACAGACAGTGCAGTAATGGTGGTTGTTTACTTTATTTTATTTTATTTTATTTGCGAGTCAGTGAGCTTTTGCTTGGGTGTAGACAACTTATATAGAGGTTTTGGAATGAAAGAAAGAATACCGTTTGATTTATCTTTTTAATTTTTGAATATGTTCCCGTGTCAGTGTCGGAGAAAGATAAGGTATATTTGTTTTGGAAACTTGGGACAGGGGATTGCTTTTCTCAGCTAGCTCGTGGCTGTTACTAACTTACTACTTATTAGGAAGAATTAGCTGGGCCCACGGACCCTCAAAATCTCACTATCCAAGGCCCAGTCACTTATAAGTTAGTGACAGGATGGTCAAAGTATTCAAAACGTGGAATATAAAAATTGATCACTGCAGATAATATTGTCAATTACATTTTATTTTTATTGAAATGATATATTTGGGCTCTAAAATATAAAAACAATTTTGCAGTGAGAATAAAAATTGTTGTTTTTTTATATGATCTTCATGAATTAATTTATTTTTATTTGGAATTTACCTTTTAAGTTATGACTTGGATGTGCTCCGTGTAGGCTGGGCAGGTTATTTGGACCCGGGTTAAGGTCAACGCTCAATTTATTTTTGGATATTGACTTTTAATTAAGTAATGGGCTTCAAGCCTTAAATCTCCATCTTCCCTAATTGGGCGTTAATGGCCCAGTGTCAATTTAGGCGAGAGATTCTCAGTAGTATCATGGCTATGACATGTGGGTTTTCACGCGTCAATATATTTAAGTTATATGCTTTGTTTCGCACTGTTTTAAAAATATTTTTGATACATTTTGAAAAATTATTTTAAAAAAAAAATATATTATTTTGATATATTTATGAATACAAAACATTTTTAAAAGTAACCTCAACCACATTTCCAAAGACTCACTTAATGCTTGTTTAAGAGTGCGGTTGTGGTTACTTTTAAAAGTATTTTTCGCTCAAAAATGCATCAAAATAATATATATTTTTTAAGAATTATTTTTTATATCTGTACATGAAAATGATCTAAAAACATCTAAAATTAATTTAAAAGCAAAAACAAAAACAAAAAAATCTTAATTTTTTTCAGAAACACTTTTGAAACGCAGTGATAAACACCCCTAAATAAATTAGTGTAGTTCTAACATCTACATTAGATCAAACATTTTTATAGGCACGAAATTTGTTAACATTTCGGTCAAAATACACATAATTAAACAACCACGATAATATATAAATAAGATTATGGTAATGTAGATAAATTACTAAATAATTTATAATATAAGAATAATTGAATAACAAAAATTATATCATTTCGACAAGATCAACTATGTTAATGTCCCTTTAGAAGTTTTAATTGCATATCATCGCTCCTCTTGAAAGTTACCCAAGCAAAATATATTTTTAACCCCTAAAGTTTTAAACATCGATCAATTAGAAACGTCTTAATTATTAATTTGACAAGATCAATTCTTCTATTCCCTTAACAAAATAATATAGAATGCATCATTTATATTATGTATTTGATATAACCAACTAATTTTGTGTGTATATATTATGGTTGCTAACATAGTAATTTTCCTAGTAGAATGATTAACATAGCAAATAAAAGAGACATTTTGAATCCCATAACCAAGAACAGCAACAAATAATTGTTTTATATATAAATAATTACTGTTAGTCTTAATTTGATACAACATGTTCAAGAATATCAACCATGGAGGATGAAATTGACCTGTAAATTAATTTCAAAGTAATTAAAAAAGAAGAAAGCAATGTC
Source organism: Salix exigua (assembly GCA_032356905.1). Lineage (NCBI taxonomy): Eukaryota > Viridiplantae > Streptophyta > Magnoliopsida > Malpighiales > Salicaceae > Salix > Salix exigua. Next base: position 9,957,874 of record CM063590.1, on the reverse strand, counting down.
TTTGCTGTTCAAATTCATGATGGCTCGCATCCATCAAGCATTATCAGCTGACTGCGGATTGTGGACAACCAGCCTTTTGAGTGTTGTATTGGTACAAATTAAGGTTTGTTGATGCAATCATCATCACCTTTAATCTTTCGTTGGCCTAGCAATTTTCTGGACACTTTTTTTTTGAATAATCAAAGTTGTATAGAAGAAATGTACAATGGAAAAGGCTGGGCTTAGCCAGCTCGGCAAGAGAAGAAACAGGCTCCTTCTCGGCAAACAAAGAAAAGAAAACCGTGGCTGAAATTAGCCCAGGAGAAGACGCCTCCTTAGAATGTGCAATTTTCTGGACACGCCTAAGCCTAACTCATAAGACCACTTCTAAGCAACGCTTCCTCGCGCCTTAAGCGGTAGAATACATTCAAGTAGTCCGTACGCCCCTCTGATTTTCTCATTGCACATTCTAAGTGCATGGAAGAGGGTATTATTTAAGTTGTTTTTTAATATGTTTTTCTTTTTCACAAATGTGTGTGTATATATATAAGGGTTTGATTATCATATAGTCTCAGGTTTGAGCAATCACATTAATAAAAAAATTCAAAATGATTTTTTTTTATTTTTAAAAATTATTTTTGATATCAACAATTAAAATGATATAAAAACATGAAATTTAAAATAAAAATAAATAAATTTATTTTTTTTCAAAAATATTTTTGAAATACAATTCTAAACACCCTCTAACAAAGGTTAAAGTTTTTCATTTCTGGATGATCATTTTAACTTGTAAGAAACTAGACAAGCCTGTATTATTTAGAGTGTGTTTGACATGACTGTTGCTATTGTAGTTGAGGTTAAAAATAAAAGTTTCATGAAATGTGTTTTTAGCCATGATTCATAATTGAAAATTGAAGTGTTTGGTTAAAACTATGGTTGAATTTGAGGTTTAATGAAAAATTGTTTCGAGTGTTTGGTTACCATGCTTTTCATACTGTTGTCAACTTGTGAAATTATCTTAAAGGATACACACACATATTTTTTTTTTAAATATTGTAGATTTAATTATCATAATAATAAAATACAATTAATAATTTAAGTAAATTAAACAGTTGTTTTTTTCCTCTCATCAAATTACTTGCAATTTCATCATGAACTAAATCATATGCTAAGGCCTCTACGATCCCTTATTATTTGATCGATGAACAACATGTAGTAAAATATCATCATGAACAACATTTGCGGTCTATAAATAGTGTTTTTAGGATCTCCATCTACATGTTGTAGATATATAATTCCAATGCAACATCCAGTTGCAAGTTGATGATCCATAATCAATCGAAAAACAACGAACTTGTGGAGTAAAACAAAGTTATGCACATTTTCCTTTCATCAAAGGTTGATTTCTATCTGCAAGAGCTACCATTGACAATGGAGAGAGAGGGCAACGACGATTACTGTACAGAGAGAGACCGCCAGTTGTGCTGGGAAAAAAAGACAGAGAAGGTTGTGTGTGTATTGCCAACTTGGTTCGTTCAAAAAATTCCATGCACTCGTTGTCTCCCGGCATGTTAACGCACACACTCGGAAAAATTCATGTATGTTAATCCCATGCATGAATGTTGCAACTGAGTTTTTTGAAAAGCATCTCACAGGAAAAAATTGAGGTCTTGTTTGGTTAAAATCACTTTAAACTCTGCGGTGAGCCTCAACCCACAGGTCATATCCCAAGCCAAACACCACTTAAAGATACAAAACTTGAAGCGGTACTACTCTCTTATTCTGATCAAGAAAAAAAGAGAAGGAATTAAAGGGAGAGTAAAAAAAATGAAAAAAGAACTCAAGAAACAGAGTTTGTCTCTGTACCCATTTAAAGAGCTCTAAAGAATTTCAATACAAATTACTTGTCTTTGCATCTAATATTACAAAAAAAATAATGATCGTAAGGAAAATGAACAGTTCAAGAAGGATAAGATTTATGTTCATGCTCAATTATAGGCACCGTCCGAGAAACAGCCGCTGTAGGAGCCCTGACATGTCCAACCATCGATACTTGAAGAGCTTCTTCTTCGTAAGCTCTTCTCTCCATCTCCTCCATTCTTGCTTTCTTCTTTACCTGAAAAAACATTGCCACAAAAAGCAACCCCAGTAAAAACACACCCAATGCAGTCCCAACTGAGCTCCCAACCACCACTTTCCACAAGCCGATCTTCCTTTTTATCAACTGCATTGATGGTGGTGGCGCTGGCGGTGACTTGATCACCAAACCGTAATGCCCATGCCGTTTAGCTACACAAACAAAAAGTGATTCCGGGTCTTTAATTATCACTCTGCCATCATTTTCAAAACTAGCACACAGTGGCCTAAGTCCATTGGCAGTAGTTGATGCATTGCTGAAGTCTATAGTAATTGGTTTTTCTCCAGCATGAATTCCGATCTCAAAAGAGTTGCTAACATTCACATCACTACCAGAATTGTAAGCTAAAAGGCCTAGTATAGGTGACACAAGTTGATATCCTGACAAATCATAGTTAGCATAATATATAGGGAACCAGTTAAGATCCAGGTTTTGTCTAACAACTACGAGTCTCTCAACACATGGCTGCACAGTGACACCAATACCCAGATGGAATTCCTTAACTTGAGCACCGTATCTTCTTAGACTGCCACACCGAAACCTCACTGCATCGACTTTGATGCCGGAGAAATTTGCCGGCAACTGTACAGTCTGCACCTTACCTGTCTTGAAGCGTACGCCACTGGACTTAAGCGCGTAGTCTCTGATGAGCAGATCAAGTAAATGAGCTGATTTGATTCCTTGAGCTTCGACTCTCGCTGAAGTTAATGAAAGAAGAATTATCAACGTGAGAGAGAAGGGAGAACCCATCTCAGAATTATGAGTTAGGTTCAGATGGAGCTGTAAGGCAATGCAGTGTGGTGCTTGCTTGTTTTTTTGGTGATGATTCTTGTGGATAATAAAAAAAATCAGAGCTTAATTCCTGGATCAGCTACTCTCTTTACCTGTGGATGTAACAGAAGTGAGGTTGCGAAGAGGAAAGGTTGAGCTGCCTAGGAATATTTATGACGAAATGAACTTTTGGAAGATTAAAGAAGAAGCGAAAAGAAACGAAAAAATCCTTTTATTTTCCGCTTTCTACATAGGAGAGAATTCAATGAATCAGAGTTGGGTTTTCTCCACCTTATCAATTTCTTTCCGTTCCGTTGAAAAAACCGAGATGAAACAATATCATTTTTATTTTCAATTTTAATTTTGATTTGTTTTGAAAATTCCGGTCAAATTCTGGCCGGAACGTCTCGGTACCGTTCCGACCTTAAAATCCACTTTATTTTGATTAACTTGTGATTTTTTTTCTAATTTTGAGATTATGTTTGTTTGACTTTGTGTTTATATTGTTAATTTAAAATTAATTTATCTTGAATTTTAATTATGTTTGTTAAATTAATATTTTAATTATATATATATATATATATATATATATATAAACAGTACAACCCCGAAACGGCACGCCGAAACGCTCGGAAACCGAAACATTCCGTTCCAATAAAAAAACCGGAATAATATTGACAACTATGATCTCGACAGTTTGGATGCAAAAGAGGGTTCATGCAAAGGTGGCAATTTCCAAATATTTTTGTTGATTTCATTTTGTTTTTATCGAAATAATTAAAATATTTGTTATTAATTAAAAAAATATAAATATTTGTTATTAATTAAAAAAAATATAATTTTTATCTCGTTTAAAATAAATTGCACCCATTCTTGTTAACCGGCTTACCTCTATTAAACCTCTCGCAAATTTAATATATGCTAACTAAAGTTGGGTGTTTTTATTTTCTTAAACCTCTTTTTCAACTTGTAATAGTTTTATTTTTATTTATGATATTATCATGTTTTAAAATATTTTTTGATTAGTTATTAGATAAAATTTTTGAGATATTTTAAAAATATTTATAGGGTATTGCTCTAAAATAGTGGCAAATGCTGGTGTTTGTTCTTTCAATTAGTTTTTATTTATTTTTAATTGTAATCAAGTTTGAATAAAAAAGTTTTCCGAGATAGCGAGCAGTGGCATGGCATCTCTTGTTGGAACGTAGCGTAGAGTTTAGAATCAGCGGTGATAAAAAAATCAGTACAACAACAAATATTTTGTTTGTATTTCGTGGTTTGTAATTGTTGATGAAATTATATTTAAAAATAATTTTTGTTTATAAATATATTAAAATAATATTTTAAAAATTCCGTGTTTTCTTAAAATAATTTTTAAAATATAGCGCATAAGCCTACGTTAAGAATAGTGCCTACGTTAAGAATAATTTTCTTAAAAATAAAAAAAAATATTTTAATATATTTATAAATAAAAAACATATTCAAAAGTTAGGATAAACTTGTGAGGTGTCAAAGCGTGTCAGGTGAGAAGGTTGGGGAGAAATGATTCGGGGCGTGGACTGATGATGGCACCCGGTGCCATAAAGGAAAGGGCGTGCTCAGGCTCGTCCCTCGCTCCCATGATCTGATTGTGTTGATGACATGTCCCCCACCCCCAGCAACTTTGTGGGTCTCATGGTAGCCTGGCTAGTCATGAGTCATGACATTCTAATATTTTGAACTTAAAAAATATTTCTCATTAAAAAATATATTTTTGTCAAAATAAAATACATGAATAATAAAAATACTAAATTTGCTAGTAATGCTGCGTTGCAAGCTTACAACAACCACCAATGTGTGGCTCAGTGGCAAAGACTTAGGATCAAAGAGTTTGCTCCCCTTGTGGTCTCAGATTCGAGTCCTGATGTCGCTAATATTGGTGGTCACTGGAGGCTTACATGGTCGTTAACTTCAAGGCCCGTGGGATTAGTCGAGGTGCGTGTAAGCTGGCCGGACATCCACGATAATAAAAAAAAAAAAGTAGGTCACGAGCGTCTGTGACAGTTGATAGTTGACTTTTCAAAATCTAAAGAGACCATATGAATTGGCCCATAAATAAATAGTGGGTCACGAAAGACGATAGACCTAGGTGAGAGCCCATAATAAAGTTTCAAAACTGAACTCTTCGTCCTTGCCTCTTCAAAGCGAAGCAGAGAGAGTGAATGGAGAAGAAGAGCAACAGAGACAGAGACGGCGAGATGGGTGGTGGCGCAGCCCATAACAGACCCTTTCCTCCTCCCGGTCGGTCCCATCCTCCACCTCCTCCTCCTCGTCTCCGCCTCGAACCTATCGATCGTGAAAAGGTCTACCTTTGCCTATGCAGTACTGTTTGTTCTCTCCTACAATAATGATTATTTTTTATGTTGTGGACTGATATTTGTTCTTTTTATTTGTTGAAAATGCAGACTTGCCCTTTATTGCTTCGAGTTTTCACTAAGGTACTTGCAATTTTTTTAATGGAGATTTCGACGTCGATTTTCAGTGTTTTATAATGCTGAGAAAGGTTTTTTTTTTTTTCCTTTTCATTTTCTCTGCTCAAAGTAATTTAAAACTACAACTGCATGCATATGTGTTTTCTGAAATGGGTTTATAACTTAAGGTGCCTTTGTTTGTTTTTTTTTTTTTAAAAAATTCTAGGGTTTAGCTGTTTAGCATCTCGTTGTGCCTTATGATGAGGTCCCTGTCAAAGCTAGTTAGCAATAGCAGAAGGTTTGTATTGTCTTCGGGTGAGAATTGTACCACCAATGTAATTGGATAGAAGGCTTCGTATCTTATTTTATCATAACTACAGATTATAAATAGGCATAAAGCCTGACAACCGTGGAATTCAATGCTGAAATGAAGGACACGTCCTAAGACAAACTAATTGAAATAACAGGAAAGTAAATAACAAACAGTAAATGGATTAGAAAGTGGCCACGTCATCTATGACTTGCTCTTGCACCCTGCCATGACTTGCACTCAAGCTGCACCATTCCCATGACTTGCACTAAACTGACATACATAAGATTCTTCCTTACTGTTTGGTCAGATCTCCATGGCCTTTCCACAATCCCCTCTTTCACAGGATCCTTGTCCTCAAGGTCCATGGCTTGAAACTTGTCCTGTAATTCCACAGTGTTCTCCCATGTTGCATCCTCTACAGGTAGTCTATGCCATTTAATCAAACTCACCTCAATAAACTTTGATCCCTTCTTAACCCAACATCTGTCCAGTATAGCCTCAGGCTCCATTATAGAGTCTCCCTCATCAATAATAAGTGGTAGGTCATTACTGATTGCAGATGCCTCTCCCACCTTTTTCTTGAGTAAAGAGACATATAATACAAGATGTATTGAAGAACTTCTGAAAGCAGGAGCTTAAATGCCACCTTGCACCCTCATTTCTCAATCAAATAGAGCCCATAAAAACAACTAGCCAGTTTCTGGTATGCTCTCTTAAAAACCATCTATTGTGGATGTGGTTGTAGCTTAAAAAAAAAACTAGATCTCTTTGTAACTGGATGTCACGCTGCTTGGAATTAGCCATTTGCTTCATGCAGTCACTAGCCGCCAGAAAATTATCCTTTAATTGTTATAGCAAGGTATCTCTGGAAGCAAGGTTTTGATCTACCTCATTGACTGGAGAGGGTCCCGCCTAGTATTGTGGAATGGTTGAAGGTAGCACCCCATACAAGCCTGGTAGGGCATCATCTCTATAGATGCATGATAGGCTGTGTTGTACTGGAATTCTGCCTATGGAAGAAAAGAAATTAAATCCATTTAAGTGGCTTTTGACGAACCAAGCAATAAAGATTATATTCCATGCATCTGTTAACAACTTCTGATTGACCATTTGTCTGTGGGAGGTAGGCAAAACTCATTTTTACTTGTGTGTTTGACATTTTGAAAAACTCTAGCCCGAAATTACTGAGCAAAATAGGGTCTTGATCAATGATAATGGATGTAGGCATGCCATGAAGCTTAAACACTCCTACAAATTTTGCAGCCACCATCTTTGCTGTAAATGGATGACCAACATAAAGAAATTTGCAGATTTACTGAGATGATCTATCAAAACTAAGATAATATCCTTGTTGTTGGATAATGGCAGTCCTTCAATAAAACCTTGGTGTAATTTCCTCCCAAACTTGGCTTGAAATGGGCAACGACTGGAAAAGACCCATAGGTGATAGTGTTGCCATGCACCGTTGGCAAACATCACAGGAGGATACATAATTGTGAACCGCTTGATATATAGAAGGCCAATAAAATTGTTAAGCAAGATGTTTAAATGTACTTAGCGCTAGCCACCAATGTAAGAGCCATGGAATTCTTTGAGAAGTTGCTTAACCATAGTGGAGTTAGGATGTACCATCACTCTTTGTGTAAAGGACCAATCCATTTTGCCACTTGTATGGGGCACTTGAATTTGCAGTAGCCATATTTTTTTTTAATTGTCCATATAAGGATTCTCAATAGCTTCAACCTTAATCTCTTCCCATATACGTGCCTGCAAAATAGAAAAAACATCATGAGTGGGATTGCCTTCTACCCTTGAAAGAGCATTAATTGCATTATTTTCATGGCCCCGCTTGTAAAGTATTTCATAGTCAAAACCCATTAATTTCACCACCTATTTTTGTTGTTCAATCATGACCATGCGTTACTCTAATTGGTATTCGAGGCCATGTTGATTTGTTTAAATATTGAATTTCTAGTGTGGACGCTGGACTTGTATTGCTTCAATGATAGCTAAATCTCCTTAGCATATGTAGATCAAGACAACTTAGAAGTTCCCAAGGCCCAACTCATGAAGGCAATAAACCTCTTTGTTGAGTTAAAATTGCATAGTAGCTGAAACATCAGATTTTATAACAAAGGGCTCATCAAAATTAGGCATGACAAGGGTAGGAGTGGAAGTCATAGCTTGTTTGAGAACATGAAATGCAACCCCCTCTTCATATGTATACTCAAATTTTCCTTTAATAAATTGATGAGAAGACTAGCTATTATTCCATAGTTGTGAGCAAATTTCTTGTAGCATCCTGTGAGAACTAAGAAATCACGCTAACTCTGAAATGTTAGCAGGCTAAGGCAAATTAAGCATGGCTTTAATCTTGATTTGATCCCACTTTTACGCCTTTAAGAGTAATGATGTGACCCAAGTATTCAATTGTTGTTGACCTTAAAATTTCAAAAACTTTTTGAACATGTTCAAGATGTATGGTCCAATTAGGACTATAGATTAAAATGTCACAAAAAAATACCTAGCACAAATTTACAAAGATAAGAATGGAAGGTGGAACTCATAAAGGTCAAAGGGAATAACTAAATACTCATAATGATTGTTATGGGTATGGAAAACAGTTTTAGGAATATCTTGTAAGTGTACTTGTATCTTATGATAGCCAACTTCTAAACTCGATTTTGTAAAGATGCCCCATGAAGTTCATCTAACCTATCATATTATGTAAGAATGGGAAATTGAACTTTGATTGTAATAGTATTTAGGGCCCTACAATCAATAAAAAAATGTACCATCATTCTTCTTAAATAAAAAAACAAGTGAAGAAAAAGGAATGATAATTGGATGAATAAGCCCCAATTGTAAGATGTCTTAAACTTGCTTTTCAATCTCATCTTTTTGAAAATAGACATACCTGTAGGGTCGCTCATTGACTGTTTCAGTCCATTTAACCTCTCTAGTTGGTGGTAATTTTGCAGGTTCCTGAAATATGTCAGTTTCCAATAGCTGTTGCATGTCTATATGATTTTCCTACTATAGCACTTTCTTAAGTGAGTAAATACAAATGGAAAACATAGAGCTTCCTTGCCTTAATTCTTTGGTTATAACTTTCAATGATACAGTTTGAATAGAATTGGCATTTACGTGTTGTAGCATCCTCGCTTGATTCTCCAATGTAAACTCCATTGTCATCGTCTTCAAATTGCAAACCACTAAACCTTATTGTTCCAACTATTGTACTTCAAATATCAAGTCTAATTTAGCTAGATGTAGAGATAAAAGGTGAGAAAAAGAAAGACCTTAGAGCATGATATGCACATGCTCAAACCTCAACTTGCACAGGAAATGGTTTAATAAGAACCATAAGTAAGTGAAGTAAATTGGCCACTTTATCATTAGTAAATTTGTGAGTTGATCTGCTATCAATAAACACCATAAATTCATGCTTCCAAACTTTGGCCATGACTTGTATGGTCCTAGGAGCCGACCATCCAGTCAAGGCGTGCAAGGAGATCTCAAGTTCATGTTGGAGCCTTGGTGTGTTCCCCTCTAATAGTTCATCAGTAACCGTTTCACATTTAATATTGTTGGTGCTAGTACTCCCCTCAAGCAACAAGAGTTATTGGCCCATTGCACTTATGACCCACAATAAATTTGTCATCACAATTAAATCACAAACCTGAAGCTCTCTTTTTTTGCATTTTTCTGTACATCAAACGCCTCATTGAGGATGGTGAATTAGATCTTGTGGAGTACGTAGAGTAAACTGATATTGGTTGATTAGTGGTGGTCGTGTAAATTTTTGTTGGCACTGGACCTGGTCATCACGCATGCTTGCCAATCTAATAGCTTCTTTCAATGATCGTGACTTACACATTCTGATCCTCTTGGCTGTGATAATCTTGCAAAGTGCCCATTTGTCTTACCTGAGAATACCTCATTGAAGTCATCCCGTGAGTCTGAATCGAGCCCACAATTCCTTTTAATTTTTTTTCCATGTCATTGCTCGTCCTTCTTCCTTGTATATGCGATGCAGCCATTGCCACCATTGATATACTTCACCCTTAAGATGGAATGATGCCATTAGAATTGGTTCGTGAGATATATTTCATACTTTTTAGAAGAATTTTGATATTAGGTATTGGTGATGGTAACTTTCCCTTCAAAAAGAAGGCTCTAAAAGAACTGGAGGCAGGTAGTCAGTCCAAAGAGCATTATTTCTTTGAACCAACAATGTATATAGTTTTGGATGATTTATATTATAGTGCAAAAGAATCTGCTTTGTTATTACCTTTAGAATGAAGTAAGGTCTAGTTAGGTATTGGTGATAGTATCTGACCTCGTGAATAAGCATGAAGCTTGAATGGAATCACTTACTAGATTGATGAATTCACTTTGTATCTGATTTTCATTCTAATTTTCTGCAGATTGCAAGCCATCACAAGCCAGAAGATTTTGCTGTGAGAGGCAAGGAACCAAAAGATGAGGTTCAAATTTATACATGGAAAGATGCAACACTTCGCGAGTTAACTGATCTTGTATGTTGGTTCTCATCCTTCCTCTTCACCCCCTTTCTAAATAATCGATGGATAAAGAAAAAAGAACAAAGACCTTCCCATCTATGGTTGAGAGCAATTTTATCATCTGTGTTGTTAATTCTAGTTTTCCTTTATCAGGTCAAAGAGGTCGCTCCAGAGGCAAGGAGAAGAAATGCAAAGCTGTCATTTGCTTTTGTTTATCCTGATAAAAATGGCCGTTTTGTGTTGAGAGTGGTATGTGGTACCTTTTCAACCAACGTATTTATTTCCCTGAATCCCCTATTCTTTTCCTAGTTCTGAACTATTTTATGCCATGTTTTTCCTGCCAGAGTTCTTTGCATACACCCCCACTCATTAATTGAAACTAATCGCATACGACAAAAGTTACTGTAAACACACATGTATAAAGAAATTTCCCAATTGTTTAGAAAGTTGTCTACCTCATCGCCTTCCACTTTTTTTAGGTGGGGATGACACATTCAAGTGGGAGACGACCAGATGATCTCAAGGCATTGGCCGAACTCAATTTCCAGGTAAAACTAAAATGTCCTAGTTTGCAGAATCATTAACAAGCTTAATATTGGCTTTCTCATTGCATTTGTTCCACACTGTAGATCGGAGATTACTTGGATGTAGCAATCATGTGAGGTGGAAGAATTTTTCATGAATGGACACCAATGCTATTATTGTGTATCTGATTTTCGAAAAGCTGGCATTTATTAGAGTTTCAAGGTGGAACAGGTGTTCATGCCCTTCATTTTGCTTGTGTTTGGAATATTAATGCCCGAGGGATGTTACATTGAACTCTGTAAGAATGTTTGTATTACAATGTTATCATATAATGGTTTGTTATACTGGATTAATTCCAATGCTATGTTGTGGCCTGGATCTAATTTTTTTTTTAAACGTAAAAAAAATTTGTCCGACCGTGAGGATTTTGTTTGGTATGCTTAATCTAGTTGATTAAACTAAAACTTGAAAATTCTCGACTTAGCCTGTTTGTGTTTTTTTAAACTATATTCTTAAAAATAAATAAATCTATCATGGTCTTAAATTTAAAATGAAACATTTAAACAAAGTCTCGTGTGATTAAAGATAAAAATATTAATGAAGTTGCGCTCTCCATTCCGGCATTGTTATGCTCACAAACTGTTGGCACCAAGGAACTGGTTCAACTCGTGAAAACATTAGATTTGCCAGTTTTTCACTGTTCTAATTCATTATTCCAACACACTCGGCGGGTTATAGAACTCAAAACAAACGAGCTGCTCTCAGCTTCTAATTAGCAAGCCTGTGATAGGTCGGATATATAAAACATGTACATACTTGCATATACAATATAAGCACAGTCACTAGGATACAATCCAGTGTACACAGCATCTGAAAATTTCTCCTTCACAGTTGCTGGCCAAATGCCAGCGTAAGGCTAACTCTTCTCTTCTCTGCCACACTTACAAGTTAGTAGCAGTTGTACTGTATACCCCGCAAAACGGAAAGTTCCTGCGTCCAATAGCCATGAATATTACCATGACGCACAGCACATTTTCTATTCAGGATGAAGACTGGAATCAAATTTTGAGTCCTAACTATTTATATCAAGCATGGGACACTTACTAGTTCAAGCAGGATGGAGGGCAGGTGGTATTTAGCTCTAATCAAGCCTCGCTTCCTTCTGGCAGTGTAATCAAGCGTGTTTTTGAATCGTACACCAACTCAGTTGAACAGCTGAAGCAAAATATTGCAGCAACGTCACTAATCAAAGTCACAAGGTCCCTTGAGCAATGTGGTCGGCTAATAACATGGAACTTACTTTGAGCATTTAAGGTTGTTCGTGGTTCCACCACTTGAAATAGTCAATATGGTTCCAAAGAAGGAGCCATTCTCCGTGCCACAGTTGGGACAGGGGCCCTATAAACATGGCATTGATCATCAGTAATATTGCAACGTGCAGCTTGTTGGCACCATGTGGCTGCTGCTTATCAGAGTCTTAGGAAAGAGATATTAGCTCAAATTTTACCTTTAAGATCAAAAAGTTTTTCACAATCGCATTTGTTAGTGTCAGAGCTAACCAGACAATGAGGGGCACAGCAGCAAACCAAGTGAAAAGGAAACTGAACGGCTCTGGGAGCTGCAACTCATCAATAAACAAAATCATATAAATATCAATTGACGCTCATGTAATGACTTTATTTTGTGTTTTAAACTTTTTGACAGGCCATTTGTATGTGAAAACGTATCTCTCTAATATGAAAGAAAGACGAGCAATCTATTAGAGACTAATATAAATTATATTTTGAAGCATCACCTAATAGCTTAAACTTTTAAGTGAAATGATTATTTGACATGGTATCATAATCTTGTTGACCCAACGGTTATAAGTTCGAATCATACCACTCTCATTATATTTGATAAAAATCAAATATAAAATAGTATGTCTGTGCAAGTTTCAAGTTCAAAGAGCTTTCACTTCCTGTGTTGGAAAAAAATATAAAATATATTTTGAGGTCTCACCTAACAGCTTAAATTTTTAGATGAAATGATTTCTTGACTCAATCAATCCAGCCTCATTGGTGATCAGTGCTTTAATCATAAAGTCTTGAGAGGAAATTGTGATTTACCTCCAAAAGATAAGTGATTTCAAAACCAGTGATATCATCCAGGAAGAAAAACCTGTCAAGACAACCCAAAAGAAAATTATGTCCCACCAGTTGCTGGAGAAATAGATCAAAATCTTCAAGTAAAACTTTTGCCATGATTTGGAAGGAGCCTCCTTCATTTACAAACAGTACCAAAAACAGAAAGAAAGGGAAGTCTTCATTAAAGATTTACTGTTTTTTTTTTTATCAGATTTTACCCAAGAGCTTTAATTCTTTCAAGACTTGTTACTTACAAGCCTAGTGCAACAACAGTTGCCGGGACGTTCAGCAGGAACATCTTCAAATAGTCAACAGACAGGTCACTATAAACCTGTGCGAAGTGAGTTGGCAGCACATGTTAGGTTAAATCCTGCTTGTCGTTAGGAACATATGCAGAGACTACTTGTCCAGAATACAAAGTAGTGCACGGTCCTTCAACAAGCAAAGGGGAAATAATTATAGACAAACGCACCTTTCTACTACGAAGACTGCATCTTGGACCTTCAACAACTATCTCGCTGCCTTCTGTCTGTATGACAATTATGACAAACATTTTGTAATTAGAGCTAGCAGCTTAATCCCAATTTAAGCATCAAACGTTTTATAATTGGAAAAATGTAGTAAATTGATCTGAAATGGCTAAAAGTATAGAGGACGATGAATGATATCTGAATCCTTTCAAAAAATTGTTTGCATTCTGTCAAGAACATATATATTCTTGCAAGTTGAAATTTAACACTGGTGTGGTGATGGTTGTGGAGAAGTACGCAGAGACATTAAAATAGCATCAATAACCTTTAATCTGAGCTTCAGTTTATCAAACTCTTCATCACTCATTATTGGATTCCCTGATACATAAGCAAGAGAGGCTTCAAGAAACTTCTGTTCATCAGAACCTGTGATACATTATAGAAATACAGAAATAGCCATTAAAAAGGAAATAGATGTTATACAAATTTCCAATTCAGAAGGACTAGTTCCATAAACAAATAAGGCTGCATAACCACGCTGATTATGAAAAGTCCATACTTAGCATAACCACGCTGCTTCCTTGCCACATCAATTCCTCCTTGAGATTATCAAATTCCTCATTTGACATTATAGCTTTCCCCTCATAATAAAATGCCTACAAAGAGCACAAAAAGTGAACTTCATCAATCCTCTTCCTTGTACAGTGATATTATTCATTTGAGAGAGAAGAACACAGAGTACAGAAAGGAAAATACTGATTCTCCCTACTTGTAGCGCTTGTAGAAAATCTTGCTCCATTTCACCCACTGACTTCTTGCCTTTCTTGTCCAGGCTACAATATTGCAGGATTTTACCATCATCCATGTCATCTTCTTGGACTTGATCTGAAAAAGAATGATGGGGGTCAGCAAATTCTCCTTTGCCTTCTGTTTGTTATTTTATATTGATGACTCAATTTGAGTTTCATTTATGACCGAAGCACAAAATCAGAAGAAATTTCATTAAACAACGTAAGAACAAATAAAAATGGCTGATCAATTAATCTTTAATAGAACAAGCAAACAAATCACTGAGATCAAACAAAACTAAGATAAGTGTCAAAATTCAGAAGAAAACAGGCATGGTTCGGAGAAAGGATGACACAAACCAGCTTGTTGGTCAGCAGTGGCCTTGGTAGGAAGTAAAAGCATTCTTCCGCGAAGAATAGACTGTTTTCCATTGAATTGAACTCTGGTAGAGCAAGATGGAGATGACAGGAATGAAGATGAAGAGATGATTGGTTTTTGAATAGGAGCAGTGAAGACTCGAGGAGATGTCAAATTGAATGCTAATTTGCTAGCCATTGAAACTGAAGGAAACAAGAAGAAGAAGAAGAAGAAGAAGAAGAGTATGGTTACTCTGTGTTGTTTCTTGTGAGAGCTGTATCGTTGATTTTGGTGATGGGGGTGTCGTTTTTGTGATGGTATTTTGGAGGCAGGAAATAGAAAATGGATAAGGCGATGAGTAAATGTGTGGAGGGAAATGTAACGGTTTTTTCAAAAGATCAAATACTTCGTTGTTGTTTAGCCAATGAAGCTTACAAAATCTGCCATGTCATTACACGTGCATGGTTGGTAAGATTACGTGCTCTTATACGTGGAGTGATGGGCTCATTTGTGGGCTTTTGTTTGCACATGGGGCATGGATGATGGTCTGCGGTTACGTACCTTTTGTTTGGGTTGGGCTGAGCGCTTCGACCTCAGCTGTGTTTCAACTCAAGCCCATCCTCCTCCATTGCTAGACTACCTATAGACAAAATTAGAAGACTTTATTAATTAAATTAAAAAAACCTAAAAGCTGCAGCTCTCATCTCACAAAACACTACTCATGGTAATAGTAATCTTTCCCTAATTTAATTTATTATTAGAGATTAATTTTTTTTTTTGGGTTTGTTTCCCTTGTGATTATTTCTTTTTATAACCCATGTTACTGGTTTAGCAGATTGATTTAGTTTTTTTTATTTGTATTTTTTTTATTATTTAACATTAAATTGATTAATAATTAAATTTCATGATTTGTTTTAGATTAATTTCTATTGGGTTAACTAGGTCTCATGATCTTGATCACGAGTTTTGTGGGTTAACTTGAGTTGATTCAAGTTAATTTATTGTGTCATTTATTTTATATAGATTTTTATTTTATTTTTTAACAATGTTTTGATTAGAAATTATGCTTCACAATTTATCTTGATTTGCTTTCATTGCGGTTATCCTAATCTTATTAACAAAGTCATGAGTTTGACATAGTAACTAGAGTTCTTTTATATATATATATATATATATATATATATATATATATATATATATATTTCTTTTCATGCAGTTATCTCAATTTAGATTGTGAGTTTGGTAGGTTTATTCAAGTTAATTTTTTAATTTTATCATTCAACATTAAATTCATTGAAAATTGAGCTTCATCATTTATTTTTTATAAGGCTATTTTGATCTTATGAATTTTATATGTGAACTTGAGGTGACCTATTTTTGTTTATAAATTTTTAAATATACTATATTTTTAGTGGTAATATAAGTTGTTTTTGAATTTATCAAGTCGATCAAGTTATATCGAGTCCATCTTTATATGATATAATTTCACCAAGGCTGAAAATAAAGCCTTGGACGATGACATTTCTGAGATTTTATGGCTCGTGTTTAGATCTATGTATCACTCCTAGTTTAGTGCCTATAATTTGGTGTGATAATAATGATGTTACTTATCCGCCTTTAAATCCTATTTTCCATGCTCACGCTAAACACGTTAAAGTTGATTATCACGTTTTTACTCGATAAAACGGCCATTCAGATCCACTTTATTACCAAGCCATTTTCCACCGTTTCATTCACTAATAATGTTTTGCTCCACTATAAATGAATTGAAATATACAGACCTATAAATTAAATCTAGCTTAAAAACCTGAATGAATCAAACCCTCGTACAAGAAGAGTTAACAATTATGATTCGCGGTCGTTTCAACTATTTTCACTAAAAATGTCAATCGCATGCATTTTTTGAAGGGTCTGTGCATGTGTTTTTGTTAAAATAATATTATCTCTCTCCATTTTTGTCAACGTAGGAGCACATGTTGTCGATGGAGTGAACGCGTCCGAGGAGTGGAAGAACAAAAGGGACCGATCGAGTTCCCTTATTCTGTGCACTCGTGCTTTTAACCCTCCAGTCATCAACCAATCTTGCATATGCTGACTGAGCCTGCGCATGCCTTGGCCGTACTGTTACGATTCTCTTCACGTGATTATCGGATCCACCCAAATTTATTGTCTTCTTCAGTATCCAAGGAATCAAATTGAATCCAGCTCGCATGGAGAGTTAAATGGAGTTGACAAATTAAGAGACCTAGGGAATCGAAGTCCAATAATTAACCACCTGTTGGACTTAATTTCTGCTTGGATCGCAGTTAGTCAGTGCTGACAGTCGGATGGATATATATGGACCTGTTGCTAATATATATCAGCACAATGCATGTCATGGATGTGTTGCCTTAATACCACACTGGCAGGAAGTGAGGACTGGTAGAGGGTGCTCTAGATCCCTCTAACCCTCGTGCTTTGACCCTCCAGTCAACCGATCCTGCATGCTCATTCACCCTTGTTTTCTGTTAAAGACGAGTCTGGTATAGTTTCTCATCACGTGATTAACCGACCCATCGATCAGTACTGTCTCTTTGTCCCTGAGAAAAGTTTCCATAAACTTATATAATGAGGTCACCGTTTCTCCAAACTGAAGCACTCTATCAAACGATTGTGTGTTCGCAAAAGATTAGTTTTTTTAATAATATCAAGAGTGCTATTGCTTTATAATGGTGACCTCATCATTCCAAGCTCCAAGAGTTGAGAGTCTGTCAAGCAGTGGGATTCAATCAATCCCAAAAGAATATGTTCGGCCCCAGGAGGAGCTAGCTAGTATTGGCAATGTTTTCGAAGAAGAGAAGAAAGTCGAAGGGCCTCAAGTTCCAACCATTGATTTGGAGGGAATTGCATCCGAGGACAAGGTGGTCCGTGAGAAATGCAGGGAAGAGCTAGTCAAGGCAGCGAAAGAGTGGGGTGTTATGCACCTTGTTAACCATGGAATTCCTGATGATTTGATTGATCGTGTCAAGAAAGCTGGGAAGGCTTTCTTTGAGCTTCCTATTGAGGAAAAAGAGAAGTACGCTAATGATCAGGCTTCTGGAAACGTTCAAGGGTATGGAAGCAAGCTAGCTAACAATGCTAGTGGGCAGCTTGAGTGGGAGGACTATTTCTTCCATCTTATTTTCCCCGAGGACAAGCGTGACAACTCCGTTTGGCCTAAGACACCCAGTGATTATACGTAAGTTTTTTTTTTTGAGACGATTAAAACTTCTCTTTTAGTTGTTAATTGCCTGTTACCCAGACTCAAGATCCATGCATGCCCTACATGGGTTCGTACCCGACAGTGTACATTCACGTCCAACTTCTCCATTCATTATTCCATGTAATATCATATGATCCAAACTTACATTTTAAAATCATAAAATTGTCTACTCTGCAGTGAAGTCACTAGTGAATATTCAAGGCTGCTGAGAAGTTTAGCAACCAAAGTTCTATCAGTACTATCACTTGGCCTGGGATTGGAAGAAGGGAGGCTAGAAAAGGAGGTCGGTGGTCTGGAAGAGCTGCTGCTCCAAATGAAGATCAACTACTACCCCAAGTGTCCTCAACCGGAGCTAGCTCTAGGGGTTGAAGCTCACACCGATATAAGTGCGCTCACTTTTATACTCCACAACATGGTGCCTGGCCTGCAACTCTTTCATGAAGGCAAGTGGATAACGGCGAAATGCGTCCCCAACTCAATCATCATGCACGTTGGCGACACTGTTGAAATCTTGAGCAATGGAAAATACAAGAGTATTCTTCACCGGGGGCTTGTTAACAAGGAAAAGGTTAGGATTTCCTGGGCAGTTTTCTGCGAGCCACCGAAGGAGAAAATCATCCTCAAACCACTGGCAGAAGTTGTGACTGAGGCCGAGCCACCGTTGTTCCCTCCCCGCACCTTTGCTCAGCATATCGAGCACAAGCTTTTCAGGAAGACCCAAAATTCTCTCCTTCCCGGAAAAGCTGGTTAATGGCAGCACATCGTGTTCACCATGCTATGGCGTTGAAATGGTTTCGTCTATGAGAGTAGTAAAAATAAAAATAAAAATAAAAATAAAGTTTCACCTGTGATTTTTAAGGTTGTACGTGTAAGGCCATGAATGTGTCTGTCCTTTTTAATTGATTGCGATGCGCTTGCTTTGATTGAATAAGAAAGATCTGATTTGTATTTCTTACTGATGGAAGTGGAAATTTTAAAATATTAATATTAAATCTAAGTTTCATAGTACCGTTAGATTTCATAATAAATTGATTATTATAGTAGTTACTGGTTGTTGTTTTCATGTTCTAAGGTGGGACAAGAAGTGCAAGTTCGAGTACGATAAATAATGTTTTTTTTTACTTAGAAATATATTTAATTATTTTCTTATATTAAAATAAAAATAAAATAATTAATTTCAAACTAAAATAATATTTTAAGAATTCTTTGATGTATGACCGTACAACAAAAAAACAAAAAAAAATTATTGTCTTTAATCATAATTCTACATAAGCATTTAATTAGTTCTTACTAGATCAGCTTTATTGCACATCAGGTCAATTTTTTTAAAATATAAAATAATATCCAGTTATTGCTAATGTATATATATATATATATATATATATATATATATATATTCTAGGAGAACTGCATGGGAGTTAAATATAATAATAATAATAATAATTTTATAAATATAAAAGCAGCTCATGTAATCTTTAAACATTTAGTTTAATTAAAAATAATAATTTTAAATGACATCTTGTTTTAATATTGCTTCTTCCCCTTCCGATATTGGTCGTTAAGTGGAAGAATTCGGCCGAATTCTTTTTCCTCCGAATGGCTTCCACATATCTACAACTGTTCATTATTCAGAGCTCAGTTCATGCCATTCAGAGATCTCCTGATGACTCGGAGAACGACTCTCCCCTTCCTTTTCCGGCTGCTGGAGCCGGCGTTGAATTTGCAGAAGCCTCTGATCATCTCGATTGCCAAAAAGAGTCCTCAGATGCCAACACTATTCTGCAACTGCATCTTCCTGATAGAAAACCTTTGGCAGACATGCCCAGCCCAAAATAATTCCAAGAGAAAATCTGCACAGGAAAAGAGATGAAACACTAGCAAAGATATGGGCGGAATCCTGTAACTATACATTTAGATCCATGATGAGAACTTGGTAACTCGTCTTGTGCAATGACTTTAACGTTATCATGGTACATTGCTAGTTCAATGATGAACTTTATAATCCAAGTAGTCTTTTTCGTTGAATGAGAAGAAGAGATCTATTCAGTTTTAGTTGTAGAATTAGTTCAATGATGAACTTTATAATCCAAGTATGCTCTGTTAAATAGTTTTAGTTCTTAATATTATAGTGATTGATGATTTGAATATCATTTTGAAATTCTTTTCTAAACTCATTCCACCATGGTCAAGGATTTCACAATCAATATTAATTGAGAATGAACACAATATTTTTTGTTAATTCACCTACGGTGATGAATCCTCTCTTGATTACTAAAATAAATTCATATAGTTTACGTTATACTTAATCCCTACATGTTTGTTACTTTCGATTAATACATCACTCTCCATATATAATATAACTTAGTGATCTAAGTCTAAGGATTACTTAAACAACCATCTCGTGAGTCCTTTCATAGATATATTTGATCTTTCCATATAAAATTCTCTTGCAGGTTAGTTTAATGTACATATCATTTATTACTCAATTGCATATTAGTTCTAGTTATTTACCATATCTTAATTAATGAGAGCAACTACTTTCTATTCATAAAACAAATAATATAATATGCATCAATCTCAATATCTTTGATACATTATAAATCTCATAATTATAATAACTTTACAATTTTTCATGCAAAACAATATTATTCTATGAATTTTACTCTAGATTCATTAATTAAATATAATTGAATAGTAAAGATATAAAAAATTTTATTGAATGTTTTACATGAATAAAATCAATATTACATATATACTTTATAAAGGTCAAATTGTGAAACAATCACATTACATAACTGGGTAATCCTTTCCTTCAATCTTAAAGACCGATTGCAAAGGCTTATTTGAAAAGAAGGCCTCCAAGTTGGTAAAAACTAGTTCATTTAATGCTTCAAGTGATTCCGGGGTGAAAATAGCACGGTGTGGAGACAAAACTACATTATCAAGTTCAAATACCTCTCTGGGAACATCCGGCTCATTCTCAAACACATCAAGCCCTGCCCCAGCAATATCTCCCCTCGACAAAAACTGCACCAGCAACTCTTCATCAATGAGAGCTCCGCGTCCAACATTGATGATCACCCCTTCCTTTCCCAGTGCTTCTAACACTTCCCTGTTGATTATATGGTGAGTTTGTTCTGTCAGGGGACAGCAGAGAATGAGAGCATCATTGACTTCTGCAAGGTCAATGACATTAGCATGGTAAGAAAATGGAAGTGATGGCTTCTTCTGTCGTGAGTTGTAAGAGATGCTACAGCCAAAAGCCTCGAGTCTTTTTCCCACTTCAAATCCGATTCTTCCCAGTCCAACTATCCCAACTCGTTTTCTTCCTAACTGCAATTACATTTGTGTTTCGTGAGAAACAATTCACCATTAATGTGCTTTATCAAATCCAATACAGCAAAGAAAATGAAGCAATGTTGCTCGTCCCTATGAACACCAATAAACAAAGGCAACGATACTTGATCTTGCCATAAATGTCGTATGATAATTAATGTCATTTTCTACATAACAAGCATTATAAGCACTTAAAACCTGCATCAAAAGTTAAAATCTCCTTGACTTTTTTGCACTGCATCCAAAGGGGTGTGAATTGCTTCCCTTTCCAGCCCAATATAGACTCAGTCCATTTAACTAGCTTATAAGTAAGCTTACAAGTAATCATCTCGTTAAAAATTTAAAAATTTAAATGAGATCTCATAATACATTTATATTATTCTTTAATATATATTTTCAAATGAAAGCTCTAAAGTGGTGAGATTTAAACTCGTAATCGTTGGGTCAATAAAAATTTGCATTTTATTTTTTATCAATAGAATGAAGATGGTAAAATTCAAACTCGTAATTGTTGAGTCAACAAAACTCTGATACCATAACAAGAAACCATATTACCTAAAAACCTAAGCTTTTATATTATTTGTTAACACTAGGTACCTCATATTTAGTAAATATCAGAGTTATATTTCCAAATAATATCACCTACATAATGAAGATTTGACTCCATCGATCGTTCATGAGTTCTTGGAATAAGAATATTTCTAGATATCGCTCTATTACCTCATGTTGGTTTAATTAACTTTAGTCATGTGGCTGAGGCTTCTAAGGAGATTTAACCATATATAGCTCTATTAGTTCTAAACCAACTTCAAGCTAAATTATGAATTAAGTCAACAGATGAGTTTAAAGCTAAGAAGATGGAGAAATAAACCTTGAAACCAAGTGGATAGTCTCTGTTAACTTGCCACAAGCCGGCACGAACATAGCGGTCAGCAGTAGATATTCTACGGCAAACGTCAATCAGCAATGCCACGGCATAGTCTGCAGCATCCTCCGCAAATGCTTTGCTGGCATTTGTCATAATAATTCCACGGCCTCGACATTCCTCTATATCAATGTGGTCAACGCCAGAACTGGTTGCCACTATGAACTCCAAAGAAGGAAGGAGCCTGAGGGTTTCTTCACCCAGGGGAGTATTGTAGATGCAGACGAGAGCTCTGACAGATTTTGCATGGCTGGAGAGGAAGGAGATAGCAGGTTCGGGTGAATCAGCTGGATCGAGGAGGTGGAAGTGAGGCTGTAGGATTTCTTTCAGTGGCGAGTTGAATGATGGGAGACGATGCAGGAGGACTGTAGGGAGGTCGTCATTTGACGGAAAGCATTCTTGATTTGCGTCTGAAGCCATTGTCAAATCTTGGGGGTTGATGTTATTACTCTCCATGTTGCTTTTTGTTCCTGGAATCATGGCGATCGCGAGGGTGGTGCTTTTATATATGCTGTCCTTCTGTCTTTCTTCTATTTTCTTTCCTTTTTTGGGAGGCAAGCCAGGGAACGCTGTATAAAAAAACCCACAGCAGTTATCTAATTGCATTAAAAATGATACCAGGCTGCCGTCTACTTCCAAAACTCAAGGTGAGAGCATCTTCACGGGGAGATGCTAAATAGAAAGTCAATATATATATATATATTATTTTGGCTTTTCAGTGTTTATTTTATACCAGCTATTTACTCGCATTTTATTGCGGCTAGAACTTTTTTTTTCAACGCAAACAATATTAAAAATACAAGATTTTTTTTATAATGATATAAATTTGGACAAAATAATAAATTTGTACAGAATTTTTGTAATACGCGAGACTTCAATGAAATATATGAATTTTAAGTCGATAAAAAATTATTTGTTTAACATGTTTCAACACAATCACCATCATAAAATTATCATTTCCATTAAAAAAAACAAGAAGATTCAGATACCGATTCATCAAATTCACTGTATTAGAATCAATTCATTTAATAATTTTATTTAAATTAAATACAGTAATAAAATAATTTGTATAAACACATACAATAACCAAAAAAATCATCAATTTTTCACCTATAAAAAGAAGTAAACATCATTGAAAATCCATTATTATGCTACTATCATTACCATGACTATAGGAGTTAAACTTATCATCACCATTACTGCCCAAACATTGCAAAATATTAAATTACCCCTAAAAATAAATAAAAAAACCAAACACTTTTACGAACGAGTAAGCAAAAAACAATAAGGAAAAACAATCACTAAAATTATCACTGTTATTGCAAAAAGAATGAAAAACATAAAAACATTTTGAAGAATATTTTTTTTTTACAAAAGAACAACCAGAGACAACAACACCAAAAAAACAAAACTAAAATAAATATTATGAGCGAAACAAATTATTTGATGTGAAAAACAAATAAAAATAACAAAAAATACTAAAAAAAATAACAAAGGTAGAAAAGAAGTAACATAAATTAAAATTTGAAGACTAAACCGGAAAAAAAAAACTCAACAAAAAAGAAAATGACAAAAGCCAAAATTAAAAGCCCAAATACATATATACAAAAAAAAATGTCCAAGAAGGACAGAAAATATTAAAGTAAATAACACCAAATAACAAATTAAAAGAATAAAGACCAAAATGAAAAACTAAATATATAATTAATTTCAATCAAAGGACAAAATTGCAATAAATAAAAACCCTAGAACCAAAAAAAAATTAAAGGGATTTAAACAAATAAAAAATCAAAAGAATAAGGGTGAAATGAAAAATAACATATATGATCAATTTTAATTGGAGGACAAAATTGATCCAAATTAAAACCTATATACTAAAAAAAAAATCCAAGGAACCAAATACAAATAAAAAATCAAAAAATAAGAGCTGAAATGAAAAATAACTTATATGATAAGTTTCAATTAAAGAGCAAAATTGAAAAAAAAACCAAAACTTCTATAGAAGAAAAAAGAAATCAAAGCTGAGGGATTTAAATGAAACACCTACCAACATATTGGGTTGTCATGTATTTTATCGATGCAAGAGAGAGAAAATAAGGAAAAAAATAAGAATCAGCCACCACCAATCCTCGCTCTTTCATCCACCGACTTGTGCATCAACATGTGGAAGAGGACATGACGGCATATCTAAAAACATGATGGTCAAACATTTTCAACCACCAAAAGACATCAAACGCGTTGTCTAAAAGATGTGTTAGGTAAAAAATTATTGGCGTGTCAAACAGACTCATTTGCATTAATTCTGAAAGAAAAAAATATAGAATTACCCAAACACACCGTAGAGCAGGTGATAACAGCGAAAAAATCAAGCATGAAAATATCATCATACCCCTAGCATCAACCCTATGTTTCTTGTCATTTCCAAGGGCATTTAGAAAGTTTCATTGTTCATAAAAATATGAAAAAACAGAAGTACCTTTGACATTAAATCTCTATTTTTGTCTCATCCCATGGTAAATTGGTTATTTTATTATTCATGTTCACATGAAAAAACCCAAAATTTCCCTGCATTGTCTTTGTTTTTTGTTTGTTGTCAGGAGTAAAAAATTAGTTAAACTATTCAAATAAAAACTAAAAAAACATACACACTCTCAAACATTCTGGAAATGACACATGTGCCATGAAAATGTTCAAATACCCATGGCATCAAGGGTATATTTTATAGATTGAAGGGCAAAACAATAATTTCACTATTGAAATTCACAGTAATTTGTGTTTAGTGACAGAATGAAACATCGACGTGTTTTATATATTAAGTAATGTTTTAATAGGAGTGTTAAATGAAATATTATTTAACATTTCTCTTTTAAAAATACTATTATTACATATCTTGTAAAAATATCGAAATAATATTTAGTGTTAATCTTTAACTAGTTTTTTCTTTGATTTTTTTAAATATATTTTTGTGTTTATGAGATTATCTTTGTCTTGTGATTTATATCATGAGTTTGACGAGTTCACTTGATTTGACTTATATTTTTTTCTAATTAATTTCATTTTCAATTTTATCATTTAATATTAGTTTGATTGAGAATCATATAAATTATTTTTAACATGCTAAGTCAATCAAGTTATATTAAGTTATTGAAATAGTTATGTATCATATATATTAAAATACAAATGAAACTTTTAAATGACTTTTTACAATTTAAGCGTACACAAGCAAAAAATAATCATAATTATATTATTTAAATTTTATTATTATTTTGGCTTTTCTAAATGCATCTTTTTTGGAAAAATGCTCTCAACATTAAATAATATATGAAGAAATATATTATTTTGGTTTTTCAACACTTATTTTACTTATTGCTGAGGAAGTACTCAACAAAATGTCATTTTAACATTCTCTAATAAAAATATTAATCCTACATATCTTGCAAAAATGCCAAAACACTATTTATTGCAATAATATTTTTTTTCACTAGTTTTTTTGTCCATTAATATCAAGTTGATTGAGTATTATCCAAATTATTTTTAGACTTATCAAGTCGATTAGATCATATCAAGTGGTCAAAATAGTTGTGTATCAAATATATAAAATTACTATTAGCTCTTAAATAATTATTTTTTATCATTAACTACACGTAAACAAAATAAAATATTATATTTATACTATTTAAAAAAACATTAATAATTTAGCTTTTCGAAATAACATCTCCTTTAAAGATGCTCTTGGATAAAGAGAATCACCTCATGGAAGCTTGGGTAATGGAATTGCTACCAAGTAAAAATTAAAAAAAAAAATAGTATTCAAGTTTATTAAAAGGTGAAAACAATGTTCATCTAAACACAGTAGTACAATATGGTTGGTAACAATATTTTTATTTTTATTTTCCATTTGGAAAAAAAAAATCATAAGCTAATGGTTAAGGGTAGAATTGTCTTTGTAATAAGACTATTTTAGAATTTTAAAATTGATAGGGATAAAATAGGTATTTCAAGTATTAATTTTGTCACATCATGATCTTTGAATTCATGATCGGCACATAGACAAGTTCCTCCTTTAAGTTCATTACCTATACAAATTGAGACATACATACAAACTTTTTCTCTTAATTCAATTAGAGTCCTATGCAACATTTGATAGTCTAATTAATTACATAATATAAATGAATTATTTTAATACAATAAATAAATATGAAGCATTAACTAGAAATAACATAATAGCATATCACTAACAAACAAAGAGAAGATTTTAAAAGTCCAACAAAAATAACCTGCTAACACAACAACAAAAATATATACAAGTTGTACTTCATGCTTTTATAGGTGAGTTTCACAAGCTGGTCATAACAAGAAATATCATAAAATAAGGCTCATAAAAAATAAAATAAAAACATTATGCGGTGAGTATGACACTATAGTTTGAGATGATCAATCACAGTAGGTTGGTGGCTCCTCTAACCAACTTCGAGTTTAGAATCACAATGTACATAAAGATTAATACTAATATGTTGGCATGATTATTCGTATTGGTACACCATAAAGTCATAATCAAATAAAACAAATCACTTCTTAAAGGCTTAACTCATACAGTCAATCAAATGTGGAGATACATATACTATCTCATATCAAGGAATCAATTTCAGCAGATGATCATGCATTATCATCAACGAGAGATAATATTTCTCTTGCATATGAAATATTATTTACTTACCTGACTTAAAAAGTAGAAGGAACAAAAACGCAAAAATCAAAGGAAATCCTACTAACGCTTAGCATGTGGAATATCAAGAGTATATGAATGCAAAAGAAGAAATACTCAAAATGTACCAAAAAAGAATGTAAAATCTATTTAGTATACTTAATTTAGGGTCTAACTCATAACCCTATATTTTTAGGGACAAAACTTATCCTTTTCTATAAATCCAAAAATCAAATGGTCACCTGAGATTCTATCTTCCTGCCTTATTCATGCTCAATTGTATCTCCTATAAATATTTGTGATACATCTGTATAAAATGACACTTACCTACTGCTTGAACTCATGGCATTGAACTCAGATGGCTGGCACTGCTTGACATTCTACCGACTGCCAGGATTAACTGGAACAGGAAGAGCCAGTGAGTTTCACGTCTACTTTTATTTGCTCACCCTCTAGAATGTTTTGCTGCCTCATCCTGCAATATGAATTGAGTCTGTACAATGTAAGATGGAAAGGCCTGCAAAAGGTGTGCATGCATGTATTAGTGTGTGTGTGTGCAGGCAAGGAGATAGGGGGGAGATATATTGTTTTGATACTATAGAAAAATATTGATGTGGTCCTCAACACAATGTTGTGATACACTCCTGAGCTCTTTATTTCCAAAAGTAGAGAAAGTAGGATTACATGATCTAGATATGTATATGCCAAATGATTTTGAAGAAACACAATGCTGAAACCAGTCTTGATACATTCATTGCCAGGAGTGGAGACTGCTCAGTTACATGATCCTAATACATTTAAGGGAGATAATGGACAGCTACATCAGTCCTTTTAAACTGGTGATACTAAAGGCTTGTTTGAAAAGAATGCCTTCAAGTTGGCAATGATTACATCCTGTAATGCTTCAAATGATTCTGGGGTCGCGACAGAACAATGTGGCGACAACACAACGTTATCTCGCTCAAGTAATTCTTTTGGCACATTAGGCTCATTCTCAAACACATCAAGACCAGCACCACCGAGCTCCCCTCGCACTAAAAATTCCACCAGTTGCTTCTCATCAACAAGAGGTCCACGTCCAACATTAATTATCACTCCTTCCTTCCCCAATGCCACCATAACATCCTTGTTAACTATATGGTGAGTCTCATCATTCAGTGCACAGCAAACAATGAGAACGTCACTATTAGCAGCAAGGTCAATAGCATTTTCATAATATGGAAACAAGACAGATGTTTTCTTCTTCCTTGAAAAATAAGCAATGCTGCACCCAAAGGCAGCCAGCCTTTTTGCTACTTCAGAGCCAATACTTCCCAGACCCAAAATCCCAACTCTCTTTGCCCCTAGCTGCGACAACAATGGACATGCATGGTTAGTACCAGCTTCTCAAATGACATAACTTTCCCAACTATTCAACTGCAAATATGTGCTTACCAAAATAAGAAAAGGATGATAATTTATTTTCTTATTTATCTAAGATTATGCAAATTAACCACAATCCCAGCCCATTATTAAGGCCCTACATATGCATATTATTAACCTACAAATTCAATTGCACTACAAGATTATATGTAAACCATCAGAAATTTAATAGACCAAAGTCAAACACTTTCTCAGCTTAAACAGCAATTTAACACTAGTTTCAACAACCACCCCCAAAAAGAATGAAATATCTCAAGTCTCAACTTTTTTTCCTATTTACATCCGGTTGCTTCATTTCACCAACAAGTAGAAGGCAGGACAGTAAGAAAACGACAAACCTTGAAACCAAGCGGAAAATCACCATTAACAGGCCAAAACCCATCTCGGACATACCGATCACCAGCAGGTAACCTCCTCAAAACACCAAACAACAGCGCCACAGCATAATCAGCCGTATCCTCAGAGAAAGCAGAGCCGGCGTTGGTGACAGCGATGTTTCTCCGACGACACTCGGTAAGGTTAATGTGATCAACACCAGCACTAGATCCCACAATGATTTGTAGAGAAGGGAGGCGATTGAGGGTCTCGGGAGTTACAGGTACGGGGCCTATACAGAGGAGGGCGCGAATGGAGTGGAGGAGAACGGGAGAGGTGGGTGGGGAAGTGATGGGGTCGAGGAGGTGAAAGTGGGTGGATAAGCGGTTTCCAGGAGGGAAGTCGAAGGTTGGGAAACGGTGGACTAGTACTGTGGGTGGATCTGTGTTTTGAAAGTTAGGGTTTTCGGCAGCCATTTTTGTTGATTTTGCTAAGGTTGCAAGTTGTATTTCCAGAGACAATATTGGACTAGTCTTGCCTTCGCTGGAGCGAGTGTTTCGATAATGTTTGTTTTGTTTAATTTGTTTTTTATATTGAAAATAAATTAAAATAAAAAATTATTTCAATATAAATTCGGTTCAGTTTTTATCCAAAGAAAATTAACCAAACCGAAAATTCTATTTAAAAAAAAAAAAAAAACTGAATTGAACCTAGTAAATCATTTTCGGTTCGGTTCGGTTCGGTTCGAGTTTTATAATTAACCGAATTTTGTTTTTGGGTCATCTGATGGGTTTTCCAGTGGGATTTCTGATTAAAAAAAAAAAATCATTGCAAGGACAGTGAGAATGCAAATGTAAGATAATGCAACAATTTGCATCAAATAATATCTACTCTTCTGATATCTTATATCGCCACAAGGACCACAACCACTGCAACTTCTCTAATAGCACCGAAAAAAAATAAGAAAACAAAAGAACAAAACAAAACATCAAAGACCTTGGGTGCAAAGCAAATAATTAATCTAAAGACTCATAAACAATGGTTGGAGTTGCTCCATACTCCTTGTCATCATCTTCTTCCTTGAAGCGATGCCATCGATTTTTCCTTAAATCACTTCTTCTTCCTTTCAATTTGAAAAGAGCATCTTCCTGGAGTGATAGATAACTCTTAGAATAAGGAAATGAGCCTTTTTCTGTCTACTTCCAAAAAAGAACCTATTCGTCAAGTCAAGATCATCGTGCTTACGCCTTTTCCTAATATTGAAGAGAAAAAAATGAATGAAGTCGGTGATGATTTCTCTGATTTCTCCCTTTCCACTACTGCTCGTACGATATGAAGTGGCAGATTTGGGGCGCCTTCCTACTGAGGGAGGGAAAGCGAGAGAGGGCGCGACTAGCTACCATAGAAGGAGACTAGGAGAGGGGGTGGCTGGCTGGGAGAGGGAGAGAGTTAGGGTTAAGAAAGAAATGAGAGAAGAGAAAGTGTGATTTTATTTTATATTAACGTTTTTGACCGAATCGATTTGGTTAAATTTAGTTTATTCAGTTTTTGCCTCACAAAACCGAGACCGAACTAAACTGGGTATTTTTTTAGAATTTTCAAATCGGTTTAATCAGGTTTTTTTTCCTGTTTTTTCACTTGTTTTTTTTTCGGTTTAATCGGTTGCCCGATTTTTTTTGCTCACCCCTACACCCACCAATAATACACACACTTTATTTTAAAAGGCGGAGAAGTCGAGGCACATTCACACCATTGACAATTGGCACATGACACGACAATTAGAATTTGATAAATTTGACCGTCACCGCTATAAAACAAGTACATATTATATCCTAGTCCTTGTAGTTTCAGAAATGGATATTCTCTTATGATAGAAAAAATAATAAAATCCCATAAGTGGAAATAAAATAAAAATATATTGAGATCAAGAACCTATTGTTTTATTCTAATACAAATCCATAATAGACATTGCACAATGAATTAAGTGAAAAATATACTTATTTTTATTTTTATTACATTATAATTTTAAATATGTTTGGAGTATATTAAAAGTTATTTCAATGAGTTTGTTATGCATGATAAATATTTTTAATTTATTGCTAAAAAATAAGATTTTATGCATTTTATGTTTCAGACTATACTTTTTGTGGCGGACATTTTACAGGGTTATAGATTTATAATATGAATATGGATCTAATCAAAGTTAAAATATATGTGTCAAACTTTCCAGGAAGGTATTATTGATGAATATATTTTTCTCATTGCTTTATACAATAGTTATTGATTTGTTTTATTAAATGCATGCACAAGTTTTTTGATTTACATCTAGAAATTTGTTTTATTGTAAAAAAAAACACTTTGAAGAATTTTGTCTATTCATTTTTTAATTATGTTTTGATATTTAAGATTTGATGCTTATTTTTATGATTTTTTTCTTGAACCTCTTATGAAAGTTTCATTGTTTTTAATTTAACCCTTCAATCAAGTTTATAATGCTCTTTTTTTTTTGTCTTAGTTCTTTTGAATTTTATTGTCTTGTTAATATTTTTATTCTTTTCAATTTAACTATCAAATTTTAAAATTTCATTGCCTTTTCATTTATTTATATTGCAATTCTAGCCCTCATTATTTTTATTGTGTTTTTTTATTATTGATTTATTGTGTTTTCTTTTTGTGATTTTAACCCTCGTGATTTTTCATGTATAATATTTTCATTCTTATAACTTGTTTCATGGTTTAGAAATTCAACAACTACCTTTTTTAATTTTTTGGATTCGAGTTAATTTTTCTTTCTATGCAATTATTCTATTCTCATTTTTTTTTTTTACTTTTTTAACAAATAAAACCATTGAGATGTTTTGAGAATACCATGAAGATACATTTCTATAATATTGTCAAGCATTTATCTTTTGTATTGAATCGTTATTTTTATTTATTTATTATTAGTATCTTATATTCTAATAATGTTATTAAATTGATCGAGCTTATTAAACTCGTTCAAATCAATTATTTTAATATTACATAAATTTTCTATTTGTTAAAAAATATTTATACATTTTTATTATTTTTCATACAATAAAAAAAACTAACCCCCACCAAACTAGTAGGCATCTGCATATATAATTTTAATATTTGTTTAGGTTAAAGAATATAAATATTACGCGTGAGCAATTGTTTTCTTGTAAGAAAACGCCAAAACGTTTAAAAAAAAAGTGGAGTCAGAAAGCAGAGAAGAGAGGCAGGAAATAAGAGGAGAGCGGGTCATGGAGAGCAACAGAAAGAAGAGAACAACATCATCATCATCAACAAGAACAACAACAGTAAGCAAAGAGGAGGTAATAGCCAAATTGAAAGAAGATGGCGACTTCGACAATCTCCGTCTCAACATCATCCGCAAGCTCAAAGACAACGTACGATGGAATCTCTCTCTCAATCCTCCCTTGGTTTTTCTTCATTGCTTTTAATTTAATCACTAACGTTAGAATTGATGTGCCAAATCAATGAAAGAATGACTTATCAAGCAGTAGTGGTTAAGGGATCTGTTTACTAAATTTTTAAAAGGGATTTTTCTTTTCTTTTTTCATTAATAAATTTTAATGAGAAAGCAAGGTAATAGTTTAGTAATTTGGGAATGGATGCAGGATTGGAAGGGAGATAGGATAGATACTAACCCACCCACCCATCCAATTAGTTTTTTTGATTAGCTAGGGAAGGGAAGGAAACCAATCCTCCCCTTTTCCCTTCCTACAAAGCAAGTGTAGATGTTTAGGAGTCGATTGGTGTAATTATATTTCTTTACAATATGAAAACACTGAACTTTGTTTAGCTTTAGGGGCACTGGCACCGGCATTGCATTGGAGGGTGGGATTGCAGGGTTTTTTTTAGGTTTGAATCTTGACATTATGCTTTTTGATTGATCTATAACGCTTTGGCATGGGGAGTGTTTTTTTTATTTTTTTGGATTTGTGTAGATTCTTATTATTAACGTCTAAAACCTCTATTGGTACCCCCGCCAAACTGAACTTTTGTTTAAGGTGAAAAGCTGGATAGTCTTTGATCCTCGTTGCCACTAACTGCTCTGAAGCATCTGACAACTGACTTGGAATTTGATTAAGAAAGGTCTGGTTGAAATATCTGGTGTGGTCTTGTGCTTTCTTGTTACTTCATCAGTATCTCTAAATAAAAGCTTTGACTGGCAGGAAGAGTTGCGCAACAACATTATTTCCGTTGTGAGACATTCAGCAGCACTTAATCGTGCTGGTGCTGAAAGTATGACACCCCGACAGCTTTTAGATGACTTATACGACGAGGTTGGGTAAGTTTCTCATTTTGAATATGATTTCTTGGAGGGGCTACCAATCTTCTTTGTAAGGTGGGGTTCTAGCATATCTGCACAAAATGTTTGATTTTTTTTTCTCTATGGTTTCAGAGATTTAGTTTTGTGAACTTTATTTTTTATTTTGAGAAATTCCAGAATTCAAGTTAAACTCTTTGCCAAAAAAATCGGAAGCTATTCAACTATTGAATTGATCCGAGTCTTGAAAATGATCTGCATTTAATGATGGTTGCTGTGCTTTGTTTGCAATCACTAGGAACAAACTGACAAGCCAAGTTTCTGATGGTGTATGGAAAGTCATTAGATCAGCTGATGGAATGAAAAATGAAATCACAGAGACAGTACAATCTGTCTATAATAAATTGCTCAACCCTGAAAGGAAGGAAGATGGTGAATCATCTACTCATGGTGCAATGGTAGTCGAGAATGGAACTAACTATAAAGGTCTGGTAAAGGCATCAGCTGTGTCAATGGATGATAACTTGTCTAATAGTGACCCAAAAGAACCACCAGGCTTCTCTCTATCAAACAATAATCAGAACAGTTACCATGAAAAGAGAGAAGAGTTGCAGCTGCCTATTCCCCGAGAAGCAAAGAAGAAAAGGCCCAACCATTCAGAGGACTTGCTGCAGGTGAATGATGTTGATCTTGTCCCACCAGGCTTCTCTGCAGATGCTGAGCCGAAGGAGCCCTGTGACAGCAGTGATGAAGATCCTGATGTACCTCCGGGATTTGGTTGACATGTCACATACCTTCTGGAAGTTGTCCCATAATTAAGTTTGTCGCTGCTTTTCTTGGATCAGAATGATTGACGGAGACTATATGATGGATGATTTAAGGGTGGGGGTTTCTAGAGCATTCCTTTTCCCTTGTACCAGAACTGAACACAGTTTGAGGTCACGCGTCCAGATAGTTCGGATGTTTATCCTGCTATGAGGTTTTCTGGCGTCTAATCTCCAATTTGGAATGATTACTTGAAGGTTTTGTGGACTAGAAAGCTGTAGAAGCTTGGTACAACTTGATATTTTATCATTTGTATCTTGGATCTGGTTGAGCAAACTCCATGGAGATTATTGATCAAGTGTGGAAACACTTGTCTGCTGGACTTTGAGGATTTCATCATGGTGTTTTCTTTGTTACTGTTTCTGCCTATGATAAGTGCTATTATTCAATCAACAAAATTGTCAATTACAGACAACTTCTAGTCATCCCCTATCGCTTTCTTTTTTCCTATGCTTCTGAGACATTCTATTTATTGTGGAGCATTATTCAAAGCCCTTTCGACTCAGCTTTTTGTACCTGATGGCATGAGTGTGTGCAAACATATTGTACAGTGGTTCAGCAACTGGGTGCAAAGAAGTTAGAGATATGTCCTGTGCAATTCCTTGTTTACAGTAATTTTCATGCGCTCTATGCTCTAGTTCCCTAATATGGTTTATGTACTAATGTAACATTTGGTCACGGAAGGCTGTAGTACCACTAAGTAGTTTTGTTGGATGAAATATATT
The DNA here is from genome assembly GCA_032356905.1 of Salix exigua. Classification (NCBI taxonomy): domain Eukaryota; kingdom Viridiplantae; phylum Streptophyta; class Magnoliopsida; order Malpighiales; family Salicaceae; genus Salix; species Salix exigua. Next base: position 9,923,643 of record CM063590.1, on the reverse strand, counting down.
TTGCAATTACCCGTGAGAAAAAGGTGTTTTTGGTGGTTGCTTTAACTATTGTCGTAATCTGTATGTGCTATATCCATCATTCTTTCCGATTGGAAGGCAATTTCCTTTTGTTTCTCTGTTTGTTATTGTTCATGTGAGACATTTGAAATTGAAACAGAGTGCTTCCAGTTATCAGATTATGGCAATGATCGATTCACTTGACATCCCGACTAATTTTCCCCACTTTGTGCCCGCTGGCAATCAATGAGTTCCCCATATTATGCTGGTGGGGGTTTGGCGGGAATAACTGATGTTGGAAATAAAAGGAGAGAAGCATGAGCTTACTGCTGCAAAAAAAGAAGGAAACTTTTCTTATTCTTTCTTTTCATCTTAGATCCGAGGAAAAAAAACTGGAAACAGAACATCTGGTGTGGATGGAGTTTGAGCTTCAGAGTCCAAAATTATGCCAACTATAAGAATCCTTGCCTGCGTGGCATCCATAGATGCATCTTTTCCTAGTTGAAACTTACAGCGATTGGACTCCTAACAATGTATTTAGCTGAAGCCCATATTATGTATCCTTGAGCAAATTCACTACTTTTGCTACCATATTCAGTGCGAGAGAACGCTACTGAGTATGTTGCCTTCTGATTCATCTTCGAAAAGTAGAGTTTGGAGGGCTTGACAGTGACATCAACTCCTGGTGGGGAATTGATGGCAACTTCATAAGCTGAATTTACATCACCAACGTTTGTCACAGTCCTTGTGAATGTCTGCGAAGGTCCCAAAGTGACAGCAAATGAAGGGTAGTTCAGCTCACCTTCAGGAATGCTTTTTTTTTCTGAGCATCTAACTTGGTCATGCACAATTATGCTAACTTCGTTATCGGCGTAGCCTAGTCCGCATAGGTAAGGAATATAATCATCAGGTTGTATGTCGTAAACTAATCCTGGGTTGTCTGCTCTTGATGGATTAACGTGGCCTGCCCCGGTGGCAAAGATGTCAGCATGTTGACGTGTTTCGTCGACGATGGGCTTTCCTTCCATGTTTAGGGTATCAGAAGTAGTCATGATGGCTGATTTGATAGCAGCAGGTGACCAGTAAGGATGAGAGCTCTTAAGCAAGGCTGCGATGCCACTAAGATGTGGGCATGACATTGACGTTCCAGAAATTATGTTGAAGGTTGATTTGGAGTTCGTATTGTTGTGAAGAGGGAATGGCCATGCAGCTAAAATGCTCACTCCAGGCCCAATGATGTCAGGTTTCAGAATTCCGGGGCTTGCCAGGCTGGGGCCTCTCGATGAGAAGGAAGCAACAAACGGAGATGATGGGTCTCCAATGACGGTTCCTTTAAATAGAATCGTTGCCATAGGTGTCTGTGTTGAATTTATATACGCTTTGATCTTCAGCCCTGCAGCAAAGCTGACATGTGTTGCAGGAAGAACATGAACATCAGCTCTGGTGCTGAACCCATCGACTTCTTCATTCATGAGTATCATGGCAGCACCGCCGGCGTTTTTCACTTCTCGCCCTTTAGCAATTCTGCTAGTTCCCACTCCTCTCTCGCACAAAACTATTTTGCCTTTCACATCCATACCTTCTAATGCTCCCTCGCCACATAAAGAGGAATTTGGTTTACCGCTCATGCCAGCATAAACTAGAGGTGATAGTGTTGAAGGCAAGTTACTATGTTGGGAGAGGGATTCACCATCAATTTGTTCACCATTTCCAAGCCTTGCAGTGGCAACAAATCTTCTATCCACAGTGCTTGCTCCAACTGTTAGTATCCACGGGGCTTCGTTAGATAATGTCCCTTTGAAAGGGCCAGAATTTCCAGCTGAACAGCTTACAAATATTCCCTTTTGAATTGCTGCAAATGATCCTATGGCAATAGTATCACTAAAGAAAGGAACTGAATCTAAACCAACGGAAAGTGAGAGCACATCAACACCATCCTGGACAGCTGCATCAAGCCCAGCTAATATATCACTTTCCGGACAATCGTCCCCAGGGTCACCAAAGCACACTTTGTAAATTGCTAAATGAGCGTGAGGCGCGATTCCAACTGCTGTGCCTCTGGCATTTCCTAGCACTTCAGCATCTCTTACGAAGGCACCAGCAGCTGTGCTTGCTGTGTGGGTGCCATGTCCATCTACATCAATTGGTGGTTCAGCTGCCGCTGATCCCTTCTTGGCGTTGGCTGCAATATTGAACGACCTTGCGCCGACGAGTTTGTTGTTACAGTCTGAAGCGTTCAAATCGCACCTCCCTTTCCATTTGGCAGGAGGTGGTGGCATTCCTTCATCACTGAATGATGGATGGCTGGGGAAAATTCCACCATCTAGCACTCCAATAATCACTCCTTTTCCAAAATTCGATTCTTTCCAGAATCCCAGTTCCTGGTGCAAACCCAAGAAGCTGGGAGTGTGTGTTGTTTGTAGATGTAATATCCTTTCAGGCCGTGCTGAAAGAAAGCCATCCTTCTCTTCCATGCTTTTCACTTCCTCCTGTGTCAGTCTTGCTGCAAAACCACTCATTACATTTTGGTATGAGTAAAGCATGCGTTGCTGCTTCTCCGAGCTTGCTGTGCTAACCGGTAAGAACGATTGGTACCAACTCTCGAGATCTTCAAACTCTGCCAACGTTCTGCCTTCTGGTTTTCCGACATGGACAACGTAGTTTAACAAAGTGCTCTTTCCGGTTATTATAGTTGTGTGCTGAGTAGCTAGAGCAATCTCAGGACACAAGCTAAGCATGAAAATTAGCAGGAGTGAAGGAATGATAGCCATAGTTGTAAACAAGTTAATTTTCTTCATGAAACAGAAGGAAACAAAATAAATTTATGGCATGTGGGTTGTGTTTCTGTTGTTAAATTATGGGAATGCAAGGAACGAATACAAATTAAAAAAAAAGACTTGTGCTTAAAGAGGCGTGCTTAGCACTTTTAAGGATATTTTTCAACAATGAGGTACCACAATAACAGCTAAGAAAAAGAATAAGAGGAGTCGGCAAATGAGAATAAGAAGAAAAGTATTTTTCAGATGTATGTCCGAAAAATATTGAATAATAGACTATTATAATGTAACAGTCATATTTATGAAATTAAAATGGCTGTTATAATAATTTAAAAATAAATTTAAATTATAGAATTTATGTTTACAATAACTATGAAAACAAAAACCGAAAATGTTTTGAAATTTGTAATTGTTAGAAATAATTTTCAATGATTATAAATTTAATGTTTTGAATTCAAGGGTCATTCAAATATTTTAACAAAAGATTTCACATATGACTTTGTCCGTGTGAATCGAGCATTGCTTCTGCTGTATCATGGATTATGGAATGTCCTTCCGCTTTTGTTTTAATATTGTCGTCGTCGTCGTCGCCTTAGTTACGACTTGCTCTGTGTGTGCGTGTATAAAATATTTAAAATCCAAATGGAAAGATAAGATCTGACGAATTCTTTCATTCAAATGAAGTAAAATCACCGGGACAATAATAATAATAATAATAAAAACCCTTAAAAAAATAGGTTAGATTTTAATTAAAAAAATTAATGAATTTTAATTTAACTTAATTTCTCGAATCTTAATATTTTTAGTTTTCATTTGTTTGTTTTAAAATATTTCTAGAATTTTAGTAATCAAAATAAAGTTCCGCTAAAATACTAATCTGTTTAAGGGTGATTTAAAAGGCTTACTCGTTGTTTTTTTTGTATTTTTATTGAAAAAGGGACTGGTTTATTTTTAATTAGGAATTGATATTGAGATATATTATATGAAATTTATTATATCAATATATTTGTAATTAAAAAGGTGGAATCAAATTAGTTATCAATATTGAAGTAAATAATTCAAGGTGTCCTGACGTGAGCGGTGAAGGCACTCTCGTCCCTTAAGAGAGTCAAAGAGTTCAATCCTTCTTCTTGTATAGAACCAACTATTTGGAAAATACTTTCACCTTTCCGGGACCACTCGGTGTAAATGTGGATTAATCTGGGACGTGAAAAATATTTATCAAAGTAAATTAGAATGTTCGTATTGTACAAGGGCTGCACTTGACGTTAGATCAGGTCAACTGAGTTTGCAGGATCTGTTGAACTTGGCTTTCAGATCACTCTGACCTGGTCTTCAAATCCCCGAATCTCATTCTGATGATTTCGCTCTCCTTGCGACTGTTTCCTTGTACATATTTAATTAGCATGCTTCTAGGATAAGACTTCATGCAAAAATCTGGAGATGGAATATTTCTGCGGCATCAGTCTTTAAAAATACTGACAAAGTCTTGGTTTTGCTTTCTGTTCCCCGTAGCTATTGGAACCGTCTGTTTTTGACTCTTTCTGAAATGTGAAAGCAAACCGATGGCAAGTCCGTAATAAATCAGTATATGCCTTCATGCAGAAGCAGGGAGCTGCTAGCTTTTCCCATCTTCTAGATGTACAGGACAAGAATTTCTAGGGTTGAGAAGTCAGGCCATAGATCCCACGTAAAAATCTTGAGAAAATAGTTTTAAAATAGATAAATAATATAAAACTAAACGCAAGATTATGGAAAAATTATATAAAAACAAGAACATCATAACCTCAAACTTCTTAATCATTGACAGAGTTTAATTCAATATCCTTCTTTCTTCTATTTCACCTAATGTTGTCAATTTTCTTGATTTGTCGTTAGATTGCCATACCCGCCACCAAAATATATCATTTTTTGACAAGAAAAAAACCCCTTTCCAGGTTTAAGAAAATTAAATAAGTTTACAGAAAGCATGAATGTAAATGATGAACAGTTTTAAAGCGCTGGGAGGCTTGACGAGTTAAGCTAGATTGCTAGAACAAATCATATCTGCATTCTGTCTTCAGTTTTCTGATGCTATCTTCTTTCTGTAGATGTTCCTTTGCTGTGTTCAGGTTCTCAGAGATTTGATCCATCTATGACTTGTATATCACCAATGTAGTCAAGTCTGGCTTGTGAGATCCTGCTTTATATATATCTTCTTGATAAATGGAGTTCCATTTCAGCTCCAGGAAATATATCATCTGAAGCAAGTTTCAATGTGCAGTCTTAAGGGTTTTTCAATTTCTTCATAAGAAAGCTTTTATCATGATTTGTCTACTAGTAAAGTCTGATGCTATATGCTTCTGTAGCAGGACTTTTGCAGCATTGAGATTCTCGGAGGTGGCAAACTGCCTTAGATTAAATAATAGAGCGATAAAGTTGGAGGTCTCAAACTAGTCTGTAAACACAGTCTATATATATATATATATATATATATATATATATATATATATATATATCCTGATGGTTAAGAGTCATGGACATGAAAATGTAATCAATCAGAACTCAGGACATGAAAATGCAAAAGAAGAGATCATTATTTCCATTGAGTCGACACTGCTGCTGCAGAAGATTTGTAACGAGTTTGTCGATTTCAGCTAAAAATAGAATATTAACTCACACAACCACCACATTCTCATAGGAATTTTATGGCTGGCCAGAATTTGTCTCTGCCTCTCAGCAATTTTGTCCGGCACCTAATCTTCATTGGAGAAAAAAACCAATATTTGGCTTCTAATTGAATACTGATCTGAAACAAATCAGATATATCCTTGAGCTACTGGGTCCTTGTTTGAATCAGATGTTGCAGTAAGAGTTACAGAGTATGTTGCAGTCTGTTCTGTGTTAGTGAATATAATGTCATTAGGTGTCACGGTAACATTTACTCCTGGTGGTGGATCGACGAAAGCGGTGTAAGATGAGCTGGGAGGGCCAACATTTGTTACCGTTCTGGTATAGGTCTGAGTTGCAGGATTAGGCCCATATACGATAGAAAAGGAAGGATAATTCTAGCAGCATGGAGGTTAATTTGGCTGGAAGAGGGATTCGCCAGAAAAATGATTGGAATTCCCAGGCAACACATCTGCTCTTATGCTTCTTTCAATGGTGCTTGCTCCAACAGTGAGAATCCACGGGGCCTCATTTGATAAAGAACCATTATATGGACCATCATTCCCTGCTGAACAACTAACGAAAATTCCCTTCTGAGCTGCTCCAAAAGGTCCCACTGCAATTGAATCTTCAAAAAAAGGTGCTGAACCACCACCAAGGGAAAGCGAAAGCACATCCACTCCATCCTCAACAGCAGCACCCAATTCAGCCAATGTATCATTTTCTGTACAGCCAAAATCAGTGCGGACTTTGTAAATGGCCAAGTGAGCCAGAGGCGCCATACCAACTGCTGTGCCATTAGCATTGCCAAACACATTGGCATCATTTACAAAATTTCCAGCTGCTGTGCTGGTCGTGTGAGTCCCATGGCCTTCTTCATCGAATGGTGGTGCAGCTTTCGATGAAGTAAAAAATCTCCTGCACCAATGAGTTTGTTGTTACACTCAGTTCCGTTGAAGTTACATTTCCCTTTCCATTTGGTTGGTGGAGGAGTCACTCCTTCATCACTGAATGAAGCGTGATCCGGAGATATTCCAGTGTCCAAAACCCCGATAATCACCCCCTTTACATAAGTTGAGTTTCTCCAAAAATGTGTTTTTGCAACCCCAAGAAGTTAGGACTGTGAGTTGTATGTCGGGATAATATCTTTTTGGGGCTTTGCCGACAAAAACCCATCCTTATCTTTCATAGCTTTTGCTTCTTCTGCTGTTAGTTTTGCAGCAAACCCAGTGGCGACATATCTGTAAGAATACACACCATGCGTTCCTGGTGGTTTGAACTTGGAATTGTTGCTGGTAAAAATGACTTGTACCAGCTGTCCAGGTCAGAAACTCCTCCCTCTGGCTTCTGTACAAAGACAATGTAAGTTTCGAAATTGCCTCTTTGATTAGTCAACGAAGTTCATAGAGGTTTCCCTTCATTAGTGTATGCTTGAGAGAAGCTAAAGATGGAGATGAAGCCAACAAGAAAGACAATCACCATAGTTGGCAACAGTTCAGAGCTACTGTTCTCCATTCTAGTGAAAGAACTATAAAATGATTGAAATTGTGAATCAATGGACAAACCTAAACACGCATTTATATAGCGCCGTAGAGAGAGTTTGCAAAGCCAAGTGAACGATTGCCAGCATTACTGGAAGTGAATATCCTGGAAGTTGATGGACGTGTAAATCCGTATCTATTTAGATACATTTGCTAAATGCAGCCGGAGGTGTATGAACCTGGAAACACCGCCATGCTTGACCACGCTGTTAACTAGGTGTAATTGCGATATGCTTGATTGACTTTGGGATGCTGGTATAGGATGTGTTTGTATCGCCATTTCTTTAAATTTAATTTTTTTATTTTAAATGAAATATTTTTAATATTTTTAAATTATTTTAATGTGCTGATAATAAAATAATGTTTAAAAATAAAAAAAATTATTTTAATATATTTCTAAATAAAAATCACTTTAAATCCCAAACCGCCCTAATCTTGTTTTTCGCTATTCCAGGTCACTGTATCTCGTGTCTTTTTATTCCTCCCCCTTTTTGAATACAACTAGGAGAACAATAGCGCAACCAACGACGAGCCAAGAAATAAATAAGCTGTAGGAGACAAAGGATTGGTACTTGATGGAGGGCCTAACATCGGCAAAACATAAAACTGATAGCAATAAAGGATCAAAAACGGAAGCAGTAGAAGTACCGTTAAAACATATTCGGGAAGAAACTTTCAGGCAACTATGTAAACTTGATATTAGCACTTAAATCTATTCACCAGGCAAAAAGGAGGAGGGGGAAAGAAAGCGTATGGGGAGAAGACTGAATATTTGATCGGAGACCACCAACAAACGTAAGAAATACAATTCACCAATGAAGAACACAAGCAGTACAGCAATGAGCCAAGGCAGCAATCGAGGCTGGAAACAAAATCAAGCCCCGGTGCCGAGCACGAACCCATCTCCCTGTCGTTTAGCAGAGCTGTTTTGCAGAAAGTCACCAAGTAATATTGCTATCCGCTTCACATTACAAGTCGCCATACCCAGTACGAATTTCATTGCAAACATGTCCCCTCCCATGTTGCCTCGTTCATGAAACTCCAATTTCACATCAAAATAGGCAACAAAGTCACGGAATTAAACTAATCTAACAAAATAGTAATCAGCTGTAACTAAAGTTCTTCTAACACTATCAAATTGGGAACAAAATCCACAATTATAGCATCGAAGAATGTTCATCAGAGTAAAACGCTAATCTCACAACAAAGCTTTTTTACACAGTAAGTTCACTAAAAAACAAAAGGATCGGTTACATTGTTGCTTTATCAATTTATTGATCATCAATAATCCTCTGGTGCACGCTTACCCTTCTTAATCTTCTCAAGCTGAAGCCGCGTCTCGGTGAAGATCCTCATCCTTTCCATCTCCAAATCCTTAGCAAATTTCATCCTTTGCTTCTCTAAATCCACCATTTGCTTCAACTTCTCGCTCTCTACCCTCTCATAAACCTCCCCAAACCTCTCTATTGCATGTGCCAATCTCTTAATCCCCTCCCCTTCCACGTCCTCCTCGGCGCTCTCCCTCTCCCCTCGGTCAAACTCCTCATCTTCATCCTCCTCACTATCAGATTCCACTGCTGCTGCCGCTGCTGCCATTGCCGAATAATTCCTCCTAAAATAACCATCATCCACCGATAAAGACCTCTTCTGAGGCAAAGCCACGGCCAGAGCCGGCGGCTGCGGCTGCGGTGTAGAGCTAACCGGAGTCCTCCGGCAAGACGGAGGCAGCGGAAGAGCCACTGGAGGAGACTGGAAGGGATGTTTCTTCCCAGATGAATTAAAATTAGACCCAATCAATTCGTCAAGACGTTCGAAAAAGGGCCAAGACGACGCCAGGGTTCCGTTGGAGGAAACGACATGAGATTTCTCGACCTTGTATTTCTTCTTGATGGTGTCGATCCGGTTCTTGCACTGGACGTCAGTACGGTGCGTTTTTTTGGTATGTCCGTGAAGCGCGTTGACGGCATCAGCAACATCTTGCCAGTCTTTTTGACGGAGATTGCCTCTGTTGAGTTCGAGATAACGGCGTCCCCAGGCGTCAACAAGAGTAGCGGTGGCTTCTTCACTCCAACAATCTTCACGGATCGGTAATGGACGAGAGTGCGGTGTCGTTGACGGAGTAACAGGAGATGACTCCATCAGATCTCCCATAACAGTCGTTGATTGAGAAGATTGTGGTGGGTGGCCGTTTGGTTTGTAAATTAGGTTTTGGTGTGTTTTGGGCCGAGGAATATTAATTTGGGGAGAGAGAGGTGAGGGAGATAAAAGGGGAAGGGTGGGATGATTTCGGTGCGGCGAAGGTGACGCGCCGGACAGTACTCGTTTTGGTTTTGGACAACGTGAACAACAATAGTCTTTGAGACGACGTGTCGGGTTGTGACATTTCGTGACGAGTCGGTCCGACCAAGTAACAGGATTCTTCTCCTGTGTTCAGGTTTTGCTTCACGCTAGGCCTCGTCATTATTCTGATTCGGATCCCCTTGTACATTAATAACTTGCCATATTTATACCAAGAAAAACACACACACCGCCTCCCGGTGTTCATATGCTTGTAAACCACTCTTCCTCCGTTTTAACTTTATATACGCTCTTCTTGCTCAATTAATTTTAGCTTTTGTACATTTCTTTCCCTTCAATACAATTATTTTTTAATATAAAATAGTGTTTTTGGGAGTCTTTATTTTTTTAGCTTTAAATCATGTTTCCTGTGTTTTGATTGTTTCAGTACGTTGTTGATGCAAAAAATAATTTTCAATCCAGCTGCGTGGGTAACATGCGATGCCGGTGGTAGATGGAGATTGGTTGCGGTGACATTGCCAGAAAACTCATCATTCATGACAATCATGGCAGCAGCACCAGCGTCCTTCACTTCTTGGCCTTTACCGATCAACCTCTTTCACACAGCATAACCTTTCCACTAACATCAACATCTTTCAAAGACCCTGGATCGCACGATGCAGATGATTCATTGCCAGTGGAGCCTGCATAAAAAAGTGGCAACAAAGATAAAGATGGGCTGGTAAAAGGATCCCCCATCATGTTGAGCGTTATTTCCAAGCATTACAGTTGCTTCTATGCCTTCTGTAAACAGTACTTGCTCCTGCGGTTAGGATCCATGGGGCCTCATTTGATAATGATTCACTAGAAGGACCTGAATTCCCGGCAGCACAACTCGCAAAAATTCCCCTTTGAATTTGCTCCACACGCGCCAATTGCAATCGAATACTCGTAGAAGGGAAGTGATGGACCACCAAGTGATAGTGAAAGCACATCGACTCCGTCCTCCACTGCGGTATCCATTCCAGCTAGTATGTCGCTTTCTGAACACAACCAAACTCGCTACAGACTTGATATATTGCCAAGTGAGCTGATGATGTTGTGCCAACTGCAGTGCCATTGTATTGTTCATTAAAGCTTGCTGTGTGTGTTCCATGCCCATGGCCATCAATTGGGGGGTTTACCAGCAGAATAGAAATTTCTTGCACCAATGAGCTTGTTGTTACATAAGGTCCCGTTAAATTCACACTTCCCTTTCCATTTTGGAGGTGGGGGAGGCATTCCTTCATCGCTGAATGAAGGATGATTTGGTGTCACTCCGGTGTCCAAGACTCCAACTATCACTCCTTTTCCATAATTTGAATGATTTCAAAATCCTAAATTCTGCTGTAAACCCAAGAAGTTGGGAGTATGGGTTGTCTTCACATTCAAAACATTCTGGGTCCAGGCTGACACAAACCCTTCCTTCTTTTCCATAGCCTTTGCTTCCTCCTCCTTAAGTTTTGCCGCAAACCCCTGTGACCGCATGGTGGTAGGAATGTATCAAACGCTGTTGGTTTGAGCTTGAGGTAGTAACTGCTGGTAAAAATGATTGATACCAGTTATCTAGATGTTCAGGTTTTGCAGACACCATGCCTTATGATTTTCTTAAGAAGACAATGTACGTTTCTAGTTTGCTTTCATTATTCATAATGGAAATGCTACTTGATGAACTGACCACTTGATGAGTGATAGCTCGAGTGGAGCTAAACAAGAAAGTATCCTAGCCAACATGGTTGGAAATACTTCGCACCTCACGTTCTTCATATTAGCAATAGAATCAGGAAAGCCCTGGATATTTTAAGGGACTCTACAGTCAAATTTAACATCTTATATATACTCAAAGGAAGGAAGAGAATGTCAGTACTCCGTTGATATCAACGGTAGCAGGCATGCAGTAAGTGGTTGTAAATTCGCTTTGATTGGCAAGATTGCGATTGGATCATTACCACAAAGCTTGTTGGACTTGCTAAAGAGCCACAAGAGTTTGTCCAAAAGGTTCTACTTTAGTTCCCGGTTAAGTCGCCAGTCTTTCAGAACGAGGTTGCAATAGATCTTGCAGAACCTTGGATTTTGCTCCATTGCTAACTGGTTTGTTGTTTTTCTCAAGAACATACCTCATCCTCTTATTTTATATTTTGAGGAAAAGTCGATCCTTGTATGTTCGACATCTTGAAAGTGGAAAAAACTAACATGTTGAGCACAAGCATTAATATTCATATGATATGCTCAACTTATCGAATCGTTTTTAAGAACATAAGACAACTTTCATCTTATGTTAGTATTTTCCTGTAAATTTCTCAAAACAAATAAACTATGGTCGTTGATCGATGTTCCTTGTATATCATCGACAAACTGTGGGACAAGATATCAAGTAATTCTGTTGGCTAGTTGCATCTTTTACATGTTAGCCTTACGGTGTTCTTTCTGGCTCATTCATCCACTAAGCTATATGATCAGAATCAGATGCATGAAGTATAACCATCACGGTGCAATATACAACAGCTAGTATATCAAGGCCTCCATTTTTTATTTTTCAAGTTTTGAACCTGGGCATAGGTTGTCCTGATAGAATTGCTAAGAATCACGGCTTCACAGTGAAAAACTAAACTATTCTGCTGTGCCTGGAAAGCAAGCAACAATGACATCGATGAAACTATATGAAGTGCAAACCCCAATTCTCTAATTGCTTCCATTGAGGAAAAATAAAAACACACCATTTCTCCTCAAGCTAGACTGCGGATTTCTACTGGAAGCTTCATGAATTTACTAACAGCAAACTTGACCCTTGTGAAACAATGCAGGCTGCTAGCATATTGTCTACACATCATGCACTTTCCTGCGCAGACTGCAATGCTCTTTCTCGAGTATAAGAAAAAAAGGAAAAAGAAAAGATTCACAGGACAGGAGGAAAGGGGTGTGGAAGATAAAAGCATAGCAGATATACAATGTAGAAAAATTGGAGAGAAACGCACCTTCAACACACACACACACACGCACACACGCACGCAGTTCTATTACGCACCTTCAACACACACGCAGTTCTATTCACCATTTACCCATAATCAGATTTGTTTTTAATGATTGATGAGAAAAAAATGTTTGAATTTTTGTTCTGATTGGTACTGGCGAACAACGAGACGGTATAAGAACAAGATTTGGTTGAAGAAAAGCCATGGTATTGTCTGAGAACGAGCGTTAGAAGAAGAGTACTTCAGTAGAGGATCTAAAATGGTGGTGAAGAGATTTTCCAGAGTTCTACAACTTTTATAGCAGAGGATTGATCACTACATAGAGTATGAAAAAAATTAAGGAATTTATATTTTTTTGATGTAAGGTAAGATATATCAAGCCAAGGTATTATTAATAGGTGGGTCCAAGGAACCAAATTAAATGAATTTATGTTCGTGATGGGTTTTTTAGTGACTGTTTGTTGTATGCAGAAATGAGCTTCACCCTTCCCAAAAACAAGCTTAAATAGTATATCTTAAAAAAATAGAAATGAAATCTTATAAGAAGCAATTATTATTATTATTATTATTATTATTATTATTATTATTATTTTGTTGTATTTACATGAACGGGAAAGAAAAGAGATTCTACAAGAGAAATAAGCTTCAACAGGTTAAATGTTTTTTTACTGATTGTTTAAAAATTTATGTTCCGGTGAAAAGACTACATACAGAGAGCTGACAATAGTCACCAACCAATTTCAGAAGAGAATAAAATAAATAAATTAAAATGGCATTTCTCAGGTCAGTAACAAACACCACAAAGACTGCCATAGCTGCCTCTGCTTTGCCTGCTGCCTTCGCTTTCTCATCTCTCTCTCCTTCTTCTCCAAATCCCAAACCCCCAAACCTCCTTTTTCTCTCACCATCATCTTCTCCTCTCACGTCAGCTCGCTTTGGTCTTGTAAAGAATTTGACTCGGCCTCCTTCCCTTAGCATGGACACGCCAACATCAAGTCAAAAACCCATCTCACAGGTTCAGTTTCAACATCCGCCCCCTTATTTTCGTGTCATCATCTTTCATATTGGAGTCTAAAATTTGAATCTCTAATCTTGTTTGTTTTGTTTTGCAGGATAATGGAGCCTTGACAGAGCCCGGGTTACTTGTAGGTTTCAAATATTTCATTTTTCTGTTTCAGCTTTGATTTTGACTTTTTTATGTTGATTACTTTATGATTCGGGGGATTATTTGAATGTTCATTTATGTTTTTCTGTGTTCTGTTTATTGAAATTTGTGGTCTTGTTTTGATAAATAGACAGAATTCATGGTGGATATGAAGTGTGAGGGTTGTGTCAATTCTGTCAGGAATAAGCTACAAACTGTAAATGGTATGCGATGGCTCTTTATATTAATTACAGTCATTGATCAGTATCAAATGAGGATTTTCTTGTCCTTTTAAGAACTCTTTAGTGTTGTGCATTGTTTTCTATTGTGAAAAAAAAAAAAACAATCAGGAGTGAAGAATGTGGAGGTTGATTTGGCCAATCAAGTGGTAAGAATTCTTGGGTCTTCTCCGGTGAAGACTATGACTGAAGCTTTGGAGCAGACAGGTCGAAATGCTAGACTAATTGGCCAAGGAATCCCTGAAGGTTGGCTAGCTCAATTAGTAGTCCTTTCATATTTAGTTTGATATCCCTTTCTTCTCACGTTTTATTTTTTTATGCAACTCTAATATTTACATATCATCCGAGTTTGTCTGTTTTTCAGAAGTGCCTAAACTGTACCGAGTATATTAGGCACCTCACATTTATTTTTCCTGACCTGATCTCTGAACGAGGTTTCATTGCCATGTTGCGCATAACTTCTTTTAATTTTTTGATGGTCATTTGCCAAGTCCATTTTTCAACAGGTTCTTGTTTTTAGGTTCTAGATGCTTGTTTAATGAGAAAGTTTTTTGCTTGGGTCAAGCTTGTTCGAAAGAATTTTTCTGTATTTCTTTAGAAGATGAAGTTACGTGTTTGATTGTGAGCCATTACCTCATTAAGACACACTTGGCAATTATAGCTGATTTTCTGAGTTCAGCAATGCTTTGCTCATTCATTTTATGTGTGGAATCTGTAATTCCTTCCCATCACTACTATAATCAGGAAACGTGATGTAGCAGGTTGTTTGTGCCATATCAAAATGTAGTTACAGTTTCTGAACTTCATGCTCTGCACTTCAGACTTTTTAGTGTCTGCTGCTGTTGCTGAATTCAAAGGTCCAGATATTTTTGGTGTCGTTCGCTTCGCTCAAGTTAATATGGAACTGGCTAGGATTGAAGCCAGCTTTAGTGGAGTGTCACCTGGTAAACATGGTTGGTCTATCAATGAGTTTGGTGATCTAACAAAAGGAGCAGCAAGCACTGGGAAATTGTTTAATCCATCAAATCAAGGAACTGAACAAGAGGTTTGCATCAGCACATGCCTTCTCTGAAAATGTTTTTTCTGTTATCATTTTGCCAGAAATCTTGGAGAGAAAATATCAATATGATGGCACAAAGAAATCACTCCGCATGTGTGAATTTGATAGCTTTAAACATTTCCAGGGATTTGTGGTTTGAATTTTATTTAGCTTATATAATTCTCCTGTAGAATTTTTGAAGTTTAGAATAGAGTTTTCTTAACTGGGATTATTTTTCATCAGCCACTTGGCGACCTGGGAACATTAGATGTTGATGAGAAAGGAGATGCCTTCTTCTCGGGGACCAAACATAAGCTAAGAGTTGCAGATCTGATTGGGAGATCAGTAGTGTTATTTGGAACTGAAGATAAATCAGATAAAGGTCTCGCAGCAGCAGTAATTGCCAGAAGTGCTGGAGTTGGTGAAAATTACAAAAAGATATGCACATGTGATGGGACGACCATATGGGAATCAAGTAATAGCGATTTTGTTGCCAGTAAAGTTTGATACTTTAAACAAACCCGCACAGGTATTTAAGCACCTTGCTCAGCCATTGCAGGGTTGTATCAATAAGTAATTTATTTGTATGTTCACCGTGAAAGAAGGACGGCATTTTATGAGCACGTGCATTTGCTGTAATCGCTTCAGTTATGATACAGGATGCTTTAACATTTAGTAGGACAGCGTCTCCTGGCTGTATAATGGGGTTTGGGTTTAGGACTTTTCAGTTTGTTCTTGTCTTGGGGTTAAATAAATGTACACAACCTCTTGATAATGATTTTGCAAAGCCCATTATTTCGAGCAGCCTTCAAAACCGAAGGCAGGAATTGCAAAACAGATTTCTCTTAATCTAAATAATTAGTTGATGGGATGGTGTTTCCTTCAGTTAATCCAGATCTACATTGACAGAAAAGGTCACTTTGAAATGGACCTTGAATACAAGGCAGCAGATTAGGTTTTAGGAGGCAAGAGTCCACTTCCTTTAGCCATCTCATAGAGAGCAATGGCCATTAAAACCTTGGCATCGGCTGTAATGCGCCAGAGTTTCTTGTATGGAACTACATGAACCTTGATCAGCTCGCCAGCTTCCCGTAAGCCGGTCTCTTTTCCTTGCAGCTGTGTGATAATTTCTTTACCAACGCATCCTCTATAAAGGAACACGCTGATTTCCTCATCACATCCCCCCTAACCAAGGAAAAGCAAACAGGTCATGTGATGGTACTGGTCCAGGAGAGAAAAACAGTAATTGAATAACATACTTGTCAAGTTCACTTGCTAAGCAACTTAATGGCGGGACTACATTTCAAAAGCATATACTTTGACAAATTACATGACTAACAAATGGTAGAATTTGAATTCATTATATAAATGCAAATACGACAATATCCAACAATAGCTCTGATGATTTGAGCGATGGAAGTCACGGAAATGAACATACTGTAATCTATATAGACCCTTCATTATTCTAAATGAAAGTGCCAGTTCCTTTCCTTTGGACACCCAGTGAGTCTCCCAAGCTCAATCTATGTTTGTTCTGAAGCCAGCTTCAATATCACAGCATATATTGAAACCCATTTCCCTGTTATAGTCCCTCCAAAGTTGGGTTTTTGAAGGGAGAATTCGGAGCGTGCCCTATAACTTTTCATGAAGTAGCTCCTAATCACTAAAACTGCACCCTCATGCTAGCAAATCAAAAACATTTATAACTGAGCTTGCCCCTCATGCTAGCAAATCCACAAATTTTATACCTGAGCTTGCCCTGTCATAGCATAATGATTATCCACATTGACAGAAATCTGATGAATACCACTAGACACTTCTCAAACTTTTTCCCGAGACTCTTGGTTAGTTGGTATGCTTTTGGACTAATGAAAAAAATACAGTTAGATAGTTTTTCTTCTTATCCCAAAATTCAAAAAAGTTTCCTGACTTGATTTGATGCTAGTGCTTCCAAACATCAGAACATGAGAAAAGAACGAATCCCAACTTACTGGAGAAGGAAAAACTCGGCCTCCAGTAGAGGGGTCAAGGAAGGCTGTCAGGTCAACCATGTCTCCGAGCGTCAAGTGAATACCAGTCTCCTCTTCAACCTGTAAAATCCATCACATTAAATACATACATTAGGAACTTTAGCAACATCTAGTTCTGATAAACTACACCAGACTTGTCTTTTATATTGCCTCGGCTCTTGATGGCATCTACATAATTGTGTGCTTTTATCAGTGTTTTCAATGCATGGTCTGTGCTTCAGTTTTCTTGATTAACAAAATTGCCAAGAGCCTTTTTCACCAAAAAGAACTGTTTTATGTCAAAAAAGAAAATACCTCACGAACTGCTGTCCCAACAAAATCACCCTTGTCAGCATCCAGCATCCCAGCAGGCAATTCCAAAACAAGCCTCCCTGTGGGTACCCTAACCTTAGGCATGCATGAAAAATCATCAGGGTTTGAACATGGCAGCATTTCGAAAGGTGCTATCATTTTAACTTGAATCTCTTGTTCATTTATATCAGTTTGCTGACAAGCTCAAGGCAAATTATAATAAACACTAAGAGAGAGAGAAAATGAAGTACCTGTTCAGTCAGAACAGCATAAGTCTGACCCTCGGAGTCTAAAAGAATTAACACGGTTACAGCAGGTCCTCGTGCAAACACTACACCTGGAATCTAAGAATTTTTAAATCCACATTGAAAGACATGGATTATGTCATTCATAGCTCTGCAGGTGAGAAATAATAGCCTGTTGGTATGTAAAGCCTTGTATTTATGCAGCTCATGGGAAACTGAACTAATGAATTAAAATAGAATATCCACAAGCTTAGTAATGATTAAACATAATCAAAAGCCCAAAGATTTCCAGAACCATGCTCGATGCAAGAACCAAAAGTACTTGGAAAAAACTATGTTTTCAAGGCATGAAAGAAGGAGAAGGTGAAATACCTTCACGCCAGTCTCCTTATTGAAAATATCTGCTTCGAATTTTAGAAAACCCATTCTCTGTCCAAACATATCCACTCCCTGTCATCAAAGGCACGTTAACTAAATCTAGAATAAATTAAGGATTGAGAGGGGGTAATCCTGCTAGATTACCATATTACATGGGTCATGCAAAAACCATAATTTAAAAAACCAGGAACATTTGATTTAGAGCAGCCACTACGAAGTGCAAGAATATTAAAAATAAACTCTCCACAACATAATCTCTTTTCTTTTTAATCAATCTCTGAAAAGAGCCAGTCATCTTTGATCATGTCAAAGCTTGCAGTGCATTTTAATTCAACAGCAAGGATAGACCTTGCTTTTAATTAAAGCTTCAGAATAGACCAAGTCGACAAGAATATTTTTTTTTCCATTTTCAGCTAAACATTTATTTTATTGAGCAGCCAAGAAAAGGAGAAGGAGAAGACGAAGACGACGAAAGAGCTACCTGAACAAGTACTTGTTTTAATAAGAATGACCCAGTAGCTAATATCCCATTTTCAGATTCCAAGTTTTTTAGCCACTGCTTAAATAATGAAGATTCAATAGCAGTCCTGCCATTCCCCGAAAAGAAAGAGGTGAGAACTTCAATTTTTTTAATTTCTTTGATATTTTCAAAAAAGAACAATAGAAAGACAAAGGTTGAAAAATTTGACTAACCTGAATTGAGAATCAGAGACACCCGGTGCAGCAATGATTTGAATGGGCTGATCGAGTTGAGTTGGCAAGGTGAGTGAGTGAGTCAGGGGCTGAGATGACCCGGATGACATGTTGCAACAAAAGGGCCTTCTTTTTTTTCTGATCTGGTTAAGTATCGAGACTGAGAGGGGTGATCCCTGGAGGAGGCTTTTTGGGACTGAGAGAAGAGACATTGGAGCTTCAAGATGGCGAACGATTCGTTGTTTTTTACACGTGACTGTCTCGTGATGTATCAAATTCCCTTTTCTCAAAGTAGAGCACTTATAATTTTTTGTGCTAGGTTTTCGGTACTGTGTTTCTTGGGCCTTTATTGGGCCCAAGAAACATCGAGCTGGTCTGTTTGAAGTAGACTTTATTTAGAACAACAAAACAGGCCCAGTAGTATCATATCAGGTGTTTTTTTTGGGACTCATTTCAAAAAATAGAAAGATACAATTAGAATATAAAAATCAGCCGATTTGCCCGCTTCGCTGGGTTTTTTTATCTATATAAAAAATTGATTGATTTTATAAATCTTGTATTTTGTTATTTTAATATTTAATTAGTATAATTGTAATTGATAAAAATTGTTAGAAAATTTGTTAAGAAGGTGAAATGATTTATTAGAAATTTGTTGTCACAGATACTATGGTTAAAAAAAAAGAAAAAAAGAAACCCGGTTAAAAAAAACAGCTGATTTGGACACTAAAAAATAAAAAATACATTTAAAAAAAAGGTCACCGTTTCTTAAAAGAAAAAAAAAAGAGTCTAAAATTAGGATTTTAGAAGAAAAAAAATAAACCTAGATTTTAGAAGAAGAAGAAACAACCAAATTGAGTTTTGTTGGTGGAGTGGTTCGAACTCCTACGCGCTCAGCACACAGGTAACCACTCGACCATAGCTATTTTTTGTCATTTTTACTGTACAAATAAAAACAAAGAAGCCTTGTTTTTATGGTGTTTTATGTTTTTTTTTCTTTTATTGTCTTGCTTTCGGTAAGGGTTTTTACTTTCATTGTTTCTTGTTCCTGTCATCGACCAAAATGTTTTCTTGTCAAATTAATTAATATCAAAGCGTCATAAGCAACTTTTCAATTAATTAATATAAATAATATAAATTGCTTTGTAAATTGTTCGACAACTTCCAAATAATTAAATACAAAGTAACACTAGTCTTAATAAACCGTATTCTTGCATCATTTTTTTCTTTAATTGACTGATGGATATCAAGCAACTAAACTGAACAATAGCTTTTCTTTAATCGGCATTCCACATCCCAAGTGAAGATAAACGGTGATGGAAGGCACACTCAGCTAGACTGAGGGAGGTTTAGTTTCACTTGTGAATACAATTCGCACAGACACAAGATGGACTCTCTGTTTATTTTTTAAATCGGGCAGAGTGAAGCCGCAGTACATAAGCCTTGTTTTGATTTTTCGATTTATGTGCACTTTTGATTTTTTAACAGGCAACAAACGTGAATAAATGACCTTTCTCTCCGACTCTCTTTAAATGGCAACTAATAATCCACCCTTTTTTGCTCCTTTCTCGTCTCTCTTTGAATAGCAACTAATAATCCACCATTTTTTGCTCCTTTCTCGTCCTATTCTAATATTGACCATCCAATGGCGGGCCCTTATATTAAATGCCTTGTAATGGCCTCTCTTTTCACTTCACATTTGATTTTTTTAAAAGGTGGCCTATCTTTCCTCTCTTTTTGTCTACTTCCTTATTGCAACTTTGATCTCTTAAAATGTAGGGGGGAAAAGGCAATTTAAAAAAAAAAACAATAATAAGAATAAAAAAAACGACTTCAAAGAAAAAAAGGCAGTTTAAAAACAAATAATGATAAAAAAAATAGAGAAAAAAAAAGGAAATAAACTTTTTTCAGACAGTTTCTTCCCAATTAACAAAATCGGAGGGAAAAAACAAATCAAATCTGTTGGCCGAAGGATTCGAACGCAGCGAACCTCTCGGCTACAACAATTCATCTATATATCTCCACCATAAAAAATAGAAAAATAAGGCCTGTGTAAAAAAAAAAGGAGCACAAACTCGCGCGAAGCAGGGAGACAAATTGCGAGTCCACAGTATTTTTAGTCTGTGTGAACAGTGCAATTCTGAGATCTTTTAGCTCTTTAGGTAATAATAGATGGAGATAGTCTTTTCATTTTTTTGTGGGTCATGCCTTTTATATTATCTTTGAGTACCATACAATTACTAAGTAAATGAATTAACGAAACTAACCAGTTATTCGTTATTTTTCAATTCAAATTAATATTTTTTTTAAATATAATCAATTCCATAAAAAAAAAACATTTTTTATCGATTCTTCTTAAATTTTTAGCTTGGCAATAAATTACAAAATCTAAAATATTTTTTTTATTTTTAAAATTATTTTTGATATCAGTATATAGAAATTATTTAAAACCATCAAAAAAATTAATTTTAAATAAAAAATATTTTTTTTCAAAATACTTTTTAAAACATAGCGATAAACAAGAAAATGATATAAATAAAACAAGTTAGGTAGTCAGACTTCAATGAATTATGTTAATAGAAAATTTCCATCAACAATTTAGTGGGGGAAATTTGACCTTAACTTATTGCCGGTAAGTTTTTTATTGATTTTGAATATTATTTTTGTTTTATAAAAAAACATTTTGTTGTTATTTTTATAATAAATATTCAATGGAAATATCCAATGAAAATGTTATTTCAACCAGACATTACCGAAAAAATATTTTTTTATCAGTAATTTTGTTGATATTTGATAAATTTATAATAGTGATAATAATAAATACTGAATTTCTCCATTTTTGAACACCTAGAGGCACAAAAAAATTGAATAACAATGTTAGTTCTAGAGAAAAACAAGTTTCTTCCATGAAGAATCTATATTAGTAGAGAGAAATAAATAAAGTTTTGGCCGCGGCGAAACACGGGTAATAGCTAACTAGGTTAGAGTCGCCATAAATGAAAAACTAATGAAATTCAATTCAATTAAATCAAATGTTGAGAGATAAAAATAAAAATAAATTATATAAAAAAATTAATAAAATGATAAAAATCAAAACAAGATAAATAAATTAGAAGATAATTGTAAATCTTTGATTAAATGATGAAGTAAAAAAATAACTTTAATAAAAAAAATATCAAAAGAAAGAGTACAAAATTGAAAAAATATATATAAATATTATAGACTTAGAATAAATAATAAAACTGAAAATCAATAAAAACTGAATAAATAAGACAAGAAAAAATTCAAAATTATAAGAGTGAGGATGAAAATGAAAAAAAAATAACACATGATAAATTGAGATTGAAGGATAATTTTTTAAAAATACATACAATACCAATAATAACTAAGGATAAAAAATCAAAATATCAGGAATTAAATTAAAAATAAATAAATGAAAGGACAATTTTAAATGACAATGTGTGAAAATCGAGTGTAGAGAGAAAGGGGAAGCAGAAGAATGGGCTGTCGCCATCACTGTACGTGCGAGAGAGTATTATTGAGGTTAATTTCATAAATATATTAAAATAATACTTATTTTATTTTTTAAAAATATTTTTAATATAGTAAATGAAAATAATTGATAAATATTTAATTTAAAATATTTTCATTTTCATTTTCTTGTTTCAAAACGCTAAGCCGCCCATTAAGGACCACCTCTTTGAGTCTCGCTTTACCTACTTTTTTAATATTTATTAAATAATGTTACCTTCGTTCCAAGTAACAAGTGGAATATAGTTTCATTTTCTTTCACTTTCAGAGCAGCTATTTCAAAGCACTGAAAAATGAAAATTTGCCCTAAGAGTTGAAAAGATAGATTATAGATATGGTCCAAGACCCCATGCCTCATTGTTTGTCTTTTTATTATTGAGAAATTGATTCTGGTCCAAGAACCGGTGGTCAGCCATGGATACATTCACGAGCTCACCGGACCGGACATTAAGTCTGTCCAAATTGCGATTTTAATATAAAAGGAAAATTGTTTTTGAGCTTGTATCATAAAATTTGTTAAAACTAATAAATTTAAATTAAATATTTTACTGGCGTGTTAAATAAACTAAAATCAGCTTTATTACCGTCATGTTACTCACTATTTCTAATACATTCATTCAAATTATTACTATTGAAAAGATTAACAATATTATTATTTATAATTAATTTAAAATAAAAAATAAATATAAATTTTAAAGTTAATATTTAAATCAATTCTCTATTATCTAATAGTTTTATGAGTGCATTTAAAAAAAAGAACACGATTCGCATTGTTACAATCGAGTCTGATGTTTTCTTGTTACTGGCGTTTGTAACTGCATTTCAAAAAGTATTTTAAAAAAATATATATATTTGACGGAAAACAGAGATAGCATTTTGATGTTTCATCAACTCAGATTGATACCATTCTTATAGCAAGAATTTACTAGGATGCTACCAACAACAGAACAAGAGCCCTTCCAGGACCGGACAACTTTTAAGGATGGCTTGTTAATTCTACAATCACACATCGACGATGCTCCGCCATGGAAAATGATGTTACGATCTTATTGGAATGGCTCGCAGTGGTTGAGCCTTCTGCAAGGTGAGGCCAAACTGGTCATCCATGTCCAAGTTTTCCGGCGTGACCCCCTCCTCAAGCTTCCAGTCAAACGACAGAAGAAGCGAACCCAGCATCATATGTAACATTCTCATAGCCAACGGTAACCCAGGGCAAATTCTCCTTCCGGTGCCAAATGGAATGAGCTCCATATCCTGGCCTCGGGGTTCAATTTTGGATTCCAAAAATCTCTCCGGAACAAATGAGTCTGGATCTTCCCACATGCTCGGGTCTCTCCCCATGGACCAGACGTTGACCAGCACCTGCGCGTTTTTTGGAACCGTGAAGCCACCTATTTCCGCGTCTGCTCCAGCTTTGTGAGGGAGTAAGAGAGGAACTCCTGGGTGCAACCTCAAAGTTTCTTTAATAACTGCTTGCAAGTAAGGCAACCGGCCGATATCTGATTCCCCCAACAGGTTTCCCTCGCCAATCGTCCTCTCCAGCTCTGCTCGAGCTTTCAATAAAGTCCCGGGGCTGTGGAGCAGTTCCGCCATTGCCCACTCCAGTGAACTTGAGGTCGTATCAGTCCCGGCGCCAAAGACATCCTGTTGCACAATTGAGTCAAAAAAGGGTAGTAGCCAAGAACGGGTGTTTGATGAAAAGCAAATGGATGGAGTGCACAAAAAACAGTACAAAAATTGAAAGGCACGCAGAAGAAACAGGGTATGATAAGAGTACTGACCAAAAATAAGTGCTTTATACTGTCTGCATCCATCTCTTCATTGTTCTGCTCACTGATTGTGAGAAGAGTTTCTAGCATGTCATGGAGCGGGGTATATCCCTTCACTTGTCTTAGCCGCAGCCTTTCACTGATTAAACGATCGAAGATATCAAATATCTTTCCAAAATGAATTGCCGTGCGACGCCTTATACCTTGCGGATCTATCCGCCGGAGTATAGGGAAATAATCGACCAGGTTCGGTTTCCCTGCCTCATCCATGATACAGCTTATATGCTCCTTAAACTCCCTTGCAATATCTGAGCTCAAATCGGTCAAATCCAGCGACAGAACAGTATTGGACAACGCGTTAAGTGTAGCTGTGAAAGCAGCCTGGCGAAGGTCCACTGCCTCGCCCACAAGGCAACGTTCTTGAACCTCGTCTAGGAGATCTTGAACTTTCTTGCGCCTAAGGTCCTGGTTTGCATCGAGCTTCTGAGCGGTAAAAATATGGGAGTTGCATATCCTGCGAAGGCTTCTCCAGCGCGCTGCAACTGGCAACCAGGCTATACCAGCTTCGTGGTGATCATGAGCACGAACTGCATCGACAATGGTCCGATTACAGAAGTTGAGGTCTTGCTTCTGGAGGACTTCTTTGGCCATCGTGGCTGAAGATACGACAACAGTGGTGACTTGCCCAAGTTGTAGACTCATCAATTGGCCATGAGTCTTGGCAAGCTTAGCCAAGGACTTGTGGGGTTTATCACCAAGATCCAAGAGGTTCCCTAAAATTGGCAAACGCGATGGACCTGGTGGAAGCTTGCCTGATTTTCTTTTGCTTCTTAAAATAAATTCGAGGGATTGAATTACGGCAAAGGTCAGGAGAAAGTATAGCAAAAAACTGAAAAATAAGTCCATCTCTCTCTCTCTCAACAAGTTGGGAGCCTGTCTGTTCTTCAATCAGCTCAACGTGCAAGAATATAGGAAACAACTGTCTTAAGGGTTCACTTTTATAGCCATAACTAGTCTCCAACCTTTTCGAATTAAAAAGGAAAATACACCAGCCAGTCTCTGTGCATCAGAAAAAATAATTATTTTTTTAATAAAATATTATATCGAAATTATTTCTTCAAAATCTTGAATTGAAAAATTGATTAGGATGGATCAAGATTTATCATTATTTTTTAAAATTAAAATGGCATGATGGCATGTAAATACAACTAAGGTTCAATGGAAAAATATCAACACATCTCTTTTCGAATTTGAATGGTGCTATTATATATATTTTAATTATCCAATTATCAAAAGAAAATCTAAATCCTATGAAAAAAATTGAATATTAACTTCATTTTCTTAAAAAAAAATAAACTTTAGAATGTCTTCTATAGTTTACACATGTGATTTGACTTCTGTTGAAGAGGTGTAAAGCATATGAATTATTGTTGTGCATTATGCAGCAAACACATACAACTCATAACAGCACATACACAAGTGTAAAGCATATGAATTATTGTTGTGCATTATGCAGCAAACACATACAACTCATAACAGCACATACACAAGCTAGCATGTGTATTTTATAGTTACAAAATGTTGTATAAATACATAGCTAATCAATGAATGAAAGATGTAACATTATTCAGTATTTCTTTTGTCTTCTAAACTTTCACATGGTATCAGAGCAAAGTTCATCATTCCAGCAAAGTTCATCATTCCAGCAAAGTTGATTCATCATTCCAGCAAGGTACACACATTCATTCCCATCATTCCAGCAAAATTCACATTCATAGTTCAAAAATCTTCAAATTATCCAAAGTTCAGCACCTTCAATTTATCATTTCAATCCTTTACAAAGTTCAAAATCATTACAATCCAGTTCAATTCACATCAACAAAATCCATAATCTTCAGTTTATTCACACACACAAAAAAAACCCAATATCTACCCAAAATCCAACCACAATGACTGAACAAACCCAATCTTCCCATGGCAAAGAAATTGCCAATTCAAACACAGAATACTCACATATCTCAAGCCCTTATTTTTCTCACCATTCAGACCACCCCGGTATGATTCTCATCTCAAAACCCTTGAATGGAAATAATTATTCTACCTGGAAAAGGGCCATGTCTTTGGCCTTGAACTCTAAGAACAAATTAGGGTTTGTAGATGGCTCAATCACCCCGCCATCACCTTCGACAGACCCTGAGCACTATGCCTCTTGGTCTCGGTGCAATGATATGGTTCACTCATGGATTATTAACACAATTAATCCCGAAATTGCAGACAGTGTCATCTACTACAACACTGCCATTGAAGTTTGGGAAGATCTCCGAGAAAGATTTTCTCAGAGTAATGCTCCCAGAATTTTTGAAATTCAAAGGGAAATTTCTTATTTACGACAAGAACACCTTTCGGTTTCACTCTACTATACAAAATTGAAGGGTCTATGGGATGAATTAAGCTCCTATAGTGACTCCATACCCACGGGACAACAAGAACAACAAAAACTCATGCAATTTTTGATGGGTTTAAATGACACTTACAGTGGTGTTCGCGACCAAATCCTCTTGATGAATCCACTCCCTTCAGTCTGGCAGGCGTACTCTTCGGTTTCTCAGGAGGAGAAACAGCGTCTCCTCAGCTCAAACCATACAGGAGACACCCATGGCGGAAGTGCTGCCATGGCTGTTCAGAGTGGGAGCAGCAGACCCACGGCCATGAGTGAAGGCAGAAGGATTGAACGACCATATGGGTCGCGCCCTTCTCCAGATGGCTTTCATGGCCGACCGAGAGGAGAGGAAGAGAAGAGACGGGCTGGTGATGAAGAGAGAGGAGACAGGCGACGTTTTGGGCCTAACATGAAGGGTCGCCCGCAATGTACACATTGTGGGCAAATGGGCCATTGGGCCCAGACCTGTTATGCCTTAAAAGGCTACCCAAAGACCAAATTTTCAGGCCCAAGCTCGTTTTCTAATAGGCCAGCAAATTTTTACCACAGGCCAGTTTCTAATAATGTGTCCACAGGCCCAAGCCCATTATATCATAAGCCGGCCGAATGCAGCCAATCCAAGGAAGAAAATAGTCGTTCACTTTTGGGGATTTCAGAGGAGCAACTAAAACAATTATTATCATTGCTTGACATTAAAAATGAGGCATCCAATTCTCAAGCACATACAGTCGCAAAACCAGGTCTGTCAAAAAATATCTCTCGCAGTTGGATTATTGACAGTGGGGCAACGGATCATATCACTTCATCATTGAAGTCACTATTTAACACAGCCACTGCTTGCTCATTACCTCCTGTAGTGTTGCCCAGCGGAGAAAAAGCGGAGATCATTGCAAGAGGATCATTACCTCTTAATTCCGTTTATTATTTGAAAAATGTGTTATGTGTGCCCACTTTCAAAGTGGATTTAATGTCGGTTAGCCGGTTGACGAAAGGATTAAATTGTTCAATAACTTTTTTTCCTTATTGGTGTATTTTGCAGGATCTGGCTACGAGGAGGATGATTGGTTTGGGTAGACAACATGATGGACTCTATTATCTGGTGGCACTAGTGCCAAAGAAACCCGATCCGAATATCTCACCAACACATCAAGCAACTTGCAACCTCACCATTTCGTCTGCCGATCTTTGGCATAACCGATTAGGTCATGTATCACCATCTCGTTTAACTTTCATTGCAAAGAATTTTTTAAATTTTCCAATTCAGTCCGTTAAAGCTTGTCCTATCTGTCCTTTAGCCAAGCAGAGTCGTTTGCCCTTTCGTCATAGTGTCATCTCCTCTGTAAAACCTTTTGAACTAATACATTGTGATATTTGGGGTCGCTATAGAAACTCTTCAATTTCTGGTGCCTTTTATTTCCTCACTATTGTTGACGATTACACGCGTTTCACATGGATTTTTTTAATGCGTCACAAAAGTGAGGCACAATCGCTTCTCAAGAATTTCTTTAATTATGTTATTACCCAATTTGAGTCCCACATTAAAATATTTCGCAGTGACATTGGTGGCGAATTTATTTCTCTTCGCACTTTTTTTAATGATCACGGTGTCATTTTTCAACATTCTTGTTTTTATACACCTCAACAAAACGGAGTTGTGGAACGTAAACACCGTCATATTTTACAGGTAGCTCGAGCCTTAAAATTTCATGCTAGTCTCCCTAATATTTTTTGGGGAGAGTGTGCTCTTACTGCTGTACACCTTATAAATCGCCTACCTTCACCGATTCTATCTTTTAAAACACCATTCGAACTCCTTTATTCAAAACC
This sequence comes from Salix exigua, assembly GCA_032356905.1. NCBI lineage: Eukaryota > Viridiplantae > Streptophyta > Magnoliopsida > Malpighiales > Salicaceae > Salix > Salix exigua. The sequence continues at coordinate 9,895,768 of CM063590.1, read as the reverse complement.
ACCTTCATTTTCTCATTTACGTGTTTTTGGTTGTTTAACTTACGCTACTAATGTCCATCCTTCCCATAAATTTGATCATCGTTCCATACCGTCAATTTTTATTGGTTATCCTGTTGGACAAAAGGCTTATAAATTATATGATTTATCCAATAAAACAATTTTTACCAGTCGTGATGTCATATTTCATGAGACGGTTTTTCCTTTCGCTTCCCCTTCACACTCACAATCCAACCCTTCCTCCCATTTCGGCCCAATACCCGTCCCGACCCATGACCACTATGACTCTTTCCCATACTCACCACCAATCCCATTACCCGCCTCTTCTCCACCACCAGACAGTGATCCGCTCCCACCTTCTTGTTTTGAAGAGCCACCTTTCCCTTCCCCACCTCCATCATCCCATGACTTAGCTCCTGTTCGGCGTTCCACACGGTCCACGGCTCCACCAGCCAGACTTCGAGATTACATCTGCTCCGCCGTTTCCTCATCCCAATCATCATCCTTGTTACCGGGTCCCGTTAAAGGTACGAAATATCCACTGGCTAATTTTGTCTCTTATCACCGGTATACTCTTGCTCTTCATTTTTTTGCTGCTCAGATTAGTTCGGCCACCGAACCGCGATCCTATTCCGAGGCTGCTTCTAATCCTAAATGGCAAGCAGCAATGAATTCTGAATTACAAGCTCTCCAAGAAAATGGTACTTGGACTCTTGTCCCTCTTCCAGCAGGCAAGATCCCCATTGGTTGTCGTTGGGTGTTTAAAATCAAACACCGCTCAGATGGTTCTATTGAGCGGTACAAAGCTCGGTTAGTTGCCAAAGGCTTCACTCAGTTGGAAGGTGTTGATTTTCATGACACATTTTCTCCCACTGCCAAAATTATTTCCGTCCGCTGCTTACTTGCTTTGGCTGCTTCTCACAAATGGAAAATCCATCAGTTGGATGTTAATAATGCTTTCCTACATGGCGACTTAACAGAAGAAATCTATATGTCACCACCACCTGGTCTTCGGCGACAGGGGGAGACTGACCTGGTATGTCGCCTACACAAGTCCTTATATGGTTTAAAACAGGCCTCTCGCCAATGGTTTGCCAAGTTTTCAGAGGCTATTTGCTCCGCGGGTTTTGAACAGTCACGAGCTGACTACTCTTTGTTCACAAAAAAACAAGGCAAGTCATTTACTGCCCTGTTAATATACGTGGATGATATTTTGATTACTGGAAATGATATTGCTAGTATTGATGCAACTAAGAAATTTTTGCATAGTAATTTTCGCATCAAAGAACTCGGTAATTTGAAATACTTTCTTGGCATTGAGGTATCCACTTCTAAGAGTGGAATTTTTATTTCACAACGAAAGTATGCATTAGAAATAATTGCAGACGCAGGACTGCTGGGATCGGCCCCGATTGATACCCCTATGGAGAAAGGATTGAAATTATCAGATAAAAGTGATTTACTTAAGAATTCCAGTCAGTATAGAAGGCTAGTCGGCAGACTGATTTACTTGACTATTTCTAGGCCTGATATCACATATGTTGTACATGTCCTGAGTAGATTCATGCATCAGCCTCGGAAATTACATATGGAAGCAGCACTTCGAGTTATCAGATATTTAAAAGGAGCTCCTGGTAAAGGTTTATTTTTTTCTTCAAATAATGATGCTCGATTGAGAGCTTATTGTGACTCAGATTGGGCAGGTTGCCCACTTACTCGGAGATCCACTACCGGTTACTGTATCTTTCTTGGGCCCTCATTAATATCTTGGAGATCAAAACGACAAAAGACAGTTTCTCTTTCTTCAGCTGAAGCAGAATATCGAGCAATGACAGGAGCATGCTGTGAGTTGACTTGGCTTCGTTCTCTATTGAAAGATTTGGGTTTCTCCCACGAAGCACCTGCTTTGTTATATTGTGATAATCGGGCTGCTATACACATTGCAGCCAATCCAGTTTTTCATGAGCGAACAAGACACATAGAAATGGATTGCCACTACATTAGAGATAAAATTCAAGATGGATCAATAGTTACGAAGCATGTGAACTCTGCACATCAACTGGCAGACATCTTCACAAAGCCTCTGGGAAAAGATTTATTTGTTCCTATGATTCGCAAGTTGGGAGTGCAGGATATCCACTCTCCAACTTGAGGGGGAGTGTTGAAGAGGTGTAAAGCATATGAATTATTGTTGTGCATTATGCAGCAAACACATACAACTCATAACAGCACATACACAAGCTAGCATGTGTATTTTATAGTTACAAAATGTTGTATAAATACATAGCTAATCAATGAATGAAAGATGTAACATTATTCAGTATTTCTTTTGTCTTCTAAACTTTCACAACTTCTAATATTTGTTTGGATTAGTATAAACAAATTAGTGCTAAGCTAGAAAGTATCTACCATGTTTTAACTTTTAAATGTGTGCAGTCAATTATATATTTTTTAATAAAAACCATGACGCTAGGTGAAGGTTCAGGGTGAGTTGATGGATTTAGTTTTTATTTTTATTTTTTTCAAGGAGAAGGGGCCCGTCTCTTAAGAAAACCGTAGTCAAGGATACGCATCAAGATCTTCTCGAATAGTCAAGGCTCACTCACCATCAGTTGAACCAATTCTTCTATAATTCAAGGATAGAACCAAACTGTGATGGATTCAGGACATGCATCCCATGCTGTCATGTTTGAAAAATAATTAAGGAAATCGTAGCACAAGTTGTTGATAACTCCAAATTTATAGTTTAGTAGTAGGAATACACGTGTCAAAACAAATAAAATAGTTTAAAAACTATAATTAAAAGTTTACTTCTTTTAATTTTTCTATTAAATTAAATATATTAATTTATTTATTCCACTCTTTAACATTTAATTTCACGGTGTTCAGATTTATAGTTTAGCTCAAGTCTATAATTTAACAAATCACAAGCTTGAAAGATTATTCCGGGTTTACAAAGTTTAATTACTCGGGATTGATTTGTTTTTTTTTTTTCTTTTTTATTTGTATTGGTAATTATTGAAAAGCTTAGGTCAATTGTTTATGCCTACATTCCAGACCAAAAGAGGAAAGCACTCGATGACAAGTGAGAAAAAAACGTTTTTCTTACTAGTAATTATTGAAAAGATTATAAACAATATAATTACTAAGAACATTATTATTAGTCATGATGTTATTTAGTATGAAGTTGAATCATGGGCAAGGGGCATGGATGATGTGAAGAATTGAATGACAAAAATGAAGAAGAAAAAAACTATGGGAGATGATGCACCGCCACTTGTTAATACACACCTAATGTTCAAATTAAGACTATAACATGTTAGAAAAACCTATATTGATGAATGATTAAAAGGTAGTAAGATGACTTACTTATTTATCTTGCTTAATGCTTAGATTTTGATCAGTCTTGTTAATTCCGTTCCGGCCAAAACGTTTCGTGTCATTAAAAAAACCAAGACGAAACGGCATCGTTTTTGTCTCAGTTTTAATTCCGGTCCATTCTGGAAATTTCGACTAAATTCTGGCCAGAACGGTCTCGGTACCGTTCCAACTCAAAATCATAATATTTCTTTTATTTTAGAATATTTTACTATCATAATATTTTGGAATTTTTGAGAAGTTTCTAATTTTGAGATTATGTTTGTTTGACTTTGTGTTTGTATTGTATAATTTAAAGTTAATTTATCTGAATTTAAATTATACTTGTTAAATTAATATTTTAATTTTTTTCTATATATATATATATATAATTAATTATATACGAACAGTATAACCCTGAAACGATACACCGAAACGCTTCAAAACCGAAACGTTCCGTTCCAATAAAAAAAACCGGAACGATATTGACAACCTTGATTTTGATGATGTAACTTTCATATATGTTGCTAGTGAAATTAACTTTCAAAAAAACATGAATGATAAAATTAATGTTATTAGAAACAACAACTAAGCATCCAAAAGGATTGGTGATAAGATTAAATTTTCCTTGATTTCATCCACTATTATTTTATTTATTCACTTTCTACTAGATTTTTATGTGAATTTTTCAATTTGGAGTCATTTCTAACAGAGGTCTAAACACGTATACTGTTTCCTTTTTATTTTTTTTATTATTGACCTGAAAACATGTTTTAAGTTGAAAATTGATCGTTTAACATACGAAGGTGACGTGGGCACTTTCAGTTAAAGCGAAAGACTAAAAAGCAGTCATATATGGTTTTTTTTGTTGATGTGAACTTTAATGGTAAAAGATATTTTGGAGAGTTATTTTTTTTATATTATTATTTTAATGTAATACAATTATTTTGTATATAATTTAATTATGCAATTAATTATACAATTAAATAGGAATAAGTTATATAATTAAATAATTATTTTTAAAAAATCTTCCAACAATATAATTATTTTTTTATTATATTTAAAAAAATAAATTTAAAATAAAAAACCTGCAAACTAAAAAACAATAACGCATAATTATTATTTTTATACTAACTTATAAAAACATATATTTAATACAAGAAAAATAACATCATTATCAACATACAACTTACGAATAAATTCACAACAACTCTAAACACAAAGTTTAAACAATTTATAAATCTAACAGTAAATTTATAGTATATAATTAAGTTAACTGCCAAAACAAATCCTAATTAATGAATTTCACATAATTATTTTTCTGTGCTACCTATTTTTTATGCTAACTTAAAAAAAAATTAATTAACAAATTTTGCATTTTTTTTTTGTGCTATTTATTATTTTATGCTACATATTATAATAATTATAATAATTATTATTAATAATAATATATAAACCCCCGTATATAAACCCTCACCCGTTCCTTCCCCACACCCATACCCTATTTTTCCCCTCTCTCAGCGCCGCCCCCGTCCCTCTCTCTCCGTCCAGCCCCCGTCCCTCTCAGCCTCCAGCCCTCCTCCCTCTCGGCTACCTCTCGCCTCTGTCCCTCTCCCATGGCGATCTTGCCTCCATCACTCTTTGCTCACTCCCCCATCTCCCTTGGCTGCAGCCCCCACGACCCCAACCTCCATCTCTTCTCCTCGGCAACGCACCTAACAGTCCAGCCGCCCCTTGAATAAAAAGAAGACACCGACAACAGTTCTGAGATCTGAAGAGAATAAGTTTAATTTCTATGCTTGTTTGTTTGTTGTGTGCTTGTTTGTTTGAAGAAGAAGAAGAAAGGTCATTCCAACGGCTAGTTTAATTTTTTGCCTCCTGGATTAATATATGTGGGAATGGCTCCCGGATGGCTCCAAAAAATAAAAAAGTCATTTTGACTTTTCATTTTGCTCCTCCCGCTAGAGACGAAAATTAATCCAAAAAAGCCAAATATTTAAATTTTTGGCTTTGACTTATCGGATCGGATGCCCTAACCAAGGTACATGCATCTGATCGATACCGTTCCAGCTCAAAATCATAATATTTCTTTTATTTTAGAACATTTTACTATTATAATATTTTGGAATTTTAGAGAAGTTTCTAATTTTGAGATTATGTTTGTTTGACTTTGTGTTTGTATTGTATAATTTAAAGTTAATTTATCTGAAATTTAAATTATACTTGTCAAATTAATATTTTAATATATATATATATATAATTATATACGAACAGTATAACCCTGAAATAACACGCCGAAACACTCCGAAACTGAAACGTTTTATTCCAATAAAAAAACTGGAATAGTATTGACAAATTTGATTTTGATGATGTAACTTTCATATATGTTGCTAGTGAATTTTTCCTTGATTTCATTCACTATTATTTTTTTTATTCCATTTTTATGTGAATTTTTCAATTTGGAGTCATTTCTAACCGAGGTCTAAAGACGTATACTGCTTCCTTTTTATTTTTTTTTTATCATTGACCTGAAATCATGTTTTAAGTTGAAAACTGACCGTTTAACCTAGGAAGGTGACGTGGGCCACCTGAAGTTAAAGCGAAAGACTAACCAAGGTACATGCACCTGATCGATATGACGGCTTAGTTGAATAGATTATGAACCACAACTGGGCGTTTCATATTTTGGCTTGGCGACTGGGTTTCTCATGTAAACCTCGTACTATTTCATGGAGCTGTAAGTAAATAAGGAATGTACTGCAGGGATGAAATTGCACTCATCGTCTCCCTGGATTCATCAATGAAACGAACATAAAATGCGTACAGAAAATTAGTATCCGCTGTCAAGCTAAAACAGATACAGCAACTTTCACTTGGCTATTTCGAAACCATGATCCTCGAAAGGAAGCCCCTGTGGAGGAAAAACAATCTCAGGTGTAATCTCTCTTTTGAAGTCGAAACGTGTTAGCCCAATGATCTATCTTCTCTTTTAAATGCTAGATTCTCTTTCTAGGTGTCTACTATTAGTTGTTCCAATTTAATTACATTATTTAGAGAGTTGTTTGTATTAGTCCCGTGAAAACAAAAAACGGAATTTTGAGATGGTTGTTGATATTAAATAAATCATCTCATCTAAAAATTGATGATTGTAATTAATGTTCTATAATATTTATATTATTTTCTAACACTCTCCCTCAAGTGAAATCTTTTAGGACTTGAAAATTGCACAGACCCACATCACCTTGTGCTTGATTTTTATCAAATAGAATGAGGGTGGTGAGATTCGAACTCGTAACCGCTGGGTTAACAAGGCTCTGATACCATGTTAAGGAACTATCTCACCTAAAAGTTTAAACTTGTAGGTGAGGCCCTATAGTATGATTTATATTATTCTCTAACAGTTGGTATTAATAAAGTTTTATGGCCATAATTATGTTGTATTGTATTCAAAAATATTTTACTTATAATTTTATGATTTTTCTACCTACACAATTTTAGCTGTGATTTTATAATTTTTGTTCAAAATATTTCAGGTACGATTTTACGAACTCCGAGGTTCCAAAACCCCTTCCGTATCGTGTCATAATCATGATTTTGACAACCATGGGTCTACTAGTATTGTCTTATTTGGGAGGAAAAAGAAAGTTTTGACTTTTATGAATGTTGTAATCATAATGCTAAAAAAAAATTGTAACAGCCTAAGTACGGTTGCAGTAGCTTTTGAAAGTGTTTTTAGTGTCGAAATGTATCAAAATGATGTTTTTTTTTAAAAAAAAATATTTTATACATCAACACATCAAAATGATGTAAAAACATCAAACCACTAGTTTTTTTTTAAAAGGAAAAGCACCAAACCCCCGGTTTGACCGCAATGCCAAACGAGGTACTAATAAAGTTTTATGACCATAATTATGTTGTATTGTATTTGAAAATATTTTACTTATAATTTTATGATTTTTCTATCTACACGATTTTAGCTGTGATTTTATGATTTTCGTACAAAAAATTCAGGTATGATTTTACGATCTGAGGTTTCAAAACCTCTTCCGTATCGTGTCAAAATCATGATTTTGACAACCATGGGGTCTACTAGTGTTTTGTCTGATTTGGGAGGAAAAAGAAAGATTCGATTTTCATGAATGTTGTAATCAGAATGTTAAAAAAGATAGTAACAGTCTCTTTGGGAATGCGGTTATGATAGTTTTTTAAAGTATTTTTCATGTCGAAATATATCAAAATAATATTTTTTTATTTTTAAAATTTATTTTATATATCAACACATCAAAATAATATAAAAACAATAAACCACCAATTTTTAAAATAAAATAAAAACACCAAACCGCCCATTAGACCGCAATAACACTTTTGTGAGAATTCTTGTAAACCATACACGTTTCATTAACTGAGGTGAAATTTCAGTAATGATTGATCCTAACCTAATACTTTTGCTATATGATTAGCCTCTCTTTCTGACATTTATGCACACAAATTAGGCAAGTGCTTCCTCTATCTCCCTCTGCCACATGCCAGGCTTTAAAAGCAATTCGTCAAAAATAGCCCCCAGCAAAATTCACAAAGCTAACTGGAACTCAGCGCCGGTTTTGTCCGAGGCGTGACACGTGTAGCTAGATTCAAAGACTTGGCAATTCACAGATGCCAAGGAAGGTACTGATCCAGTAAGGAATAGAAGACAAGAAATGCTCGAGACTAGCTGACCACCATGGCAAACATGCAAGAACTTCTAACAGTAACAAACGAACAGTTACTGCTGGCTGAAAATTCCGACGTCATTATATGTGGTATTTTCCGCACAGAGTCACTTTTTTTTTGTCTCCCACTCTCCTTGTGAATTCCACTGTATTTATCCTCTTTACCGCAGCCCAGACATGAAAAACAACATTCATGTTTCATGTAGCCGACGGGACATGATTTGAGAGGTGGGCTTTACTCAATCCAGGATGAGATTGTGATCAGAAGTCTCCTTCTGCTGCTGCATGTTCATATGGGTCCTGCCGCTCTTTGTCACCGTCTGATAAACGCGTGTGTTCTGACAAAACCTGAACAAAAAACCTGACATGTCAACAGACTTTCAGTCTCGCTTTAATCTCTCCCTCTCTCTCTTAAATTTGTGGGCATATAAAGACAAGCTGGTACGTTTGTCATTACTGCTGCTGCTACATTCATGCTGTTTATATAGAGCACATATTTTATAGCTGTTAAATGAAAGGAAATGCTAGCTTTGTAGCAGACGAGAAGATACACATTAGGCAATTTTACAGTTTCTTCCATCACTACTGTTTAATTTCTTAGTTTGAGATCAATTGTTGCTCCAACTTGCAGATAAATATTTCATTGCAACATCTTTCTGTCACTCGACTGACTCCGTCTGTTTCTGTCGTGTTATGTTCTACTGTGCCAATTTTGATGCCCATTACCATGAAATGGAGTCTCAAGCCCCACCTTCCAAATTTGCCCGTCTTTCAAACTCCAGTATGCACCTACTCTTGTATTTTACAAGCCTTTCAATCACACTAGTCTAATTAGCAATCCCGTTCGCAATTTTTTTCATCTTTTTATTTGCTTTCATTTACAGGGACTAGACTTGCAAGTGGTGGGAACGTGGAGAGAAATAGGCGCCATGGTGAATCTGGGTCATCACCTCCAATTGAGTTAGGACTTGAGCTTGGACGTGGTACTGGGTCTAGTCAAAGACCAATAATCAGCTGCAAAAAACCTTATGCGCTCACCGTTCTTCAACTGCAGGAGCTACAGCTTCAGTCTCTTATCTATAAGTATATCCAAGCTGGATTTCCTGTTCCTTTCCAACTTGTTTTGCCTATATGGAGAAGTGTTGCTACTTCCCTTGGTGGTCTCAGTTCAAGGTTGCTCCAGCTCTACCCTGGTCGTAAGTCCCCAACAACTCCATCATCTTCTTCTCAATCTCTGAAAAAATAATGATGCTGAATTCTTGCCATGTTTTGATGAACACTTGATCGTTAACTAATATACGATGTAACTACTTTTCTTAATCTTAAAAGATCATCATTTTTTTTTTTGCGGGGGTCTAGTTATGGGGTGCAGCCCATTGTATCTGGAATATAAGAATGGAGTAGACCCTGAGATGGGGAGATGTAGAAGAACAGATGGAAAGAAATGGAGGTGTAGCAAAGAGGCTCTCCCAGACCAAAAATACTGTGATAGGCACATACATAGAGGACGACAGCGATCAAGAAAGCTTGAGGAATCTGCTTCTCCTGGTAATTCCAGCACCAACCTTTCCATTTCTCTCCCTGGAGTCAGCAGTGCTAGCGCCTCGTAGTGGTCATCTCTCCAAAAGTGTTTTTCATGGAGACACCCAGGGAAAACTGAAACGCTTGAAAAGATGTTTCATGTTTTTTTTTTCTTATATGGTTTAATAAGCTAATCTCGAACATGAGAATCAACAATTTGCTGTGTGGTTTTCGGATGTTCAGGGAGTTTTATAGCGTGGAATATGAGATTTTTATAAAAATAATTCTTGAATTAAAGATAAAATTGTTTATTTTTCTACTTATTTCCAAAAAATAGTGTAATCGTTTTCAATTATATAATTTATTATGTTGTTATAAATATAAGAGTTATAATAAACTATCAATATGAATTAAATTTGATTCCAATCGGGCTGTTAATCTCACACCACCTTCGTTATTGAGTAGCTAATCAGCAACTTCATCCGTATGAAAAATAAAACCATATGCACATGATCGACAAAAAATAAATAAATAAAAGTTATCACCTAAGCCTTGCACTGCACATGTAATGAAAATCATGATACCATCAACTCTATAATATATTTAAAGAATCTTTTCACTTTTATGTATCTATGAACCACGCAACTCAAATCTATTGCAATTTTAATTTAAAATTTATTTTTATCATATATAATCATTAATAATAACCATCATCGTACTTATAATTTATTACTATAATTGTTATAATTAATTAGTATAATTATTTATATTTTAATTGATTACCATTAATACTTACCCCTAGTTTTATATTATTGGTCGTGTGATGTGAAATCAAATGCTATCCGTACTACCTCTTCGTAATAATAAAGGGAGTTTTAAGTATAATATTTTTTATTTTTAATATCATGACCTGAAAATATATATTAATTAGAAATACAAAAAAATTATTTCTCGAAAATATTTTAAAAATAAAAAAACAAACAGGTATACAATAAAATTGCTTGAATAAATATCCATTAGATTCCACTCGAGATTAGTTTGTATAATAGAGGACTCATTTAAGTGGACATCTCGGTTCCAATCATGTTAATATCCATTTGAAAGGGTGTTGAATTTATGTTTACTTAATTTTACTAGTGAAATATATTTTAATTGATTCTGATAGGATTTCTCGAAGTATATATATATAATTTATGTTTAATTAATTTTACTAGTAAAATATATTTTAATTGATTCTGATAGGATTTCTCTAAGTAGATATATATGACAAAAAATGATTTTTGAAAAAAAAACGGAGAAAAAATAGTATTGAGTGTGGTATGTTATTTCTCATATATTATATATAAGATATATTTATCTTTTGATTATTCTTGGAATCTTTATTTAATTGAGATTATAAAGTGTATTATATGTGCGTGTGTATTTTGTAATTATTTTTATTTAAAAAAAAACACCATATCTTTTAGACAATTGTTTGTCTTCTTTACCTAGGTTAGAGTTTGAAATGTTAAGAAAATAACTTTTATATCTATTTTTTTAATTATTTTTTTAACATGTTTTAAATTAAATTTAATTATTTAGGCTTTTTTCCTAATTGCAACCGAGCCACAGCAACACATCAGGCAAAGGGGGATTTGCACACATCGAGAACACAGATACTATTTATCAATCCTCACACGTGTGCATAATCAAACCCTTAATTACAATTTCCTTTTTTGTTTTTTTATTTCCATAAAAGGCATCCCTAACATAGCAAAATCTAGTCAGACCACAATCACCTTTCCATTACCGACTGTCTTACTCTCACATTAAGATCTGGAATCTAATGATTTTTGTTCTCTTCCCACCCTCTCTTCACCCAAAGGCCAAGATTTCACCCCCACCATAAATCTGAATCGTCACCGTCCATTCAGATTAGCCCTTCACCTTACGAAAAAAACAAGGAAATATCACCATTCATCCTCACCCCTCGCTCACATATCTCATACGACACACTTCAAGCTCCAAACATTCTTCTTCTCCCTCTAAGTAGAGTCGCGCATTCTTGCAAAGAGAAGATTTTTGTAAAAACCCATTTTGCCCTTGAAGTAAAAGAGGATGGTGGAGGCACAAACATGGGCAACAAGGAGAATGAGCAACCCGAGAATAGTGGATGGCACCACCGTGTCAACCATCACCGATGACCAGGTTCTCGACATACCAGCAACCCCACCTGGTGATGTAAGAAACAATGCATATTCCACCGTGGGATCATATTTCTCTCCGAATATTTTAACATCTGTGATAATCGCATCATGGTACTTGTCCAACATTGGTGTTTTGTTACTTAACAAGTACCTTTTAAGTTTTTATGGCTTCCGGTACCCGATATTCTTAACAATGTTGCACATGATTTCTTGTGCTTGTTATAGCCACGTGGCTATAAAGTTTCTTGAGATAGTGCCACTTCAGCATATTCTATCAACGAAGCAGTTTATGAAGATCTTTGCTTTGAGTGCTATCTTTTGTTTTTCTGTGGTTTGTGGTAATACTTCATTGAGGTACTTGCCTGTGTCGTTTAACCAAGCTATTGGGGCAACTACACCATTTTTTACGGCTATTTTTGCGTTCTTGATTACGTGCAAGAAAGAATCTGCTGGGGTTTATTGCGCGCTTTTGCCTGTGGTTTTTGGAATTGTTTTGGCCAGTAATAGTGAGCCTTTGTTTCATTTATTTGGATTCTTGGTTTGTGTTGGTTCAACTGCTGGACGTGCTTTAAAATCTGTGGTTCAGGGGATTTTGCTATCATCAGAAGCTGAGAAGTTACATTCTATGAATTTGTTGCTTTATATGGCACCAATGGCTGCTTTGATTTTGTTACCGTTTACTCTCTACATTGAAGGGAATGTGGCTGCAATTACCATTGAAAAAGCCAGAGGGGATCCGTTTATTGTGTTCTTGTTGGCTGGGAATGTGACTGTGGCTTATTTAGTGAATTTGACCAATTTTTTGGTGACCAGACACACAAGTGCCCTGACTCTTCAAGTGTTGGGCAATGCTAAGGCTGCAGTGGCTGCTGTCATTTCAGTCTTGATCTTTCGGAATCCGGTGACTGTGATGGGCATGGCTGGATTCGCGGTTACAGTCATGGGGGTGGTGCTTTACAGCGAGGCAAAGAAGAGATCTAAGGTCACAACTCACTGAGAGATGACATAACGATTCATTTTTATTGCCAGAATCACTGGCGAGGCTTCTTCTTTTTTCATTTATTTACTTTTGATTCAATGTTTTAATTTTTTCGTATTAGATTTTAATGGAACGAAAGAAGGGGAACTTGGATTGTATAGGATGGTGGAGAAGAGTGAAAGAGCTATCTTTTTTTTGTTTTTTAATTGTTCGTGCTGGGAGGGGTTAAGGGGAAGGAAATTCTATCCCAGTTTCCCCCGAGTGTAACTTTATATAATTGAATTCACTTCAATTGGAACACATAAAAGAACTGATGCAGATATTCATTTTCAATTGTTCAATTGGAAAGAGCAAAGTTCTTTCTTTTCATCTTGAAAAGCTTTTGTTTCCAAGCAATCCCGTTCTTTATCCAGCGTGTGTTTGTCTGTAAAAGTGGCGTTCCGGGTGTGGAGGTTAACTTTTTTGTCTTTTGGATTCTTTCTCTTGCTTTGCATGCTTGCTTGTTGTCTTCTTCAGCTAATTTTAGGAGCAATATATATATATGCTTGCTTGTTGTCTTCTTCAGCTAATTTTAGCAGCAATGTATATATATATATATATATATATATATATATATATATATATATATATATATATATATATATATTAAAAGGGCGTAGGACCGAAATTATGGAATGCTTGAAATAGTAGGTGCTGGATTTAATTTGAAATACTCAGATGGACACTTTTTTTTCTGTGATGTAAAATGTGACCGTTATTGCGATGGCCACTTGGCATTGGCCAACTTCTTTTATATTTTACTATCTAATTGCCCTCGTTGCCGCAAATATTTTTTTGTATATAATTTAACATAATTAAATCTACAACGATAAATTTATATAATATAAGTAAATAAAAGTTATAGATTAGGAGATAAAATTTATAAAATTTTTAGTTGAGTTTGTTACGCAAGCATAGATTATATCCTTTAGGATATAGGTATTGCGTCATAAACGATCACAAAAGAGTGCGCACTAACATTAGAAAAAAGAGCAAAATATTTTAATAAAAAAAAAATTACTAAAATCATTATTGTGCAGAGAATAAAATTATAAAAATCAATTAATAGAAAGAACAAATAAAAATAAAAAAACAAAAGGAAAAGGAAGCAATATTAATTTAAAATATTATAACAATAGCAATATAGGAGTCTTAACATCTAAAATTATTATTGCTGATAGAATAAAAACAACAAAAATTATTAAATTATACCAAGGGAAAAAAATAAAAAGCATGAACAAAACAGCAAGCAAGAAAAACCAATTAAAAAATTATTATTATTATTATTATGTTAATAATGAAAGAAACAAAAATAAATGAAAGACTAAAAATATCCTAGAAAATTTAACAAAAGATAAAAAAAATTATCATTGCTATTACTGACAAAACAAAACAAAAATTATCAAATTATTGGGAGAGAAAAAAATAACAAAAGAGTAAGAATGAAAAATAATTAAATCATGATTACTACTACTACTACTACTATTGTGTTAAATACACTTATATATACATGGACAACGATAGGGATTAAAAAAATAAAAGTGTAAGGGCTGAAATGAAAATCAAATATAAAGGGATTAAATTACAAAATTAAAAGTCAAAGAGCTGAAATGGAAATTACATTTATTGTTAATTGAAATTAAAGGATAAAATTGAAAGAATCCAAACTTGTGTACCGAATTCATTGAGTTATTTACAGCCAATTCGAAAATCAAAAGTCGGAGGACTGAAGTGAATCTTTCACATTCAATTAATTAAAATTGGAGGACCTAATTGAACTAAATCAAAAATTATATAACAGAAATGAGGATCAAAAACCAAATTAAAAGTCAAGGGACCGAAGTGAAAAGTAAAAAACAATGGGGGACTCTCCTGCACATTGACGCGCAGGAGAGAGAGAAACATGGCCGGCAGCTTTAACCGGCCTCCGCCGCGTCCACGGACATTTTTAGGTTACACGCGCCACCGCAGGAGGAAGACCATGCGGCGACGCATCGGGATAGACTCCGGTAGCCAATTTCCGCCCACCGTATGACGCCTCATGCGCCACCTAAACAGGGCGTGAGGCGGAAAATTGTCTGGCGTGTGCGCCTCACGCCCTGACAGACACGGAATAAAAAATTGAAAAAATAGGGTCAATTATCGTGTTGCCCCTGTACCCAATTCAATGTTTTTGTCTTATTAGGGGCTATAACCGTATTTAGCCATTTCAGAAAATATTAAAAAATCAAAAAGTTGCGGTGGACCGGTCCGGCCGCACGCAATTACGTCGGTGCCCCTCAGGCGAAGCCGTTGTTTTGTCTTATTAGCAGGGGTTAAATCGTCACTACACTATTCACAACTGATTGTTTTTTTAAAAAAAGAAAAGGAAAAAACGAAAATAACCCCATTTAACCTGCACATTTTGCCGCGCGGAAGAAGACCCACTGTGGCAATCCACAATGAAATTAGAGAGAAATCACAGTGCAACTTCCCACGCCTATCAGGTGTTTTGTAATATGTGATGGAGGATGCCTTTCATATTTCTTTTGAATAATGTCATCCATAAAATTGAATGCTGATAGGTATGCGGACATGTGGTTGAGCCTGTTAGCAAATTTGTAGATGAGCATTGAGGCTATTAATGCTCCTTCAGTCCCTACCAGAAGATGATGATAGAACTTTCTTTCTTTCTTTCTTTCACAATTTCCATCTCTATTCACATGGTTCCAAGACACCATACTGTTAATACTGTTTCCTTTTTACTTTTATTATTGACTTGAAATCATGTTTTAAGCTGGAAATTGACCGTTTAACATATGAAGGTGACGTGGGCACCTTCAGTTTAAGCGAAAGACTAACAAAGGTACCTTGCTGTCTGTCCCAACTCCCAACCACCACAGTAGTTGTGTTTGGTTGTAGTTTTTTAAACTTCATAACCAATGCACTATAATATAGTTATAAGCATCCTGTGGGACATGAAGAATTGCATTTACTTAAATTTTGGTGGTAGCTGGAACCTCCTTCTCAGCTCGGTTTAGCTTAAGCTTAGCAGTATGTGTCGTGTTTGTTGAAGCTCAGTTTAGCTTATTAGCTTAGCAGTATGTATCATGTTGGTTGAAGGGCAGAAGGCTGTCCTTTCCAATTCTCGTTTTTCATGTGAGATGAGTGGGGTCGTCTTTACATTTTGTCTGTTTTAAGCCAAGATCTTAAGCTGATACGAGGGCTTGGTTGGATAGATATTATCAGTTTCTCATGTAAACCTCATACCGCGAAGGCACTACTCCTACCCAGATTTTGCAGTGATTCTTATACCAGTTGCGATCCTTTTTAAGCACACAGTTTTCAAGAAATTCACGGCGGTTTCTGCTTTTTAAAGGCATGGTAGAAGGCACCAGCTTCTAACATATATATTATTTGAAATTACGCATCCAGTGTTCGAGCAAAAACTTTACATTTCAAGAGGCAAGTTGCAGCCATCGTGAATTATTGAGCTTTGATACATGTCCTCTACAACCCCCCAACTAATATCATCATAAATTCTTTGACTCTGATACTAATTGACATAGACGTGAGTGAAAGATAATAGAATCTGTTCATATCTATAAGAGACTTTCAACGTACTTGATTTTATCTATCCATATCTCTATATTTTAGATCACAAGATTCAATGTGTAAATGAATAGAGATAAAGAAAATAGAACAACGAATATTTAGAATATTCAAAACGCTTTGTGCAGACCAAACTGTACCTTCTACAGCTGATGTTTCGAACTCGCACCATTTTTCGGACGAGAAGTCCGAAACAGAAACAGAACAATGTTCGACGCTTAAGATTTGTTGGCTACGAAACTAGTAAAGATCTAAGCGGGTTTGAAAATAAATTGGAGATCTAATCGTTTTTACAGGATTTGACCAAAAATTAATTTTTTAATCCTTATTTTTTATCACAATGATATGAGGCGATGGGCAAAGCAGCGTGCACAGTTCATCAAACAATAATAATTTTGGTTGAGAGAATGAAATGGGCCACTAACTCCCACGTAAACAAAAAGAAATGGGCCATTATAATTTTTGAAGAACTTGAACTTCTCAGTATATAGCGGAGGTGGTCATCGTTCATCATGTCACAATGACAGGGAGCCGAAAATGAACTACAAAAAGCAAGAAATGCCTCCTAGAACACTATCAGTTCTGTATTCTGTATTTACCATTAACCATATCATTTGTTGTCCATGCTATAGATGTAAGAAGGCCTATGCCTGTACAACACCTGCCATGTGATAATTTTATTGGATCGGGGACAGGCATACAAAATTGTAGGAGACAGCGGTTAGCTTTACATTAATGTGTGAGACAAGTTTCTTCCCCGGTAAACAATTAATTTCTAGGGATACGAACTCCAATGATTTCTCTGTAGAACAAAGCGGTTGATGATTCTTGTCCGAGTATTTTGCAATGTTCAAGTGTTCACCCATCATACTCACACTTCTCTCCCTGTAATTCTCAAATCTTACCGGATGCCCAAGCTCCTGTGGACATTTCAAAATCAAGTCATTACACTTCGAGGAATTGGAACTGGGGAAAAATTACCAATTTCTGTCAACACACCTCCTGCTCAGTTGGTTTACAGCAACTTCATTGGTGCCTGTATTGGTCCCATACTGAATCTGCTGCTTTCCACCAAACATAGGTTCCCTTTCTTTCAGCATCTAGAAGAAGGAAAAAAACAAATACTTTGTAGCTGGAACAAAAAGAAAATAACATGGAAAAGAGATCGTTCCTGACAAGTGCCATGCTTACCTTCTGCTCTGTTCGCAAAGGATTCAATCTATTTTCTTTTGAGCCCTTGCACCAGATAAACAATTAGAGATATTAAGCAAAGTGGAGTTGAAGATAAGGAGTTTGTGTTTGATAATAATTTACAAGGAACAAGGGGAAACCTTCATATATATATAGCTTGGTTGAGGAAATTGCAATTGTGATCTATTATTTGGTTGGAGTTCAGTTTTCAGGGAGAGCTAGCAATCACAGGGGGGGATGTTAGAATCTTGGAAAATATACGAGTGCAAATTGCCAAGGCTAAGATAAAAACAATGTGCGCTAGTGCAATAGAAATAGATTCAAGCATCCCTGAACCAGGAGATAGCATAATGAGTTTTTTTTACTATGAGGTCAAAATTTAAGGATTACCTTGCTGAAAAGATCTATGGGAGGATTATGTTGAAACCTCTTGTCCGTATGAAAATTAAACTCCTGTAATTAACACATAATTGTCTCAAATGAATCTGTATGCAATTAATCAATTGTTCAGTCCATATATCGCAACTGAAGCCACCGATGAATTACCATTGGAACAGTGGTTTCCCGCTTGCTATTCCGAAAAACACCCATTTCTCCTTTGCTTGAGAATATCTGCATTCAGAAGATAAGCAGGTTCACATTTAGCAATTGCTACCATAACCTTTAGAGCTTAATCCACATTAATTTCTCTATTACCTTCTTATTTAAAGGGCGAGCTTTGAATATATGTGTTGCACAACATCCATCCTGCTTTGGAGCATCCATGGTTGTTGGTCTGAGCAAAGTAGGAGAAAATTGAAAGTAAGCACTTGCTGGTAATAAACATCGAATGAAAATTGAGCATCACCTTTTTTTCATTCTAAGGCCAATTTGTTTTTTTATTTTAAAAAGAGAGCATATTATTACCTTCTTGATTCTGTCTTAACATTTTCTGTGACAGAAATTGTACCAGGTTTGTCCAGCCCCTGCAATAAAAGAACTTCAATCTCTCCATATTTTAATAATTCTAATGAAGAAGATAATTACAACAACTACTAAAAAGAGTAACACCGCCAAAAAAACAGTTATCATCATAATATCCACAAGATTTGAGCCAGTGATGACGACTGTTTTTCCAGCTGAAACTGTAATCATGATTTCAAAATTTATATAAACCTTATCCAAATCATTGCACTGAAACAACGAAGATGAAACTGAAGAGGTATGCTGCATTGCCCTCTCCAATGTCTTCAAGTGAAATTCCTGAGACACAATGGAAAAGGTATTTATCAACTCTAAATACTAAACAAAGACTTCTTCTCTGTTTACAGTTGGTGCAGAACCCAAATTTTGAGCACTGCACTACTTATTATAGACAGAAATAAAATAGGCAGAAGCCAGTTCGAGCACTTACTTGAAACTCGGGCAACTTTGGAGTGCTCTTCTTTCGTAGAGGCAATGAAGGAGCCTCAAGAATCTGCAAAACAAAGTAATATGTGTGTATGTGTATATATATATTGAGAAAACACAGCACAATTTTTTTATACAGCATCTCAAACAATTCAACTTGTATACTCACTTTTCGGTTCAATGGGTGTGCTTTGAATCTCCGAGCAGGTGCTGTCATGTGTTGCTGTTCTGTACTATCTTTGGGCCTGAGTTACAAAACTGTCAATTATCCATCCATCATGTTAAAGACAGCATCATGGTACCTCAGAATTCAGAACAGAAGTGCAAACCTCATCCTTTGAGCCCTATGTGCTGTTTCAAGGTCAGGCTCTCTTGGAATGGTGAGCCTGAGTTTTGAATGAGCAAAGATTTTATCAACACTACCATCCTGCAAGACCATGTCAAACATTAGGCAACTTTAATTAATGATTTCATCCTCTTATGGAGGATGAATTACACAATCCTTGCTCCAATTCCAGGAAACGGACTTCACCTTTTTTCACCCCCATTGTTATGATGATTATAGGTTTTTCTTTTGTGTAGATATCAGAACATATAGCAGAAGATCATAACTAAAAACAAAAAAAGATATACTTGCTTTGACACTTGATAGTTCAAGACTATTGGTCAAAAGTCAAAGATGTTAATACAAGTTAAGATTATAGCTTTTTTATACTACAATGCTTGCATACATATTTTTGTCCAGAATTTGCATTGTATTTTGGAAGTATATCCCTACCTTTGGGGTTTAGGACATAGTTACATTTCATATGCATTACTGAGGGTTGATTACAATATAAATTAGCTCAGGTCAACTGAAAAGTCAGTTTTTTTAAGAGTTTGAGGTGTGAAAGATGAGAGATAATTGATCATATTTGCGATGCATGTGAAATGTAACTTGAGTGCAAATTCAAGCATCAACCATTTACAACCATGTCTTGTGGATGAATTCTGTCTGCTGCTTTCCATCACCAATCTGTTATGCAGAAGATGTAAATGGACTGGTAAATATTTCTAAAAAGGATACTAAAAACAGCACCTAAGCATTAGCTCAAGACCCCTGCACTAATTTAGAGATCAATTTCGCTCACAATCCAGAATTCACTAACATGAGCTCCCAATTGTCAAGCCAGGTTAGTCATCATAGCACAGCCAAATCTTCCAAATCAACTCTTTTAATTTGATAATAGAAGGAGAACACAGGGCACGGAAAAATAATTGAGGGAACATTCCTAGTAACATTCATCAATATGGCAATTACTGGTCCGCCTGTCACAAAATGTTCAAAACCCTTGCATAAATTAAAGGAGTTCTTTGTTTGTGCAAAAGCTGCATACCTTACGCAAGTGACCACCTTCCAGTTTCTGCCTCTTGGAAGAATGACTATCAACCGCAGAAGAATTGCATGAGCCTCTCTCCTTTTGACCCAGTTGTGACTGAAATCTAAAAAAAAAAAAAAAGATGTAATATTAGAAAATGACTCTATTACATTGAGAGGTCTCTGATTAAGCTTCCTCTGGGATGTAAAATTAGAAAGTGGCTATATGGTTACTGCCTCTGACTTGAGCACGTAGCATGTCTTTTTTAAGAGAAAAAGGTGCATCAACTATTAAATATTTTTCATAAAAGCAGATGGATGCTATATAGCATATGCTAAACACAACAACCCCCATATTTGCAAAAGTTGAGCTTTAAAATTGAATGGACCACCTGACAAAAAACCAGGGCGCATAAGGCACTGTGCACAAGAAAAGGACTGGGGGCTGTTTCAAGTGGTAGCTTTATTTGAAATTTCATGAAATAAGAATAATCGACCATGAAATACTCAAAAGAATAACTCTTCATCAGTACAACAAGCAACAAGAAAAATTATCTTTGACTGGAAGTAAATTAGAACAAGAATTTTGTTACAATCACCTGGAACCACCAACTTGAGGGGGCTGATTTTGCTTAGCCAACTGACTAGCTGTAGGTTTCATCAAAGTTGAACTTCTGGGAAATGTTGTCTTGGCAGAGAACTTCACCTTGGGTTTTGATTTATCAGTAGATTTCTGATGGCAAAAGGTCAATCCTGCAAGCACAAACAATGGAAGTATTTTTGGGAAGAGAATCATATGAGATACAATCAAACCTTGAGCAAACTGCTACAATCTTAGCGAGGATAGATTTCGGCATAAGATAACAAGTGATTAAAACTTTATGTGTAAACAAACTTTTGAAAAATCAATAGTTAGGATGGTATTAAGATATGACTGAAAAAACATTGTGTATATTTAAATTAGTGACCTGTTGCTAGCTCTACTCGTTGATTTGAAACTTTTTGCAGGTTGCCACTCTGTATGTTGTTGAAGATCCCTCTGTATGTTCGTTCACATTCTGCAAAAACAAAATGACTCATTACATCCACACCTCACTCAAAAAAAAATCTGGATATTTATTCTTATAGACAGATTCTTAGCTATATAGTTTGCGAGCTAGTGCTCAATTGAACTACAAGATTAAATCCAGAGCTCTGTATGCTTCATCATAAATGGCCTGTTTCAAGCTAGAGAAAAAATTCTGACAATTTTTTTGTCATTTAAGTCAATCTTGGGGTTTAAAAAGGACTGGCCTAGCTAGGTTTACTTGAAGCTCTTGTAATCACAACCTAAATTCAGCGTGAAGTAAAAGATTAATGGCAAATATTCTCCCTCCACAAGCAAGATCATTATTACCTCTATCGTCCACTTCTATTGCAGAAACTTTTGGACCCATATCATCAATGAGCAGAGCGGCCCTATTATCATCCTCTTTAGATTTTGGAGAGGTATAAACACTTTCCAGTAGACTATCCTCTCCCAACACTAACCTCGCCACAAATGCTGAGACATAAACAAATAGATAAAAAAAATCATCTCAAATACTTATAAAAGAGAAATCAGAGTCAAAATCCAAAATTATCATCCAGTATCGACAGCTTCTTCTATAAAAATGAAAACTTTTTTGGTAAAAAAATCATCATTCACAATTTCGGAAGTAAAAAAAAAATCATGAATTGACGCTAAATAAAGCTCAGGATAACTAAACCACAAAAAAATATATATAATAAGGCTTGATGATAGTTATTATGAACTTAATATTTCAATAATCAATCAAACAAAACCCAAAAATGGAAAAAACAGGGCTTTGAGACTCACGAGAGGGAGGACAACTCAACGCCGAATCAAACCACCGCTCAGCTTCACGCGCATCCGCCATCGACTCCTGGCGTGTGAAATCGAAGTACATTGCAGCATCAAACTCATAATCAATATCAACTTCACGCGCCTCGAACACCATGAACTCCACCTCCATTTCCTCTTCCATCTCCATCTCTCTCTGGATCACTTTCTCTCTCCTTTCGAAAATGTCTCAGTTTCTCTCTCTATAACCGTTTTAATGAGAGGAGAGAAACGGCGTTGATTCCGTTGTAAGAGCTCTCGCTAGCTAGCTAAACTTCTCACTGTATCATCCGATGCAATAAATAAATAGCTTTAAGTAGATATTATTTTTTTCCTTAATTTATTTTATTTGGTTGGCAGAAATAAATGAAAAGAAACCGCAGAGGCAGTGGCTTTGCTCCTCGTAAAAGTTATCATTTAGATTCGATTTTAACGAAACAAAACACAATTTCAAGTGTTAATTGATTTTACCTAAAATTGATTTTAAAAAAAAAGAAAAAAGAAAGAAAGATAGACTGAGAAATCTGTAAAAGCTGATTAAATCCAAAGAAATAGATTGAAAACAAAAAATAATAATGAAATGAATTGTCTGTGTTTTTAAGTGATTTTTATTTAAAAATAAATTAAAATAAAACTTTTTTATTTTAAAAAAATTATTTTTGATATTATGAAAATGATCTGAAATATCAAGAAAAATAAAAATTTAAATTGTTTTTCAAAAATAATTTTAAACAAAATATTAAAAAGGTCAAGGTTGGATACAGCACTGTAAAGCATTGAGTAGTACCACATGGCAGCAATAGATAAGGTTTGAGTTTTATAATTTTCTTGGATTTATTTGTTGCTTTTTGCAACGATCCAGAAAATTTGAACTTAAGTTTATAATAAATAATATATCTTAATTCTTGGATGACGTGTTTGAAAATGAATACACAGTTTTGTCCCTGGGGATCTGGGAGAATGGCAGACGTTGGGTTTTGAGTGGTGAGTAAAATTTGAATTTAGAGTAAGGGCAGGATGCGGAATTTGGTTTGTCTTTGAACATATGGATTATTTTTTGGGTTTTAGCATATTTTAAAATCAAATATTGGAGAAATAAAACAATAGTGAGATACCACAAGTTTATGCGCTATTAGAAAACATTAATTTAAAAAATGAGTATTTATTTTAATGAAAATTTTTAATATCATTGAATTAAAAATTTCCGTTGATATCGATAATCTAATAATTGAATATTTAATATATCCATAATTGTTTTGTATTGTTTGACTGGTATTTTTTTTAATTTAGCTATTCTACTGATATTTTTAATTAAATGTGCTAATTTGTATTAAAAAGATCTTTAAAAAAAGAGGCGAGTGTTTAGAGGGGTCGAGATTACTGTTGAGGGGTCTTAAATTGCGGCGGATGGTCGAATTGCCCTTGTGGGTACAGCTTATTTACGCGATTTGACATTAACGGTTTTATTCGTTTTGTCCGGTAATGGGATCGAAGGTAGGGTCCACTTTCAAAAATTCAAAAAAGAGAGGGACAGTGCAGAAGAGAAAGGGTAGCTGACATAACTTAAATAAGGATGACTCCATGAATATGAATATTTATTTGTTATTGGCAAGGGAAGGGACACCAATAGAAAATAACACTACATCTTGATGCGTGCTTCGCTGCTAGTTATATTAATTGTTTTAATATAAAAAATATTTAATTATTGCTACCAGTTTTTCAATAAAAAAAAAGATTAATATTGAATTTAAAATATAATACATATTATGAGATATTTCTAAAACAAACATTGATATAGTGATATATTAAATTATATTTTTATAAAATATTCAAATGGCAACATGTTGAATAAGATAGACATGGGTGTATATATAGATAGATAGAGAGAGAGATGATTCTCGAAAATAAATTAAGTTAAATGGATTAATATGAAATTTAGTTTTTAACAAAGTTAATATTCAAGAATGTTTAAAAAAAACTAGAAAAAACAGCCCAAAAAATAACTCGAATTAATATGAGTTAACTTGATAAATCATTGACTTGGAGAATGAGATCATTAAAAAATCATAAAAAAAAAAAATCAAAGTTTTACTTTCAATCTATCTAGTGTTTGAAACCATTAAAAAAACATAAATTCATGAAATTAGTATATAACTTGAAAAAAAACTGATATAAAATAATAAGATTGAAAACAAATGGGGTTATTTGATGGTTAAGTTAATAATAAAAAGTGAATGGTATTTTATGAGTATGATGTGGCTGCACTCTTTATTAAAATCTACTTCCACGGATTCCACAAGGAGTGACACGTGTATTGAAAGAAGCTTGAAACTTATAAGGATTGGACTCTAAGGTTAACAGGTTTTATTTTTTTAATAAAATATTTTTGCCATTTTAACTTGCACTGGTGGTGGTGATTAAGGCAGACATGGTCTATGCATATATTAATATAATATAGTGGGATGGGTCGCCATACGTGGCTGACAGCGTTGCACATGTAATAATTTAAAAATGTGGTTGGGGTTGTTTTTAATTTAAAAATATATTATAATTATATTTTTTATTTTTTTAATCAGTTTTGATATTCTCATAAAACACTCACGGTAATTTCATCAAATTCTCAGAAAAATCACATAAAAAATCTCATCAAATTCAACAATTTCACCGACAACACTCACGGCAATTTCTCAGAAAATTCACAGCATAAACAACCCACAATTTTACATAAAATTAACACAAAAAACTCACGGTAATTTCATCAAATTCTAAGAAAAATCACATAAACAATCTCAACAAATTCAACAATTTAACAGAAATTTCTCACGGCAATTTCTCAGAAAATTCAAAGCAATTTCAACAATTTCTCAGAAATTTCTCATAAAACACTCACGGTAATTTCATCAAATTCTCAGAAAAATCACATAAGAAATCTCAACAAATTCAACAATTTCACCGACAACACTCACGGCAATTTCTCAGAAATTTCACAGCACAAACAACCCACAATTTGACATAAAATTAACAAAGGCTCCTCACGGTAATTTAATCAAATTATCAGAAAAATCACATAAAAAATCTCAACAAATTCAACAAATTCACCGACAACACTCACGGCAATTTCTCACAAAATTCACAGCAATTTCAACAATTTAACAAAAATTACTCATAAAACACTCACGGCATTTTCAACATTTTCAGAACAATATCCAAGAAAAAATGCAAGAATTGCAAGAAATAGGAAGTGAATTTAGAGAGACCATGGTTAAAACTCACCGATTTCAGCAAGATCGTTGCGAATCACAAGGAGAGTTTGTGATGATTGAGAAGAAGAATCGGACGGTTGTGGTTTGGCTGCTTGGGTATTGGACGGCGATGAAGGAAATGGCGATGACGACAGTTAGAATCATCGATGACCGAGCGAGTCGTCTTGATCTGGAAGAGAAGGAGAGTGCGGTGGTGGTGAGTCCAGATCGTCTTCAACTAGCAGAGAAGGAAAGTGGGTTTGTAGAGAGGGTGTAGTGAGGGTTGCAGAGGAGAAGAAGGCTGTGATTTTTTGCGGACGACAAGAAGTGAAGCCAGCCGAAGGGTGTGGAGAAGGAGAGTGCGGTGGTGGTGAGTGCAGATCGTCGTGGGTTAGAAGAGAGGGTTGCAGAGAGGGTTGCAGAGGAGAAGGGTTTTTTGCGGACGAGAAGCTTATCAAGGCAGCCTTCGGGTGTGGAGAAGAAGAGAAGGTAGCCTTCGGGTGAATGTGGAAGTGTGGACGTTGGTTGAGTGCAGATCGTCGGGTATGTGGAAATGTGGAGTGCAGACGGTTTTGTTGAAGAGAAGGAGTGCAGACGATTTTGAAGAGAAGATAAGATTTTCTCTTCTCTGAGGGTAAAAAGTAGATTTTCTGAAGATAAGAAATGTCCAACGGATATATTTTAGAACGCAGATCGGTATTCACACAATCGGCAAAAAAAAAGCATCGAAACCCAGCTTTTCCAAAACGCCGTTCCGGCTCAAAAAAGCATGTGGGACCCATCTCTTAAATCACGATTTTTTTTTAACCAAACATTAAAAGTGTGGTGCGATCTGGCAATCGCAGATCGCACCACACTCCCAAACACATACTTAGTATATTAACATATTCTAAAAACACCAAATATTGTTAATTTAAATTTAAAAATAAAAAATTATTTTTTTCAAAAATACTTATGAAAAAGACTGCCCACCACGTCTTTAAGTTGTTCAAGGCTTCAAGCAGCAACAAGCCTGACACTATCTGGTAGATAGAAAGACTTTGAAATAAAACACTAACCTTATTATTTTTTTATTTGTATTTGTATTTCATTAAACAAACCCACTATGGTCAACGTTAAATTAAACAAAACAAGGCTTACCACTGAAGGAACGAATCTTGTTAGACTCTGTACATCAAATTGACTTTGAAAGGCAGGAGCTTTTATTTATATTTATTAGAAATAAAACATGATGATTTTTATTTAGTATATAAATATATAAGATTTTTATTTAGAGTGTTGAAAAGAATGATAAAGATTGTTTTTTAAAGTATTTTTATTTAAAAAAATTATTTTTTATATTTCATATTAAAATAATTTTAAAACAACAACAATAATAATATAAAATTAAAATAATGTATTTTAATTTGTTTTTCAAAAACTTTACGCAAGCCATTAGAAGTTTAGAACCCCCCATATCAGCAACTATGTCATTGTCAGGCCCACTGGGCTTCATCTTCCCACCTGTTATGCTCTCCATATTTATAAACCTATTCTGGGTAGGTGCAATCTTGGGCTCATCAAAATTAGCTCCTTCGGCTTTGCCAATCTCCATGAATCTCAGTCGTGTATTTAGGTAGAACTGATTCTTCAATATTCATCTCTAAGCCAGTGCTTGTAGGGTTTGTAACCCTAGCCACCATTGCCGACGTTCCTCTCCTCTGCTCTACCACTCGATCATTTGGGTAATCTCTCCCATGATGGCCACAACAACAACCGTGTTTGTCACAGATGGCATCTTATGCGTGTTTTGACCAGAACATGAACTATGATGAAGGGCGGAGATTGACCTGAGAGGAAAAATGGCCATTATCATCCCACTAAAAAATATTCCATAACCTTCTTCCCGGTCTATAAAAAAGAAAGTGCAAGCAAGAAATAAAGATTATGATTCAGAGAGAGAAAATATAGAGTTAGAGAGGAAAAAAAGGAGTTTTTGATTTAATCCATGTTTTGTAGTGTTGTTTTTAAGGTGTTTTTTTTATTTATAATGTATTAAAATAATATTTTGTTATTATTTTTAAAAATATTTTTAATATTAGTGCATGAAAATGATCTAAAAACACGTAAAAATTAATTAAAATAAATATTTTTCTCCATTTTGAGAGGGAGGGCACAGAAAGATATTAACCTCTAACTATTATTTTTTTATTAAAAAATATATTAAAATGATTTCTTTTTATTTTTTAAAAAAATGTTTTTAATATAAATATATTAAAATAATCTAAAAACACTACTAATTTAAAATTTAAAATAAAAATAAAAATAATTTTTTTTATAAGATACGAAGACCGTGGACAAATGTGTGACCGTTGAGCGATGCTCTCATCGTCAAGCATCTCCACAACTTTTGATCATTTTGACGTGCCATTGCTTCATGATGACCTTATCGTTAATATTTTATTTTTCCTCTCTAAAATAAATCAGTCTCGAGGGCACGTGGCGGACGCAATAGCCCAATCACCACGCAATTATGTGATCGTTGTTCGAGAAGAGAGATGGATCTATAATTGGATCACTCAAAACACACCTGGTTTTTGGTCCCGAAATCCACACGAACTGAGGAGAAGTAAGTACGTGGCTGGCCCAAGTAAAAAATACAGCTTCATGCCTGGAGCAGGTCCTAACCCTAAAAAGTTTTGGAAAGTGACGTGTCGTTTTTTTAACGGGGGAGCTTGCACCCTTCATTATGACAGCCTTGGCGCTGCTGCATCCAATCCATCCAAGGCACGGGATCAAAGGCTGGCCGTCACTTCCCTTCCCGGGCCCTGGGCCTTGTCGCTTACGGCTGTGGCTGACGGAGGAAGAGACAAATTGGGACTGTCGTCGAGTGTCGAGGGAGGGGCCACGAGGGGCCGATCATGTGCATATTCTATCGGCTGACTGCCTGGAAATTCACCGGGATCTCAAACGAACGGGGAGCATTGCTTTGAGGTCAGATTATACCAATGCTCTTCGATACGAAAGTGATTGTGATGCCTTGTCATATTACGATGCTCCTTTCCTTGTATAAAATATTCAAAATTA
This sequence comes from Salix exigua, assembly GCA_032356905.1. Taxonomy (NCBI): domain Eukaryota; kingdom Viridiplantae; phylum Streptophyta; class Magnoliopsida; order Malpighiales; family Salicaceae; genus Salix; species Salix exigua. The sequence continues at coordinate 9,867,262 of CM063590.1, read as the reverse complement.
ACTTCTTGCTATGCTATGTTGCTATAGATCCTATCAGGTTAATAATTCTCATGCACGGCATCGTTAAAATTTGTGAAAAACAGTGAAACATACATGGATCATTATCTGGTAAATATAAACATGGAGTCTACAAGAAGTGTTACGTGATTGTAAAAGTTTTGCGATCTGCACAGCAAATATCGAATTCGAGCTAGGACGTGCGTCACTTGTAAAAGACTAGAACAACTGAGATTTTACCAGTTCATCTGAATTTATAAAGTGTGTTTTTCGGTGTGAATTTCCTCGCATCCAAATAAAATATAAACATTAATGATCCAAAATTTTTTTTTGAGATTTTTTATTTCATAGCCTAACCTAATTAAGTGCCAACTCATGAAAAATAATAATTATGTAAGGTATAAATGCAATTTTAACAAGAAAATACCGCACCTCAAACTAAGCATTTAAAACTGCATACCCTTCAAGAAAATTTCACTTTTAAGAAAATAAATTAAATTAAGATTTATCAAGTGCTGTTTTTTAAATTTTGATGTAAAAAGCAATATTATTTAATTTATCTCAAATCACAACAAAATAAAATAATAAAAACAAGAACAAAAAACCCTTGAGAAGGCCGTCGAGGTAAAACTCAATAGCCTCGTAAACTAAAAAATCCCAACGACTAGAGAGGGATCCAGCCCTCACCACCTTCTCTGTAACGAAGGAACAAAAATATCCCTAAGAATTTATAAATACGCCAACCAAAATGTTTTCTGAGACCTAACCACCACCACCCTACTGTTTCACACCCGGATTTACCCTCAATGGATTTTTAATACGAAACCCTTTACACACATCCATGACTTTTCTACTGCAGCTAAAATGACCCGGACTCGATTGTCTCGGACCCGGTCATCCCAACACGACGAGGAAACGAAACAAACCACCACTACCAGCAGTGGAGGAACCGCCATGAGAGTTATAGTTCCTCTACAAGGCGTTGTTCAGGGTAGAGGAGGTCTCTTTCTAGGCTCAGTAATACCCTGTGCTCTTTTCTACTTTCTCCAGCTTTATTTAAGAAGAAAACACCGTGATGACCAGGGTGACCCAACAAGGGACCCGAATGCCCCGTCGCCTTCTGGGTCGGCGGGGAAGCTGGCCGAGCTCCCTGGGTTTCCTCGGAACTCGTCTAGAAACCTTCTATCACCGAGAAGTCCGAGAGGACCTGTTTTCTTGTCGGGCCGGGTCAATGAAATGGTGAAGAGTGGGGACTCACCTTACTATGCTGGGTTGAAGAAAGTTTTGGAGGATCCATATGACGAAGCGGGCAATCCAAATGGGGTTATTCAGCTTGGTATGGATGAGAACAAGGTGTGTACTTTAGCTTAAAGTTTGATTTTTTTTTCTTTGGTATTGGAATTTTGAATCTTTTGGTCAATCCTGTGTTGTTTCTGTATTGGCCTTATTTGTGTTTCGATAACGGGTTCGTGCTTGTTTTAGTTAATGTTGGATTTGGTTGAGGAGTGGTTCGTAGAGAATGCAAAGGAAGCAATACTGGGTGGTGGTGGTGAAGGAGAGGAGTTGAGTATTAGTGGAATTGCTGCTTACCAGCCTTCTCATGGGCTTATGCAACTGAAAGTGGTAATTTTATTTACTTCTCTCTGTATTAATGAAACGTGTTTAGGTCATTTTCAGTTAATTAATTCAGTAATAGATTGATCATAACTAGAACTTTAGCCTTCAAAGTTTTTAATTTTACATTCAGCTTAATTAGAATGGTTTTTCTTTTCTCGGATGTTTAATTTATTAGAAGACGAAAAGCGATATGGTTGGTTTTAGAAATTGAGTTTTATTGACTTGTGATAAGTTCCATTCTGTTGTTTAGCTCTAGGGTGTTTTTATAAAGCATAAGTGCAGATTCAAGTGGTTGTTTTATTTATAACAACTTTAGCAAGCGTATACATTGTTCGTGAAATCAAAATGTACGGATGCATGTTTTTATACTACCTTAAAGCTTACCCAGATTGAGTTTGCGCGCTGCCTCAACTAGCTCCATATTGCGGCATCATTCTTTTCCTTTTGGGCTCTTAGTGGTGTCTGCAAAATGTCTGTCCTTCCAATCACTTTAAGTGTGGAGCCCAATTATATTAATTTACTCTTTCTTTTTTGAACAATACCTGAAAGGATATTTAGCATTATCCTTTTCTCTTATTTATGAGCTAAATAGATGTTGCATTCATGTATCATGGTGACAAGTGCTTGCATGCCCATTATCTTCAAATGTTGCTTTTCTGCTTGTGACTAGCATCTCTTTTAACTGCTGTCTGGTCACTTTTTTTGCTTTTTTTTTCCCTGTCTATTTTAACTAAATTTGGTCATTTACTGCTTATCCCGCAGGCTGTGGCAGGATTTATGTCCCAGATCATGGAAAATGCAGTTTCCTTTGATCCCTCTCTGATGTTACTTACAGCTGGTGCAAACCCTGCAATTGAAATACTTAGCTTCTGTCTAGCAGATTCTGGAAATGCATTTCTTGTGCCAACGCCATATTACCCAGGGTAATTATGAAATCTGCAATTTCAAAAGTTCTCATTTGGTTAAGTTTATCTTGGCAGAGAACTGAAGTCTGAACGTTATACACAGATTTGACAGGGATGTAAAATGGCGAACAGGGGTGGAGATAATTCCTGTTCCTTGTCGCAGTGCTGACAACTTCGGTTTAAGTATAGCTGCACTTGATAGAGGATTCAACCAGGCAAAGAAACGTGGTCTCAAAGTCCGTGGGATACTGATTTCAAACCCCTCAAATCCTGTTGGCAATCTGCTTAATCGTGAAACACTTTATAGTCTTCTAGATTTTGCTAGAGAGAAGAACATACATATATTGTCCAATGAAATATTTGCAGGGTCTACTCATGGGATTGAGGAGTTTGTGAGCATGGCAGAACTCATTGACTCAAATTATCTTGACCGGGACAGGGTACATATAGTTTATGATCTTTCAAAAGATCTCTCTCTTCCAGGTTTTAGGGTGGGTGTAATCTACTCCTTCAATAATAATGTTCTAGCTGCTGCCAAAAAGTTGACAAGGTTCTCATCAGTTTCAGCTCCTTCACAGCATCTACTTGTCTCTCTGCTTTCAGATACTGAGTTCGTTCAGAAGTCAATTAAGAATAACAGGGTGAGGCTTCAGAAAATGTATGTCGCATTTGTGGCAGGGTTGAAGCAATTGGGCATTGAGTGCGCAAAGAGCAATGGGGGCTTTTCCTGTTGGGCTGACATGAGTGAGTTGATCGACTCTTACAGTGTGAAAGGGGAGCTTGAGCTTTGGGACAAATTTTTGAATACAGCTAAGCTCAATGTTACTCCAGGATCTTGCTGTCATTGTATTGAACCTGGATGGTTCCAATTCTTTTTTGCCAACTTGACTGAAAGGGACATTCCTGTCGTCATGAACCGAATTCTGAAAATTGTGAGTGTCTGTAAAGCAAGCAGTTGAATGTTTGGTTTATTCTGAAGAATTATATCCCTAACAAATTTCATGTAGGATAATTTTACCGAAGCAGTTCGTAATTGACACTGGAGAAGGTAGAGTAAGCCTATTTAATATTTGCAAATGATCTTGGACAATTCAAGTGTATATAAGTTTCTTTTATCTAGAATATTATTAGTTTTTTCCACGCCTTCGATGCTAACATTAGGCAGGAGTACATCCATACTGTTGGTATATATTGTTTTCAATAATTCTTTCAATGTACCATGTCAAACACTTATGCAAATGTTCAAATCTCATTTATGATTATTGTTACCTCTTCTTTTTAATGATTGAGAACTGAAATTGAACACTAGTTACCATTAAAATAACTGGCGGGAAGAAAACAATTAAGAGGTACATAACAATCTCTGGTTAGGCTGTCAATTTGGTTGAGTTAAATGAAAAGGTATCCACTTGAAGGAATTCTGAAGGAGATTGGTTCTGCAGCAGGTTGGGCTTCATGAGAAAGTAACATGTGGAATGCTTGGAAATCATTACCTCTGGAGGGAACTTGCTGTGCCGCGGCCAGCACAGCTTCTATCTTTGAAGTATTTGACTCATGAGAGTACTGTAATTTTCCATCCCACTTTACAGGAGCTGGAGCAAAATGCTTCCCTGAGGCTGCACTAGAGCAAAGGATTAGACTTTTCATCCCACTTCGGTTCATTCATACTTCCAGTCCCATAGTTCATGCTATTCCAATCCAATAACTGATTACCATCCCTACCATGGCCATAAAACTTGAACTCTTGTAAAATTTGACATTTTCTCTACTGCAAAGAAGATACAATAAATGAATCATTTTATTGCAAAATGTTACTCTTTTAATTTCAAAATGAATAAAAAAGAATGATTTTCTTCACCCCCCTCAACCCCCCATACTAATATGCAACTCTACAGTTTCTGCACAACTAAGCACACCTCTTTCCAGCTAGCCTGCCACTTTTTTGATTGAAAGTACATATTTGATTAAACTCTGATGTTGTCCAAGAAAGCTCTATAATGCACTTTGAACACGACGATGATTCTACTCCAACCTTATGGACTCAAGGACCTGAACAACTTCAGCCATGCTTGGTCTTCTTGAAGGAACCTCAGATGTACAAATCAATCCTAGCTTCATGACTTGAATCAACTCATTCTCTGAAAAACCTCGCAAGCTTTTATCAAAGCAATCTGAAGCAGAGCCAGTCTCCAACAATCTACGAACATATTCACACAAAACCACCACCTCATTTGCTATTGGACTCTCCACTGGTTTTCTCCCGGTTACCAGTTCCAAGAGAATTACTCCAAAACTATACACATCACATTTATCACTCAATCTTAGACTCTGAGCCAACTCTGGTGCAACATACCCTACTGCATTGTGGAATTTGGTAAAACCATAATTGTCCAAAATGGGAAGCAACCTCCCCAACCCATAATCAGATAACCTGGCCTCATAATTTTCACCTAATAGTATGTTAGTGGATTTGATGTTGAGATGGAGAATTGGAGGTCTACAGTCATGGTGGAGGTAAGAAAGCGCTCTCGCTATTCCGAGAGCAATTTGAAACCTTCTAGACCAGTAAAATTCTCTATTCCCAACACCAGTACTGGTTCCTGGATAATTAAGCCCGTGCAGATTGTCATATAGATTGCCATTAGGAACAAATTCAGACAAAATTAACTGCATCGTTGAAGACCAGTAATACCCTTGAAATGCAACCAAATTGGGATGTCGAAGATTACCTAACAATCCAATTGCTTGCTCAAATTCATCTTGGCTTCTGATCCTACCAAGGGTTCCAAGTTTCTTCACTGCAATAGAAACCCCGCCTTCAAAAGTAGTTCTGTATACTGTTCCAATTGACCCGCCACCTATTAAACATTCCTTGTCTAGCAAAGCTTTGGTTCCGGCCTCCCAATCTTCGTACTTAGAAGGCAAAGTCTTGCTGAACAGAACCAGCTTCCCAATTATAACATTTGAATCTGTTGAACCCAATGGTGTGCTCTCAACAACAGTTGTCACGTTGTCTTTTTTCCTGCTGCGAGCCCTGATGTTCATGATCGATACCACACAGACCCCAGTAAGGATCAATGCAGAAGCAACAATCGCCACAATAACAGAGTTACTGAGCACTTTGTTTTTCTTTGATCCATTACCTGTCCCATTGCCACCTCCTGAGCAAGAAATATCCAAAGGGACACCACAGAGCCCAGAATTGTTAAGAAATGCAGCTGTGCCAAAAGCCTGGATTTTTGGTATTGAAGGAATGGGACCAGAAAGGTTGTTGGAAGAGACATTGAAATGTTTTAAGTTTGCCAACTTTCCAAGAGAATATGAAATTGTCCCAGAAAGGTTATTTTGTGACAAGTCAAGAATTTTGAGCTTTGATAGGCTTCCTAGAGTCTCCGGTATGTTACCACCAAGCTGGTTTCTATGCAAATCAAGGACTTCTAGGGAAGTCAAATTGTCAAGGGTGTTGGGAATTTCTCCATCTAAAGCATTTCCAGAAACATCCCTGAATCAAAAGATCAGAATTTTTTCTGTCATGTTTGGATTTAAATAACAATAAAAATAGCTGATAACATCTAAAACATTAAGATGGTGTTTTGACTCACAGCTCACGAAGAAACCTGCAGTAGCTTATATCTTCAGGAATTTCACCAGAAAGATTGAGATTGTGCAAATCCAAAAGAAGAAGCCACTCGATGCTTCCAAATTCAGCAGGGATTCTTCCCTGTATAGAATTGTTACCCAATTTAAATACCAAAAGCCTCTCCAAAATTCCAATCCCAGCTGGAATGCTCCCATTCAGCCTGTTAAATCCCAAGTCGATAAATTCAAGGCTTTTGCAGTTTGTAATGCCCAAAGGGATTTCACCATCCAGTTCATTACTTGACGCATCAAAGAACTCCAGACTCTCACTGCATGTTCTCATCTCTGGAATCTCCCCTCGAAACGCGTTATGCGACACGTTGAAGTAACTCAAGTTTTGCAATCCAAGAATTTCAAATGGAGCCAGCCCAGTAAACATATTGCTGCCAAGATCCAAAAAACTCAATCTTTGGCATTTTGAAATCTCTTCAAGCACACTCCCAGTTAACACATTGCTCCTCAAGGACATATACTCTAATACAGGAATATCACAAATTCCAGGAGGCAATTCACCACTAAAATTATTGAAAGAGAAATCAAGTCCTTCAAGATTAGTGCAATTTGCAATTGAAGCGGGGATTGAACCAGAAAGCCTATTATGAGAAAAAGAAACAAACTTGGTCTTGTAGCAAAACTTGAACAAAGCAAACGGAATCTCCCCACTGTAACCATTACTTGACAGATCAAGAAATCTAATATTTTGCAAATCACCAATGAATTCTGGTATTGACCCAGATAAAGCATTAGAACTCAAATTTATCTTCCGCAATGTGCTTAGTTCTGCATATTCTTGTGGGATATTGCTTGTAAATTTATTGCCAAACAATGTCAAGATTCTTAAAGATCTCAAACCTGATAATGCTGGTGACAAAACCCCCGATAAGCTTGTGTTCCACAAAACAATTCTCTGTACAAAACCAAGAGGATTGCAGAACACACCATTGTAATCACAAGGATTGCCACTTAGAACCCAATTTGCCAAGACGTTGTAAGGGTCATTGCTGATGTTAGCCTTGAATTGCAGTAAGATCTCCTTCTCGGTAGCTAGTGAAACTGTAGTAGCAGTGAATCCAAGGAAGAAGAAAATTAAGAGCAAAAGAGCATGAGAAAGACAGAATTGATACAATCTTCCCATGCTCACAGTATAAATGTTCATAAATGGATCTGCCCCTTTGACATTATTGATGATGGACCCAATTGAAACAGGATCTGAGTCTCCTTGTCACTTCACTTGAACTAATTCTTGAAGCTCTTATATTGAGAAGCACAAAAGCACACTCATGATTATGTAAAGGTGGCATTTTTCAAGTTCTGGTATCATTGAAACTAAAGAAAGAACTTAAATTGGTGAACACATTTGCACGCAAAACAACCCCATTAGTTTATGGCACAAAAACAAATATATAGGGGGCTTCGCTTTTGTGGGGTTTGTGTTAAAAAATGAAACTGATGAGGCATGGGAAGTGAAGCAATGAAAATGGTGAAGAAATAGTGGTGGACTCACGCTGACAGCACCTTTCCTGGAAAAGAAGCAGGCAAGCCAATTTCATAATCCCTCTCTCTGCTTTAAAAGTCTCTCTCTCTCTCTCTCTAATATGGTGTTGGTGTTTGTATAGTTGCCGCCACCTGAAGAAGAACCACGTGCATGTCCATGCCTTTCTCGCCATCTCTGGTCCTCAGCACATAATTATACTTGAAAAAAAAAAACCGATCTTTTTTATAAATTGCAATAAAAAAGAAAGAGAAATCTGTCTTGTTCACTGACCTGTCGGAGACCATGACCTGTTGCTGTCTGTAGTAATGCATTTATTCTCTCTCACCAACCCTGCCTAATGGGCACGCAAAAGTGAACATCCTTCCAAGGGAGTTATTAATTTGATCAAATTATGAAAGAAAATAAGGAATTACTATAGTGTAAAAGAGAAAAACAAAGAGGAAAGAAAGTGAAGCAAAGGAAGGGGTCTTTTAATTTTATTTTTTTTCCTTTTGGATTAGTTTTTGTATGTGTTGCTGCTTTTTCGAGGAGGCCATTGAAGTTTCTTAGTTTGCGTTTCGATGGATACAAATGAGAAGATTGTTTTTTTTTTATTTGTTCCTGCGGTGGGAGAGATGGGACGTGAAATGTATTCTTCCTGTGATGTTGATACAAAACGAGGTGTTGCATGATACGTATTTTTAAAAAATTAAAATTATTAGTGGCTAAAAGATTTAGTCAGAGTAATTTTTTAATCCATGCTTTTGCGAGGAGGATCGTTTTCTTTTTTCAATTTTTTAAAAAATATACATATATTAGAAGGTCAAAATTCATATATATAGCATTTAAATATTTTTAAATGTTGAAATATTGACATAATAAATGTTAAAATATTTTTAAAAAATGTTGAGATGATAATATATTAAATTGACTCATATCAAATATTGTTGACTTGTAAAATTCACATTTTAAGATGAAAGAACATGGAAAAAAAAGGCAACTCTAATTTAATAAAAAAAAAATAGCAAACTTGACCAAATCTTTTATACCTAGATTAGTTTATCAAGTTTGTATTGGGTGAAATTGTATTCCAAGTTATAATAGGTTTTTTTAGAGGCATAACATTAATTGGTGTGGATAAAGAAATAAAAAAATTAAATACACACACAATTGGTGTGAAACTAAATAGAACTATAATACACAAGTCACCTATACAAGTAGTTACCACAAAGACAAACTAAAACTCACCCTGTAAGACTATTTTTGGCCACCATAAATTGCCACTTAAATATGATGGGGATGTGTACACTCACCACCCACCTTATTATTATTATTATTATTATTATTATTATTATTTTGTATATTGTTTAAAATATAATTTCCCCCTAACATTACATGAAGATTATGGAAAAACCAAGATGAAAGAATTAACAAGAATGTGAAAATAAAGTTGATTTAAAAAAATACCCAAGGACTTTGTAGTCATTACACTATTATCTTTAAAAAAACCGATAAGCTATTAGACCTGAGTAAAAAAGTATTTTTTTAAAAAAAAATATTTAAGTAATTCATGTCCACCATAAAGTAGGACACGACTAGGCTACCCCTAACTAAATTAATAGTGACTTATTTATCCCATGAAAGTTAGCCTTATAAAAAAAATTATATGTTTTTCATGTTAAAGTCAAATATATCACTCTATTATTATAGTGATAACGATTTATTTGTTGGGCTATAATACTTTTTTTACAATGCTCGATTTGTGTCAGTAATATAATTAGAAGCTTATTTATAAAAATATCTCGAAGGTCTCATATGCATAGCCTCTAGATGCATATGTTTTATACGTGCATCTTTATAAATTATAATTGCAGAGTTATTTTCCGGTATTCTTCAACTTGTGAAGGTCACACATATAAGACCCACATATCTTAAGCATACTTTACTACTTTCACAAATAAGTTTCTCGACAAGGATGACTCATTAAACTTTTTACCTCCAGTCAAGGATAATTTCATATAAAACAATACAAAGAAAAATAAAGGATGAGGTCAAGAGAGAGAAAAGTCAATCAGGAAAATGAAAAACGCACTCGAGTCAATTGAACTAATCTGTGAAACTCAAAATTTCGATTATGAGATTGAAATAACTTCATAAAAAATACATTGAAAAGGAATATAAAGCTTAAATTCCAACAAATCTAATAATGAAGTATGCAATTGAAATTGAAAAAACAATTAAAAAAATATAAAAAAAATAATTTGAATCAACTCAAATTAACTCAACTAATTGAAGAAGAGATAGAGCCTAAATCCCGGAAAACAATAAACCTAAAGTAAAATCCCTTAAGCTCTAGGATTTTTTTTTAAATATAAAAAAATATTTCATGACAATGTGATATTTATTTTTTTATTATTTATTGAAAAAAAATCACCTTCATGACTTTGCTAAGCTAGGATAACTTGGACCTGAACAGTGTTCCAGCTGGAGATTGAAAATGCTCACCGTTTCTACAAATTAGGCCGATTTGGATTTTATAGAGGGAGGCCATGCCTGCTCTGCTACCAGTCGTCGGTCAATTTTAGATCTATCATTTGCATTTTAATGACTCGTCCATTCTGTTTCATACATAAATGTACATGCATGCATGTACATACATACATGTATAAAGTTACTGCGCATCTTCTGGGCCTAACCAAGTGACGTGTCAGAAAACTCTATACACCTGTAAATCCGCAGTAGCTGCTACTACCTTGTGGCAGCCACATTCATATATATGATATTTTATTTATTTCCATAAATATAAAAAAAGAATATTTAATCCTTATAAGTAATTAGGCTGTGTTTGTTTTCCGGAAAGTGAATTTCAGTGTTTCTTGTGTTTGTTTGCCTTCCGGAAAGTTGGTCAACGAAAAACACTTTCCGGTCAACAGAAAACACTTTTCAGTCAAAGAAGAATTTGGCTTGGTTTTCAGGAAAGTGTTTTTCGAAAAATTTGGACGGAAAACACTTTCCGGAAGTTGTGAAAAATTTAGAAATATCATTATTTGCTGATTATATCAAATTTGATCCTCAAACTTTTGATTGCTATATATAATTTATTTTGAATATTTATTTTTCAATTCCATCTCTTAAAATTTAATTTTTATATTAATTTTGGTCCTTATTTTTATAATTGTTATTTGCTTTTTTCTTATCATTTTTTATTGAAACTTTTTATCTATCAAATTTGGTCCTCATTTTTTTATTGTTACTTATTTTATTTGAAATAATTTATGAAATGTTAATTATTATTATTTTAATTTATTCACCTTTCATTTTTTTTAAAATTTTTTAGATTTGATCTTTATTATATTGATCTTTATTTATTTTATTTGAGATAATTTATGAATTTTTTTTTTCAATTTCATTCTCATTCAACTTTTTAATTTGTAAGATGTGTTCCTCATTATTTTAATAAACTTGAAAATTAATTAATTTATTAATAAATTATTTTTCAGTTCATTTTCCATAACACAAACAAATACTGAAAAGTGTTTTCAAGTTCATTTTCCATAACACTGTCAAACATCGAAATTCACTTTCCAGGAATTTACTTTCCAGGAATTCACTTTCCAGGAATTCACTTTTCGTGGAATTCACTTTCCAAAAGGAAACCACTTTCCAGCAAACAAACAGGACCTTAATTAGCGGACCGGCCAGTTCATGTTTAGTGTCGGTTTCAGATTACAAATATTTTTTAACTTTTTTTTTTGTTAAAAAATATATTAAAATAATATATATTTTTAAAATAATTATTTTGACATCAGTTCAGTGTATGAAAATAATATAAAAATTCTATTTTTTAATTTAAAATAAAAATAAAAAATATTTTATTTTATTTTCAAAAATATGCTGAAAGAAAAGGCGTGTCGGTCCTTCAATCAGAAAATTGCCAATGTCGTTCACTAACTAGCAATAAAATGGGCCGACAAAACACAGCAATTATGACCGCATGATCGCTGAAAGCTCGTGGGGTTGTGGGCCTTTGTATTTTTTTAGTTATGCCGTGTTTCATCCTTCGATCAGGTCCACGTAACGTAAACGCTTTCCATCGTCCTTTTTTCTATAATAGCTTGGCCAGTGCTCTGCGTTTTTTTAGTAATTTGCATGGAGTCATTGGGCTTCTAAGAATCACGGTTTCATAGTGAATTTAATTGTTGCTTGAGGGTTTCTTTTAAATTATAATTTATTTATTTATTTATGCGTGCGTGTAAAAAATACTTGGTCATATTTATTATAATTCTCATATGTTTGAAAAGCTGTGGGATTGGATGTGTCTCGGATACAACTTGGTGTCGCCATGCAAGGAGTTTTGAAGGGTCCATACTTTGTCAAGAGCTTCAGCGAGGCGCGTGGTAATAGGAACCGTGTCGCTCACCGGCCAGCGCTTGACAGGTGGAGTTTGGTGTCGGTGAAGGTAGAGATGCCATTGTATATGCTTCCCTGTCTCTGCACCTCCTGTTTGTTGGGGATGCCATTTTCTGCGGTCTGAAGACAAAAACTTGGAGCTAAAAGTTGAAGCATACACACACAATTTCAATGGAGACATTAGGGATGCTTTAACTCCAAGTCAAATTCGGAAAGCTTAATTCAACCCTGGAGCACGGGGCTCCTTCGACAAGGATGTTTCGGCTCCTATAAAATATTCCACCATGTACAATATGGATTTTTATTACCAAGACTCATCAGCTTGAAGCACACGTTTTCTCACAAGGTTAGGGGCAGCCCGTCTTCACGTGTCCCAATACCAAGAGTTGTCAAAGAGCTTGTGGTGCATTTGTCTTTTTTACAGAATAGGAGGGAGAGCCTCGCTTTAATTTGTCAACCTGTTGCTGACGGATCAATTTCTACAATGAAGCAGCTGCATATTCGAGCAATTGAGTAGCCGAGCTCGTGTTTGTGGGTTATTGTTTTGCACCCTCAACAAGGATCCACCCCCGTTATTTACTCTTGTCACAGGCTCACAGCACCAATGCAATGAATGATGACTTGTCGAGCTTCACGTTCTGTGTTCTTTTGTTGAGGCAAAAGAAAAGTTCTGTAGGGCTCTTGATCCAAATTAGGGAATTCGATCGATCAGATGGACACCAGTGATTCAGAGAGTGGGGGGAAACAGTTTGTGACTAAATAACTTCGATCATTACTTTGCCGCATGCAAGGCAACGGCATTCGATATTTTAGATGTGCATGCGGCACATGTTGCCATTGTCATGTGAATAATTTCTAATACCAAAAACACAACGGTTTGCTTCGTTAATATAGCATCTTTCCAAAGCAGGAAGGAGCTCAGAAATCTCTATGGTACTAATTAGTGATTGCTGCAAGGGTCGAGAAAATGGTGTTTTTGCCAAAATTTTTAGCCGTGCCTCTACACCAGGCAGACATCCTACATCCTAAATGGCACCAAAAGGGTGCATTTACAAATAATATTTCATTTCCCGGCCTTCTTTGGGCGTAGAATTATGCTGGTCATCCTACATTTAGAATTTCTTTCAAGAATATGGGTTTAAATGGCGTCTACATCCTCTCAAGGCCCTTATACGTGGCGTGAGCCCAGAAAACCCTCCCCTCGGCTTCTTATACTTGGTTAGCGAAGGATCAAGAGAATTTGAAGTTCGCAATGGAAGGAATAAATACGAAAGGCAAAGCCATGGACTCACATGAACTAAATCTAAACATGACACTGACACATTTTATATACAATGCCACTATAGCATGGCATGGAGTTTGCAGAATAACACGTATTAACTTCACGGGTTAAGAACACTTCAAATTTCATTTACAGCTTTCAAGTTTTTCGCCCAAGTCCAATGTAGGCTCTTTTAAGCCAGACACTTAAATCATATACAATAAAAAACTGAAACAGAGATAACTACAGAAAATATGGGGTGAAAAATGAGACTAAGGAAGTGGCTCTTACTATGAAGTTAGATGTCCGTCCTGTTCCACGTTTTCTTTAACTGCTGTATGGTGGTCAATGCTCGAGAGCAGCAACACGTTCTATGGATGAAGTTACAAGTAATATAGAGCTTCATCGCACTCAAATCATCGAGTGCTATTTCTGACAAAGATGGTATGTGGAAGATTGCTTCTCGCTGATTCAGGACTTGCAGAAGCTATGCCAATAGCGGTTCATCTTGCATGACTTTCAGCTGCCTTTTGGCATACACTGTGATTATAACTGTTGCAACCACTGCGGCACAGAAACCAAACAGTGTGAAGACTATTTGTGGAGCTGAGAGAGTGCGTCGGTCACTTGAAGCATCCGCTAAGGTCCGTATAAGGATCCCACTGCAAAACCAAAGGAGGTTCAGGAACGTTGAAGAGAATCCATGCCTGTGGTTAATAACCTAAGATTGAAACATGAAGACTGCATGAAAAGAATCACATATCTATGAGAAAGCAGCAGCCTTAGCTCCAAAGTGTGAAAGAAATTGTGTAACTAATAATACCATCGTGTAGTACACCACACTACCCAGCATGGTATATCCTCTCGTTGAAGTGTACCGACCTCATCTAAAGTTCCGAAAGTGAAAATGGAAAGAAACGAGGGCCAAACTCATGCCTTGCGCTCTGGTTTGACCAAGGTGAAAAACCCCTTGGTTTAGCTGCTAAAGTCCTCCATTAAAGGTCAAAACTAATGAGCACCCTGCTAGAGTCCCCCATTAAAGATCAAAACTAGGATGCACATAATGCGAGCCATATAGCGCGAAAATGCCTCTTATATGGAGCAAAGCAAGTGTCTTTTCAAAAATGAAGGCTCCGGAAAGAATTAATAGATTTTCTTTCTAGAACAGTTACATTATAACATTGAAGAAGATGTTGATGAGGAGTTGAAGGAGCTGGGGATTTAAAAAGATTTTTGGGGATTGTGATTTAGCCTCATTAAGCTAAAAGATCAGGTCATTTACAGTAATTATTAAAATCATTATGATGCACATTTCATTAGGGTGGTGGGGAAAAGGATTCATAAAATAATCAAGTGAGAGCAAGGGACTGAGTGTACAAGAGCTACTTTCGGAAACCAATTAATGAGAGTTTTGGTTGCAAGATTTTGAAATAAGTGCAAAAAAGTATATATTTTCCCGTGAAGGAAGGGCATGCCTATCTCATCCTTCTGGTGTCTAAGGCCGACTTGAGTTGCAACGTATATTTTTCCCTTTTTAAGGTTAAAAGGTGAAGACTTGAACCACAGACTCATCCCATAACTGAAATGGTAATTAATCTATGAAATAATTTTCCCAAGAATATTGCTTTGGGAAGAGATCAAAACAAATAGATAACAACGGAAAATCATTTTACTAAAACAACAAATCACATCACTTCATTCATATCTGCCTGTCAAAAGAAGTCAGATGTAATCTGACCTGAAAATAAGAAACAAAAATATTGGACACTGTTTCATAGATATGTGAAAAAAGAATACTATAAAATGTAAAAATCTAATATGAAAAGAAAATGTTTGGAAGCAGAGGCACACGAAAATGAAATGCTTTATGCAAAGGCGAGAGGATAGTTCTTACGTATAGATTGAAACAAATATCTCTGGCACCATTCCCACCATCGATCCCAATAAGTAAGGACCATACTTAACATGTGTTGCAACAGCACAGTAATTATAAAGAATATATGGAAATGGAGAAATCCTGATTAGAGTCACAGCTCGAAACTGATGAAACCAGTTTCCTTCACCAGCTGCTCTCAAAATAGCAGCTCTTTTTGGATAATTGTCTAACCACCCCTGTGTCATGTAATTCAGAATCACATTAGGCTCACGTAGAAGAGAAAACAGATATAGCTAAATTACAAACACATGGCACATGGTTCATACTTGAATTTTACGAAGGAACAAAGAGCCAATTAAATATGGAAGTGATACACCGACAGCAGCTGCAGTTATTATTAATAGGAATCCAAACCCATAGCCAAATGTCATCCCAGCCACCCACATAGATGGCGATGATGGTAGAAGTAGAGCGGGGAACAATGCCACAGAGGCAAAGAGAAGAACTGCCAGTACTGGAGTGCTAAATGTTCTTGTCTCCCAATTTATGATAGGGATAATCTCCTGAAAAAATTCACCAGTCAGGTACAGAACAAATTGAAATCTGCAAGAATATCCCATAGATATCCAATAACCACCATGAACTTCTCGCAACACTTTCTGGTAGAGAACAGTAATGTCATAATCCTATGGTAAGTTTATAGTGGGATTGGTTGAAGTGAATACTGCAGAGCATCCATTTAGAATCAAATTAAAGAAAACAGATATCAGAAAAGGAGCATCTATTAGATGTAAGGAGTAGATCGTGTTCTAAAGCAATATTGCCTCCATTCTCAGAAAGAAGACGCTAAAAATAAGAAATGACGTACATGAAATACATCAATAAGACTAAGATTTTAGAACAAAGAATACTCGGACTGAGCATATATATGTGTGTGCGCAAGCACGTGTGTGTGGTTGCAATATAACGCTACAAACATTTAAACACAACAGTATACAAGACAATCTATCTCATCAAATACACTTAAAGGGAAAACACTTATCTATATCTCATAATGTAAAACAATTCGGCAGAATCCATAATTTTTAGAGACATGCACATTAAGAAGCAACATAAAACACCTCCTTTCTCACTGAAAGCCTACCCTTATCTCTGATTTTGTGGGGCAAAAAACACAACAAAAGCTTCAATTGCACGGCAATATAATAAAACCCAGAATCAAAAACAAATTGCACTACAAAACCCATAAAAAACATATCAAAACTAACAAACAAAACCTTGTTGATTTGTGAAAAACAACAAATTCCGAGAAACATGTGATGAGAATCATCAGTTTACAGCGAACGAATCCAAATCACATAAACATTAGCAAAACTAAAAAAAAAAAATTCAGATAAAAATCAACCAAATTCCCGATCCACTGAATTCCACAACACAAACAAAATTGAAACCGCAGAAGGCATAAGACTTTCTTATAAAAACTGACCTTATCCATAAAAAAGGGGCCAACCCACATGACACAAGCAGCAGCCAATAACCCAAAAAAGGTAAACATCAAAGCCATCTTAACCCAATACCAGAGCACAGACCATCCAAACCCCCAATAAAAACCACAAAGATTACACCTTTCACCAGCCCCATTCTCATCTCTCAAATTCACATAATCCCCTTCGCTATTGTCTCCATCATCAATTTTATCACCCTCCATTCTCATTATTAGCTCCGGCACCACACTATCATCCTCATAAAAAGTCATTGAGTCCAAAACCCTAAAAACAGATAAAGTTTGTAACTTCCTGTTTGGTTCCCAAGAAGAATGGAGAGGGGAGAGTTTTTCAGGTGATGGTGATGATGCTCATAATGGGAAACAGAGGAGATATTCGTTGATGAAGAATAATTGAGGGAATAATCAATTAAGCATATAAACTAATAAACAGAGAAAGGAAACAGACGCTGCTTTGGTGTTTTTTCTTCTCTTTTTTTTCCCTAAGGGACCCTTTAGTTTGTAAATAGAAAATTCAAGATCCTCAATCCATTAGAAACATGACATTTTTCTATCTATTTATCATTAATTGGGTGATCGAATGGCTTAAATTTCCCTTTAATTGAAAATAGAAGGGTTATTTAATTCGATTATAAGGTTAGGGACTTGATGTGATCAAATATCTAACACAGAGGATCGATAAAGATTTTTAGTCTTTTCCGTTATATCAGCTTTGTCGTTATAATTTTTTTTTCTTTTTAGCGTCGGAATTTACACATTAACCATTAAAACGTTGCCGTCTTGAGGCTTTCCAGTTACAGTTTTCTTATATGTGGTCATGTGGGACCTGGCCAGAGAGGAACGCTGTCGTTGCGGGATCCTTATGGTACGTGGCGTGGTGTGAGTGGGTGTATTGATGACGTGGAGCGTGTGTTTGTCGTGGTGGTGACTTCAGGGACTCTGTTGAGATTTGCTTGACGTTGGGTTTATGGAAAGCAGCTAAGGCACTGCAGGAAGTGACTTGTTTTTAAAGCAACTCGAACGCAAACGCACCAGCTTTCGCAAAGCTAAATAGTTATTTATTTATTATATTTATTTTTCATGTTTATGATACAGTAGCTATATTAATAATTAAAATATTTTTTTCATTACTAAAGTGTTATTTATATACATTTTTTAAAAATATAAAAAAAAATACACAACCGATATAACTTGTGTAAGTGTTGTTCTACTGGAAAGTTGTAATTTCTCTACTTTAATGTTTTTTCGGAAAATACAAAGACTTTTAAAAGCACTACAAAACAAGACTGAAAAAAATGTATATGATAATTATATACAAGAAAATATAATTATCTATATATCTTATTTAGTTATCTTAAGAAAATTATGATAAAATCTTAATCAATTTATTTTATTTTTAATATATAAAGCTCTTATGGTAGGCTTTGGTCTTGCTTGACGGGTGGAAGTGTAGGGAAAGAGCATCGAGGGTGTGACACGTGTGATAAGGACATGCCACAATCTGGAGCATTTGGGCCAAGTCAGAGTTGTTTAACATTTTATTTCGCCTAGAGTATAATTTATTAGAATATTTTTTTTGATACAATGTTATTAAAAATAAATTTTTTAAAATAAAAAATAAATTATTTTAATATATTTTTAATTAGAAAATATCTTTAAATGCAATTTTTATAATACTCCAAAATAGATATTAAGTGTGTGTGTGTTTGGGGCAATGATGCAATCATTGTTTCATGAGATTTTTTTTTAGATTTATTATATGTGTCTATAAGTGTTTTGATATGTTGATATAAAATAAAATAAAATATTTTAATATATTTTAAAACAAAAAAATATTTTATAAAACACCTCAAATTTCAGAGGAGGGATATGTTGCTTAGGTATTTTATAAAATCTTACAACTATTACTAATTATATATATATATATATATATATATATTGAACTTTTAAGGGTAAAAAAATCATTAAAGTTTTCTAATCATGAGAATTTGTTTTCTCAAATCATCTTCTATGATTCCGCTTGACATGATAATGTAGACTGTAGAGTGCAATAACTACTTACAGCTTGGAGTTAGTTTTTAAATATTCTCATCAAAAACTATATTTAGATTCCTAATCACTCCCTTGTTGTCCTTGGACTATTTTTCATTTATATTTAAATTAAAAAAAAACAGGGAAGAATAGTATTAAAATAAAATAAAAACGTAAACTAGATAGTAGTGGACAATTGAGACATTGATCAACACAATATATCATGTCTCAGTCAAGAGAAAGTTTGATTAAAAGACAGTAAGGTTGTAATGATTTAGAATTAAACTATAGTACTACAATAAACTTTTTAAAAGCTTAGGGAACATTGGATTTTTTTTAATTAGTAATCATTATTTTTAACATGAATTTATTTTTATTTATTTTAAATTATTTTTTCCCTTCAAATTTACCCTTTAAACTGTTATTTTTATGTGAATTTATTTTTCTGTTAATGTTTTCTTACATCCTCAACCTACAATACTGTGTTGCTTTTTGGTCGTTCTATTTACTGTGGTTGCATATTTTTTTCTTCCTCTTTTGGATTCCAAAAAAAAAAAACACTTCCTTTTATTTATCACGTGAAATAAATCTTATACAAATATGCCTTCCACGAATCTCTCTCTCTTCACAATCTCATACATAATAAACTCTTGATCAATACAATTGACTAATTTGGCCTTTTCATTAATTAAAAAAAATACTTTATGGGTTTATTTTCTAAATTTGCCAAGTTATTGTATAAGATAATTTAAGTTTCATGGCTAGCTAGAGACTTGTATTTTGGTTTGTAATAATGCAAGGGATTCCAGAGAGAGAGAAAGAGAAATCGAGATTGAAGAGAAGATGTGATTGCCATTTAGTGGTGTTTTTGATATATTATACACGAGACCGTTATAATTTTTATCATTTAAATTTTAAAATTGTGTTGATTAAAAAATCAATGGAGATAAAGTGAAAAAAATAGATTATTGATTTTTTTTAAATTAATGATAATGTTACATGGACATTTTTTGTATATAATTTCACATAATTAAATAAAAAACGATAAATTTATATGATATAATTAAAAAAATTATAGCTTATGAGATAAAATGTATAAATTTTTAAGTACAGTTTGTTGCGCAAGCATAAATAACATTTTTTAGAATAAAGGTACAACGTTATAAAAGATCATAAAAGAACGCGAACTAGATAACATGCGGATCATTGAAAAAAAATGTATGTTGACATGAAAAACGAAGCCAAAACCTTTCCTTAAAATGTGACATTTAATTTCCCTGCTAATTAAATCAAAGACTAACAAAAGTAGATAAAATTTAATAAAAAAGAAAATGAAAAATTATAATAGATGCTAAAACAAAAATAAAAATTATTAAATGATTATTAAAGAAAATACAATAAGGATAAAATACAAAAAAAAAGCAAAAAAAAAAAGAAGAAGAAGAAAAAACGGAAAAAAAAGGAGCTGTAATCATAAAATAAAAACAAAATAAAAGCAAAAAAAGCTAAAACAAAATGGAGGAAAAAAAAGAAGAAAAAGAAAAATTAGAAAAAAGAAAAAAGGAGCAGTAATCATAAAATAAATAAAAAAAATCAACAAAAACAAAAAAAAATAAAAAAAATAAAAATAATTGTTGAAATCTACATTGCACTGTGTCTGAGTGCACAATGCAAAATCCTACACGGTTTATATGTTGTATAATAATTTGTTTGAGATGTTGTTTTGGAGGTAAGGAAACCACACCCTCTCAAAAACATGTTTTGTGGTTGTAGATGAGTGATTAAAATATCAATTATCTCATGTTTTTATAAGGGATGCATATTCCGACTCGAATTCAAGATCTGCTGTGCAGACCGTAAACTCTCTAGTATCATGCGATGTCCTTTGAAAACTTGATATTGTTCTTCAAATGTGTTTTTAAAAGTTCTTGAATTTTATTTTTTTATTTTTAGTATTTTGAATTATTTTGATATCCTAAAAATATTTATTTTAATATATTTTTAAATAAAAAAATTAATATTTACCGCAATTACAAACATCTTGAAAAAAAGAAAAACGGAAGAAAAAAGCCTTGTTTGAAAACAAATAACAAGGAGAACAGGGAGTATATATTTAGTAATACCATCCTACGCTATTGGAGACTCTTTGTTGGACTCTTTATTGGCCATAGCTCAAAAAATGAGTGTAGTAAACAGTAGAACGCTGCAGATTCAACGCCCAGAAATCTCCCTATTTTATAACCAAAACATTTCCCACGTTCGCAAATGTTGTAATAATCACCTTTCAGTTTTGATCCCAAGTCGCCCCTTCAAATCTTTTTCAGGTCTGTAATTTTCTCTGAGTGGTTTCTTTTTTCGAATCATACCAGTCCCTTAAATCCTTTTTGTTTTTAATAATTCTACTATTTGTTCAGATTTGCGATCATTGGGTTTTTCAATTTCATCAAACCCGAATCTTCATTGTAAGTTTCTCCTCAGCTCTGTCTTTGCAATCCATTATTTTTTGTTCTCTTTTTGGTTCGGATGCATGTAGTTGTTTATATTTGACAGGCGGAAGTTCAAGATTCTTAGTGAGCAGATGTGAGTCCCAGAAGTTCTCTGATTCTTTGGAACCGGATCCTGCTCAGAATTATGTGACCGAATCAAGTCAGGTGCTTGCAGATATTGATTATTATTTTTGTTTTTAATTAAAATTTAGTGGGTTAGTTTGCATTGGATATCCTTATGTTTCCAAATTGTCTAACATTGGCAAAAGGATAATGTTAAAGTTCTATTAAAGTTTGAATCTTTCATCATCTACTTCTTGGCTTAGGATCTCTTTGCAGCAATCTTGGTGAGACTAACATATTGGGGTTGGGTGTGTATGGTGCTTTGGTTCACATTGCTATCACTCATAAATAGCAAATTAGCCAATAGGTGAGTGTTAGTTTGCTTGCAATCTACTCAACAATAGTCAACAGTAGTGCACAGAAGAAAGGCTGCAGAGCTCAACAGGGGCGAGCAGAGTTTGGTTCAACCCCAAAAAACCAAAACTAATCTTCCTAATTTGATCCATAGATTTCTTTTGGGTCCTTAGATGGGATTCTAGACACTCGATGAAGTTACACTATTTTTTAAATACTCATCTGACGATGTTTGTTCATGACTTATTTCAGTTGGCAGAGCAGGAGGCTTTATCCATAGTGGATGTGTTGAAGCAATCAAATTCCCTTTTGCCTCACGCAGTCCTTGCCAGTACTTTGTTGGCTCTTGTGTACCCCCCCTCTTTCACTTGGTTTACCACCAGGTCATTAAATTTTAATTTGAATTAATTGGTGGAAAATATTCTGTAATAAGTTCAGAACAGTGGTGGGGATTGATGGTTTAATTTTGACCACCAGTTACGAGAGCTAAACCAGCTAATGATTAAGAAGGTTCATGCATTTTAAAAAATCAGTATAAACAGAACCAAGTAAACTTTTCCATAGGTTGTATGCACGTAATTGTTCCTTTTTTATCTCGTTGCATACATAATCGTTCCTTTTGGTCTAATTTCAGGTATTATGCTCCTGCATTAGGGTTTTTGATGTTTGCAGTTGGGGTTAATTCTAGTGAAAAGGATTTTCTTGAAGCGTTCAACAGACCAGCAGCTATACTGACTGGGTATGTTGGCCAGTTTGTTGTGAAGCCAATTCTTGGATATCTGTTTGGTATAATTTCAGTGCCAGTTTTTGGGCTTCCTGCTCCAATAGGTAAGATTGTATATACCTGATTTCCAAAATAGTTGAGAGTGTACCAACGCTTTTGTGAATCTATGTATCAGGTGCCGGGATCATGCTGGTATCTTGTGTCAGTGGGGCTCAACTTTCAAATTATGCCACGTTTCTGACAGACCCTCCCATGGCTCCTCTAAGCATTGTCATGACATCAATGTCCACGGCTACTGCAGTTTTTGTTACCCCATTATTATCACTATTGCTCATTGGAAAAAGACTGCCTGTTGATGTGAAAGGAATGGTATCCAGTATTATGCAGATTGTGGTTGCTCCAATTGCTGCAGGCTTGCTTCTAAACAGGTGATATGCTCAATCCAAACAATTGTTTTTTTCACTGTTGTTGTGAGGTGTGCTTATGCCTCTATTTATTTGTAACAACAGGTTGTTTCCACAGATTTGTAGTGTTATTCGGCCAATTTTGCCACCACTATCAGTACTAGTGACAGCTTGTTGTGTTGGAGCACCACTTGCTATTAATGTTGACTCTATTATGTCCCCTTTTGGAGTAACCGTAGTATTGCTGATTTTTGCATTTCATCTATCGGCATTTGTAGTTGGCTATTATTTCACTGGCTTTGTTTTCCACAAGGCATCTGACTTAAAAGCACTGCAAAGAACAGTATCCTACGAGACAGGTACCACCTTTGTTTTCATCTTGGTTATTTTGTTGTGGATCATACTCTTCTAGCTTACAACATTCTCCTTTACAGGAATGCAGAGTAGTCTTCTAGCTCTCACACTTGCTAACAGGTTCTTCAAAGATCCACTTGTTGCTGTGCCTCCAGCAATCTCTGTAAGCTAAAACTTCACATTTCTTTTTCTTGTATTACGATTGCCTTTTCATAAAGAAATCTGGTGCAAACTGTGGTCGCTAATTTTGCAATGAACAATGATTTCTATTATAAGTTACATTATATGTAATAATCCTCTATGGTTATCTTTGAGGTTGAATGTTAATGAGTTCATGCCAGAGTCTGGTCCCACTTTCTCACTGAAGCAACCATACAAGGGAAAGTTAATCTCCATTTTTATCACTGATTAATCCTAGACCTAGTTCTTATGTATAATCATAACAAAGGAGAGTAACTTTTTCATTATATTGCATTGATACATGACAGAAGCCTCAGCCACGGAGGCATTGCCCTTTATTCTTATTCTTCTTATTGGATCCAGAGCATTTTGATTGGCAAATTGTTCATGTTACACTTTTTTTTTTCTAGGTTTTCCCACACCAATAGCAATTCAAGTTGTATCACATGCTTTACATAAAAAGATTAGTACCAATGATTTAGATCTGGGTTGTTTTTTCTTTATATTGTTAGGTGTCAATACTCTCTTGCAGAATTCTGATAAATATATGCTGTTTCCGTGACTGCAGACAGTAATCATGTCTTTGATGGGATTTTCTCTTGTCATGATTTGGGCCAAGAAGAAAGAATGACACTTGAACTGGAAACTGCTTTTGCAAATCACAAGTATGTCCTTGTTGGGTGATCAACCTCATAGCAGAGGCAAGAATCAGAAACAGCAGCAGTATTTTACATGTGATGAGTAAGGAGCATAATCTAGAAGGGCATTTTAATGTGATGAATAAGAATAAGAATTAGCATTAGCATGTGTGTAATAGTTTGTCGATTCAGTTAAGAGTAGTTAGTAGCAGGCAGTTAGTATAAAGGGAGGGGGGGGGGGGGGGGATTGAATAAGAGTTTCTTCTCTGTAACTGCAGAAGTTCTCCCTACGCTACTTCTCAATCTCTTTTCTTACTATCAATCTTCATTGTTAATGACTTTCCTTACCAATAAAAATGCTTCTTGCTCACCATGATGAACAATAATAGGATGAGGGCTCTGGAGGAGCACGACAGGGGCACAAATGAAGAAATCAGAACAGAAATTAAGATGCAAGGGACTGAATTGCACAAAAAAATAGAACAATTACAGCTACAAATTAATACGGTATTGACGACCTTGAATTCTTTCAAGGCTAATCAGAAGGAAACCATCTTCCTCGTTGGAATGGAGATATTATGGGAATTCAAGAAGGCACAGAGCAGGGTGAGACATGGCTTTGCGAAAGTTGGGACTGCCTCATTTCTCCAGGGAAAAACCTTGTGGTTGGATAAGCGAAGGTTCCTTAAGATGCATGTTGGTCAATGAGTTGAGATTGCCTTTTGGCACTTGGAGTGAAGAGTTGAGATTTAGCACGAAGGGCTCCTCCTGGTGGGAGGAAATGATTTGACTAACTGGGATGAGTTCTCAAAGTCGGTTTGTATAGGATTTGACAATCAAAACGACGTAGTGGGGAGTTAAACAAGTTAGAACAAGAAAAGAGTGTATAATTAAAATATCCAATTAATTTGTCCATTGAGCTTCACGAATAAACAATTCACGTAATTATTTTTCTTTAAATAAATAACTATTATTATCAAATTTAAGCATGTTCTGTATACTTTTGGCTGGAATCAACATTATTAATATATAAATCCTTCACTATTTTACATACTCAAATCCTAATAATTTATCAATTAGAGTTGAAAGAAGTACATACATTCATGATAGCACACCAACCATTATATTTGTCTTACATTGCTTTTATTTTATCACATATAGAAATGTTTTTATGAATTCAACTAATTTAACATGCCAACAGCTTCCTAGACCTTTCAAATATTTCAATGATTCATTTAAATATTTTAATGATTCATAATTTTAATGAATTATAAATTTGTTAGACCATAAATAATTTTGTCAAGTCTCTAATACCCTCACCAACCATTGAGTTTTTCATTAAAATAAATTACTGAGTCATTTTTGTTGCATTAAAACAATTTCAATACCTGTAAAAGGTATCTCGTTGCATTCAAACAGCTTCAATATCTTTTCACTAAAATAGGTTATGGATCATTTTTTAGCTTTACCATTCAGGTTCATGAAGAACAAGAAAAGCTATGTTCTCTCAAATACTCCTATTATTTTTACTCTTCATCATATCCTCACATGATTGTTCCAAACTTTTAATTCTACCTTTTTTTTTATAGCTTTACTTGTTATTTATAAACCTGATTAGGTCACAATGATGCAAATGTTTATAAGAGAATACCAGTTCTCATTCTTTGATTTAATATATGGATATTCTAATATTTGATTTATTTTATATACAAATGTCAATTAATTACATGGTGGAGCTTTGTATCTTGTAAATATGACCGCACAGTTATTCTATCTTGTAAATTAAATATCTTCATTTATAATCTGTTTCTCTTAAATTTTATTTTTAAAATTAATAAATATTATTTATTTATTTATTAGCACAAGTAGCTCTCAGTTTATTTAATTACTCGTGTGCATAATTTTTATTAACCACAGAAACACGTTGAAAAAACCTGCACAAATGTTTTTCTGATAAAAAAAATAAAAATATTTAAACTGAAGCAAATTACGAGGTAATATATATGTAGTTTGTGAAATGTCTTTTGCTTAAAATAGTACACAAAGAGTCCCCTTTTACCCGTAATGAAATTGCTGGAGTCACTTCAGTTCCATCACAAAACAAAAAGGCTGGTCTAACCTCAACTAGGGTTTACTCTAATATTCGTTGTCACACTAACTTTTTGAGCTTCCAGTAAGTCATCCTCCACTCGATCATCCTTCAAAAACTTGAAAGATGTGCAATGAATCATCAGAGAAATGGGTGAAAGAGAGAGACAGAATAGCCCTCGTAGTCTTCTATATCACTTTCACTGCTCAGTGCTCATAATCTATCGGAAATTAAATGCCACACTGCTCCTAATGTCAAATGTATCTGACAAGGTTCCACTGCACTCTTATCTGTGAAAGAACTACGGCCACAGATATTTCACTCTGAACAGCACCGAAATTATTTGTGTGGTTTTGGATTAGAGCTGTGCGAAATGAGGGAAAGGTTTGGCTGCATTCTGAATAGACACGAAGTACACGAGAATCCGGAAAACGAAACCCCTAGAAAAGAAACATTTTACTTCTGTTCCTGATATTTACTTGTGAGGCATTTATAAATCAGACTCGATCGGACATACAAAATTACTTCTGTTCCTGATATTTACTTTTGCCCAAAATTCAGGATTCAGACAGTTTTTCAGTCACAGGAACCTAGTTTTATGCCAGGTTGTTTTGGGATTGACCAACCTGACCTCTTGATTTTGCTCACAAAATATTTCTCTGCTGGCCAACTTCACCGAACCTACATTGAATTGGCTTGAGGCAGTCAATGCTGGGTGGATAAGAAAATGCCAACTGTTTGGTTCACCACAGTGCCTATCGAAATTTTAATATCTGCTGTTTTCATATTTCAGACCATCTCCTTGGTATTGTTGTTTAAAGTATTTCACATAATTCAGAGCATAATTAATCACTTGCATCCACAGACCATGATTACGATTTTATTAGACCTACGCTGTTTCTGTAGAGTATTTCAAATACCATTGCCACTTTATTGTAATGCAATTACAGGCTCCCCCTTCCTAGAGGGATAGATTTTGGATATGGAAAATAACTGGTATTTTTCCGAGTTGTGGGTATTATTAGCTCTTCAAGCTGCACTGAAAGGAAAAGGTAATGCCCTGCATTCCGTGTAGACAAGTCACCAGAAGAACATCCCAAGATTATCACACAGTTTCAAAGCCTGAATGTCAATATATTTTTCTGAAAGTAAAATCTCTGTTTTCCAGTTGTTGGAAGAGACAACTTTCCTTGATGATGCTATAAACTGGTTTCTAGTTCAAGCTCTGATAATATACATGCATTAACAAATTTACAGGAAGTAGCAAGCCATTATCCAGTGTTAAATGTGGTTATTTACCTTTTTTTATAAAGTAAATCGGATGAGACATGCCATGCTGTAAACCCTCGCAGTTCATGACAGAACTGGATTCTCACAAGAGCTAGAAGTCGGATGTGTTTTCTTTGGCTTGTGGTCTTGCGGGAAGGAGTTTTACAGTCAAAATGCCGGAATACTCTGTGCCGTGTTTACGATGACAGAAAACAACCACTATCTCTGGCGAGTTTACCAATCAGGGGATTAATTTACTCGGATCTTTCTAGTTGATTAACATTCATTTTTTTTTCAAAAACGGAAGATGGTCCACAACCGCAAGCTTTCTATTTTCCAACAATGGTGTCCTTTGAGTTAGTAAGTGTGATAAAATAGTTTTTCCCATTTTTTAATTAATTTTTTTGTCTCTCTGAACCAATCCATCTACGCCACCTGGATACATACCTGACTCACTATTTACCAAGGTCTCCCAGGTTTTTAAGTACATGATTGCTTTTTGACTGATTGCTGCTGATGCATACTTTCTGACCGTAAGAGTCTGAAATCCCAGAAAAGAAAGATCCATGGTGCGGCTTGTTTCAACTTAAAATTATGGCATTTTGACTTGATAGAAGATTATAAGCACATAGAACTCGTTAATGATCATGCGTGATTGTAGATTCCCTGTTGTTTTGTAGAAAATCTCGGCTGATTTTCTTTTTGTCAGTTTTCTTCTGTTTTTTCCAATCCCATCTTCAACTAATTAACGAAGCATGAAGTAATTGGCTAGTAATTTCTTTGACCTTTTCTTGACTCTGTCAACTATTTGTTATTTGAGGTGCACTGCATAACACACAGTCATCCTAATATCTTCATCACAGGATAGCTCATGTAAAGCACTTGCAGTATAGCATTGATAAAATACAGTTCTCGAAGCAATCCTTTTTCTTTCTTAGGATGTGTTTGGCACAAAGTTGACGAAGGGGAACAATCTCTTGTGCAGCCATTGCTCTTGTTTTGGTCCATTTTCAGGGAGAGAGAATTTATGAGGACGGTTGACGATACCATCGTCACCCCTCAGAGTTGCTATTACCAGCCAGCTTTATATGTTAGTTTCTCATTTCTCTCCTTCCCTTTTTCCCCTCAAAAACACACACAGGTATTATCTTACATTGCATTCACAGCAGAGGTGAAAATAGAGGTTACACTAGCAATGGAAAGGGAGTCTTATTTATTAGCAGATGCCAGGGATTGGATCAGATGTTTGATTATAGTGATACTACAGCTAGGGCTATATGGGTTGAGTTGGGAAGTTAAGATTGTTTGCAGGACAAATTAGGGTAACCATGCCTCCTTGATGTGTTCCAAGAACACTTGTCTTATCACTTAGTCGCTTTATCATTGCAGCTATTCAAGACGTCAAGCTTGAGTATCGAATTAGTTGCTGAATTTATAGAATCTCTCCTAGTTTCATTTTCAGGCTTAAAAAAGAAGCAGCAAATACTAGTGTCATTGAAGTTTTAGTTGAAACATAAACTTAATTCGACTAAAAAAGCAGAGAATCATTGGTAGTTTATTTTGCAAGTTGGCATACATATATTTTCCATCATTTACCATGATAATCATAACAAATACTACCAACCAAAATTCATTACATATTGTTGCTAACATAGAGAATAACAAAGGGAAGACTAATGAGAGACGGCTATAAAGAGAGTTTCTAGTCTGCACTATATATATTTTGCTAGTGTTTGTGTAAGAGAAGTAGGGTGTTGGAGGAGCGATCCAAGTGAGGGAATTTCTTTTGGAGTTCATACATCAAGGCCAAGTTTTCCTGGTGGAGAAGACTAGCTTTCTTCCTCAGCTTCTCGTTCTCTTCGACAATACTCCGGTTCTCTAAAAACAGCTTCAAGTTCTTAAGCTCCATGTCGTTCTTCCCCCACTCCTCATATCCTGGCCTCCTGCTTTACAAAAAGAGAGAAAACGACACGAGACAGCACATAAGTCATGCAAGAACCACCATACAGAAAATGAAAAATCAAAACACCGTAACAATTAAGGCTGTGTTATAAGCAGATGCTGTGTTTTTGCTTTCTGATTAAGTAGACATACCTGCAGGTGAGCCCACTGACTTGAACCTTACATTTCTTTGATCTTTGCCTTCTCTTTGAAGGGTGGAAAGGAGAAGGGAACCTCTCGACTCCGTCAGTGCACATTCTCCTCTAGCTCTCAAAGCTGATATAAAAGTTTCTGCTTCTGAAAATATGAAAAGAATGAGAGTTGAGAGAAGAGGGTGGGTGCCTGTTCCTATAAATAGAGAGGATCGAGGATTTGTGCCATGGAAGTGTGCATGATTAGCCAGGGCGTATGGTGGGCTGCAGGTGGGTGTGCGTTTGATGGAGGGATAGATTTATCCTCTGCAGCAATGATGTCATATTGGACTCATGATTGCAAAGGGGAAGCAGCCCCTTGAATCGATGATGAATGTGGAAGCTGGGGAGAGAGATCGAAAAGGCCCAAGATCATGGAAGCTTCTATATATGCTTCTCTTTGATAATCTCCTGCATGCTTAACCTTACAATAAAAAAAGAAGAATTATAGAGCCAATAAAGCGCGAGTATTATGCATGCTAACGTAGTTGATTTGAAAGAAAATCAGAGTCATTAATATTTGCTAACTACAGTTTATGTCTGAATGGTCCGCCTGAGATGCCACTTCATAGTTCATAGTCATTTCAGCAAGCATCCATGGATTGTTAGGTTGATTACAAGTGGCTTCTTGGCATCACCTTGTCTTATGGCCCCATTTCAAGCTAACTGAAATGAAGAGGGTATTTCGTTTTAAAAACAGTTTTTTTTTTAAAAAAAAATATATATTTTAAATTAAAAATATTTGTTATTTTTAGATATTTTTATGTGTTAATATTAAAAATAATTTTTAAAATACAAAAAAACATCATTTTAATATATTTCTAAACAAAAATCACTTTTAAAAACACAATAAATAACAAAACTAAACAAGCAATTAGACTTTTGGAGGTGTGGACCATTATTTACACGGGGATGTTGGCATCTTCATTTCGACGCTGTCCTCCTCCACTTTTATGTATCTCATCATTCTTAGTTTGAACACGAATATCTAAGAGTCAAATGTTACATTGAGGGCCTGGAAACCCCATCATCTCATCTCCTCGATGTTATTCTCTTCGTACAAATGATGCATGGCCAATAAATAAATAAAATATGTATATGCATGCCTTCTTTCTCATTAAACATTCCCGGCTCGAAACTCTTCTTAATCACATGTATTGTCGATGAAAGAAAGGTTTTTATTTCGCTATAAATAATTTTCACCATTCCAACTACTTGCATATCTTTTGCCTCGTCCACCGAATGATTATGGCTGCAATGATAGTAAATTGTTAATGCAGGTAGATGATTAGTCTGACATGTGCAATGGCAACAGCTACAGAAGAAGACCCGCTAATTAATCAGTAAGTCTTACCCGAGCAATAATATGGAGAGAAAGAAAATCAATGATAATTGCTTGGGTTGGTATGACATTCATCATCCTCTCGCCATAATTATTTCAGTTAGAGAATAAATTAATTATTAATTAAGTAACTAAAGCATCTTTTTTTGAAATGGTCTAGCATTTGCAGTTTTGTTTTTACAAAAAAAACCCTTTATACTCATAGTAGTATTCTAGTTTTATTTATTTATATTTTTTTTTATTTTAACATTTAACTTTGAATTGATCATGAATTATACCTTTTGATTTATTCTAGGTTGATTTCAATGAGGTTATTGTGATCTTGTAAATTGAGTCACATGTTTTGCGAGTTAATCTAAGTAGACTCTACTTTTTTTTTATCACTTGTTGTTTTTAAATTGATTTTATTTTTCATTCTCCACCTTTAACTACGAGTTTATTGAAAATTGAATTTCAGAATTTATTTTGTTATGTTTTTTATTGAGTTATCACGGACTCATGATCTTGGTTGCAGGTTTGACTAATTAATTTGGGTTGAATCAACTCATTTTTTGTCTAGTTTTTACAAGTTTATTATGAGTTTAGCAGATTAATTCACGTCATTTTTTTATTTCTTAATTATTATTATTATTTATCTTATTCTTTAATATTGTATTGATTGAAAATTTTACTTTATATTTTTTTTATATTTGTCTTACACGGAGGTTATCAGGATCATGATATGTGTTATTCATTTAACAATGTAGCTTGAATTGATCTAAATCGATGTAATAAATTGTCGTTTTAATATTATTATTCTAAAAAAAGATGATGTCTTCAAGTTACGTGAATCAAATTATGTTTTTGTTAACTGCACAAATTATCTTAAAACTTATCAAATCGACCAAACCACATCGTATTAATCTCCAGAAAGTTTTATTATTTTTATTACAAAAACAATAACAACACCTGAATATTGTATTGTATATTTAAAGAAAACATGATAAGACCTGTAGCGTAACCTAAGGTTAACTATCTCGTAAATACTAGCTAATCATCATGGTGGTGTGAGTGTAGAGAGTCTAGAGACTTGAATACGAAAAATATACGAAGGTAAAACATAAACGTATGCAATGCTTGGCAGTATAGAGGCGGCACATTCAATTCTAGCCCTAGCTAATCATGCAATATTTGAATGGAAGGAAGAGCCATTAATCGATCGAAGAGAGCGTGACTAGAACCACACTCACATCACCCTTCACTCATTTCTTCTTTTGCTACCAAAACATGCACTCTCGAGGCTACGTGTATCTGTGCACAATAGTCAACGATGAAATAAATGAAACTCTCCTCCTCTTCTCCTCCCTCTTCAAGTGCCCTAAGAACTTCCAAACCATTTGTGACGTTGCCTCTCGCACGCATCGATTATGATTGCTATCTTGGCGCGTGGAGGGTATCATGACAATTTCCTTTTTTTTATATATAATTAGAGTGTTCGAACAAATCAAGTTTATCTGCATCACAACTAACTGGGATCTACGTATCATTGTAATTTTGTTTTATTTTTTTTTGATGACCGGGGTGTCCGGGCCAACTTACTTGAACACCTTGCAAGCCTGAATGAATATGTAAGGCACCGCGGGATAACAGACGTACCATGCAGGGAAGGACCCGGAGAAATGAAAGAAGGTACCCTCCCACCCCACTTCCATTGAAACTCGAACCGTGAGTTCGAATGTGGAAGGACGTTCCTCTGCGCTACTGGACCACGAGACTTGGTGGTATATCATTGTAACTTGATAGAGGAGATTGTGGCTGTTTTATTGCTCAACTTGTACATTATGATATGTATACTTGAGTATATATATACGCGCGCGCGCGTGGATGGTAGCTAGGAACCACGATTTTGCTTTCTTTTTTTATTTTTCTCTCCTTTGTTTTTGATGAAAACAAGAGGTTGCTCTCCACAGGAAGCTAGCTACATGATTATAATAACCATGTGGCAACCGAAAATGAAAAGACTGGAAGCTTAATTACTCTACGAAAATTGGAAGTTGGGGCCATGATGGCTTGCTTGCTTGACCTTTATTAGCCTCCTGCTCGAGGGTCAATGGCTACAGAGCTGGCGAAAATTGATAGATGGTAGCGGTGGAAAGTTAAGTAGCTAGGCAAAATCAATTGCAATTATATGTGCACATTATTCAACTTTTAAAAAATAAAGTAAAAAAAAAACTAGGTTTTTGTTTCACACTTCCAAGTTCTAACCACTAATTTTATTGCCGCCACCACAACCATAACATCATCATCATCATTTCATCACCAGCATACTGTTTACATTGCTATTTAATGTTGTAGACAAAGTTATACGTAAACATTTTGCATATTTTATATAAAATAAATCCTCTAATTTAGGAGAAAACAAACTACATGAAGTTATCAACGTAAGATCTCCGGAGTTCATAAACTTAAACTACTCCGACTCGATCAAACTGAGATCCTAGAACAGGAATGGATCGTTATTTTATTTTATTTTATTTTATTCTTTCCTAAGCAAAGTGTTCCCATGCAGTCTGCAGCTCGGATCTCTCCCTCTCTGCTCCACCCTTCTTCGAAGCCCACCAGGCCCAGATTGGATTGCTTTAATTCATCCAGCCCATCAGACAGAAGGTCTGATGGAGAAAGTTTAGATAAGGCGGGATGGTAGCCCAGCCCTATATCCGTTCTTTTTTCTCTCTCTCCTCGTACAAGTTAAAAACAAACAAAGAAGGATAAATTATTTTTTGTAATGGTGGTTGCGGTAGTTTTTTAAAGTATTTTTCATGCTGAAATATATCAAAATGATATTTTTATTTTTTAAAATTATTTTTGACATCAGCACATCAAAAATAATCTAAAAACATCAAAACATATTCATTTAAAATAAAATAAAAAATGAAAAACATGAAACCAACGATTTAACTACAGTGCCAAACGACTCTAAGTGTGTGTCCAAATTATTATTTTTCGAGCATGCCTTTATTCTCTTAAACTCAAGCGCTTAACTTTTTTTTTTAAATAGCTCTTAATATATTTTAAAATGTTATTATAAAATTGTTAAAATAATATAAACAACTATCTAGTTATTCTATAGTTCTTAAGAAGATTAAAGTTTTCATGCTAATTTAGTAAATACTTTTAAATTATTTATATATCAATCCAATATGCATAATTGTTTCGAGTTTTATTATCAATACCGTCAGAATTATTAATATAGGTGCGTGGAAATGTTTAGTTCATGATAGTAATAAGTTTTAATTAATAAAACAACATTTCTAGCTAAACAATATATTTTTTTAAAATACATTAATGAGAAAACAAAGTTTCAATTTACAAATATGTTTTTTAAATTGTCATTAATTTTTATTCAATAAAACATACTATTGATAGCAAAAAAGGAGCACGTTACTTGTAAGAAAACAAAAGAGAGGAAGGTTTCGTGAATGATAAAAGAAAATTTCCACCAAAAAAGCACAGTTTTGTCTACAGAATGATTTTCTCACAAATATATATTTTAATTATTATACAATTAAATACAAATACTCTACGCCAACGTGCCGACAGTGCACTAGTGGGAGCATGGTCTGTTAAAAAAAGAACACTGAAAAGCAAAATCGATGTTCAATTGGTTGCTCTCTTCACCTTCTCGAAACTCTGAGCCTGTCGTCCATCACAAGTTTTTCCATGGGGACTCTCTCTGTTTTCTTACAAACCTTGGAGCGCAAATATCAGCTTTCAAAAATCAAAATAACAACCAGCTTTAATCTTTTTTTTAAAGATAAAACCACCAAAATAAAAGTTTGATGAAAGAATTCTCACAGTGAATCCATCAAGAGATGTGCTGTAATAATAGTAATAATCTGTAATAATAATAATAATGGAGACGCACCGGTGATGCTAGAACTTGCCTCGGGAAGAAGCGTGCGAACGAAGAGTTTGGCTCTCGAAAGGCAGGCCCCCCTCTTTTTTGAAAAAAGGAAAATACTAGAATAGAAACACACACTGGACCCACACCAATGAAACACGGGGTTTAAAATAATGACGTCATAATCAGATTAGAATTTATTCGGACAGCTAAGATTTGCTGTGCTACGATAATATGATGTAATAATATATGCGTTACTGGCCGACATTATAAAAAAACAAAAAATAAAATAATAAAAAATGTGGGTGGTGCTGTCCCTTGGAAACTATCATAATAATAATAAAAAAAAAACACACACAGCAAGAGCGTGGTTCAATGTTCTTTCTTTCTTTATTAACAACCTTAATGGACTCAAAACTCTGAGTTTTGGGTCACCTTTCAATCCTCCTCCAAAGCCTCACTCTTTCAAATTCCTAAAAAATAATCTCTTATCTTAATAGAATCCCTAATTTCTTCTCAATCGTTGATTTAGAGCAGTCATTAGTGAACGAAAACAGACACGACACGCAAACAGAAACTAGAGAGCGTCCGAAAGTTTCGATTTTTTTTCCAGGTATGGAATCTAATGAAGCTTTTCATGCTCTGCGTCAACAGATCGTGTCTTTCCTTTCGATCTTCTTATTTTGTTCCTTGATGAAAACATTTCTCCGGATATATCGAGTGATGTCTTTGCCGTTGTTCCCTTGTTTTGGCGTGGTAGCCGTTTGAACCTTCATCGTGAGGAATCTGAACGGTCCAGATTTTACTAGTAAATAGTATTTAAGTAGGTGACGGTTCGGATTGTCAGTAATTAATTAGAGAGGAGTTCTGGATTTTTAATTTTTTTACGGTATCCTTTTCCTTTAAAAAGTAAATATTGTCCTCTTGGTTGAGGGGTATAAAGAGAGTTACGCGGGGTCATTTGTGTCATTCTGTGGTTGCACATTTATTGAGGAGCTTGATCTTTCCTGGGAATTCCGAATTTTCCTGGGTTTATACCCCCGGACTACTCTTTATCTCCTTAAATACCCCAATATCACACTCACGTCTCCGTTTCCTTAGCAAGCAGTGAGAGGGTATATTGGTCAAGTGATTAGCATCATGAACCATAAAATACATAAAAACAACAGCTAGCACCTCTGTAGTAAAATGACACAGTAATTATTAGATTGATAAAACACGCAAAAGATACGATCTCACTTTCACTCTCCTGAGATTCTTTAAGTACAGTGAGATTACAAGAAATTGTTTGAAAGTCCTAACCCTAATCGTTGTGTTTGGCTGATCGTAGAAAATAAAGCATGGGCTCTGAGCAAAACGATGGCACAAGCTTCCCACCTGCAGAGCCAAAGCTTTGTGTTAATGGATGTGGGTTTTTTGGTACGGCTGCAAGCATGAACCTTTGCTCCAAGTGTTACCGTGACCTTCGTGCTGAAGAAGAGCAAGTTGCCTCTGCCAAGGCTGCCATGGAAAAGACACTGAATATCAATTCAAAACAACATATTGACTCTAAGGTTGTTGTCGGTGCCGCTCAAGCTGTGGTGGCGAATTCCGTGCGGTCAGATGTGTCTGCTGAAGGTTCTTCGTCAGCAGAAAATGTTGTTGCTGGTGGTGATCAGGTGCCATCAAAGCCGGCAAATAGGTGCTTTAGCTGCAATAAGAAGGTTGGTTTGACAGGATTCCATTGCAAGTGCGGTGGCACTTACTGCGGGACTCATAGGTACGCAGAGAATCACGAATGCCTCTTTGATTTCAAAGGTGCTGGCCGTGATGCAATCGCGAAGGCAAATCCTGTGATTAAGGCTAATAAGGTGGAGAGGCTCTGATCCGGGTCCTTGGTGGACTGGTGAATCTGGTATCGCTCTTTATTTGGGTCCAGTGTTTTTTCAAGGTTTGGGTTTTAATTAGGAATTTAGATTTAGCTGGTTGATAATGGTTGTTTCTTATACTGGTCTGGTGGGGTGTTTTACGGGGGATGGTTAAGGTTAGGAGGAGAGCTCCAGGTGAATGTATTTGGGGGTTGTGGATGGTTGATTCCATAATAAAATGGACCGATGGATTGATAGTTGCAATTTGCTTTGTGTGGCTTTCCTCTTTCGTTACTCATAAAAGTCGTATCTCTACTAAATGGGCTATTTAATATTTACATGCCTTTTATTTTATTTATTGTTGTAGATTGTCAGTATCTTTTTGTACTATAATATTGTGGACACTCTGTCTGTGGCTGGATTCTCCTTGAAGGCTTGAACTCCTGCTTTTCTCCTTTTGAATGTTTTTACTATTATAATTACTGGAAGTATGGAATCCCCTGGGTGTTCAAACAAGCATCAAGCTGAATGCCACCCATTGTTGCCATTCCCCTGCACGCGCATAAATAAAGGTTATAAGGGAAAATTCTGAGAGCGAGGATGGTGTGGTTTTTACCATCTCCTTGGGATTGGTTTTGATTTGTGATATTGGCATATTGCATGGGCTAGCTCTTCTACTTCGCTCATTCTTGTGTTATGAAGGCGGTGAAGTTGCTCTGCGGTGAAATTTGCATCGATGGAAGTTTTTCAATTATTAGCAGCATGTGTTCTTAAGTGAGAAATGGCAGAATGAGGAAAAGGTTAAAGCAAAAGATTCTATTCCTGAAGCAACTAGCCGGACCCCGTTGTGTGACGAAGCACTTGTTGCCGCCGCTGTTCTAGACCTCGGTGTGACCATTGAAAAAGTGAGGATAGAAGCTTTTAAACAGGAATCTGTATGGAGTTAGGCGGAGCTTTCAGGCACAATTAAGCGAATTATCGGTCTGCATACTGGCCCTCTGTCAACTTTCTTGGCTGTTAGACCCCACTGCAACAGAAACAGTGAAGATGAGAAGTTCTGTCAAAGTTTTGTATTTTGCCTGAGATCCTTTACACCCTTTATCAATTTTGTTTGAACTCTGCTTGTCCGCGTTGAAGCGAGGGTCTTGTGTGTTGGATCGGATCGCTTCCAGTTTGATAGCTTCCGGGAGTTTTCTCCCGCTGAAATTGCGAGGAAATGTGGTGGGCAGGGACTGTAAAGACTTTGAATAGGTTTCAGAGTTGAGTGTGGAGTTGTGAGCTATCACTTTCAGAATTCCTTTTTACGATAGTATAATTGCAATGGATTATTTCCATGGCGGATGAGCGAAACCTTATGATTGTCTTATTATACTTCCTTTGCTGAAATCCATGGCACTGTCTTTCATCATGTGCTTCTCTCTGCAACTTGAAAAGGGTCTAACCAGACTCGCTGGCTCGTTATCTTTTCTTCTTCTTTTGAGGATTGAGTGATGGTCCAATGGGGCGGCAACCCTTGTTTTTTAACAGGTAAAGGTAGTGATGTTATCGCATCATTTTTTCGATCTTGTTGTCTTGTGAACGCTAAACATTTTAATGGGGCCACCAAACTAGAGAACATGAGCCTGATGGCAGCCTACCTTCTAGCATTCTGTAGTCCCGGTTTTTGTAGCTCAGCTGGTTCTTCGTTCATGAACAATTCTTTTCGATGGGCTGGATTATATTTGCCGTGTCTAGATTGGAGAGAATCTATAGGACACAAACTAGATTTATCTTTTTAAGGCACTTTGAGAAGTACTCTTTTTTAAAGGAACGATTTTTAAAAGTGTTTTGGAGAAAAAATTAAAAAAAATTATATTTTTTATTTTAAATGAATATATTTAGATATTTTTAGATTCAAAAATATTTTTAAAAAAATAATTATTATTATTTTAATATATTTCAATAAAAAAACATTTTAAAAAATACTGCTTCCTTCCTTCCGCATGAAACACTTTGAGGACCGCAACTCAAGTGATTAACTTTTAACCGAGTTGTCTGATCGACGTAAAAGGCACCCTGCGGAAGGTGCAAATAAGTGACCTATAAGGCCTGCTATGGTGGAGCAGACCCTAATCTTTCTATGTCTACAGTACTAAACTTTGATGCCATTCACCCAGCAGTGAATGGAAATCTCCATCAATCCGCCCAACCCTTACCAGCTTTTTGAATGTAAAAGCGAAGCATCTGTTGGCTTTAGGCAATGTAGATTGGTCCTCGGTATGAATGAAATCCACTGCTCAGTCCGTATCTTTGGGCCATAGCCATATATTATCACAAATAAACTAGACGGTGTGTGTGTGTGGGGGAATAACTGTATCTCTCAGCACAATGTACTGTTTATTTCCGCAATGCTTTTCTTTTGTTTGGCTTTTTTTACTTCAAAGAAACTAAACAGTGTGGGAAAATAACTGTACCTACCCGCACAATACACTATTTATTTCCACGATGCTTTTCTTCTTTTTTTGGCTTTTTTATGTTTATTTTTTTTCTTCTTTTTTTTGTTTCTTTCTTTTTGTTTTTTTATGATTTTTTTAAAAAAAAACAATATAGATTGCTACACACCTTTTACACTTATATTTTTTTTTGTTTTTTTTTACTTATATATTTTTTTCTATAACCAGGATCTCCAGGCAAGCTTAAGTCCACCGCCGCCGCTCCCCGGACCAAATTTATTTTTTGATAATCGGGGTGTCCAGGCCAGCGTGGACGCACCACGACTAATCCCAGGACCAATTTATTATTTTTTCCTTATACTTTTTTATGTTCATTTTTTTTGTAACCTCGATCTCCGGTCCAGCTTAAGAGCACCACGACTAATTCCCGGACTAAATTTTTTTTTAAAAAAAATATGGATTGCTACTGTGCTTTTATGCTTATACTTTTTTTTTATAACCGGTGTCTCTAAGCCAACTTAAGCTTTTGTTTTTTTCACTTATATATTTTTTTTATAACCGAGGTCTCTGGGTGAGCTTAAGCGTACCATGACTAGTCCTCGGACTCTTATTTTATAATCAAGGTGTCCAGGTCAGCTGATGCGCACCACGAGTTGTATAAGTACGTATATACCCCCTATAAGACAAAATCCAAGAGTTGGTTATAGGGGTGTATTGGTAATTTATCAATTTTTTAATTATATTTTTTTCGGGTGTTATGGGCACGATATCAATTTCAGAG
This sequence comes from Salix exigua, assembly GCA_032356905.1. Classification (NCBI taxonomy): domain Eukaryota; kingdom Viridiplantae; phylum Streptophyta; class Magnoliopsida; order Malpighiales; family Salicaceae; genus Salix; species Salix exigua. Next base: position 9,827,573 of record CM063590.1, on the reverse strand, counting down.
CTCATGCACATTTCGGATGACGTGTGCAGCGTCGTAAAACTTTTTAAAATGTATATTAGTTTTTTGCATATTTATTTATTATGTTAAATGTGTTTAAAATAATATCATTGTATCAAAGGTTTTTTTATTTTTGTGTATAGTACAAAAATCATAATACCTTCAAATAAGACAAAAACCAAGAATTGTTAGTGGGGTGTCTCAGTAATTTTACTTTTCTAGAAACTAAATTAAAAAAAAATAAAAACCAAAATACAAAATAAAAAAACTTATATGTATTAAAACTAGAAAAAAAAATAATCCCTGCGACGGAGCGCGAGTTTATGGTTTGTGCCTCCTAAATCCAGTGGCTACACTATTTTGCAGTTGGTGTATAGTAAAATTATGATTTTACCTTGAAAAACACACATTTGAGCTAGTCTGGAAGATACATTTGTATTCTCACAAGGTTCATTGATAGAACCCAAGCTATCAAACTACTAATAAACTAGCTTATGGGATACTTTTGTATTTTAACATGGTTCATTTGTGATTATGCAATTATTGAGGGGCATCTTTGTCCTTTCATAAAAAAATCTATACTAGATTTACTTTACTACCCTTGAAAGTGAGCACTTAAATAAAACAAGGGGTATTTTTTATATTCTTAAAAATGCAATGACTGCCAATGAAATGAAAATTCTTCTTTGCATGAAAGAATTCATCATTTTTAAATGTTTTTTATATCAATAACTATTCGATCTTAGAGGTGATGTTTTTTATACATAAAAATAAAAAAGCGCTTCCAAGCTAGGACGTTAGCCATTGCATCGCCTCTAGCGAAACATGTGGCTAATTTAGAGTGACTAACTCTGAAAATAAAATATTTGATGTGCCTCGATGTTCTCTTCCTTTTTGGAGGACACAGATTGGAAGAGGTCTACCAATCAAGATTGTCAAAATCGTGATTTTGACATGACACAAGAAGACGCTACTAAAATTCGGATTGTGAGATTGGATCATAAAATCATAAAATTGTATCTCAAATTTTCTGTACAAAAATCATAAAATCACAACTAAAATCATGTAGGTAGAAAAATCATAAAATCGTTAATAAAATATTTTGAATACAATATAACACAATTATAGCCAATTGGCCATAAAACTTCACTAGTTAAGGTTCATAAATGATTTAAAATAACTTGAAAATACATTACAAAACAATTATATCCATAGAATTTTATTAGGTAAAAACTAGCAAATTTAAAACAATATTCAGTTGGCGTGCAATGTAAACTAAAATCAATCTCATTTTCATATCCTTCGTTATTTCTAAGACTTACATAAATGACATCACTATTGAAATGATTATTAGCACTGCGACTGGTATCAATATCGGTGAGGGAGACCGACGATACTAATGGGGTGCGTTAATATTGGTTTTATTACCTGAGATTGTGAGCAAATAAAATTTTAATTCAATACCTGATAAATAATTTGGCAGTGGTATTTGTTTATTAATAAGTGTTTTTCGATATAAATGTGTGATTGCGATTGAAAATTTTAGAATAGTAAAAATGTTAATGATTTTACGAGGAGGGTATCCTAAAGGGATTAAAAGTAGATTAAAATATAGAAAATAATTACAAAGCAATTTGATTAGATATTTTAACCACCAATATTTCCATTGTTATTCATAAAATTTATATTTGCAATGCTATATTGTTTTAAATCCTTCATATTCATGACATGAGTGATTCTATTTGGAACTATTATCATTTTGTTGTGTTTGGTTTAGGTGAACGTTTGTGAAATTGTACTTTGAGAAATTCATGATTAAATGAATGATATTGTTTAATTTGAATGCATGAACTTAATTATAATTACTTGTCTTTATATTTTGTCTGTATATATTTCTACAAATTAGGATATATTTTCATGTATTCAAATCTTGCATGAGTGAATTTCTATATATTTAACACTATATTCCTATTGGTTTTCATGATTTTTGAGAAATCGTGTTGTGTTGATATGAAATGTTGAAAGTTGAGACCTATGGATGATTATGTTGTGATAGGATAAGGATCGATACAAGTATAACATGTTATTTGTTGATAACTTGAGACTTCCAGTTATAAAAAGATTTTGTCAAAATTTCAATAAATCCTTATATATTTTTTTATCATATTTTTTTATAAATTAAAACTGATAAATTGTCTGATAATTAGAATTTTACATGCATAAATCGCCCCTTCAAAGTCCATTTTGGACTTGGGAATTAAAAACATGTTTTACAATTTGTTTTTGCTAACAAGTCTTAGTTACATGTATCATAAAATATAAGTATATAAAAAACATATCTTCTATGTACATGACTATTTGAAAGAAACTATAATTAATTTGCTAACTATTACCTACCCATTTATTTATCGTGCTTCAAAAGCTTATTATTTTATCATTATGTAATTACTAATTAACAATTACAATTACAATCACTTCGTAATTGCTAATTAACTATATATTAAATTCACTTGCTCATTAAAATAATTACCTCATCATTTTGTAGTTTAACTAATACAATGTGTGTTGCTACCCAAATTTTGACCAACTTATTTTTTATGTTTCGGAAGAAAAAAGAAAAATAGAAAAAATAGAAAAAAACAAAAAAATCCAAAAATATCTTGTTATAGGAAAAATTGGACAAATTGAGAGTTTACTAGTCAAATCATGCAAATTGCAAATCCAAGGACTAAATTGAAAAGGATACGCAAGTTGAAGACTGTGTTTGGAATTTTGAATATAAAAAGTCTATAAATAGAGGTTTTAATCAACATAAAAAAAAAAAGAAAAAAGACTCTCACTCTCACTCCTACCCCAAAACCCTAAACTAAAAAAAACCTAATATCTCTTTCTCCTCAGATTGCATGCCACTGCCTTGAAGGTTTGGCTGCAGCCCCATCCTCTCATTTCAGTCCCACCATTTTTCTTTCGTCTCCATCTCCCTTCCTCGCGGTCGGCAGCCCCATTTCCCATTTGTCTTTTTGTTTTTATTTTCAGCCTTCCCCCGCTAGCTTCCTTCTCCGGCCAGACCCCCTGCTTTCTGACTTTCCTCTCATTTTTTTTCTTAGCCATTTTACAGCCCCAACATTTTCCTTTCGCTCCCACTCTCTCCTCCTTGCCGTTAGCCACTGGCCTAGAAGACCCATTTTCTTCCGTCTCTCCTTCACCGAGACCAACCCCCACTCTCCTCTTAGCCTTCCTTTGTCAACACTCAACAGACCCACGACCTTCTTCTCCACCTCGCAGACCAGGGCCACCTTCCCACACACAGCTTTCCTCTTCATCTCCGTTCAGCCCCTTCCTCAGCCACGGTCGCTGCCTCCTCCCTTTGCCTTCGCAGGCCAACCCCCGATCCTTCTACACAAGCCATGACTTTCCCCTCCATTTCTCCTCTCAGCAGACAACCTGCCTGCCATCTGAAGCCGGGAGAGAGCATCGAGGAGAACAGACCCCAAAAAGACAGACCCGAGATGAAATTGATTTATGTGTTTTGCCGTGTGATGTTGTTTGTTCGTGTTCACAGATCATGGTGAAACGATCTGAAGAGAAGAAGAAGAGGAGAGTCGAAGGACAGCCTGAGAAGAAGACCCGATCTGTGATTTTGATAAATCTGAGAACAGACCCGAGAAGAAGAAAAAAGGGCAGAAGAAGAAGAAGAAGAAGAAGGAAGAAAGGCAGATCTGCGATGTGAAGAGATTTTTGATTCTTGTTGTTTGTGTTGTGTTGTATTTTTTCTGTTTGTTTGCAGGTCACCGGGAAGCCATCTCCGGCGAGAGAGAGGAAGGGAAGAGGCTGGTCTACCACCCCCTGTTTCGCATCTTCTCCGGTGGCGCGTGGCCTCACGCGCCGCCAGTGACGGCGGCGCATGGGCAGATGCGCCACCACCACCTCCAGACATGCTGCCACCGTTCCAGATCTTCCCCCTAAGGCCTTTTGTGTATTTTCCCTTATGTTTATGTGTTTTATTTAAACTTATTGTAGTTTAATTATTATTTGTGAAATGTAATGAGAAAAGAATGAAAAAAAAAGGCAATGTGTGTGTGAGTTGTATTCTATTTTTAAATATGATGAGAAAGAAATAAAAAAAGGTTGTGTGGGTGTGTGTTGTTTTATGTGTTCCATATTATGTTGTTTTGTTAAGGAAAAAAGAAAATAAAATAAAAAATGTGTTTTCTTTGTAAAAAAACCAAAACCAATATTTCAAAAGTATAAAATCTTTTTTTGGGAATTTATTATTCACGGCTAATATTCGGATAAATAAATCTTAAAGTTTTAAACCCAAAATATTCGGAGAAATGGTATGTTATTATTCACTTTTCGGTGTTTGGATAAATAAATCTTATCCAAAATATTCGACGGGAATAGTATCCTATTATTTACTTTTCGGTGTTTGGATAAATAAATTTTAAAAGGTTATTGTCTAAAATATTCAGTGGGAATAATAATAATCAATAAAATTTATTGGATTTTTTAAGCTTGTTGATTTCTTTTTTAATTGTAACATTTTTTAGGAATAAATATCGACTTATTGAAACATTTTAAATCACATCTAAATAGGCAATGCAGACTTACCTCAGGTAAGGCGTATTAGGGGTGCTAATACCTTCCCTTTACGCAACCAGTCCCTTACCTTTGAATCTCTGAGCAGACCAGTACAAATCGGGTGTTCCTAGCGACCCTCAACAGCAAGGTGGCGACTCCTCATCAAAACTCCACATTGCGAGAGCCAGGATCCCTCCCGGGACGCCGCGTGGGGACGTGCGACAATGTGTACTAGTGTGATCATCATGAATCATTTAGTATGGTTTTGAGAGAAAAACCCTGCTAACATGGAGAGGGAAAAAATATATAAATTGGTCGTAGAAAAAACATATGCATTGCACTCAAATTGCCATGAATTATTATAAAATATTTTTAATTAATGAGCAATAAATACACTAGAATCATTAGCATATATAAATTTTTAAACGAGAATTGATCAACTTCAAAGATTATACTAGCCGTCAGATGGCTCATCAGACTTTACTTGACGGGTAATCAAAATCAATTCGTGGGGTAGAAAGCGGGAAAAGGGTCAATCTAGTCATTTAACCCCACCACCTCGTCCTTCTAACACGACACCTGAAATGCACCGTCATGCATGGCACTCTTTCTCTTAAATTAAGCAAGGGCATTTCCGTAACGCCGTTCCAAATCGCGAAGAATTAAACACATGGAGAGTCAAATCCGGGACCCACAACCCATCTCTCCCTCTAAAAACTCAAAAACCTCTCCTCTCCTCTACCTTCCTCTCACTCACACGCATCCTCCTCCCCCTCTTTCTGACACTCCCTAACCACAGCGCATTTAATTTTCTTGCGAACCAAACAGAAAATCAAACAAAAGACTCCCATAAATCAAAATTACAGACTCACTCTGTCGCTCGCTCCCTCACTCTCATTGAGCTAAGATGGCCACAACGGCAGGCGTTTATAGAAATGGTAATCACAGTAGGAATTCACAGAGTACTAACAACAATAACAAAGTGGAGAAGCCTCTCTCTTTCAATCCAAACCCAAAAAATTCTCTTAAGTCCAAGTCATTGCCGGGCTCAGGGCTCCGTAAGAGCGCTCCTCCTTCTCTTGGCACCGCTAAAGACGATACTGGAGGTTAGATATTCCGGCTATCTCTTTTAACCGTCGACATCTCGCTGTATTTGTCATCTCTTTTTGAATTCTTTTAATAACCAAGGTTACTTCTTTTTTTGTTGCTTCTTTAATTTGAATTCTCTTGTTTTTAATAATTTTCTTATTAAGTGAGTGATTGATTGATTAAATAATTAGTTATTGTTATAAATCTGTAGTTCCCGGAAGAGTTAGGGTAGCAGTGAGATTGCGACCACGAAATGAAGAGGAGATGGTAGCTGATGCTGATTTTGCTGATTGTGTAGAATTACTGCCCGAGGTTTTTTCTTAGAACGAAATTGTTTAAATGCGCGTCTGATATTCATGTGACTTTTTTTTCCTAGCTAACTGTTTTTCTCTCTCCTTAGCTAACTGTTTTTATTTTCTTGGTTTGGTTATAGGTTAAGAGGTTGAAACTTCGGAAGAATAACTGGGATTCTGATACATATGAGTTTGATGAAGTGCTGACTGAGTTTGCATCTCAAAAACGTGTTTATGAAGTTGTGGCAAAGCCTGTTGTAGAGGTACCGACAAATGAATTTCAAATTCTAATATTTATGTTGAAGATTTGTTCTTAGGATCATTGATTCAGATGTCCTTAATTGGCCCCAAGGGGGCTTACTGTCACAGAATATCACTGTTTTCATAACTTCTTAATTAGGCACTTTTATAAAATAAAGTTAAAAGTTGTCAAATTAGATGGATCTCCTGTACGTATGCATAATTCCTATTAGAGCACTTGATTAATTATTTGTGATGGAACTTAGAATATAATTTTGAAACAGATGCTCATTATTTATGCTATGCTATGAACTTCATAAATTGTTTCACTTCTCCTGTTCATAGCATTGGATCATATGCATACTGATCATTAATTATTACACTGATTTATGTTTTGCTATGGCTTTTTTTTTACTTCATGAGATTCTGATGACTTGCTTATTTGTTATTTGCTGCTGCAGAGTGTTATGGATGGATACAATGGGACAGTCATGGCATATGGGCAGACAGGCACTGGTAAAACATATACTCTCGGGCGACTTGGAGAGGAAGACACTTCTGCTCGTGGAATTATGGTTCGAGCTATGGAGGACATATTAGCAGATGTTTCTCAAGAGACCGACTCTGTCTCAGTGTCCTATCTGCAGGTTGTTGGATTTTCTATGAATTGTTTTTATACGTATGATGTTGTTATTTTCTTTGTTTAGTAACTATGCTATTTATTTATTTTGGATATTTGGATTTTAGTAGATCCAAGTGAGGATCTCTAATATTCCTGCTCTTAAAAATTGTGCAGCTGTACATGGAGACCATACAAGACCTCCTTGATCCTACTAATGGCAACATTTCCATTGTAGAAGACCCCAAAAGTGGAGATGTTTCACTTCCTGGGGCTAGCGTAGTTGAAATTAGGAATCAGAAGAGTTTTGTTGAACTATTGCGACTAGGAGAAGCTCATCGTTTTGCTGCAAATACAAAATTGAATACTGAATCATCTCGTAGTCATGCTATTCTGATGGTGAATAAATTTGCCTTTCACTTTCCAGTGCTTTTGAAACTGCAGCAAACCTATATGAAATCTTTTGAGATTTTGACAAGAAATAGACATTGAAAATGCTTTAGGTACATGTAAAGAGGTCTGTCAAGGGAAGAGATTCTATTCTTTCAAGCGAAACTGGCAACAACCCCCACATGGCTAAAAGTTTGAAGCCTCCTATCATCCGTAAGGGAAAGCTAGTTGTAGTAGATCTTGCAGGTTCAGAGCGCATTGACAAGTCAGGTTTGTTGAAATCAAGATCTAGCAATATCCTTTTCTTATATATTCCAGCTAATCATTCATGTTGAAATTTTGTTCTTACCAATACATTTCTAAATTAGCTAGCCAATTATTATTTCGGTAAATTTTTCCTTTTGCATGTTGTCTCGTGGAATGCAAAAGGTGTAGATATTGACAAATGGTTTAATTAGTTTTGCTTCTACATGGGCCATTCTTTAGGTAAATATTTATGAGTGTCAAGCTCTCTTTTACTTGTTAAAGTCTGTTTACTCATCCATTATTTGGCAGGGAGCGGGGGACACACTTTGGAGGAAGCCAAATCCATCAATCTCTCGTTGAGTGCACTTGGGAAGTGCATTAATGCTCTCGCGGAAAATAGCTCACATGTCCCAATACGTGATTCAAAGCTTACTAGATTGCTTCGAGATTCATTTGGAGGTAATACATTAGCACTAATGGAGTTATTTAATCTTCTCATAGGATATATTTTCCCCAACTCTGTGAAATCTTGACAGGCTCGGCAAGGACTTCACTGGTTATTACTATTGGACCATCACCACGCCATCGAGGAGAGACAGCAAGTACTATAATGTTTGGACAAAGGGTGGGTACCAATAATTGCAGTCAATGCCTGAGCTGTGTAGCTCATTTATTTCTTTTCTACCATCATCAACATAGAGCTCCTTGCACTTATGTCTGAACATCATTCTTGCCATGATCTTAATAGACTTATATTTGGTATTATTAAATATACATCATTGAACTTGGCTCAGGCACAAAATCAATAATGTATTAATTGATTAATTATTAAAAAAAGTGGTTTGAGTATATTTTAAAAGTTGTTTCCTCTCATAGGCAATGAAGGTGGAAAATATGTTGAAATTAAAGGAGGAATTTGATTACAAAAGTTTGTCTAGAAGATTAGACATACAATTGGAGAAACTTATTGCAGAACATGAAAAGCAGCAGAAAGCATTTGAGAATGAAATTGAAAGAGTAACTACCAAAGCAAAACTTCAAATTTCCGAGTCGGAAAGAACCTATGCTGTCGAATTGGAGGTAAGTGTTTCTTTAATAATCAAGTACTGTTTGTGTGGGCAGAGAGAAAGCATGAGGGAGGGAGATGTTTGTTCATCTTTGTCAGTTAAATTTGTCCCTTGGTTTTTGTTGTAGAATACTATCATGCCTTGTACTCTTGGTTTTCATTCTGTAGAATATGTTATGCCTTGTATTTTTGAAATGCAAAATTTAAATATCGACCCTTCCAAACTTTATGCTGAGAATAATTTGTTACCAACTCATACTGAAATCATTTTGTCTTTGTGGTTATTTGGATGCATACATATCTCTCTCAGGATGAATAGATGTGGGAAACAATTGACTTGTACTGCCTATGTCTTTTTTGCCTCCTGATTTTTCTTTAGCATTTTCTCTCTTGGCATTGGGCATGTTAACTCCTTAAGTTCACTTTTTATAGAAGGAAAGGTTGAACTATCAGAAAGAGTATATGGAATCAATAAAGAAGCTAGAAGAGAAATGGATGATGAATCAGCTGAAGCATGCTGGTGGAGAAAACATCGCTGGACTAAAAGATGAAAGTTCAAATTGGATATCTAATGGAGAGGTAATTCTGAAATTGGTCGATCCTTGTGATTCCACCATTATTTTTTGTGTCATGATTCTTTCATGTCCTCCCTACAGCACTACTAGAGTCTTCCAAAATTCTGTGGATGTATCCACAGACTCAACTGTTTGACTGACAATATTTTTTTTCCTTGTAGGATTCCAGGGTAGCTGATATGGAGGAACTTTCTGAGATGAAAACAAAGCTTCAGAAGGAAACTCTTTTGAGGAAGGCTGCTGAAGAGGAAGTTAATAAACTTAAAAGTCAACTAGCTGAATTGAAGAAGTCAGAGGTATGTTTGACTGATTCTACCTCTCACTACTTCTTACTTTTCTGTTATCTGTATCTTTTGCTCAGGTTGGGTTCGCATATAACTATACCTTTGATGTTCAAGGCATCAGCAAAATCTGATATCTCAAAGCTTCAAAAGAAGCTGGAGGATGAGGCATGCCAAAAAGAAAAACTTGAAGGGGAAATAGCAATACTACAAAGTCAGCTGTTGCAAATAAGTTTTGATGCTGATGAGGTATTCTCTCTAGGAATTTATAAATATAGCTTAGTGAAACCTACCTAATTCAGATTTCTTCAAGGAACAGTTCGGTTGAAGACTATTTGAGAAAAAAATTGTTTCTCTCAGAAGAGATTTAGGAATCAAGTACCTAAATTGATAGAAATCTTAGTAATTATTAGAAACCTCAAATACAAGCATTGTAATCCTCACAGGCATGATAATTTCTTTTTGAAACCTAAACTGAGAAAATAGTTAGAGATGATGGATGGCGGCATGGATTGTAATATTAGTCATTTTAATTCATAACAAATCAGAAGGCAACCAAGGCATATGTTCTAAGTTTTCCAATGCATAAATGTTTGCACATGGATTCTATGCTAGTGCCCGCCACAAGGTATCTAAAATTTTGAATGCTGACTGATATGTTTTAGACAGCTAGAAGGATTGATAAGGGATGGTATGAAAAAGTTCCTGGTAGTCTAGATTCTCTCATGTTGCAAGTTAGGCAGCCACGGAACAATGATTCGGGAAATGGAGAAAAGGCCTCCATAGCTAAACTCTTTGAACAAGGTAGCACCATTTTTTACTTGTTATATATATATATATATATATTTTTATTTTCCAATTTGGCCCACATGGTAAGTTAATGGATCTGCTTTCATATCGTTGTTTTCTAAGAAAATCCATTTTTTCTTCAGTGGGATTGCAAAGGATCTTGTCTTTGCTTGAAGCAGAAGATGTTGATGTGCGCATTCATGCTGTGAAGGTGGTAGCAAATCTGGCAGCTGAAGGTTTCTTTCTAGTTCTCTACCAACACTTTGCTTCAGCTTCTTTTTATGGGCTGCACCAACTTATTCAGAATTGTGCTAGTTCTGATCTACTCTCCAGTAGGGTGTCACAGACATGAGTGCTTGCTGAACTTCATGTTTAATTCATACTTCATAATGCATGTCCTAGTTATATTGGTGAACATGATAGCATCTTACTCTCGAAGGACTTGTTGCTTTTGAAAGGGGAACATCGATTCTGAGACTTGATCATTGCCAAGCTTCACATTTATTTTATGGTTTTTTATTTCCTGCCTACTTGATATTGATGAATAAAACAGGTCAGTTTTCAGGGGAATTAGTTGAATGGAAGTAGATGATAGGATGATGCGTTAACTAATGGAGTAGCAAGGGACAAGACCGTTCTCCTTGACAGATTTACAGACAGTGGATTGGATGTGAAGGGCTGGTATTTTGTGATGTCATTAGATAATGTTAAGAAAGAGCTGGCCTGTTTCTAAGTCGATCAGTTTTGGACTTGAGGAGTTGATATTTGTTATACATGCATATGTTCCCAAAGCAGAAGTTGAATATAACCACTAGAGGATGTATTAGTAAAAATTATATTGAAGAAGTATGGACTAATCATTTCAGAGTTTCTATTGAAATATGGCATTAATAAACAAAGCAAAACCAAGAGAGCTGAATCACATTTTGAATTGCACAATTCAAGCTCCAAAGCCTTCACTCATCTTTTACTGTCTTACCAGGAAAACTGCAGCATTGCATGTTAATGTAACGTCTCATGCACTCTCCAATTTTATGGTGCAAAATCAGATGTGTTTTGTACGTGTTGCAGTTGTTTCTCATAATCTGTTTTACTTTGTTGTTGACCTTTTCTTGAAAGAATTGGCATTTGATAGTCTACACTACAACAAAAATATATTTCTGGAAACAGCACGATCACTTCCAGGGAAAAAAGGCCTTTCATTCTTCCTATTTCTTTTGTCCAAAATGACTGCAATCCCCATCTAATACGCAGAAACAAATCAAGAGAAGATTGTAGAAGCTGGTGGTCTTAAGTCGTTGTTGATGCTGCTTAGAAGCTCCAAGGATGAGACCATACATAGAGTTGCAGCAGGTGCAATTGCCAATCTTGCTATGAGTGGTGAGTTTTGCATCGATTATCAGAGCTGATCTATTTTATCACGGATATCTTGGTGATACTCTGGATACATTTATCATGGGTCATTTAGATTTGGTTTTGACCTCCCTTATTCATGTTCATTTATTCAATCAGAAACCAACCAAGAGCTAATAATGGCTCAAGGAGGCATTCGTTTGCTATCACTGACAGCAGGCAGTGCTGAGGATCCTCAAACACTTCGAATGGTTGCTGGAGCCATTGCAAATCTTTGTGGAAATGGTAAGCTTCTTGACCCCATTTGACATTTATTCTGATGAGTTCGCTAGTTGTCTGCATTTTAAGCTTGTCAAGATTTACGCAATTCCAAAAATGGATATATGATTAGAGATTGTCACATTACTTGGGAATAAATGAAACATTAAATAAATAAGCACCGATCTCAACTACCACTGCGAGAAATCACCCTTAAACAGACAGACAAAATCGAACGTATATGAAGTGTTTCTTGGGGATGAGGGACTTTTTATCAGTAACTTTAGCTGGTTTAAATTAGCATTTGTAAATATATAGGAATCCCAATCGTATGGTTTGCACCAGCGAGATATGATTTATATGCAAACATTTTCTTTCATTGATGAGTAAAGCAATGTTTGCCTTAGCATCCATATTAACCTGAAAAACTTGAAATTGTGTAAGTTTAGCTGCTAAGTTAGTTGTTCATGCTGCTACCCGAGGCTGGTATAATTAAACCTGGTATTATTGAAATTAGCTTGATTTAGGTGAGTGTGTGTGTGTGTGTGTGTGTGTGTAGCTTGATCTAGGTAAGTGTGTGTATATTATTATTATTATTATTATTATCTTATAAGACTCTGTATGGGACTGACGATTCACTAAGTAATGTTAACATATCTAAGCCATGCATTTGTTTTTATTTAACTAAGTTAAATGGGCTTGAGTTCTCACAAGAGTTCACTTTCGCTCAAGCTTTGCACATAGACAAGTAAGCCGAGAAAAATGATGAGGCAGCTTGTGTGAGGTGTGAACTTGTGTGAGGTGTGAACGAGAGCCTTGCTACAATTGAAGTGCTACTATTTAATTTCCAATTTATTTGAGTTAGTCTATCAGCTGGCATGCCATTGTAAACTTTAACATAGTACTATGATGAATTATTCAGATAAGTTGCAGGTGAAGCTAAGAGGTGAAGGTGGCATCAAGGCTTTGCTAGGGATGGTTAGATGTGGGCATCCTGATGTACTTGCACAAGTTGCCCGTGGAATAGCAAATTTTGCCAAGTGTGAGTCCAGAGCATCAACTCAAGGTACATATCTTAGAAAGAGTCCTTCGTTAAGTTTGTCTGTATTTGGTTTGCTCTGCTTTTCATACAACTATGTAGTAGACCATGTGCCCCAAAATTGTTTGTGCCGTGTTGAAAATCCCAAAGCCTCGCCTTGTCCATGATATATTTACATGAAGCATAACGTTGGCACTTAATTGTCCAGGAACTAAGAATGGAAGATCTCTTTTGATTGAGGATGGAGTGCTTCCATGGATTGTACAGAATGCTAACAATGAAGCCTCACCAATCAGGCGCCACATAGAGCTTGCACTCTGTCACTTGGCACAACATGGTAAATTTTTGTCTGTCCTTCTAAACTTTGAAAAGTTGATTGTCCATTGAATGTCATCTGAAATGCGAGCACTTGTTACATCACAGAAGTGAACGCAAAAGACATGATAAGCGGGGGTGCACTCTGGGAACTTGTTCGTATTTCACGAGACTGTTCAAGGGAAGATATAAGGACACTTGCACACCGAACGCTAACTTGCAGTCCCACTTTCCAAGCTGGAATGAGTCGACTGGGAATAGATTATTAATGAATTCAAAGTGGCATATTGTGTTGAAGATATACTAGAGCAGATCAACTTAAAAATAATCTCCGTGTGAAATGAGAATGGATCTCTCTTGACAAAAACAAGCAGAAAGGGTTTGAGCTAATTAGAAGTCGTTTCAGCTCTGTTCCTGTCGAAGTTTTGCTATGTATGGGGGTGTACTTGGGTCTGTGCTGTAGACTTGGTCATCATATGTCGAGTAAGCTTTGTTGATTATTAAGTTACCATCTTGCAAAAACATCCCCGCATATCTGGCAGACTGTGTATAAATTTGTCTGTATATCAAATAAACAGGGAACACTGACATCCGAGTTAGTTACCATCTTGTAAAGAAAAAATTAAATACAATTGCGATTTATATTTTAGCAGTGACTTGTTCTTACATAGTAATAAAAACACAAATTTCCTTATGATCCAGGATTTCAGCACTCTCATATTGTACAGTTCCTTTATTACCAGACTGTACGATGGTGCTGTAAAACCTGAAAACTGGCCGGAAATTACGGTTTAACTAACACAATAGCAATGATCAACACACCAGGCTAACAGAATTAACCCATCTCCCCAAACAAGGACCAATCAGTCATACAACCACAGTTCCACGTATCAAAGACAGTTTTCTTCCTCTGTATTAGGGTTCAAGTCTCATCATGCACGTCTGTCACTCTCGCGGTGCTTTACATGCTCACTGGGTTTGCAAGATGTTCAGTGAGTCCGGGAATTAATTATGGTGCGTGTAAGCTGGCCCGAACACCCCGATTAAAAAAAAAAAACATGGACAGTTGGAATACATGTGTTAGAAGAGCCCTCGCCGGGATCCAAAGCCCGGTGATGGTTGTAATCGATATGTGCACGCCTTGAGCTATGAGACGAAGCTTGAGGGTAGAATCTAAGTCTTGATCGTTGGATTGGTCTTATAAATTTTACATCTACATCAATTGCATGAGAAATACTAGTTGTTAAAAACAGCTGATTGTAATTTGGAACATTATATTGACTCTTTTGCCCCTTCACTCCAAAAACTTAACAATAGCTTCCATGAGCATAATTGTTTTTTTCCACATGATTCATTTTTTATTTTCAAATTGAATGGAGATTTTTTTTGTCATATTAATTGGATAGTAAAACAATCAAAACACTATTGGAAACCAAAAATCTAAACCTCACGTGGAGTGTTTTTTGTATTTTTATGATGATTTTTTATTATTATAATTCAAGTTGAGCGGTACTTTGGTATTTGATCAAATATAAAAGACAATAAATAATTAAAATGCATAATAAAAATTACAAAGATATCCTTAAAATAAAAAAAGATTTAAGCTTGAGAACAAGGGCTGTTTTCAATTTTTCACCATTTTTTTTACAAAGTCTTTTTTTTTATTTGAGGAAGCCAAACCACTCAAAAAGCACAATTTGTGGGCTCGGGTGAGTGAATAAAATATTGGTTGTCTCGGGCTCTTAAAAAAAAATACACGCTCTGACTCGAACTCGAGACCTGCTGAAAAAACTCATCATTTTGATGCATTTCTGAATAAAAACACCGAAAAATTTTAATTTAAAAAAAATCAATTTATTTCAAAAACATCTTTAAAACACAATATCAAATAAACATACTAATTAGTCTTTGATTTTTGAATTTAACATGTTCGAGTTGAAAAGTCACAGTCACGTAGTATAACGAAAGCAAAATATTATATTCCTAGAAAAACATGACTTCATTTGTGACAATAAATTAAAATATAGAAAATAGTGATTTGATTGAAATTTATGATAACATAAGTTGTTTTTCTTTACAAGTAGATAGTTTAGTGGTTGGTCTTTCGAAAGTTCAAATTAATGTAGAATTAATTCTCCGTCAATGACAATAATTTATCATGGTTAAAGTTAATGTCAAATAAATAAATAAATAAATAAATAAAGTTAATGTCACATCTTTAATAATTCAGAGACGTTAGGAACATGGATTTATATCCTTCTCCTACAAATTAATTCACTGCCTACTCTTATTTTATAATTAAAGCCACTAGGAAATCGATCGTGGCTGCATTAGCATTGGCTGTATCTGTTTTCTTCAATCACCTATTCCTAAAGCCGTTAAAATCTAAAATCGGAAATAAATTGTGTTAATGATGGAAAATCTTCACAAAAAGCCGATTATAATCTTAATTTTGTGAATTATTTAATGTAACATAAAAATCTCACGGAAAGAAAATATAAATGAAAACTATTTTATCATAATATAGTTTCTCCTGGAGGAAAAAAACAATGAAATGAAATAACTATATTAGTATATATGTTTTGCAGCCAATCGCATGACTATATATAACATTGATTTTTGTTCTATATAAAAAATATTTTTTCTTACAAGAAAAATTATAAATTGACTATTATAAGAATTTCTATTGCAATAAAGTATTGTACATGTTTATGTCAATGCTGTGTTGGAGTGATCAACATACAACGTATGAAAATATTTAAGTGATCAAGAGAGAATTCATCACCATAGATGAATTAAAAAATAATGCTCCATATAGTCACAAAATTTATGATCTTGAAATGTTAAGAATTACATTGATACTAGGTATAATATACAACATATGAAAGTATTTGAGTGACCAAGAGAAAATTCATCACCCTAGATGAATTAAGAAAAAAAAACTCCATCGTGTTTTTCGTATAAATAGAATGATATACCTCATATTTTACAGAATCCTAGAACACAACATAAATAATACCCAAACACGTCTATATATGTAGATTGGTAGAGAAAAGGGAAAAGTCAAGACTCAAGATATAATAAGCTAGCACTGATCAAGGTAAAACATCTTCTCTTAAAATGATTTAAAAGAAATTTGATTTTATATTTCACTGTTGGAGATTGAACAATGAGTTATGATCGATCAAATCCTAGAAGAAAGAACTAACTTGCAGGCAATTAATGTTCGCACAAACATGTTGCCTAACAACATCCATTGAGTTCTTTAAGAAAAAATAAATTTATAGTTTCTACTATTTTCATATATCTTAACGAAAACCAACAATTAACACCTAGAATCTCTCTTTCCATATGTCATAGAGGCACAACATATTTATCCCCATCAAACACTTGTATATTTGTTGGAATGAAGCATGGCAGAGTCAAACATGAGTTGTGTGAAATTTCAATTTCTCAAATAAATGATGATCGATTTTGCGCGAAGTAAGCTTTGAATGGAAGACAAATCCCCTCCCTGAGCTTTTTTAACAGTATTCCAGAAACTCGATGAAATAACATTTCGGAAAATTTCATTGGGAGAAATGTGGATTACTCATCTCTGATTCGACTCAAAAAGAAAAGGAGTTCAGTGGAAGAAGAGAGATAGATCTACAATAGTTGTATCAGCTACGTACACACACACACACACACACACAATACCACCAGATCTCAACATAGAAAGGCTTTACTAAAAGAAGAAAACACAAGCTTTACGAAAAGAAGAAAACAGTTGACTGGATATCTTCAGGTTTAAGAACCCAGTCTTTATTTTGCAAATTTGGTTGACCAGCAAAAGGGAAGATAAAGGAGAGGAGGAAACAGCGAGGCATGCAAGAGAATCTGAGCATGTTTACTTTCTCGTACAGCTATCTAGTTCAGAGAATCCACAAGGGAGAGAATGCAATGCCCAGTGTTAAGGTTTGCCTAGAAAAGGAGCTAGTTCAGAGAAGTGCACGTGTATACCAGCTAGCGCGCATGCACCCTTATATATTTTCATTTCTCTCTATATCTGAAACCCTAGAAACTCGCCATAGAAAATAAAGACATGGAAACTCTAAGCCCACACCTCTCTCTGCTCTTCTCGTAAATAGTTTAACACCTTCTTGCGTCCTCCTTGAAACCGTCACTACCCAGCTTTTAATTGAACCTTCTTAATTTGACCTTATCAGCTTGGCGACAAGAAATATATATAGTACTCGCATTACTTTCAGTGCTCATGACACGTTCAATTAAGCCCCCTTTACCGGCTAGGAGCTCAATGAAGAGCAAGAAGTATGTAAATGAAGTTTCATGTATAGGAAAAAATAATAATAACAAGATTATATACTGTAGTTCTGGAGGGAAATGATAAGAATAAAATGCACTACCCGGTATGGTTTGAAAACGGGAAAGAAAATATACGTAGAAAAACTGTCTGTTTTCTTGGTTTGAGAAATTAAGGATAGCTTGTGTTGCTAAGTTTTTTCTTAACAAGGAGGAACTGAGGGACTTTTTCTCCCAAATGAAGGCAATCATCAAACCTAGTAGGAATATTATCATAATTAAAAGTTTCTTGGTTTGAGAGAGGATGATAACTTGTGTTGCTAAGCTTTGTCTAAACAAGAATGAACTACATGAGGGACTTCTGCCCCCAAATGAAGGCAATGACCAGACCTCGTGGGGATATTATCATAAGAGTTTCTTGGTATGAGAGAGCACAGCTTGTAGTGTTGCTAAGTTTTTTCTGAACATGAAGGAACTAAGGGGCTTAATTTTTCTCCCAAATGAAGGGCATTGATCAAACCTCGTAGGAATATTATCATGGGAGTTTTGAAACATTAATTGCAAACAGATTTGATGAGAAAGCGAGGCCACTCCCATTAACTGTTGTGGCTGTTGTGTTCCTTGTTCATCATCTTCAAAATGGGATGATAGTGTGCATCACGTACGTGTTAACATGAAATCATACTCAAGCAATAAAGACCCTTGGGAATTTACAGTCCTTCAATCATCAATCAGCATATAATTAAGCTAATCATCAAATGCAAATTAACAGCAACTAAGAAAAATTCAAAAGGAGAAATAACAGAACCTGAAAATGCTCATGTAACAACCCAAATTCCCTAGCTACAAAGTCTGTCACTTCTTTGGTAAGCTGCAAGCGAACATGGGTAACTGAACTAGTCGATCATCTTTTTCAGTAAGGTGGGCGACCGGTAGCCCAATACGCCTCGGCTGGTAACTGAATAGAATTGAGAAGATTAGGAGGCAATCCATGAAAAAGTTGGGCGTTTTGCTCCGCCATAACTTGCTGCTGCTGTGGCTGCTGCTGCTGCTGCCCCATCGCTCCTGGCGATCCCATTTCACCCCCTTGCATTGGCATTTGTGGATCCTCCTCTTCTAGAGGGAGCCTCTCATAAGCAGCATTGCTAAATGAAGCTGCCATAATCACAACAGGACCTGAAGCAGTCAGGGTGCCGACAACACTGCCACCAACAACTTGCCCTTGCCCGCCAGCTAAATAAATAGTCAAGCCTGTGGCTGCAGGTGGAGCCGGTAGAGGCAAAAATGATCCAGCTAGCGATAATATCTCAAATCTACCATGTAAAGTCACTATTGCACCTGGTGAAGCTGGTTGCCTAAGGGTTACATTTGTTACCGTCCCTGTTCCACTCATGATGCAAACCCCTCTTTGTCTCCTCCTAGCAAACGTGGCAACACTCTCAACGATATCACATCCATCAGCTACCTCCATCAAGTGGGTGCGTAGCGCGTTTGCGCTATCCCGTGTGATGATAATCGGGGGCTTAGGCTTGTTCTTGGATCCCGAAGGTCTGCCTCGTGGTCTTCTTGAAATCTCTCCTTCTCCTGATCCCGAAGTAACGAGCTCTTTGCCTTCGCTGTTGCCCATGTTGCTTTCGTCCCGCTCTCGTTTCAAGGACTTGTTTAGCCCACTGCTACTCCCACTTTGCTCATCTTCTGAATTCTGCTGCTGCTGGTGGTGAAACTGGTGCTGCTGCTGCTGGTGGTGGTGGTGTAATTGGAAATCTCTTGTGTGGAAAGGAGGTGGAAGAGAATGGCCATGAGCCGTTACTGGATCCATATGGGTGCTCTTTTAATTTCTTGTTAACTTTATGACTTTCTTTTACAACAACTATATATCACAAAAGACGTCGTTAACTTGCACAAAACCTGAGTGGCCGCTGACTAAAAAAATAAACCAAGAAAATGGAAACACTAGCTAGCTAACGAATGGTAATTATATTTATACTAGAGTTTCAAAAGGAGAGAGGGCCGCTAGTGGAAGAAGAAAGGGTATAAAATAACAAGATCGAAGACTATTTTGAGGGCCGGGGTTTTCTTTTTCGCTTGCTTTTCTTGCTTCTTTTTGATAGTTTAATGGAGTAATTAACTAGGAAGAACTAGATGCTCCTAATCTTAGCTAGCACTCACCAGCTAGCTGGAGCAGAAAGGAGAAAGATGAGTGGGTTTTTGGTGTAACCCACCAAATTGATCTGAGCTGAATTCACCATCTCCTGATCAATCAACTGGATATTTTCAGAGGTGTTGTAGCTAAGGCGCCGTGTTGGTTTTTGGTAGTAAGAGGTTTAGGAGAGATGAAGCAGTGGTCTTTGATGTAGCTATCTAGACACTAGAGAGGGTTTATTGTTTGTATATTTGGATCTGGGTTAGGGTTATTAGATCACAGATTGATGGGTTTGGTTTTGTTAAGAATGCGTGCGTATGGGCGGTGTACATGGGTCCCTACCTTTTTCTTCCCTGTCCCCTCCACCACTCCACGTTCTCTCTCTCTCTCTCTCCCCCTCTCTTCGTGGGTTTATATTTACAAAATCAAGTTGCTAATATTATAATGAAACTATTCTTAACTCAACCTGGGTCTTTGTCCTTATCCCCTCTCCCCTCTCCAATGTTCAACATCTTAACCAAAGTTATTGATTCCGTTCCGTTCCGGCCGGAACGGCCCGTTCCAATGCAAAATCCGGGACAAAACGGCGACGCTTTGTCGATCCATCGGCCAGATCCGGCAATTCAGTCGGACGCACCGGTTCCGTGCAGGCGTTCGCTCCGAGTTAAAAAAAAAACTCAACTCTGTAAATTATATATTAGTAAAAATAAAAAATTAAGATCTGAGTCCTAATAGTGTTCTTCCGCATCGACGTTGCTCAAAAGCAGAAAAGAGAAATGCAAATGGCAAACTCGCGCGTAAAGACGATATTTTAAGGATGAAGGAGGGCTTCACCGACATTAGCTTCCCTCATTACCGTAGTTCGTCTTGTAACATGGAGCTGAAGCGAGGCTCCGTATATCAAAGCTCCAGAAGAAGAAGAAGAAGAAGGGATGGGGGGGGGCGGCTAGAGAAAAAGAAGGGATGGGTAGGGTTTTGTTTTGTTTATTAAAATGAAGGGGACAAATGGGTGGGGGTAGTTTTTATACTAATTATTATATAATAATAATAATAATAATTAATTAATATATTAATTAATTATTAATTACTATAATAATAGTTAACCTAAAAAATAGGGGTATTAATTTGTAATTAATTTGATTGAATTATTTGTAATGGAATGTATTTTAATTAGTTATGTTTGAACTTATTGATTATTTCTTAATGTGTTCATTTTGTTTTTTTTAAGTTTTTCTAACATTAAAAAATAATAAGTAACATTAATTAATTTCAAATACAACAACCATAAAAAAACATAGAATTACTTGAAAAACATACAATAAGTAGCTTAAATTTCAAATATTCTGGATCTTTTAATTATAATTAAATTCATTTTTTTATTTTTTATTTTTAAAAAAATAATTTTATTGTTGGAATTTGAGAGATGTTTCTAATTTTGAGATTATGTTTGTATTGTATAATTTAAATTTCATTTATCTTGAATTTAAATTATACTTGTTAAATTAATATTTTATTTTTTTCATATATATAATTAAATAAAAATGAACAGTACAAAGCCGAAGCAGTACCGAAACGATCGCAAAGCCGAGCGTTCCGTTCCAAACACAAATCCAGAACGGTACCCGGGACGGGATCAATAACTATGATCTTAACTCCATCCCTAGCTACCTTTTCTTGTTCTCTGTCTAGGCAGGCAGGCAGGCTGGCTAGCTAGCTAGCTTGATCACTATGGACTCCATTTTTCCACGACATACATGGTTTAAGTTGCTTGATTTGCACGGTCTAATTATAACGACTACTCCGGTCCATGAAAACATCATAGGATATATATCCTCTTTTTTAAAATAAAAAACTTTTAAGACACGACATTTTTGGGTGGTGGTGGGGTTTATACATCGATTGTTTTACATGCAATTATTTAAAATCTTTATAGAGGGTGTAAAAATAATGATTTATTGGTTTTTTTTCCTTATGAATGCACTAATCCATACATGGATGGTCTGATTAAACTATAAAGATAATGAAAATAGTTTCGATATTAAAAAAACCGTACGAATGGGTTTTGTTTAGAGAAAGGGAGGCGGTTCAAAGTATAGCTGATGATGAGAATCTATGGGGTCGAGTTTCGTGGTAATTAATTATTTGATGTGCTCCTGCAAATGATCCCGGCCATCCTTTTCTCATGCTCATTACGCTCTTCAAGCATGACACGTGTCTCCCCCCCCTCCCCTTGCGGGTCTATTCTATCTGAATCTTCTCCTCCAACCTCAATACTTCCCCTCTCATGGACATATATATATAATTACGAGGTTTATCTTCCACTTTTTTTTTTTGGGTTTAATAATAGTACAAGGTTTTATTTAAATCATGCTGTACATAAATAGCCATTGTGAAAAGATATATAGTTTTTACGTAAAAGGGATCCAACGGATAGAAAAGAAAAGAAGTAGAAAGGCCTCCAGCATGGTACGAAAAGCCATAAAAACCTTCTACGTCATCTTTTGATATTCATCCATTTTTTAATGTAGTTGGTATCGATAAGAATATCATTATTTTTTAATTTTTTTAATATTATAATGTTAAAAGTAATTAAAAAACCATTTTTAATTCATTTTAAATAATAATTAACACACCTTCTCCGTATCAAAGCAAAAAACACTATATGTGCACGACATTCAGCATGATTTTCATATAAATATGTGTATATATTTGGTAGAGTAGTGCGTGTCAATTTCGTTAGTAATTTGGAAAAGAGTTATCTTTAAGACAAAAAATAAAAAAAAGTGTGCGCTGAAAACCTTCATCGTAGGCTTGAGATTTCTTTATCAATTTTATTTTTGGGTTATTTCATTACAGTGCCCAGTACCTCTAAGACTTCAATTTCTTTCTTCCTAATCCTATTCTTTATTTTAGGGTTTCAAATTCATCGTTATTCTTTCCCGGTC
Source organism: Salix exigua (assembly GCA_032356905.1). Taxonomy (NCBI): domain Eukaryota; kingdom Viridiplantae; phylum Streptophyta; class Magnoliopsida; order Malpighiales; family Salicaceae; genus Salix; species Salix exigua. Next base: position 9,805,052 of record CM063590.1, on the reverse strand, counting down.
TAATTAAGAAATCTTAATTAATTCCAGCTTTGATTATGTGGTTGATGGAAAACCAATCTCCTTCAACGCCGATACCAATGTGTAACAAAGAGTTCATGACGTTTCATTTATTTATCTTCTCAATTCTTTGAACTGCTCAATTGTATTAATTAATCCAGGGATAAAATTTTATAAATTATTTTTTAACCAATCATACACTAGAACTCCAAAGTTGATCCTCTCAATAGGGCTTTCGAGGATGATTAAGAATCAAAAGAGAAAGAACCGTAGGGTAGCAATATTTATTGCATATATAGATTGGACAAACCACTCCATTTATCTATAAATTAAGACACACGTGAGAGAAGGAATATTAACAATGCACTCAAGGGATGCTAGACTTGATGTGGCCATAGACACACTTTGACTATTCACTGCAATAGTAGAGCTAGCGATGCTTATCTTCTTGACAAACAAAACTCATGCTTCCTTGATTTAAGGGTATTATAGTCCTTTACATGACACATTAGTAGATCTTATTTGGACTTATTTTTGTCGATTCATCTTTTATTGTACTATAGAATATATGAAATATATCTAGAATTCTCCCTTTCGTATATATATATCAGTTGTTTTTCTTTTTAATTTAACCCTCTTACTAAAGAATTGTCCTTTTTCATAAAAAAAATAATATATATATCCACTATCCTTGAAATACATGTTCTTGTTATCCGATCGTTTTCGTTTTTATGTTGCTTCACAATTAATGTTGGTATTTTCCCCAGCACAAATTTAAATTACTTTTGTCCAAACTTTCTTTCAGAAAAGAAAATACAAATTAACATAACTCGCGAATCAAGAGTCAGCTAATTAGAATACAGACACAAGGAGCTAGGTAGCGACGTTAAGTTAGAGAAAGAGAAGCCGACAAAGAGCATCTTTTGAGAGATAAACAAGCAGGCTGTCAAGTTCTTGGGTTTGCGTAGAGCTAGCGGGTCATGCGAGTGCGAGGCGGGCAGGTGCGGGTGTCTAGGCAGTAGCAGGAGTGCATTTCTTTGTTTGATTCATCCATGAGTTAACGCAGAAGAAGCATGAGACCGGCAGCCCTATCTCCGGCGATCTGTCAGCGGCACTCACGCTGGATTACTGTCTCCTTTTTCTCTCCTGATTACAATTTCAGGTCATTATTCGCGATTTTAAGACGCTTAATTTCGCTTTCAGATTATGAGTAAATCTCAAGGGATCCATATCAAGTCTATTTGTTTCCAATTGGATCGGTAATTCGTCCCTTTTCCTTGAACTGCCATCTAGCTAGAAATCATATCTATATATGGCGCCGCTCATCATTGCAAAGAGCCGACCTAACGGCTCTTTGATTAACGTGGACACAAATGATTAGCCATTATTTCATTTTTGTGCACTACCCCAGCTTTGTGTTTTCTACTATCTTAACTAATACAATACATCTTCTGTGACCAAGTGACTGATTAGTTATATATCTAAGAAAATGACCGTAAGATCGAGGTGGCTAAGTGATAAAACCGAGTACCTCGTACAAGGTGTGACATATTACGATTAAATTGTTTTTTAAAATGTTTTTTATTTATAAATATATTTTATATTTGTTTTAAATTATCTTTGACATCACCATATTAAAAAACACTATTTTTTTAAAAATAAAAATAATTTAAAAAAAATACTTTTAAAATACAGCATCAAACATTCCTTTTAATAAGGGGTTTACTTCTCTGGTCTATGGATAATATAATTACCCTCAGTGATTGCTTTTATCTTGATTCTTTTCTAGGTTCGTGTTTACATGTATAAATAGAAAACAGAGTTGAAACTTTACACATATGCTGTTCATAATTACTGTTTGATTAATATTCTTCATCGTGGAACTTGCCCATGGCAAATTAACCTTCAAATATATATATATCATCAACACGCAATTTGTATCCCGGTGAAATGTTAATCACAACCTGATACATATTTTGACAAAAACAAATGAGTGGATAATCCAAAACCTCAATAAATACCGCAATGTATTCCGAAATGTCTTAAGAATTATATGCTGGAAGATTATCTAATCGTAATTAGATTGGAGTTATTATAGAAGACAGATATATCGATGTCACCAGCTAGTAGAAAGTTATGAGTGGTCATGTGAGGATACGACTTGATTAGAGATGTGAATCTACAATAAAAAAATTATGCAAATAAAGTAGTAAATATATATAATAATTATACTTACATCTTGTCAAACCAATAAAATAGCATCAACCTAGATTTTTATATGAGATTCTCGGGATCTAATTTTATAAGAGGTTTAATTTGCTATAACCAATCGGGTTTTGAAAGGAAAAAAAAAAAACCAAATTATACCCTGAAGATGTTTTCGGGTCAAGAATCTTATTATTATTTTTAATTTTTCTGAAATTTATGTATTTTTTGGATTTTTCTTCCTTACCTTTCCAAATTAGAATTACGGTTTTATTACCGTGTTAAGAAAAAAATGTATTTAAAAGATCGAAACCTTTCAGATGTAGAATTTACTATATTTTATCTTTGAAATAAATTTGGGTTCAATAAAAAAATGTTATTTCTGGTGAATTCTTTATCTCTTCGCTTCGCATATGAGACGACATACATTAATTTTTTCATGATGCTCAACTTCGACCCAACTGATTTTCATAATAATATCATATATCGCGGAGGTGAGAAGAGACACATAATCAACGCAATCTACACATTGACTTTAATACTAAAATTAGGGCATGGATTATGAGGTACTGACCCACCGTCATATATATGGACGGCACAACACACCAGGACATGTGGGGGTGGAAGAAGAAGATGCGATGGTGATGTAACATCGATTTCTGATGTTCAATTACCTCATTTCGAAATAAATTAGGCTCTCGGCATGCTTACACTCTTCTTTTTTTCTCTCAACGTTTCTGATTTCTTGAGGATTTTTTTTTTTTATGATAATCGAGCAGAGAGAGCGAGCATTTTGTTTTCATCTTCAACCCGTGGGGTTTAAGTGACTCTAGTTTCCAATAATCTCCCGTCTTGGTTGCCCAAGTCAAGGGTCTCATGAGAAAAATAATATAATTAATTCGGGAATTAAAGGGGCCCAATTTGAAAATAAATGCGCATTTAACAACACGCCACTTCTTCTGTCTCTTTTGCTGGATCTGCCGGCTATATTTTTCTTGGAAAACAAACACGTTATGCAAAAACAAAAAACTATATAATCGAACCTACTCCCGTCCATGTTCAAACTGGCTGGGTCAACGGAACACCCACTGGGTCACTTTAGGTTTAATGATGCATATTGACTGTCAGAGGTTGAGAATGGTGCTAGACATTTGAGATTAGGGTCACTGTGTTTCAAAAAAAAATAAATTATTTTTATAGTTCACTTGAAATTAAGTTAAAAATAACTCAAGTTAATCACTCAAACTCGTGATACATATCATAAAATTGCGGCAACCCAATAAAAAAAATCGATAAAAAAGTAATTAATAAAAAACCCTAAGACAATCCGTCAAATCTTGAATCATTAGAACGAGATAACATCATAGGAAAAAAAACTTGGATTAACTTATCAAATATATAACCAGGATCATGAAAATAAGATGATTCAATAAAGAATAATCAAAACAAATTATGAAGCTCAAATCTCAATCGCTTTTGTCAAACCCAATGATAAATAATAAAATTTGTAAATAGTTTTCATAATAAAAATAGTATAAAAAATTAGCTATGTCAACACGGTTAACAGTTAAACATTATTCTTATGATTGAGATAATCTAATAAAAATCAAACAAAAAAATCACCAAATATAATTGATAACTCATTAAGAATTAGAGAAAAAAATAAAAATCATTAGGTATAAGAAAATGTTGTTTCAATATATAGATAAATAATGATTTATAAAACGGAATAAAATTATGTGTGGAAACTGCGGTAGCTTTGCACATGAAATTTGATTGTCAACTGAAATTCAAACCGTAGAATTTGAGCCATGCAAGTCCATCCACCGAAAATGACGAGATTAGAATAGCACACGAGCTTCATTGACATGGTTAGTTGGGGTCTTAAAATCAAGAAAGGCTGGCTCTTACCTTGAGAACGAAGTTGTTGAAGATGATGATGATGATGATGAAACCTTGAAACCATCACGGCCTAATTTAACTCTGGTTATCTGAATCAAAGTCCAATTCATTAAAGAAACCAGCTTTTTTTTTAATTATTATTTAAAAAAAAAACTTATCCTAACAAAGTCCATTTTGATAAACAATTCAACCCATGTGAACGGCACCCACTGCCTCGAATCTGGAACAGCGATGCACGTTTCGGCTTTCCACCAAGTCCTCCCTTCCAAGTAGTCAAGGGCTGTCGTTCCCATTTATTAATTACTGTCCAGTGAGGACCATTATTGGTGACCTTTCACATGTGGGTTTCTTAATTATATCCCTTAATTTATTGATTAAGACCTGTAATGGAGACTAAGCAAACGACAAACAGCGGCACGACCCACGTGATCGATGGCTATCTATCGATCTACGTGGAATCTTGTTGGTAATCACTCCATGCTGCTTGATCCAAGGTTAACTTACTTACTTTCACAGCGTTAATAATTCAAGTGTTCATAGCTTCATTTCACGCTATATTCTCTGGGTTCCATTGACTTTTCAACTCCAGCCACGCTCCTTCATTCTAATTTCTTGGCTATAAATGGAATTCCAAATTCAACCTCTATGACAATTCATAGAGGGTTCTGTCTTTTGATGAGGGCTAAATGGAATTAGTCTTCCGGACCTGTTCCTAATTGATGCCCACGCTTTTGCCTCACGGGAACATTCTGATCAGCATGCAGCATGATAATATTTACATGCATTATTACTACAAGGAATATTAATTAATTTCTGGCAATTAAAAAGGTGGGTTGAATTAAGTTAACTGCAAGTAGATGGTCACGCACAAGAGATTGTTGGCCAAAAGCGAGGCCAGTGGGTGTGGATTACAAACATCACCACATGGTTTATATACGAGCCACTTGGAAATTGAGCTTCCCTTTTTTTTTTAATTTCATCACAGAAAATCAAACTATATATTATATAACCATAGCATGCTTCGCTTATGGTACTTGAATTCGGCAGAGAAAGAAATCTACACAAGATTGTACGGCAGAACAAAACATTGAGACAAAAATGATGACTTTGAGGATGCATGTACATGTATTAGTTGGGTTTTTTTTTTAAATGGTCACTGCTGGTTAATTTATTGTTTTGAGAATACATTAAGCGGTCGAAAAGATATCCGGAGACCAGACTATATTTTAACTCGAGAGCAATCGGCAGGAAAAACAAAGATTAAAAAGTAATGTATATAAAATGCAATGCAGATTACTGGATAATGCTACATCTCTCGCTTTGTTGTCTGTGCATGAAGCAGGAATATGATATTATCTAGACATGATCAAGACTCTCTCCAATCTTTGTGGAGCGGATGTATCTCACCTGATGAACACATTACTGTACAAAATGCATATAGAATTTAAAACTATATGATTTAATAATTAAGTGCTCTATTTCCTATATATTTATGGAACGAAAAAGCTATCCTTTTGAAGTTTATTTAATGGTCACTGCTTAATTAGCTAGCTGGTGAATCTTCTTCTGCAAACAGCATTTAATTATTAATTATATTAGTTGTTTGTCTTGCTTGGAAAAGAAAATGACTCGAAGGGCTAAATTAATTCCTTCCAACTAATAAAATGATATAAATATTTTAAATTCACAAGAAAAAAACACTTATTTTGACCAGTCAAGATCCCTTTTTTTTTATCTTGAAGTAATATGAGACAGAAACTAATGTTTCTATAATTATCAGTGGCTGGATTAAAAAATAAAAAATAGTTAATCAGATGATATAATACAGTAGAAGAATATACATGTGCAGTTTTTTTTTTAAAAAATCTAATACAGAATCATTAATAAAATTCAAATAGGAAAACAAAATGCTATGAACTTATTTTATTTTAAAATGACTTCGATGAAAGAAGCCTCAAGCTTAAGCATGCATGCGACTAGAAAGAATAAACCAGGCGCACCTAGACTTGTTAAATAACACAAGGCTGAAGGAGGCCTGAAAAGCCAGGCCCATATTTCAAGGCTTTGAAATACAGACCAAACATAAGTGGGCTAAGCATATTAGGCCCATGGACCCATCATAGGTATTTCTATTTCAAATGAAGACGACAGCGTGTCATCCATATAAGCAGATGATTCACAGTATAATTTTCAATCATCTTCGGTGAGCTGAGCATCAGCATCTGATGTTTAGGGCCTATGTTTTTTGAGAGTGAATTTTCCTCGTACCCAACATAAAAAGACAAGAACACCCCTGCCGTGTTTGGACTGATTCCACACCGCATGCTCATCGATAATTGTAGTTACCATTGCACACGGAGCGCTGCAGCTACCCTCTCCGTTTACTGGAAATGCAGAAAACTAGGTGCCCTCTTCCTTTTCAGGAAAATTATCAGTAGGTAAGCCTATCCATGCTTTGTTGTGGTTACTGGTTAAAGATACTTCTTAGCTCTCAACTCCTCGGAGGCTCAGCCACCGGCCCATTAATGGTTAAAGATACTAATTCAAGTCTTGTTTTTTTGATAATTTGTGAATTCTAGATCTTATGGCTATCAAGCACAGGACATGGCCAGTTAAACAATGAAAATTTCAAACTTTATACCATTGCTTGTGAAATACATGTATGTATACATATATTTTATGAAGCGTATACATCTTACGATGCCCCATTCAAAGTTTCACTCTTTATTTCATTTCTAATGTATATTTTATGATGAAGTTTCTTGACTTGACAAAACGATATTTACTATGCTTGTTAGTACATTCCTCGTCAGAAAGCAACCAGCATCTTAAATTCACCAAATCCCACTGCAATTATAAATATAATTCATCATTTTTAAGATAAGTGATAACATGCTGCTTTTGTTTGTCCATATCTATCAGTCACACATCCTTCGCATAAAGTTTGCATTGTGGCATAAAATGTATGTTGAATGGGCACTTAAGTTTGATTTTTCCACTCCCGATACTCTTGATTCTGATGATAAGAAGCTCAAATATACAAAATCATAGACGCCCCATCATAAACTGTTCGCACCTCTAGAGTGTCGCAGTCTTGATGTCACCACCAACACTAAAAAAACAAAATCACGGGAGTGTGGATGCTCAATCATAGAGACCCATTAAAGGATCATACCACTACGGAACCAGGGTAGCCGTGCATACTTTATATCAACGAGGAACATTTGGACAGCAAAGGGGTCATTGTAAAGAAAAAAAGAAACCAGTGATGTCTATTGTCCTTTTAATCCCTTCTTTACTCTTTGTATTTGGGATTCTTGGACTATGTGATGGAAGTTATAAACAGGAGGAAATTCATTCTAAAAACTATACTTTCAGCGAAAATGTAAAACACTAGTTAGTTCCAGGTTTTTACAAGAAGTGGACGATTTGATTCAAACTCGAAATTTGTTGTACGGATCTCAAGTTCTTTATCATCAAGCCACATTTATTGATTTTTTTGTGAAACTACTTTGTTTTGATTTTGCTTTCCATCGCAGGAAGAAGAAAACAAGGAATAGGAGTTTTTTTCCAGAGCTGTCATATGATCAAAGCTTTCTATATTAGCATGAGCAGGGACAATTGTCCGAAAGAAAAGCCTAATTAAAGCCTTGGATATGGTAGCCCTGAAAGCTTCTTTTATATTGCTGCTCATGGTTTATAACATCGATAAACCTGAAAAGCCATTCAGGACCACTGCATTATTGCTCACAGACCTATAATTTCATCAAAGGCAACCCCCACTTCTCCCTCTTTTCTTTTTTTATCTTAGCTCTTCGAATTTTTAAGCTTTATCGACCGGGACATCACCCACCTATATTAATTAGCCTTTTTTTTGGTTGGTAATATCGTTTAGGTTGTAGGGCTTAGTAAATCCAGTGGGATTTAAATATCATATCAAAACCAAATCTCTCCTTTATCAGCATCTAAATATATAGCTGTTATTATAAGAGCATTTTAGATATGCTTCTCAGGAGGCTCGGGTTTGTGCCTCATTAGGGTTCCTGGGTTTACCAAAATTCTATGAAAACTACAAATTAAGCAAATCGTTTCATATCATTCTTTTTTATTGCATCTATGGCTTCCTAGTAGGTATGGCTTCCTAGTAGGTGAGCCAAATATTCGGATTTTCAGGACCCGAACATGTTCCGATGCCAGCACCAAACATGAAAGAAGTTCTAACACTTGGATAATTAGTCGGTGATGCCATTTTTTATCAAATGAAGCCGGCTTGTGGAAGATCTGGGGAATAAAATTAGGTCGAATATAGCAAGGCAGGCTCAAAAGATAGTATATACTTCTACGTACTGCATATATTTTCTTCTTTCTTCTGGTTTTGCATCGGACGGAGGCAATATATACATAGCTGAGACAAATCAAAACACATAGTTACGCATGCTATACGTGATGAAAGGTGTTTGGTTGTGAAAAGTTGGCGATGTCCGAATCATATGGTGTTTTTTTTTTCATTCAAGAGGAGGAAAAACACGAAACCATTACAAGTCTCTCGTTTTTTTAAAAAAAATATATATATTATGGCTGTACCATTGTACACATTTCAACCTTGACATCTCTCGCTTAACTTCTTTTTTTCCCCCATATTTGTCTTCTTCTTTTTCATGTCAAATTACCGCTAATTAAAGTAACAAATCTTCCCTGCTAGTAACCACAATTTAAGAGTTTTTGAAAAGCTTTTTCAACATGTCCAAGTTTAGATAGTGTTTCATGGTAGAAAAGATGAAGATAAGAAATGAAGACAAAGTTGTGTTTGATAGTGATATACAAGAGAAAGTGATCTATGTATCTATCATGTTTGATTTATGGTGAATAAGACATAATTAAATAATAAAAAATTATTTTTCTTTTAATATGTATTATTATTATCATTCTTTTTTTAAAAAAATAGATATTATTTTTTTATACATTAGTTTACATTGAGTGATAAAAGTAATGATAATATAATAACTCTAATTATAAAATTTGGATCAATCTAGCAAGTTTCTTAAGTTTTCTTGGGGCTCGAACAACTCAAGACCCTAATCTATTTGAATTTAAGAAAAAATAGAGAAAATATTGACTTGACCTGACTTGCTAAGAAAACCTGTGTCATATCCATAACTAGGTCAATCTAAAGTAAAACCTTATCAAAAATCCATCAATTATTTTTTTGAAAACAAATATCAAAATAATGTTGTTTCCATCCCTTTTATATATAAAAATATAGGACTGATCTAGATCAATCCTGATTGGCACTCCTGATTCATGACCCGAGTCTTATCCTAAGACAATCCACGAGTAAAATTTTAAAATTATAATAATTATTATTTTTATCTTTATATGTTTTTATTAGATAAATTTAAAAATGAAAAGATTTTTCCAAGGATATTTTAAATGTAGAAAACAATAAGTATTGTTTTCAAAAAAATATCCTTTTATACTTTTTATTTTAAAAATACAAAAATCAATTATTTTTTCAATTAAACGTATTTATATTCAATAATAACCAAACACTACCGAAGCATATTGTTCAGCTAGTTTAGGAGGGAATCCATTGGCACAGTACAAGCTTAATCAGCAATCCTCTTACTCATCATCATCATCATCCTTTTCCTTTTAACACCAAATTGAAAAGAATTCCCCACGCATCTAAAAGAAAATCTGTGTGCATGATTTGGCCTTTGCATTCTCATCACCCACTACTGTAAATCCACCACCCCTTGTCTCTTCCTTGATTGGTTGTTACAAAAAGCCTCCATTTGCTCCTCCAACCTAAACCTTCACGAAAACCATGCACTGAGAAAATATCAGTCTCTATCTTATCTGAGTAGCTCAAAGTAGTTCTCTCATCATCAGGAAAAATATATATTCGGTATAAGCTAGCCCACCAGTCCATTTTACACAACCACAATGTGTGCACCATCAAAACCTGAAGAGAATCATATTGACAAAACCTCTCAACCTCCACCAAATTCTTCACTCGCTACCCATATATGGCCTGCAAATCTGATGCCAATGATTCTTTTGGAGATAAAAACACAGCGAGGGATAGCTCTGCCCTTGTTGGCGATGAATTTGACATGGTTTGTCAGATCAGCCATCACAACAGCATTTCTAGGAAGACTTGGAGAGCTGCAGCTAGCTGGTGGCGCTCTTGGGTTTACATTTGCTAATTTCACTGGTTTTTCTGTCTTGAATGGGTTGTGTGGTGCCATGGAACCTATTTGTGGTCAAGCTTATGGAGCTAGAAATTTCAAGCTACTACACAAGACCCTCCTCATGTCAACTTTCTTGTTGCTCATAACAACCCTGCCTATATCTTTCTTGTGGCTTAACATGGATAAAATTCTAATCCATTTTGGCCAACAAGAAGACATTTCACGTGTTGCAAAGACCTACCTTTTTTATCTCCTCCCTGACTTAATAATCACCGCTTTTCTCTGTCCTCTGAAAGCATACTTGAGTTCCCAAGGTGTAACAGTTCCTATAATGTTTAGCTCTGCTTTGGGTCTAGCTTTTCACATCCCGGTCACCATCTTCCTAGCAAAAGCCAAGGGTCTTGAGGGAGTGTCTATGGCAATTTGGATAACGGATCTTATAGTCGTGATTTTACTTGCTTTATACGTGTTGATAATGGAAAACAGGAAAGGAGGCAAGTGGAGGGAGGGAGGGTGGTTCGATCAAGATGCTCATGACTGGCTCAGGCTGCTGAAACTTTGTGCGCCATGTTGCCTTACCACTTGCCTTGAATGGTGGTGCTGGGAGATCTTGGTCTTGCTTACAGGACGACTGCCAAATGCCAGGCAAGCAGTCGGGGTGGTAGCAATCGTGCTGAACTTTGACTGCTTGCTATACTCTGTGATGCTATCGCTAGCAACTTGTGCTTCCACTCGTGTGTCAAATGAGCTCGGTGCAAATCAAGCAGGCCGTGCTTACCAATCTTCATATGTGTCTCTGGGAACAAGCGTCGTTTCAGGTTGCATCGGTGCCTTGGTGATGGTAGGGGCTAGAGGTGTTTGGGGGTCTCTGTTTAGCCATAATCAGGGAATCAGGAAAGGTGTGAAGAAGATGATGTTGCTTATGGCTTTGATTGAAGTGGTGAATTTTCCCTTGGCAGTTTGTGGGGGCATAGTCCGAGGAACAGCTAGGCCATGGTTGAGCACCTATGCCAATCTTGGCGGGTTCTATTTTCTAGCCTTGCCAATAGCAGTACTCTTAGCCTTCAAAGCAGCCCTGGGCCTCGGTGGATTGTTGATAGGCTTCTTGATTGGATTAGCCGCGTGCTTAATTTTGTTAGTAGTTTTTGTTGTTAGGATTGATTGGCAAGTAGAAGCTGACAAGGCACAAAAACTTGTGTCGTGCGACTTGCAGGAGGATGTCAGGATTAAGGAATGCGTGAACCACCGAACTATAGAAACAGTTGATGGTGTTGAAGTGTGAGAATGGCTAGAAGCTATTGTCTTTTTTCAAGTATCCCCACCGTAAATGCAGGACTTCCTGGTATGATTAGAAAAGTATGACCCAATTCCAGGAAAACTACATGTAGAGGCAAACTCATTTAACAAAGTTCCGTTATGGAACTTCTAATATTCAGGATTGTATCTGTTACCAAGCCTTTCGGCAATTCAAAGGCATCAATTCACTGCTCATAAATCACTCCAAATTTCAACTCCAGGTTGCATCAGTTCTTAAAGGAAGGCCAATTACGATTCGGTCTGTAGATAGTTTCATCATATAATGAAATGGGTTGTCAGGAAGAGATCTCTGAGGCCAAAAAAAAGTGCAACATTTTCAAGATTCAATATAAGAGGATTCCTTGTTTCCAACATTCGATTGATGTATCTGTGCAGAATACACTTACATGGCCATCCATGAATGGTGGGGTTTGCAATTTCAGTCAAGAAGGCTCAAAAGAGCCATGTCCAAATACAAAAATTACATCAATGGTCATCAAGAACGTTGAAGTTATCATTCATCAAAAAACCCAGGTCCATAACTTGAGGCCTCAAGTTATTTGGCTTTCCCATCATTGAAGCCGAGGGAAACAAGTATCTTGTGGCCGGGGGATTCCTGTTCTGCCCAAATGCCTAGAAGCAGATTACTTGTTGTAACTTCCCCACTATTGTTGAAGAATGAAGACTAAAGAATGATTCCAAGCCTACAATTAATGTTAGGATTTTACTATCTTTTAATTATTGTGTTTTCCTAAATAAGATCATATTGTATGATCAAAGTTCTAGTTTACATTTTAAGCATTTTCCTATTTAGATTATAGAAGAGGAAGTTGTAATCAAATGGGGAAACCCTATTGTGTAACACTTCATATTTTCATTATAAATAAGAGAAGAGGGATGACAGTAACCTCACCTTTGATTCTGCTCATGTTTGCTGAAATCATTCATCTGTTCTTTGTTCTTTGTATTCCCAGAAATTGATTCAAACAGTAACTGTTTGAATCAATAAAACAGTAGAGTTGACTTGTTCTTTGTTTGATTTCTAACAATTGGTATCAGATCAAGAATTGGATCTTTGAAGGGGATAAAGAGTGAAACACGAGAGAATTAAGTGAGGTATTGTTCTTTAAGGGTGGTAAGTGAAACACGAGAGTTTTAGGAATTGTAATTGTGCAATGGAATCTCCTTCTTTTCCATCCAAAACACTAGTCTTTACTGGTCAGAACTTTGGTGTATGGGTTGTCAAGATGGAAACCTACTTGAGAGCTTTTGATTTGTGGGAAATAGTGGAAGAAGATAGACAACCTAATCCACTAGGAAACAATCCTACGGTTGCACAAATAAGGTTCTTTAATGATGAGAAAGCCAAGAAGTTCAAAGCACTTTCATGTCTGCATAATGCAGTGAGTGAAGAGATCTTCACAAGGATCATGGCTTGCAAATCAGCCAAAGAAGCCTGGGATAAACTGAAGGCTGAATTTCAGGGGGATGAGAAGTCAAGGAAGATGCAAGTGCTGAATCTAAAGAGACAATTCGAAGGACTAAAGATGAAGGAGACTGAAACTATCAAAGATTTCTCATCACACATCTCAAAGTTGGTGAATCAAGTGAGATTGTTAGGTGAAGAATTCCCAGAATCTCGAATTGTAGAGAAAGTGTTGGTGAGCCTACCTGAAAAATTTGAGCATAAGATTTGCTCATTGGAAGATTCCAAAGACTTTACTAAGATGAGCTTGCAAGAACTAGTCAATGCTCTACAAGCAGTGGAGCAAAGACAGTCCTACAGATTGGAAACATCAAATGAAGAAGCCCTAGTTGCTGTCTTTAATCAGAAGAATCAAGACAGAACCTACAAGTCAAATCCAGCTGGTGTTAGCAGGAAAGACAAGGGAAAAGAAAAGGTTTTCAATAACTGGCAACCTAGACAGAATTCAAGTAACAATTTCAACAATGCAAGAAGGAATGAGAAGAAAGATCACTTCCCTGCATGCAAATACTGTCAGAAAACAAATCATCTTGAAGCCTGGTGTTGGCTCAAGAACATTCAGTGTAGAAACTGTAAGCAATTCGGGCATGTTCAAAAATTTTGCAAAAACAGAATTGAGACTGTAAAACAAGCACAGCTAACTGACGGGGCTGAAGACAAAGAAGAAACCTTGTTTATGGCTTCTATATTGCAGATGGAATGCATAAAGGCAGAGGAAGAGGCAGACAAAACAACTTGGCTCATTGACAGTGGTTGCACAAACCACATGACTGCTCATCAAGGTTTGTTTAACTATTTAGATAAAAGTTATTTATCTAAAGTCAGAATTGGGAATGGAGATTTTGTGGAGGTACAAGGAAAAGGGTCAATTCGAGTAGACACACTGTCAGGTACGAAAATCCTGAACAATGTGTTATATGTACCTAAACTAAGTCAGAATTTGGTTAGTGTGGGACAACTACTTGAATCAGATTATTCTTTATTCTTTAATAGAGGAGTGTGTGAAATTAGAGATAAGAATGGTGTGTTACTTCTTTCTGCAAAAATGATGAATAGAAGTTTTTGCATTGACTGGAGAAAACTGTATTTAAGTGCAAACACTTGTGAGGAAAGTAATTTTGTTTTGTGGCATAAGAGAATGGGGCATGTTAATTATGTAGCATTAAAGAAAATGGCTGATCTACATACTATATATGGTCTACCTAGTATACAAGCTCAAAGTGATGTGTGTGAAGCATGTCAACTAGGGAAACAAACAAGAGTTGCATTTCCTGTAAACAATTTCAAATCATCATCTAAGCTACAGCTGATACACACTGATGTGTGTGGTCCAATGCAAAATGAATCATTGAATGGTTCAAGGTATTTTCTGTTATTTATTGATGATTATAGCAGGTATTGTTGGGTTTTCTTTTTGAGATCAAAAACATGTGTTCTATGAATTTGTGAAGTTTAAAACAGTTGTTGAAGTAGAAACTAGAGAGAAAATAAAGGTGTTGAGATCAGATAATGGGGGAGAGTTCACTTCACAAAGATTCAAAGATTTCTTAGCAAAAGAAGGGGTAAAACAGCAACTAACTATCCCCTACACACCACAGCAGAATGGTGTAAGTGAGAGGAAAAATAGAACCTTGATGGAAATGACAAGGTGTCTTTTGTATGAGAAGAAATTACCTTTGAAATTCTGGGCTGAGGAAGTCAATACAGCAGCCTATCTTCTGAACAGAATGATCACCAAAGTGCTAGGTGAACAATCTCCTTATGAACTCTGGTATGGTACTAAACCTCGCATTGATCATCTCAGAATTTTTGGAAGTCCATGTTATGTTGTACAGCCTGAAATCAAGAGAAAGAAGCTTGATCAGAAGGCTGAAATAGGTATTTTCATAGGTTATAGTTCACAATCAAAAGGCTATAAAATCTATGATCTTAAACATAACAAAGTTGTTGTTGCTAGAGATGTCAAAATTGCAGAAGATGCAATATGGAATTGGGAGGCAAACTCAGTAGAAGGGATAAAACATCAAGAAGAAATTCAAGCAATAACAGATGGAAGTGATGATGACTTACCCGTGAGAGGAACAAGGTTGCTGACTGAAATTTACAGCAGATGCAATCTTGCTGAAGAAGAGCCAACTAGTGTAGAAGAAGCCATAAATTCACAAGTATGGACTGCTGCAATGAAAGAAGAACTCAAGATGATAGAGAAAAATGAAACATGGATACTAGTGGACAGACCTATTCATAAGAAGGTAATTGGTGTGAAGTGGATTTTTAAGCTGAAATTGAATGCAGATGGCAGCACAAACAAGCACAAAGCAAGACTTGTGGCCAAGGGATATTCTCAGGAACCAGGTACTGATTTTACAGAAACTTTTGCTCCTGTGTCTAGACTTGACACTATCAAGTTGTTACTAGCCTTAGCAGCACAATGTGGGTGGTTTATATACCAACTAGATGTAAAATCTGCATTTCTCAATGGAGTTTTAAATGAAGAAACCTATGTTGAGCAACCTGAGGGCTTTGAATCTGATGCAAACAAGGTATATTTACTGAAGAAAGCCTTGTATGGCCTTAAACAGGCTCCTAGAGCCTGGTATTGCAGGTTGGATGAATATCTACTGAAATTGGGTTTTGTGAGAAGTATAAATGAAATTACCCTCTATGTGAAGAAGGTTAATACACATATACTAATCATATCAGTGTATGTAGATGACTTGCTAATTGCAGGAGATGAAGAGCAGTTAGTTGAAGAATTCAAAACCAATATGAAGAGCATGTTCGAAATGAATGAACTAGGCAAACTGTCCTATTTCTTGGGTATGGAAGTGATTCAAACTGGACAAGGGTATTTCTTGTGTCAAACAAGGTTTGCTACTAGATTACTGGACAAATTTGCAATGGAGAATTGTAAGCCAGTAAGCACACCTATGGTGCTAGGACAAAAACTGTCCAAGGAAGATGAAGCACCTAGAGCTGATGGCAGAATTTATAGAAGTCTTATTGGGAGCTTAATGTACCTCACAGCCACTCGACCTGACTTGGTGTTTGCTGTGAATTACTTATCTAGGTTCATGCAAGATCCTAGCCAAATCCACTACACTGCTGCTAAAAGAGTGCTAAGATACTTGAAGGGTACTCTGTCATTTGGGATGCATTTTCAGAAATCTGAATCAATGAAATTAATTGGGTTTACAGATAGTGATTGGGGTGGAAGTGAGGAGATGATAAGCACCTCGGGATACTGTTTTTCTATGGGAGGAGGAATTTTCTGTTGGAACTCTAAAAAGCAATCTGTTGTTGCACATTCCACTGCTGAAGCTGAATATATTGCAGCCTATGTAGCTGCAAAACAACTCATATGGCTGAGAAAAATGGTGAGTGATTTAGGTCATGTGCAACCAAATCCTACAGTTCTATTATGTGATAATACTTCAGCAATTGCAATCTCTAAAAATTCAGTATTCCATGACAAAACAAAGCATATGAAGATCAAGTACCATGCAATAAGGCAATATCTGCAAGAAGGGGAACTGGAAATGGTGTACTGCCCCACAAAGGAACAACTAGCTGATTTATTTACTAAACCTTTAGCTAAAGAAAGGTTTGAGGAGCTACGGGAGATGATTGGAATGTGTAGCCTTGGAACCAAGGGGGAGTGTTGAAGAATGAAGACTAAAGAATGATTCCAAGCCTACAATTAATGTTAGGATTTTACTATCTTTTAATTATTGTGTTTTCCTAAATAAGATCATATTGTATGATCAAAGTTCTAGTTTACATTTTAAGCATTTTCCTATTTAGATTATAGAAGAGGAAGTTGTAATCAAATGGGGAAACCCTATTGTGTAACACTTCATATTTTCATTATAAATAAGAGAATAGGGATGGCAGTAACCTCACCTTTGATTCTGCTCATGTTTGCTGAAATCATTCATCTGTTCTTTGTTCTTTGTATTCCCAGAAATTGATTCAAACAGTAACTGTTTGAATCAATAAAACAGTAGAGTTGACTTGTTCTTTGTTTGATTTCTAACAACTATCACCTGTAAATTCAAAAAGACATGTTGATGAAAATAATTTTTTAAAACTTTCTTTGCGGTGTAATAGTAATATTTCTCCCTTTATATTGGATAATAGTTCCCAGAAAAGTTTGATTCAGGCAAAATCAGGAAAATACACACCCCAAGAACATTTCAGGGATAAGACCAGTACATGGCTAAACTCATGTTGGCTAAGACAAAAATGTCTACCCACATTGTTATTGACAGTCTATAAAAGCATCAACCATACCACGCTACTGAAGCATCTTGTTTAGGGGGTTATGATGATGCCACTGTACAATATTAGGAAGGAGACGAGGGCTTTAGCAGCTTATACATTCACATTTGTTCTTCCTATCTTGGAATGATGTGCTGTGCTGAGCAATATCCGTTTTCTCCGAGTTCCTGGTTGAGTTCCATTATCCATAATTTATATTGTGTTAGAGAATAATATGTCCTGGAGCCTATGTCCAGTAGCCTCACCTAATAACTTAACATTTTTGTAGTATATAAGTGACCAAGGCACGCATCCTAACTTTTATAGGATAGTGATATCATTATAGTCTCGAGGCAAAGAGCTTGGGTAGGGTATTATGTAGGTATTTGCATGGACAAAGCCAGTGATAATGAATGTCAACATCCACACATAGGACACCTCGAATAAGTATTGTCCCGGCTAAAATGGGTTCAGCCACGTAGTGGTTTTTTTTCTTAACAAGATTTGAAGCAAACACTTCGGTGGAGTGGTTGCTTTTCATGAACATATATTGGCACTGTATTTTCAAGTTCAGTTTGGTTAAACTCAGTACTATTGGATGAAGCTGGGTTTTGTAAATGTTGTGTGAATTATGCTGAACTTCAACATACCGTTGGGATTTGCTTGATTTTGAATGTCTTAAGAGTTGAGTTATTGTAGCAACTCATTAACCGTTATTGTTCACGCGGTTCAGCCAGTTGATCGGTACTATTCATTCCAGTAGCTATACTAGTTTTTTGAATTGGATTTGTTTGGGCAGGATCATGCCACCAGGACCACCAATGAGAAGGGGGGGAAAGGGTTTTTGGTCCGAGAGGGTGCGAGTTACCAACTCCAGCACTTGGTTTACCCAAAAATCCATCCTTAGTTGACTTGCCTTAATTAGGATTACTAAAGACATGTGTGGTGACATCGATAGTTAAGTGGCATTGTTGCCTTGTCGAATATTTTCCTGGTATTAATCTGCTATAAAATGCAGTGCAAGATATAGTAAACAGGGTATGGAATAGCTTCGGCCCAGAGGATATCATGATTGTAGAAGATTTGTGACACTGAGTTGTTATTTAGCTTGAAGTCGAAGTCTGTTCGCGTATTTAGAAGTTGTATTCTTCTCAATTTAAAACTGTGATGATGAGCAAATACTCTTATCCCTATTTAACAGCGAGCTTAAGTTAAAAATTGAAAAGTTTAGTCTCCTTTCCAACTGGGCTACTCACCAACCTTCGAGGACAATCATCTGTTAAACCTTTTTTCATGAATGGCTATGTGCTAATCTGGTATAATTTCATATGCCACTCGTTACCGTATGAACAAACAACACGAGTTTGGCTTAAAAAATTAGATAAAAAGAGCATATATGAACAGTAGGGGGGCATTTTTGTTAATGGCTGCTCAAGAAATGAATTTATGGCTGAAAAATATCTCTGTTTCTGCTCGGATAAATTTGCACTGGGCAGGCTTGTGAAACACTGTAGATCACCCCTTCTTGAAATGGATATGGGCCAGCTTGGGCCAAGCTAATGCTAATATCAAGACAGCTCGCGGCAGTATATGGAGTTCATTGGGTCAGGCCCATTTAGATCAACCTCTGTGCTTGAGCTACTACTTAGCCCAGTGCAAATTTATCCGAGCAGAATAAATAGATATTTTTGGGCCATAAATTCATTTCTAGAGCAGCCAGCAGTCACACAGACACCTTTCCACATATAAGCTACAGTTACTTCCCCACAAACACATCCATTAACTTGAGAACAATCTTCTAAATAAATTATTGTGCCGGTGAGACACAACGCATTCGTATCATGATGTGGTGCCATTTGATCGAGCAAGAGGAACCGTGTGGGGTGCCATAAATTGATTTACGATACATCAAAGGGTCAATTTGGCTCAAGAAATCTCTCTTATTTCCCGGGAAGAGCAACCTTTGCAAACAGTAGGGGAAGTGGGGTTGCCGGCAGTGCATGAAGGGGGTTTTGATGTCGACAAGATGGGGGTCCGCATTGATTCGGATGATCTTGATAGATTGCATCGAGGCCGTCTGTTTTTTTGCATTTAATTGAGGATTGCTGAAACAAAGAAGGCGAAGACTGTGCCGTCAAATTGGATGTTTTGCACGAGAAACCAGAAGAGATTGCAGAAAATCTCTTCATGTGCGGCGCAAACCAGATCATTCCGTGAAGGGCCCTCTTACAGCTTTCCATGTACAGCTCGTGTCTCCCATCACTGCCCATGATGTCAAAATTCGTTGCATTTGACTTTTCACCACTCCACTTTTTAAGTTTTCCATCTGCAGGAATCGGAATTGTGCGCAACTCTGGGTGTGGGAGTGGACAAATCAATCAATGCCACCAGATGTCCTCAATTGTTCTTGGCTGAGACAAATATTCATCAGGCACGGATTTCCGATTCGGAGGGTTTTCATAGATGGTGTTTATTGTTTTTTAAAGTGTATTCTGTTTATATTTTCTTATTATTTTTAAAACTCCATGACAAAAAAAACTCCTTGGTCGAGGGTGTTTTGCACGAGAGGGAACTACGATTTAGGTGAGATTACAGATTAGAATCTCGCATATCAAGCAGTATTGTTTTTGTTTTTTTTTTTAATTTGTAAGATCACGTCTGATATGCACGATAATCTAACATTATCTTGAACCCCACCATTAGACATGATCTTACGTTGTTAAGCTTTTTTTTTGTTTGTTTTTTGAAATATCTCCCGACAGGTATTATATATTAAATTAATGGATCCTCTAATAAACCCAATAAATTTAGTTTCTTTGTAACTTCTCTTGAAGTATATTTGTATAAAACTAGCATGTTCATCCATTTGTTCTGTTTCAAATAATAAATAAATATATCCGTATCACACCTCTGATACCAAATATTATAGCTTTGAACACGTCCAATGAAAATATACTTTTATAAATAACATGTCGCCTCCCTAGCAGTATGAGTTTCAAGCCAAAACAGGGGCTAAAAAGCCTAAAATATTTATTAATTGTTTTATTATTATTGGGTCGTATATAAAAAAATAAGTTTAAAAAAGAGAGTAGAAATAATGGAATCTTGTAGCGGTAATTTTGTTGTTTATACCATTCCTTTGATTAGTATCATAATCCACTGCTGTAAATAATAGCAGAATGATTTCAGCCACCTCGTCAAATCATGTCATCCTCGCGGTAAAAAAAAATAAAATCTGTAGAGGAATTCTATAATAACTTGGAAAAGTCATTTAGGTAGATGAAGTTGGCTGCATCTGCCTACCAAAGCACTGTAAGATGAATAACACCATTAGAATCCGAGCAGAAGATTGAAAACATCATTAAGGGATCGCCGATATAATCAAATGGATCCCATTTGTGATCAAGATTTTGGTCAAATTAGTGACACCCACGTACCAGAAATCCAGCTGCTTTAAACAACAAAATCATTTTTCAGTCAGATTGGCTGCTCTCCTGGTATGATTAAAGAACTAATTAGGAGTGCTTCGATTTGTCAATCCACGAGGACACAGGGAAATCCTAGGGAGCATAAAAGTCTCACATGGCAACATCAACATCATTTGTTTTTGAATGCTGCAGCATGTCAAAGCACGTGCCATGACAAGGTTTTCTTCCATCACATGCCTGTGATTTAGGAGAGGATGTCTTTAAAAATATTTTTAAAGTATAAAAAAAATTATTTTTTATATTAAGACATCAAAATATCTAAAAATATCAATTTTTTATTTAAAATAAAATAAAAAATTCAAATTTTATCAAAAATATTTTCCAAAATCCTTCCAATCACCCGTAATCTTTTCGGCCATTTCCCGCTTCCCGTTGCATGTAATTTGGGCGACATTAAAATTCCACTCTTATAATTGACCGTCGACGTTAGATGCAATTTCATTCGCGGAACGGAAGCCATTTTCAAACAGCAAAAGGAGGTCCATGTATATACATGCCTGCTTCTTCAAGAAATCCCAATATCATGCCTTCCCATCTCACTGCATTTGAAAAATGATTGTCACTCTCATGACCGCTTCAGTTTTAATTATTTATTATGCTGACCTCAAAATTTCGAATTTAACTATTTAAATTATTAAAAAGTGATAATGAGGTTGGGAATTTGTTTTATTTTTGTGTGTCAGAAAGCCTTTTGTTTTAAAAAATAATTTGCTTCAAATTTTTTTAATTATTTTGATGTGTTGATATCGGAAATAAAAAAAATATTTTTAAAAAAAAAAAAAAATTAACCGCTATTACACTGCAGAAAGCTTTAATAATTAACAATTCTCGCAGCTTCATTTTTAATTTTGTTTTTTTATCATTTTAGAATAGGCCCCACTTGGATATAATGTCTTTCTCAATATATAGGATAGGAACGGCTACGGTCTCAGTTGCCGAATATTGGGAGCGAGCTAGTAATTGCTATCTTGATTTCACTTAAAATTGCAGCATTTTAACTGGTTTTAGACTTTTAGTTGTGTGATGATGTTCTTATCCCATCATCTCCCTTTATTCCCAATCTACGCACATATCAATGCGCAAATCATACAAGAAAAGGCCAAATATATATATATATATATATATATATATATTAGGGATAGAAATTGACACAAAAACACATGAAATATACAGTATATGCATTCATCTATTGCCATTGTGTGATGACAAAAAACTTATAATTTTTACAGCATATCTCGAGTTCGAGTCAGGATCTGAATTTCTTATATAAAATTTAAATAGGCAAAATTTTATCTGAATCTATAAAATATATTTTTTTAAAAATAAAATTTATTTTATTGGTTCGAATTCACAAAATATATTTTAAAAAAAATGAGGTTTGTGGCATGAAAAAGAAAAAATTTAACCCGTGGCTACCGCTCGTAAGTAATTGTACGTTCTATGTTATTTTCTCTGTGGAAGGATTGATCATCCCACGATTGAACTTCCAACTTACGTTATCTCGACAAAACTTTAAAGTAGGGGGTAAAAAAAGTAATCTTTCTACACGTGTAAATTTACTTTAAAAGAGAGCTAGCCCATCAGGAGAAGAGACGTTATACACGGAGGCATGTTCGTTATCTTGAAATTAAATTGTGGAACCAACATCTGAATTCATTCGTTATTTTTTAAAAGATATATCAGATCGCTTTTAAAATTGTCAAAAATAATATTTATGCGTCTTGCCAAAAGGCACCAAAGGTTAAAATATGAACCTTAAAATATACCGGTTCAGGTAAAAAAGAGCCGGTCTAGGTCATGAAGGGAATCTTGGTGGTTTCATTTCTGTACCAGTGGGAGGAAAGCTAGCCAGGTGAGGGCGTCATCAAAACCATTCAGTTTCTTGGATTGCTTACAGACTTAACAGAGCAGTTAGAAACCGAACTTGCAAGGCAAGGCTTGCCCAGGTGCCAAATCAGTTCACTTTACTTTTTGTTTACGCTTTCTAGGACTTTAACGCTGCCTCCCCGTCATCCCGTGCTATCATGTGCTTTGTTAACGTCATCTCCAAGAAAGTAACATGCTAGATGAAAAGTGTCTGTGAGTGTGTGTATTAATTTGTTTTTTCAATCCTTTTAAAAGAAATACTAAATAAATGTTAAGATATTATTTTTTATATAAAAATATTATTCCTGCATGCCTTGCGAAAATATCAATTACAGGTCATGCAAAAATTTTAAGACTTTACAGAATATTATTTAATGCAATAATGTTTTTTTCATTAGTTTTTCTTTCTCTGATTTTTTAAATTTTTATGTTTTTTTTTTATCTATTCACATGATATTGTGTTCTTGAAAGCTACCAGAGGTATGTCATTTGAAGATACTGTAAGGAAATTACTTTTAAGTCCTTCCCTTTCCCGAAATTGTGGTCATTATAGGAATTTCGTTTTCATAGGATACATTCTATTTTCTACAAAATCGGTTTTAATTAAGGAGTTATATTCCATATCAATCACTACCTTGATGGACGGTTGAGATTGAATTAAAGAAAACCCTAATTGGTTTTCGGTCCTCTCTCCACCTATAAATATAGACTTTTATCCATCACAAAAGCGGTCATGATTTTAACACATTAGGGTTTATAGGCGAGGAGAGAGAAACCGAAACCCTTCACTAAAGTCTTTCTTCAACCAAAGTTCAACACCGATCAGCATCAGGATTCGGCAGCAGGATCAAGAATCTCCTCGTGCAAAGATGAACGGAGGTAATCCTTAATCCTTCTCAAATCAAAATCTTATTGTGATTATCATGCAGTTCAAGATCTTAGGGTTTATGTGAAAAACGAATTAACATGTGGTCTCAGAGCATGATTTATGAACGCATGATTGTCCATGAAGTAGAATAACCTTATATCGCCATAATCGGTAGATACCTATATCCTAACTCTGTTTTGCAGATACTTAACGATCCAACTATTATGGCCTGAATGAATGTTATTTATTTTCCGCATTATTTTTATTATTATTATTATTTTTTGGGCACGACTGTTTGATCGTGATTTATTTAAAGTTTAAATTTTGATTACGTACAAAGCTCCTGCGTGAGTATTATTCGAAAATATTCGATGTAATAGATGTCAATAAGTTCGCCGTAACGAAAGTGGTGGCGGACTAATTGGTGGCTGGTTCGACCTAAAACGGAGTCGTTTTGAGGCTTGAAGATGAAGACAGGAACAAGGCCATATAGTTGGATCTAATTTTCCTGATTATGTTTCTGATGTTGCTTTCTATTTTTTTTTATTATTATTATGTTTCTTGATGCATTATGTCGTATTAAATAGGGAATAAAGAAAAACCTATTTTAGAAACCTATAAAAAAAAAATTCTTCAGGCCTTCTTTGTAATTACACTCACCTAAAATATAATCGATTTTAGATGGTCTAATGTATTAAAACTCTGGTGACTGCCCACAGGAGCACCTAAGTTTCATTTTATTGCCCATCTTTGTAATTACACTCACCTAAAAATACTTCACTTTAAATGGTATAATGTATTAAAAACTCTGGTGACTACCCACAGGAGCACCTAAGTTTCATTTTATTACTCATGTGTTGTCTTTTAAGTTAAAGCCTTATTAAATTATTGTATCTCTATTTATATTGCAGTTAGCCTACCCACTCACCTCAACTCGCATGCTTCTTCTGTCCCTATACTTACTGGAACCAACTTCTCTGAATGGAAGGAGCAAGTTGAGTTCACCTTAGGAGTACTTGATTTGGATCTGGCCCTCCTCAAAGATAAGCCAGATCCACTTACTGACAAAAGTACCCTTGAGGAAAAGACTCTCCTTAATGCTTGGGAGAGATCTGACAGACTAAGCATCATGTTCCTGCGAATGACCATAGCTAGCAACATCAAAACCTCCCTTCCTAAACCCGAGAATGCTAAGGATTACATGAAAGCCATAGAGGAAAGGTTTAAGACTGCAGACAAGTCCCTTGCTGGGAAACTAATGGCAGATCTTACAACCATAAAGTTTGATGGTACTCGCTCAATGCATGAACATGTTATTGAGATGACCAACCTCGCAGCTAAGTTGAGAAATTTGGGAATGACTGTGGATGATTCTTTTCTCGTCCAATTTATCCTGAACAGTTTACCTCCTCAGTACGGGCCATTCCAAATTCACTACAACACTATTAAGGACAAGTGGGCAGTGAATGAATTGGCTAATAAGCTGGTTCAAGAAGAGGCACGACTAACTCAACAAGGCATTAAAGTGGCCCATTTTGTTCAAAGAGTTGGACATAAAGCTGAGACAAAGCACAATTTAGGCCAGAAAAGGGCACCACCCAGATCTAATGAGGCCAATCAACCACCCAAGAAGAAAAAGAAGGAAGACTTGTGCAAATTTTGCAAGAAACCTGGACATTTTGCAAAAGACTGCACTAAACGACGAGAATGGTTCGAAAAGAAAGGTAACCCTATGGGTTTCGTAAGTTATTTCGAATCAAATCTTACTTATGTTTCTCCCAATACTTGGTGGATTGACACTGGTGCTAACGTTCATGTTTCTAACACAATGCAGGGATTCCTTACGACCCAAACCATAAACCCAAGTGAGAACTTCTTATTTATGGGAAATCAAGACAAAGCTCCAGTTGAAGCTATTGGAACCTTTCGTCTTGTTTTAAATAGCGATTTTCAGTTAGACTTATGTCAAACTCTTTATGTTCCGTCTATTTCCCGTAATTTAGTTTCCGTAAGTGCACTTGATAAAATTGGTTATTCGTTTCAAGTTGGAAATGGTAAATTCAGTTTGTTTAAGAATTTTGAACCTATTGGTTCGGGGATTTTAATTGATGGTTTATACAAGTTCCATCTTAAACAATTTGCTGAAACCCATCTTACCCTGCATTCTAATGTAGAAACAAAGCGTAAGTCGTCTAAAAACGACTCCTATTTCTTGTGGCATAAAAGGCTGGGTCACATATCCAATGAAAGGATCAAAAGATTAGTAAAAGATGGTGTCCTTCCGGATCTAGACTTTACTAATCATAAAGCTTGTGTGGATTGTATTAAAGGAAAAAC
The DNA here is from genome assembly GCA_032356905.1 of Salix exigua. Lineage (NCBI taxonomy): Eukaryota > Viridiplantae > Streptophyta > Magnoliopsida > Malpighiales > Salicaceae > Salix > Salix exigua. Next base: position 9,779,153 of record CM063590.1, on the reverse strand, counting down.
AACAAAACACACAAAGAAAGGAGCCACAAGAAGTACCCAGCTTCTTGAAATAATACATATAGATATTTGCGGACCTTTTGACGTTCCAACTTTTGGGGGAGAGAAGTATTTCATTACCTTTATTGATGATTACTCACGTTACTGCTATCTATACTTGTTGCATGATAAATCGCAGTCAGTGGATGCTGTACAAGTGTTCATTACTGAAGTCGAAAGGCAACTAGATAGAAAAGTGAAAATCATAAGGTCAGATAGAGGTGGTGAATTTTACGGAAGGTATGATGAAACAGGACAACATCCTGGATCTTTTGCAAAACTTCTCCAAAAGCTTGGAATTGTTGCCCAATACACAACGCCTGGATCTCCATGGCAAAATGGTGTAGCTGAAAGGCGAAATCGTACATATATGGAAATGGTTAGATCCATGATGAGTCATGCCAATTTATCTATATCATTATGGATGGATGCTCTACGCACAACTATTTACATCTTGAACAGGGTTCCTAGTAAGGTAGTTCCAAAGACATCTTTTAAACTATGGAAATGATGGAAACCTAGTTTAAGACATCTCCAAGTTTGGGGTTACCCAGTTGAAGCTAGAATCTACAATCCACAAGAAAAGAAATTGGACTTTAAGACGATCAGTGGTTACTTCATAGGTTACCCAGATAAGTCCAAAGGATATAGGATTTATTGTCCTAACCATAGTACGAGAATTGTTGAAACCGGTAATGCCAGATTCTACGAGAATGGCGAAATCAGTGGGAGTAATAAAGTTCAAGATGTGATCATTCAGGAAATAAGGGTACATGTTCCTTTACCCTCTATTTCGAAATATGGGAACCCTCCCATTGTTGAACCATTCAACAATGAGGAACACCCAATGGATAATCCACAACTCCATAATGAGATTATTGCCAATGAACCTATGGATGCAACACCAGTGGAACCGGCATTAAGAAGGTCTCAAAGACAAAAGAGATCTGCCATTTCCAATGATTATATGCTTTACCAAGTAGAATCTGAAGATGGGACAATGAAAGACCCGGTTTCTTATTCACAAGCCATTAAAGATGTTAATTCTAATAAATGGATCGATGCCATGAAGGATGAATTGAAATCTATGGCAGAAAATCAAGTATGGGAAGTAGTTCAATTGCCTCCAGGACACAAAGCAGTTGGCTGTAAGTGGGTTTTTAAGACCAAGCGCGATTGCAAAGGCAATATTGAACGACATAAAGCCAGACTTATTGCCAAAGGTTTCAATCAGAAAGAAGGTATTGATTATACTGAGACTTTTTCTCCTGTGTCCAGAAAAGACTCACTTAGAATTATCATGGCGTTAGTTGCTCATTATGACCTTGAGTTACATCAAATGGACGTCAAAACCGCCTTTCTTAATGGAGACTTGCAAGAGGAAGTCTACATGCGTCAACCTGAAGGCTTCATAATTGAAGGTCAGGAAGACATGGTCTGCAAACTTAAGAAATCACTATATGGACTGAAACAAGCTTCCAGGCAATGGTATCTAAAGTTCGATGAAACTATTACTGAATTTGGTTTCAAAGAAAATATCGTTGACCCTTGCATATACCTTAAGATCAGTGGGAGCAAGTTCATATTTTTAGTTTTGTATGTTGATGACATCTTATTAGCCAACAGTGACCTTGGTTTATTACATGAAACCAAGACTTATCTCTTTAAGAACTTTGAAATGAAAGATATGGGCGAGGCATCCTATGTGATAGGGATAGAGATATTCCGTGATAGGTCACTTGGTATTTTGGGATTGTCTCAAAAGGCATATATTGACAAAGTTCTAGAGAGATTTGGCATGATGACATGTTCCTCTAGTCCTGTTCCACTGCATAAAGGAGATAAGCTTGATCTTACGCGGTGTCCACAAAACGAGTTGGAACGTAAAGAAATGACACAATATCCTTATGCTTCTCTCGTAGAGAGTTTGATGTATGCACAGGTCTGCACGAGGCCTGACATTAGTCATGCTGTTGGCATGTTGGGTAGATTTCAAAGTAATCCAGGGATAACTCATTGGAAAGCTGCAAAGAAAGTACTGAGATACCTAAAGGGAACACAGAACTACATGCTCACATATAGAAAATCAGGACACCTACAGGTGACTGGTTATTCAGATTCAGATTTTGAAGGATGTCCTGACACTAGACACTGCACTCTTGGCTATATGTATCTCTTATCTGGAGGTGCAATATCATGGAAAAGCCAGAAATCCGAGTTGTTTTACACATCCACCATGGAGGCTGAGTACGTGGCATGTTATGAGGCTGCAATTCAGGGAGCGTGGTTGCGTAATTTTGTCTCTGAGTTTGGAGCTTTGAGTTTCATCTCTAAGCCACTAACTCTGTACTGTGACAATGAAGCTGCAACTTTCTTCTCCAAGCATGACAGAATATCTAAGGAAGCAAAATACATGGACCTTAAATATCTATCACTGAAGCAGGATGTTAGACTAAAGAAAATTGTCATTGAGCATACAAGAACAGATCTCATGGTTGCAGATATATTCACAAAAGGACTACCTCCAAAGACCTTTCAGGGACATACTCAAAGTATGGGTCTTGAAGATAATCCTTAATCCTTCTCAAATCAAAATCTTATTGTGATTATCATGCAGTTCAAGATCTTAGGGTTTATGTGAAAAACGAATTAACAGATACTTCATATCTTATATATGAGAGGGTCGATTTAGATTATAATGATATTGAAATATATATTACTTGACGGTGTTTTATTAGAAATAATCATTATTTTTTTGTTATAACATGATTTTGGTTAAAATAATAAATTTGTACATAATTACTGTGAAGTAAAAGTTTTTTATAAGATATATGAATTTTTAAATTGATATAAATTTATTTGTTTAGTAGTTTTTAACGAAATATCAACATAATATTATCATCATCATTAAAAAAGTGAGAAGATTTGGATATTTGAATTATTGAATTTATTGTATTAAAATCAATTCATTTTGTAAATCACATTTAAAAACAAAATATAAATTATGAAAGAACCTGCAATAATCAAATAAAAAAATAAGTAGTTAATTTTCTATCCATAAAAAGATGAAAGCATAAATTGAAAATTCATCCCTGCGTTACCATCATTTTCATTACTATGATAGTTAAAATTATCACCAACATTGTTGCTCAAACAATTAAAATCATTAAATTAAACCAAAAAATAAAAAAATAACAAAATTAACAATAAAAAATCACTAAAATTATCATTATTATTGCGCAAACAATAAAATCATAAAATTATCTGATCCGAAAACAGATAAAATAATAGAAAACACAAAAAAAGATCAATATTAATTTTAAAATTATTACCAACATAAATTAAAATTTCAGAATGGAACCTAATAACAATAAAACCACCACAAAAAATGAATCGAAAAAAAATGAAAAAAAAACATAATTAGGAAAAAAATTGAGGATTGATCGTAATGCGTTTAACCTAACTCATACACCTCAATTATGAAAAAAAACAAATAGAAAATATATTTATAAGTGGAAAAAGAAAAAAAATATAATGGAAAAAATATTTAATGAAAAAAATAGAAAACAAAATGGAAAAAAAATAATACAAAAGGCAAAAAATGAAAGGAAAAAAATACGCTTAGAATGGGATTCGAACACGTTCAAAGCATCCATAACTGCGCATGCCTTGTACATCTCGACTATCTCAATATATTGTACATTATTCACGAAAATTTATATTAATAGTACTTTTACCAGGGGAAAAATAAAAATACACAGAGAGTGGGATTCGAACTCACGCACTCCAGGAAAACAACTTTAATATCGTGCATCTTAAACCATCTTGGTCACCTCAATATCTCGTTCTTGGTTCATAACAATATATATTAATAGTAATAATTATTATAGATTTGAACAGTAAAACCGACACACATTTTATATTTTAGCTTATGTATCTCTTAATTTGCCCGGGTCACCGTGAAGAATCTTGCGGTGGATCCGGGTATATACTTCGTGAAGTCCACCATACATGCGCCATCATTTCTATACTCAAACAGTTCCGCTTGACTAGTCAACGATTATTCCCTGGTTCATGATCGTCCGTGTAGTAGTAGAACTTAGGCTTCAGGTCGACTATCCATACAGCTTCCTTTGTTTCAATACTTTTGAATTATTGGTATACGGTTCTGAATCGTTAATATTACGATTTCTTCTTTTGATTTTTTTATTTATAAGTTATGATTTGTTTAATTTCTCGAAACATAACAAAAATAAAAAAGGACAATATAATATGGGTATTAATATATTTGATTACATATATATATATATATAATATTTTATAATATTTTTAAAGTGAGTTTTTATATTCTCATAAAAGAAAATAAAAAATGACATGCCATAACTCTCTCCTTTACTTTTTTTTATTCTATAGGATTACGTGATACAGAGTGTAATTGTGATTGTTTTTAAAATTATTTTTTATTTAGATATATATTAAAAAAAATATTTTTAATATTAACACATCAAAATAATTTTAAAATATCAAATAAAATTAATTTAAAAAAATTGTTTTTGAAACACAATATCAAACACCGCTATACCTATATTACATGATATTGTTGCATCTGCGAGTACTTCAGTTTTCTACATTTAGAGGTATAAAATTCGATCGTTTTAAAGATTGCGATAAGAATGAGAAAGAAATGAGAGATTTGTCAAGACATTTTGGTATTCTTTTTGCCTCAAATAAAAAATATGAATTAAATCAAATGCACTGTCATACAAAATATCATGACCAAAAACTGTAATAAAAAATCTTCAATTCAGTAACCTAGTTTAACGGCCAATATTTTCTGACCAGGTTAAGATCCTCGAGCAATTTCTTTCCCGGGACCAGCTAAAACTGTGGGTCAAAATGCATAGTATTTTAATTTTTACACTTCGAAAACCTATTTAAGAAAAAAAACAATAAAATTGACGAAGTGGGAACCGAGTCAAGTCCAACAGCAAATCAAAATCAACATTTGCCAGTTCTTTTTTTTATTTTAATCAATATGTTTTAATTTAAATTAAAAAAACAGTATTTATAAATTATCATGTTTTAATTTAAATTAAAAAAAAACAGTATTTATAAATTATTTTCATGTGATAATGTTAAAGATAAATTTTAAAAAATAAATAAATATTATTTTAATATATTTTTAAAAATATCCTAAACTGAACAGGCAAATGAGCGAGCATGTTTCATCACGTTAGACGAAAACATGCCTCGAGTGTCTCACGGAGAGTTCTGCGGCGCCGTTGAATAGAATTGGAGAGATCCAATCCTGCCGCCGGGTTTCCAAAATTTGAATGCAGTTTTGAATTTGGCGCCAGAAAGCAGAGACCCTGGGGGAAAAAGGAGGGATTTCCAAAAATTAAATTAAAAGCTAAAAACTGAAACTGCTTGATATGTGATCGGAATTTACTGTCAACGGACCCAGAAAACTGGGTCCTTAAGCTTACGTCCACGTGTCATTGTTCCTGTTTGCCACTGTACAGAACCTCTCGACGCTGTGAAATGTTAGAATAAGAGTTATCACATGGTATCAAAAATAAAATCAAGAAAATATTAATTTATTGTATTTTTGAATAAAAAATATATTGAAAAACTATTTTATTACGTTTCCAAACACCCCTTCAATGCTACTAGATTATAGTTTGGCGCTCCTAGGTGGGTTAAGTTTTCTTCTAGCATGAAATAAAATATTTAGACATTTATATTTTGTTTTTTTAAACAAAAAATGTAAATACAAAATTTGATAATAAGTTTTTTAATTGCTGGAATGTGTTTTTTTTTTAAAAACTATCGAGACAATAATATATTTAATTAACTTTGATCAAACCAAGTTAATCAATCACATTTGCCACTCAGAAAATAAAATCATATTAATCCTAAAAAAATTAAAAAATAATGAACATAGGATGAACATGAATCAACATGTTAGATTTATAATTTGGATCATGTATCTTAGTGGATTCACTTCATATGTGTTGCATTTACTGTGAGCCAGTAAAATTCTTTTTTCATGCAAGGGAAATACCAAAAAAAAAAGATTTTGATTCTTCAATTCAGTTGATTTGTAAATTCTAGAATGTTGAGTGGAAAAACTAAAAAGAAATGTTTTGAAAATAAACAACAATAAAGAGACTAGTTTAAACCAAATTAACTTGTAAAATCCACAATTGTAGATATAAGATTGAGATTATCTTATAAAAACATCGAAGAATAATTTTTAATAAATCAAATGAGAACATGACATTTTCATATAAAAAACAGTTGAATTTCAATTTTTAGAAAAAATAAAAGTATAAAAACTAAATAAAACAATAAAAAATAGACTATTTTAGCACGATTCGATCAATATATAAAGACTCTGATCCAATTATGATGCTAAGATAACCATGTTTTGCAAGCAGGGTTGTGAAACTCAATTATAAAACATCCAATGTGAAAATATAAAAATAATAATACAAAACGAAACAAAATCCAATTTAAACTCGTGTTAATCATCAACTCCACAACCATGACTGCAAGCCCAAGATAATTCAATAAAAATAAAAAATAAAATAAAATCATGAACATCAATTTCATAGAGATCAAATGTCGAAAGTTGAAATTTACATAAAACAATTTTGAAAAAGACAAAAATCAATCTATATTACCCATTAATTCCACAACCATGACCACTACACCACGATAATCCAATATAAATAAAAAATAAAATAAAATCATGGACATCAATTTCATCGAGATCAATTTTTGAAAGTTAAAAATTCATATAAATACATTCTAAAAAGATAAAAATCAATCTATATTACCCTTTGAAACTAATGATACTAGTCATGAACCCGGGACTAACACCATTGAAGACAGATCATGAAAAATAATTCCAAACATTAAATATAATTAGAATCTATAAATTAAATTGAATTAAAAAAATTAAAACATGTTATAACTAAATATTTTTCAAAATTGCAATCGAAACAAAATACATTTTTAATATCACCCACCATGCTTGCACATACGAACGAGCACCTCTCAGCCATGTGTTTTCCCCCATTTCGACAGATTAAATAATTAACTCGCAGGGTTTATATAGTGAATGGTGATTGTTTTTTTATTCGCTAGATATCAGTTGGAAAAACACATCTCGAATTGAGCATGATAAAATCACTTGCCCTAGCGGGTTTTTTTTCTTTCTCGAACCATGAACGGAGAAATTACAAAAATATATTTTTTAATGAAAATGAATTTAATAAAACCAAAGGGATAAAAAAGAAGGACCAATTCAAACTTTTCTCGCCAAGTATGAAATTGCCCCTAATCTCTGTCTTTTTTTATTTGATTCTTGTTAATTGTATCTTTTCTTGATAAATTGTAAGCAATTAAAAAGTAACTTATAAAAACTTAATCGAGATAAAAAAAAAAAAGTTGTAGAGGACTAAATGAAAAAAATAGGTGCATTACTAAGTGAGAATACAGATGCATTATTTCTTGATTCGAAGTATCGTAAACAAGGACCACCGAGGGGTCACTAACTTTCAAATGCGATGGATAATCTCCACTTGGTTGATGTCCATTCTTGTTAATATAAAACATATTTATATTATAAAATTAAAATTATTCTTATAAATTTTAATTTAACTTTTTTTTCTTTCAAAATGATAGTTTCTTGAATGTTTTTTATGTTAAAAAAATAATAAAAAATATATTATTTCAGTAGGAGGACTCAATCGTGTGGCGTAACAGAGAGTGGTTTTTATTGTTAATTGTGTATTACTACTTTTTTGCAGATGACATGCATAGCCAGTCGGTGAGCAGAGACCACGGAGCAACCGGCGAACGTGTTATCTGACAGTCCTGCACGTTACAGACAGACAAAGATGGGACCGTTGTCGCATGGGTCAGTGACAACATATAATTTGAGTTGACATTAGCTCAACATTCGACAGGTGTCGAAGTTTAAGCAAATTCAAAACCTCGTTCTAGCTGTAACGGAGCGGCCATATAACACGGTCTTTGTCACGGCGCCGTTTCACGCCCCTCCCATTTTAAATACATCCACGTGAGATCACATGCCTCAATCTATTCGCTTTACTTTACGGCACTGTTCCGTGGTATTTTGGGCTGCAGGATCTAACAACGGCGTTATGAGAAAGTACGGGGACAGATACAGAAAACAATCATTCGTGCGGGCTGGCCTGTCAAAATTGATATTATTTCCATTCTTCGAATCATTCTTCTGTATTGAGATCAGATTTTCAGCATTTATTTCAACCATAATACATTTCAAGATGAGTTTTTATCTATGCTTTTTTATCGAATCTTTTCTTTAAATTATTTAAATATGTCAAAAATAAAATTAAATATATTTCTAAATAATAATAATAAATATTTTTTATAGTAAACAGAAAATATAACTAAATAGGGCAACTTGAATGATGAAATTAAGGACAACCTTACTATGTTTCAGAACTTATTATAAAGTTTTCCATGTACCTTCTTCTCCAGATAGGATTCACTGATTTCTATGTCATCTTTTAAAAAAAGATGTATATATCTAATAATTATATTGATGTCATGAGAATTATCATTATATATATATATATTATGAGAATTATCCTATATATATATATACGATCTAAATTTCAAAATCTAAATTAAAAAAAAAATGAAACGATTGAGGATGGCTGTGGAACCTCCAAAGTAAACAATTTTTTTTTTGATATTCCACTTATTTTTAGAAATTCTCAAGGAAATGTATAATGCCGTGGCCATTCCGGATCTGTACGTTACCGATCAAAACCAACCACACTTCATATAAATTCGCTGCCAATTCAAGAGGAGCTAGGTGTTTTTGGCTTAATCATCGATTAATTTGGGCTTGATGGGGATCCGATGATAGAAACACATCATGAGGTTGAAACTGGGAATCAAGTAGTTATAAGCGAGTGTAAAGATCAAAGATCCACACCGAGAATAACGAGGGTACCGGTGAGAAAAAGTTACGCTGAGGATCGGCATGTAGTCGTCACGTGTGGACGTCATAATAATAGCCGGCAAATCTCACCTTAGTAACCAAGCCATCTCCCACCGAAAAAAGGAAGGAACCTCCAAGGACTGACCCTGCCCTTGCCCTTCGTATAGAATCAACCATCCTTATATTCCTATCGAGTCGAATGCAAGCAAAGCACCTTTAAAGTGCATACATGCTGTCCTAGCTGGACTATTGAACCACCATGATTGGAGATCAAGTGACACGTAGCATCAATTATTAAGCTCTGAAATTCGGTTTCGTGATGCGTGTGTTGGTACTGTAGCTGAGGACGTTTTCAAAAATGACCCGTAATAAGAAATATTGTATTTATTTTTAATATCAATTACAAAAAAAACCTAATGTTTCTTTAATAAAAAATATGACTTGAAAAAATACTTTATAAAACATAAGCTACAAAAATATCAACCAGGAACTGGACTAGTGCTTTTATTTTTGAAAGTGAGTGAGAGCGAAGGGGACATGGTTTTGATACTGTAAAAACAATAATAGTACAGTATAATATTAAAAACAGAAAGAATAAATGAAATTGGGAAGTATAAATCGGCGTGCTTGGCACTTGCAAGAAGCGAAAGTAGCTAAGTGAGAGAGGAGAGAGAGAGAGAGGGGGAAAAACAAAACAAGAGAAACTCTCTGGAGCCAGAGCCGGTGCAAGAGAGAAAGAAACAAGGCCACACGTTGGAGTTTGGAGGTTTTAATGTCGATTTGATCGAAATAAGAGAAGAGTTTTTTAGAATCTATCTTCTGGGTTTTTCTCCTAGCTACGGATTCTGTCTTGCTGGGTGTTAGAGTGTCCCGTCGTTTATTGAGCCTTTTTAAAGGGAAAAGTGAAAACACTGTTTGAGAAGACCTTTCTTCGGCTCTGTTTTCTGTTGCTGTTAGAAAGAAAGAAACCTGCAAAAATGGAGTGGAGTGCTTGTTTAGATGAATACGAGAAGCTTGTAATAAGGATGACCACTCCCAGGTTAGTTTCTTTTAAAACCTTCACCAGCTTGCCTTTCCCAACTTTTGATTTTTTTTAAAAAAAAGCTTTTCTTGAGTTTCATTGCTGTTCTTAACTTCTTGTTTGAGTTTCATTTGTTAGTCCTGCCAATAATAAAATAAACCATTTGTGTGCTCATATTTATTTTTGCTTGGCATCAAAATCTTTATTTTCCACCCCACCTCCCCTTTAAATCTTTTCCTTTTTTATACCAATTTAAAGTAATTTTGAAGACTTTCGTAATTTTTATACAATTATTTGGCTTCGTCATGTGATTTTGATGCCTCTGGGACTTTAAAACCTCCTTTACCAGACCTTTCCAGTAATTCCTTAGCTTTGAAATTTAAACTCACCTGTGAAACGCAATTCCTCCCTGACATGGACCTTCCTGTATTCGCAGGGTCGTCATCGACAATGCTGTTTGCCCCAAAGCGACGGTTGTCAAGGTAATTTTCTAAGAAACCCTCAGGGCCACACAAAAGCACTAACCAGTCTTCTTTTAAGTGCTTCAAAAAACTGACTAATCATCCGGGATCCTTTTGTTTTGCTATACAGGTGGATAGTGCCAGAAAACATGGAATTTTACTCGAAGCTGTTCAAGTCCTCACGGATCTGAACCTTTCTATAAAGAAGGCTTACATTTCTTCTGATGGACGGTGGTTCATGGACGGTAAGCTTTCTGTGACACCACCACCTTCTTTTTTTGATTTTTCAATTTGTTGCTAACGTATGCCTGGATACATGCGCACGCTAAGTTCTCTTTTAATTTATTTTCACTTTGAAATTACGTTTTGCAGTTTTTCACGTTACTGATCTTAAGGGAAATAAGATAACTGATACGGGCGTTATTAACTACATTGAGCAGGTAATTAGATATCCTTAAATTCACAGTTAATTAACAATTAAATGATGGAAGTTAGAGGTAACTGAAGTGTGTTTCATGTTTTTGTATTTTAACAGTCTCTTGTCACCATTCATTATGGGAGAACAACCGGTTCCAATGGTTTAACAGCATTAGAACTAACTGGTACCGACCGGGTCGGGCTTCTCTCGGAGGTTTTTGCTGTGCTAGCTGACTTGCAATGCAACGTGGTTGATGCTAAAGTTTGGACTCACAATGGCCGGATTGCGTCGCTATTGTTCATCAAGGATTGCAATTCAGGGTCGCCAATTGAGGATACACAGCAGATTGATAGAATAGAGGCACGTTTAAGGAATGTTCTCAAGGGAGATAATGATATCAGGAGCGCTAAAACAATGGTTTCAATGGCAGTCACACACACAGAGAGAAGGCTGCATCAGATGATGTTTGCTGATAGGGACTATGAGAGAAAGCCTATTTTGCAGCCCAGTGGTGATTCTCCTGTAGTGACGGTGCAAAACTGGGTGGAGAGAGACTATTCGGTTGTGAATGTTCATTGCAAGGACAGAACGAAGCTTTTGTTTGATGTTCTTTGCACGTTGACTGACATGGAATATACTGTGTTTCATGCCACTATCAAAACATCTAGAGACAGAGCATACCAGGTATGGAGCAGTTATCCCTGTATAATTTGTTAAACCTGATTGTCTGTTTTTGGTTTGCTGAATTCATACACATTTTTATTTTTCAGGAGTTCTATATCAGGCATGCAGATGGAACCCCAATTAGCTCCGAGCCAGAGAGGCAACGTGTAATTCAGTGCCTACAAGCTGCAGTCGAGAGAAGAGCTTCTGAGGTGATTGTTCCATTCCATTCTATTGTGAGCTTCTCCGTTGGTGATTATGCTCCTGTTAGGCCAATATTACAAGTTTTCATTTGTGAGAACCTTTTTTTTTCTTATGTGGACAGGGTGTGAGACTAGAACTATGTACACTAGATAGGCAGGGCCTTCTAGCCGATGTGACGAGAACATTTAGAGAAAATGGTCTTAATGTGACAAGGGCTGAGGTTTCCACAACAAGAGACATGGCTCTAAATGCGTTCTATGTAACAGATGCAATTGGTAACGCGGCAGATCCTAAGCTAATCGAATCCGTTCGACAAAAAATTGGGTTGAGCAGTTTAAAAGTGAAGGAATTGCCACCATTGGTTTACCATCAAGAGGCAGAAAAGGAAGATCAAACAGCAGGGGTCGCCGGGACAGTACTGTTATCACTTGGAAGCCTGGTGAAATGGAATTTATACCATTTGGGATTGATCAGATCATACTCTTAAAGTTGGAACATAAAAGACAATTTGGTGTTCGGCAAGGGATTTCAATTGTTCACTGCTCTTAATTTCGCTGCTGCTGGCATATTCTTTGCTTGGGGTTTGGGCTTGTGTTGTTCTGTACATGTGGGAAAAGGTGGAGGAGGGATTTGGTGACGGTAGATTTAGTTATAGCTGGGGGTTTGGTTGGATTGATTAAATAGATGGGGACACAGATTAGAGGCTGCTCCACCATTACTATTATTTCTTAGGGAATGCTTTGTTTGAAGGGAAACATTTGAAGTTGAAGAACAGATGGAAAGTGGAGGGTGTTCGGTAGATTGAAAGAAAATAGAGGCTTGCTGATGAGAAGATTAGGTATAGATAGAAAATCAATGGCTTCGTATGCCGCTCACAGCTGTACATATAAAAACCCTTTAATATATTAGTTTTAATAGTTGACTTGATTTATTCTTTATCCCAGAGTCTTATTTAAAATCTCGTGCATAGTATCTGGTCCTGCAATTATGCATTAAAAGTATCCACTGCTTCTAGATGCCCTTTTAAGTGTCTATTTTAGTTTAATTTTCGATAACTTTTTAAATTGTTTTTTATATAAAAATGATGTTTTTTTTATTTTTTATTAAAAATTATTTTTATATTAGCACATCAAAATAATTTAAAATTACTAAAACATATTCATTTAAAATATATAAAAAAATAATCAAATTCATGACTCTATCTTGATTGGGGATGGAAGTTGGAAAAATAAATAAAAGCTGATGGCATCAAGTAAAGAATTCTGTGATTGTTATCGTTCAATGAGAGCCCATTTGAATAAATTCGTCGTACAAAAATTAGAATACGAAAGAGCAGACTGATTTTCATGCAGTCTTGTCAAGTGAGCAATGCGAGTCCAAATGAATTGATAATTGATGCCCGGGGCTCATGATGGAGGTGGAGCGGCCTGCACCGACCGCTGCCCCCGACCTCATAATTAGTCGAGTTTCGGGGACAAAAGGAAGGAAATGCTTTCCTTGAACGGGTGGTTGAAATGGGGGCATAACCAGTAATTTCTTAGAGAGTCCAAGATATGGAGGCACCCGTAGCTCCCCCAACTATTCTTTGAACTTGAAAGCATTCCGGTTGTTTTAGCTATAGCTCTGGCTCGAGGGTGGTGCATCGTCAGCTTGACGTGGATAATGCTTTTTTTAATGGACCACCGGAAGAAAAGGTTTTCATGTCTCAGCCACCTGGTTTTTACTTTTCATGTTTGCAGGCTCAACAGCTCCTTTTATGGTCTAAAAAATCACCAAGTGCTTGGTTTTCTCGCCTCGATACTTTTCTTTGGGGACAAGGTTTCACCGGCTCTAGTATCGATGCTTCTCTCTTTGTTTACTGTTTGCATACCATCGTTACTTGCGTGCTAGAGCATCTCCATGTAATAAAAAGTATTCAGAAAAATGATAAATGTATTATTTTTTATATTTATATTTTAATGAAAAAAATTATTTAGAGAAGCTAAATCTATTTTAATATATATCAATCAAAATACTGTTTTGATCAAATATATAGGAATAGATCTCTCCCCTTGCAGCCATGAAAATAAAAAATGAAAGCTATATATTTTTATTTTTACCCTTTTAACTTCTTCCTTTAAAATTTTCCCAGGGTAGCTCTCAGTCTCTTCGCCTGTTTGGCCAAGCGGCGGAAACGCCATTTGACTAAATTTTAATTTTTTTTTATATTTGAAATGATTTTTTAGTACGTTTAGATCATTTTGATGTGTTGATTTCAAAAATAATTTTTAAAAAATAAAAAAATATTATTTTGATATATTTCGACACGAAAAGAAAATTTAAAAAACCAACGCTGTCACACTACCAAACATCCGATCTATCTCCTTGATGTAGAGGTTATCGAGACTTTTGATGGGTCGATTCTTTCTCAACATGATTATGCTAGCAATAAAGAACAAGCATGAGCACAGAGCACCTGTACTACTGCTCAGACTCGTCTTGCTACCACTATCAAGATTTCTAGGTACTTTGCAACCGGATGACACATTGTATCGCTAGCTAGTTGAAGCTTTTCAGATCTGATTATTCTTACCCCGCCAAATTTGTCCTATGCATTAAACAAATGCTATCCGTTCATGCATGCTTCTTGGAGGCAGTCTAGAGAATTTTGTGATGTGTGCACGATAACTTAGTTGATTAGGTTACTAATTTCTTCACTAAACAGCAGTGCTCTTGTAATAGTTTGATCTGTTCATGAAAGACAAACTAAATGGAGGAGGGGGTTAGGAAACAAAGTCCACAGCTAACTCCTAGTTCTGCTACAACCACTGTATCTCCGGCTGGATAGCAGCAGACATTGATTACAAGGTTTGCCAAAGTAATTCTTTTAATAGGTTCTACACTTGGAAAAATCGTGACATTTGAACCAACAAGATGTGATTGAATATTATAAGTCCCATCCTCGCCATAATATTTTATTTTGCAAATTGCAGAGGCAAAGTAGTCAAAGAAAAAAATACAAGTATTTAAAAAGAGAGTGCAAGACGGCCGGTTGTCTTCACAATGTTTTCCATCTGTCGAAGCCAGACAACACGACTACCGACATTTAATACAAGGCTTCTCTCTATCTGATTATTTATGGTATATCACTACAAGATGCTTTTTCAAGTGTCTTGCCGGTTCAATGACTGTTTTGTTTGAACATAGACGGTCTTTATTTACTTATTAGTTAATCGCATAATGGAATTAACTAATTATAACTGTACATTGCATAATCTAAGCTACCATGTGAGGTAAAAACAAAACTTATTTTTATAAATCATATAATAGATAATCTAGTGTTAAGAGTTTGAGACTACCATGTTTATTTTTCTTTGGTCTTAAATTTAAGCTTTGTAATTACTAATTTAATGATTATTGGAGATTATTAATTTCGGAGCTGATGGAATTAATTGAGATGTACTCGTAGTGACCCGGACAACTACATTTTATATATATATATATATATATATATATATATATATATATATATATATAGTCTTGCTCATGCCCTAGGTAGTAAGATGATAAATATAATGAACGATTGATTGAGTTGCCTCATCAGAAATCACTACAATAGATGATTTAGTATTAAAAATTTTGGACTAAGGCCCCGTTTCTTTGCTAGAAAGTGGTTTTCTTTTGGAAAGTGAATTCCGGAGAAAGTGAATTTTGATGTTTGACAATGTTATGAAAAATGAACTGGAAAACACTTTTCAGTGTTTGTTTGTGTTATGGAAAATGAACTGAAAAATAATTTATTAATAAATTAATTTTTTTCAAGTTTATTAAAATAATGAGGAATAAATCTTATAAATTAAAAAGTTGAATGAGAATGAAATTGAAAAAAAAATATAATTTCATAAATTATCTCAAATAAAATAAATAAAGATCAAAATAATAAAGATCAAATCTAAAAAAAAAGAAAGAAAGGTGAATAAATTAAAATAATAATAATTAACATTTCATAAATTATTTCAAATAAAATAAGTAACAATAAAAAAAATGAGGACCAAATTTGATAGATAAAAAATTTCAATAAAAAAATGATAAGAAAAAAGCAAATAGCAATTATAAAAATAAGGACCAAAATTAATATAAAAATTAAATTTTAAGAGATGGAATCGAAAAATAAATATTCAAAACAAATTATATATAGCAATCAAAAGTTTGAGGATCAAATTTGATATAATCAGCAAATAATGATATTTCTAAATTTTTCACAACTTTCGGAAAGTGTTTTCCGCTCAAATTTTCCGAAAAACACTTTCCTGAAAACCAAGCCAAATTCTTCTTTGACTGGAAAGTGTTTTCCGTTGACCAATTTTCCGGAAGACAAACTCAGGAAAGTTTGGAAAGTGGTTTCCCGGAATTCATTTTCCGGGAAACAAACACAGCCTAATAAGTTTATTCTCCTATGATTTCATATATGAGTATTGTGGTTATTAATATGATAGTAACTAGATAATTATATAATAATTAACTTTAAAACTTGTAAAACTAATCAAAATATAAACAAGCTAATTCCGACATGGAGAAAGAGAGAATAACAAGTCTAGCTCATGCCCTCTGTCGTCAGTTGATAAATATAACGAACGCTAGATTGAGCTGCCTCGTAAGACATCACTCCAATGCTAGCAAGTCCACATCCATCAACTAAAACCTGAAGGCGCCTGATTTATATCTATCAACTCACGAGGAATCACTTATGTACCTATACTAGCTGGCTATTCTTTTTTTTATATATCGTCAACGAACCCATCACATGACAATTGTTATAGTTAATCAACTGTAATCGTAAACTAAGGTCAGGCCAGGGTAATGACAATCGTAAACCAAGGTCTGTCAGCCCTACGCCATAGTCATCAAATCCTTTTTCATTAGTATTTTAGCATATTTTTATAAAACATATCGGGGAAATAACCTATTTAAAAAAATAGTGAAATAACATTAATTTTATATATTAGAAATGAAAATATAATAGCTTGTCGCTATTTTTAATTAATACTTTTTTAAAAAAAATTGGCTTAAAAGATAGATAAAAAAATAATCTCGTACACATTTAGGATTCAATTATAATATTATTGGAACCATAAGAAAATAGTAACTAGATAAATTAATTGACACGGATGAAAGTCATTACCAATGATATAAGTGGTTACACTTGTCATCTAAAAATAGAGGGTGATCAACCTATCTTACATTAATAGCGTGTTTGACACTGTATTTTTGAAACAAATTCAATTGTATTTAATTTTTACAAATGAATTTTTTTTTAAATGTTTTGATGTGTATATGTTAAAAATAATTTTAAAAAAATAAAAAAAAATTAATATATTTATATAAAAAAATACTTTAAAAAACAACTATAACGATACTCTCAAACAATCACTAAGTATGATTTACTTCAATCATCGTTTATGATTTTTTTTTTGTAACATTGAATTCATTTTATTGAGGTCTTCCTAATTATACTGGTGTTGTCATCATCTAAACTTTAGTGTATTTTTATGTCTTTTTCTTTTTTTCTCTCCGAATATTTTTTTCATAATGTTTAATCAATGCATGGGAGGGGAGTTTGAGTTTTTATTTCTTTCCTAATCTCAATGATGATGAAAATATCTTTTTAATAAATACATAATATAATTAATTTGAATTTTTAATACTACAAAATTCCAAAAAAAATGAACTTAATGTGACACCATTGAATATAAGAAAATATGTTTTTTATTCGGAATTATATTAAAATATTATTATTATTATTATTATTTAAAAATTATTTTTAATCTAAAAATACTAAAAAAAATTAATTTATTTTATTTTTTTAATTAATTTTTTGTAGTATTTTTAAAAAATACTTTTAACGACAGTGTCAAAACAACACCCAGTAAGAAAGAGTCTTGGCATGCGACTCTAGAAGTTCTGAAAGGGCAAATTAACGACTAATTCTTGAATAGCAATTTGCATGCATGGTTTCTCCTTGGCCCTGGTTAGCAGCGTGAGCGTAGGGTCAAGACTTACGGCAGCACCTGACTTCACTCACTGGTTAACGTGCCTGTGTTTGACGGGTCAACCAGCTCTCGATCGCTCACTGCTAGGAATTAGAAGGAAGCTTCAGTGTGCAAGGCACGTGATTGCTTACACTTTAACATCTTCTTTGGCTCAGCTTTTAATACATTTGTTGATTTCTTGTCTGTGGCTCTGTGTACATGTCGTGGCCTAGCTTGGAGAGAAATTGATCGCAAAGGAGATGTTGCCTTGACCGGGTCCGGGGATCGAAAAAGCACACATGGCTCCCATATTTTATACTTTTGAATTCTTTTATTAAAATATTATAATTAGTCTGTGGAGTTTCTTCTTTTCTTGAATAGGCAGCAAGTAGTCCACAGTTCAAATTAGAAAAGGAAAACGACTTGGACTGGAGTTTTAAAATAGTTATATGTATTTCTTTTTGTGTGTAGAAAGTGTTTTTTTAAATAAAAATATTTGTTTTTAATTGTGCTAATATAAAAAAAATGTGCTTGAGAGATAAATAAAATATTATTTTAATATATCCTTGAGCCAAAAATATTTTAAAAACAATAATTAATCGAATGTTTCGAGCTATGATTGGATCACCGTTTTAGCTATACCAATTCAGAAAAGAGAAAGCTGGGCAGTGGTTTTGAAGTTAGAAACTTCGAATCCTTTATTAAGCTTCGATCGAATCCTTTACTAACCTTCCTGGAAGAGAAACCAAGAAATCCTTTCAGCATCGGTCATTGGTTTGTACTGTCTTTGTGAACTCCAAGGTTGGTGTTTATAGAACAGAATTCTGGATCTAATGTACACAAATATTTTACTTAAGTTCATCAATTATTTAGTTGGTCAGTCCACACAAATTGGATTCAATATAGTTTTGTAATTTGCTTGCCAAACCAAGCTTGTAGGAAGAAAAAAAAATAAAACGAAAAAGGAGTAGACTTCGTTGTCTCCAAATTAGATCGTCAAAACAATTAGTTTTTGCATTAAATGATTTTATTTAATGAAATTTTCTTATATCAAATGTTTAATTTACCTTGAAAGTCCTTGAAAAACATATATAAGCTTGATAATATTTTTTGTTTCTTATTGATTTCGAGTTCTTGGATAGTTTTTTGAGTTTTTAAAGGTAAAGAATAAGTTTATCAAAGTTATCATGTTGTTTTCTAGATGTTTTGGATCAAAATAGATTGTAAAATAAGTTTATGGGTCAAAAAAATTAAACTTTTAATTTTTTATTTATCATAATGGTTGGAATATAAACAAAAAAAATGATGTATCATTTAATCTATTATATGTTTAAAAGCATCAGGGTGAATAATATGTTGCTTGCTCCAACTGAAATTACAAAAGAGCCCAAACATGTGGACCTTAACAGAATAGGCCTGGCAGATTGATCTGATAGCTAACATTTTCTTTTTAAAAAAAATAATAATACTTTTTTAATATTTTTTCAAAATCATTTATATTTAATAGTTAAATAACCAATAATAAACTATCGTTGGCTGTCCTATTCGCATTGCCAATACTTATTGAAAATTTTAAATTTCAATACCTTGCGCTACCTTCTGAGAGACTGCCTCGCTAGTTGAGTTTTTTATTCATTCAATTGTGCTTAAGTCAATTAAATTTTTATTATGAATATTAAACAGAGTAGAAAACTCAAAACTCAAATAGAAAAACAATAAAATTAACAAAACAACAATTATCCGATGTTAGCAGGTTGTAATAAGCCGATATGCTTGAAAAAACCTAGTCCATAGAATATTTGAAATAATTTAAACTCTTTATTTTTATTAAACAAGGCGGTTGATGCGACCAGATCTATTCTTTAGCCTGAACATGTCCAATTTTAAAAGATGAGCGTGCTGCTCCTAGCAAACCTTGGAGATTTTTATTTTTAAAGGTTGCCCTCCGGGGAGCATAGCGACACCTTAATTTATTATTTTTTCTTGAAAATAAACTCCAGAGGTTGCGTTACTCAACCTGTCTAGTTTATTATATATTTTAATTGATTGCGCTGTTTAAGGTTGCCCTAATTTGTTTCTTAATTTTCGCGTGCTGTGTTGTTTTTATCTTTTATTTTTTAATTTTTTTTATTAAAACATAGCTTTCAAACATGTATGACATTCCGATTGTACGGCCATCTATCATTTGATGATATCCAGAAAGCAGAGGCAATTAGAGGTATTGATAGTGGATTAGGGCAGGGCCAGCATGAGTCACCCCACTAGGCAGCTACCTTACCTTTTTTTTTTTAAGTAAAAATCGGGGCGAGAGCATTTCTAAATTAAACGAGAAATAGTAAATCCAATAAAATCATAGTACAATAAAAGATAGATCCTAGACGGAGGATCGGATATAGTATCCGCCTCCCTAATCAATAAGTTCTTAGTTAGCTCAAAATTTGCCAACCAATCAGCCACACAATTGGCCTCCCGATAAACATGTGAAATACTCACCTCCCAATCCCTGCCCAAAATATTTTTAATTTGCATAATCAAATTAAAATTCTGGTTCACTCTCACACTCTCCCCATTAATTAGCCCAAGTACAACTCTGGAATCTGACTCCAAAGCTACTTTTCTAAACCCTTTATCCCAAGTCAAATTCAATCCCACATAGATTGCCCACAATTATGCCGTCACCGACGAACAAATTCCAATGTTTCTAGCAAAACCCCCGATCTAAGTTCCCATATGATCCCGGATTACCCCTCTTGCACCCGCTATCCCTGGGTTACCTTTGCTGCAGCTGTCCACGTTAAGCTTGATCCATCCTTCCGCTGGGTATTTCCATCCTATGTTAGCCACCTCCGCTGAATTTTCATTTCCAATCTGTTGATTTTTCTTACTATCTTCAACCATTCATTTTATAGCCAAAACAGTCTCAAACCAATTCCCCTGGTCCCCTCCAAATGTTGTATTGCATCTCTTTTTCCAAATATACCATAAGGTTATACCGAAAACTAGATGTCAATCACCATACCGGGTGCTTTCCTTTCTGGCAGTTAAATCAGCAACCAACCATGCATACCAATTTTGGCTGAAAAACAGATTTCTCTCTCTCAGTCTTGACAAACACCTCCCAAATTTTACGAGTTTTGGGACAATCTCGTAACGCGTGGGTTACCGATTCTACTACATTGACACAGTGGCCACAATATTTATTGTCTGTCATCTTCCTTCTCCATCTCACTTCATTAGTCATAATAGCATTGTGGCCTACAGTCCAAAGAAAAACTCTGATCCGTTCCAAACCTTTCCACTTCCAAATAATCCTCCACAATGGGTCTCTATCCATAGCTCCTCTTTCCTCCTGAACCATATAAGCGATTCGCACTGATAGCAGCCCATTTGAGGAATGATCCCATACCACAGAGTCTTCTCTAGTATCCTGCATAGGAGGAATGTGACCCGCCATGCTCATCACAATATGTATAGGAAGTAGATGCGCGAACAACTCCCATTTCCATTTTCCTCCACTATCCACCATATCTGCTACTGTGTAATGGAGCATATTAACCCTCGCTTCTGGATTTAAGAGAGTATTGAGAGGACCATATTCTCCCAACCATTTATCTCTCCAAAACAAAACATGTCTTCCATTTCCCAGATTCTAGCTAACATTTTGACGCACTACATCCCATTTCCGACAAATAGACTTCCATAACACCGAGTCACTGGCATTAGCCACCGGATGCCCTTCCCCCCTACTAGGGTTCATATACTTGTCTTTAAGGAATTTCACTCACATGCTTTCCTCATGCATCATCCCCCAAGCCAATTTCATTATGAAAGCTTTATTCGTCGTATCCATCTTCCTCAAACCCAAACCACCTTCCTCCTTAGGCTTGCATAGAGTTTTCCAGTTGACAAGGTGGATTTTATCTCTACCTTCCGTCTGACCCCAAATGAATCTCCTGCATATTTTTTCTATCTCCTTGCAAGTATGTTTTGGAATCACTGCTGCTTGCATAGGATATAAAGGGATGGTGGCTAAAACCGCTTTGTATAAAGTGATTTTTCCGGCCAGAGATAAGTTGTTCGCTTTCCAACCTACTAACCTTGTTTTGCATATTATGAAGTAACTATATGGCAGCTACCTTACTTCATCAGCTATATCATCTGCAACTTGTGCAACGCAGAGATTTTGAGCAGAATATATAGCCAGATTATCCCAGCATCTGTTCCAGAATATATTTTTCCCCGAAATATTTCTACAACGGCAACTCCAATATTATGCATAGCTAGCTAAATTAACTTACTTCTCATTTAATTATTTTAACATTGATAAAAATAATTAAATGAGAAACCCGGTAGACATTTATAATTTCTTCATTTAATACACTTTACTATTTCATGCTAAATAATAAATAGTTTGTGAACACTTCAAAACTTAATAAATAGAGTTTATATATTTTGAAATTTTTATCCATCCACGTCATCATTCGAACGTATACTGCGCCTAACGTAAAAGAATCTCGGAAACTCTCTTGTGCTTGTAGCCGGAATCTATCCAAATGCTTGCTTTTGGACGTTTGTAGTTGTAATGTGTTCATGCTTGTGCCGGTTAGATGTTCCAGCTTATGATGTAAGAAGGTTTGTTATATTTTCAACGGAATGTTCCAGAACGGATGCTTTGTCGTCTGAATGAGACCTTAGAGAACGAAGATATATCCTAACCGGCCATTAGTTAGTTGAAATCATCGAATGACGCTACAATAATTGGTTTCCCTCAACCCTAGCTTGTCGTCATGTGGCACATCACTTGTGCCGTGTAGGGACGGACTCCTGTTGTCTCCTTGTAAAAAGGATCCAACATGCTCATCATCTCATGGAGCAATATATAATTTTCGAGTTGAATTATTAACTTTGGTGATGCCTGTTGGGGATTTCGAGTGTGTTTGGCATTGCTTTTGCTTTTGCGATTGAGATTGAAAAAAATCAGTTTCAAAAAAAGTGCTTTTGCTGTGGTTCAAAATAAGCAGTAAAGTGTTTGGTTAAAACTGTGGTTGAGTTGGAGATTGAAAAAAAAGCAGTTTTTGGTGTTTGGTTACCAAGCTTTTCATATTGCTTTTAACTTGTGAAATTACATTAAAATAATATATATATATATATATATATAATTTTTGTAAATTTAATAATTTTTGACATCAACACATCAAATTTATCTAAAAATACAAAAACAATTAATTTGAAATAAAAAAATAAAAAAATTTAAATTTTTTTCAAAAAACTCTCCCAAACACCCCTTTAGAATCACACTCAATTAAAAGTTGAACGATAATAAAGATGAGATTGTGTTAACGTTAAGATTGCGTTAACTTTATTACGATAATTATTATTATTATTATTAATGAATTTAATTTGCATATGTCATTTTTTATAGGAATTTGACTACATTAAATTGAATAATCAAATTTAGAGAAAACATGATTTAATGGTTTTACTGAAATAAAAAACAATCCAACTAACGTATATGAGAGAAAGAAAAACAAAATATATGGAAAATAATAGCTTGAAAAATAATAATAAAATTAAAGATGGAAAATTCTGAATAGTAATAAAGAAAAACCCCAATACCTTTCATGCTTATTTCACATTTTGTTTTAAAAGTATTTTTTTAAAATAAATTTTTTTATTGTTTTAAAATTGATATTAAAATTATTTTTTTAAAAAATAAAAAAATAATATTATAATATATTTTTAAATAAAACTGATTTTAAAATGATTTTTAAAAAATAAAAAATATTATTTTGATGTATTTCGGCACGATAAGAAATCGCAATCGCAATCGCAATCAAAAAAGCATCAAATTCCAGCTTTTTTTGAATCGGCGTTTTGGATATAATTTGGTGTGGGTCCCACACAAAAAAAGCACTTATTTTTGTTAACCAAACACCAAATTGCGGTGCGATCTGCGAATCGCAGATCGCACCGCAATGCCAAACGCCTTCTTCAAGTTGGCCTTGGATAAGTTGACCCCATGCATTCTATGCTTCATAAAATGTATTAGATAGACATGATGAGAGCTGACAAAGGAATCTTTAATGATCTAAGCAGAAAAAAAAAATAAACAAATCTCCAACGATCCATTATTCCCCCAAAAAATAAAAATAATAATGTTAATAAAAACACGCAAGATAGTTCCAAGTACTTTGTGATTTTCTTTGGAGGAGAAAGGAGCAAATTGAAATTTCAGGGAAGAACTGGTTGGAGGAATCATTACCAATTTTTATTTTTTTTCAAATATTTGTTTAACACAGACAATTGCAGAGGAGATTCTAGGAAAGTGGTCGGGCATCGGGATCGCTGGCCTTAAGATAGATCCTGTAATTTTACTTAGTCCAATAATACGAAATGCTTAGCCCTCTAAAAGGCCCTGTATATGGGCCCGTTCACTTCTTATAATATTGTATGGGCCGTCTAGATGTTAAATAATTTTATATTCCAGGACTGTTGCTGTACTGGGCTGGATATTTGCCTCTTGAGACCGAGAGTTTTGGAAGGCCCCGACAGGAGCCCGACATAATTTTTCGCATCAAGGATGCTTGTCATCTGTTTGTCCGAATTTGGCATTCGAGGTATAATAAAACATGCAAATATATAAATTGGTGGAAATTTATATAATGAATCTGATTCATACGGATCAGATCAAAGTTTTTATTTTTTTTCCCAACCACGACAAAAACGAATTGATGGTAGGGTACACTGCCTATCATCGTTGATCTCGTAAGAAAAAAGTTTATTTTTTATTTTGGCCTTCCGAACCTTGGTCTTTTTATATATATAAATTACGCGGTGTCTTAGACACTGACCTAAATTAATCCATGTTTATATCAGGCAGACCCCAAAGAGGTGAAAGTGCTCCCCAGATGGTCGGCTTCATAAAAGAGAAAAGATTGAACCTCTGATCTCTCTTAAGAGACGAGAGTGCCCTCACCATTCACAGCAGGACCTCTTGGGTTACAACCTTGGCATTAAAAACAATAGAAATGTATTTATTTGAGTAAGCTAGCTATACACGATATATTATGTGCATTTTTAAATTATTAAAAAAGAAAATAATCTTAATCAATGTATCTTTAATTGTTGAAAAGAACATCTACTGTTTTTATTCACATAACCAATTTCTATACACGACGTGAGCGAGGCTCTCTTAAATAGGTGTGGAGAAAAAAATAAAATATCAGAATCACCATTTAGTTTTTTAAAGATATTAAAAACCTTAAATTATATATTAGTTCTGGAGATTTAAGTAGGAGGTTGATTATGCCTAAGAAAATGTATAAATCACCTTATTATATAATTTCAAATGAAAAGTTATATTAGCCATGATAAACTTATTTAATGCATGTCATTAACTATCATAATATTTTCCAAGTTTATTTGCATGTTGTTTATTTTTTATTAAATCAACTCCATACTTAATGCATCTCACAACTCCATGATCTTGTTTTAGTTTTAGGTTTTACATAAGAAATCATGTTAGGCCCATCTAGTCTCTAAAACTAGAAACACTTATTGATTTGGGTATTAAATGTTTTTAATATAAAATGTCACTGGTTAAAAAAATAAACTTTATGAAACATTGTAAATGCATTTCTTAACTCAATTTAAGGTAAAATAGTCATCTTATGTTCATGTCGATCCCTAAAACTAGGATAATCATTCAACTAATTATTTAAAAAACTTGACAAAAACTCGTTAAGAAATCATTAATGCATTTAGAGCTTATTTTAAGTTTGAAAATTATTTGCTAGGTCTATGTTAGTTTCTAATACTATGAGACACGTTGACAAATCATAAAAAAAACAAGATTTATACAGATTTTACAACCTGACAAATAGTCCATGAAAATTCATCGATGTACATGAAACTCGTCTTTTGGTTTAGAACCACGTGTTAGGTTTACGTGGACCTTTAAAAACAAGGAGACACGTTTTTTTTTTTGAGTTTATACCTTATTGTATTATGACCTGATTGGGTCCACTATTCCGCGTTTTATGTAATTGGACGTTAAGCCCCTCTTTTACCAAAAAAAAAAAAAAAAAAAAGTGTCTCCTTGTTTTTATAACTACTTAGGTGCCTGTTGGGCCGGTTGCGGTTGTAATTGTTTTTGAAAATATTATTTATTTAGAAATATGTGAACGGTTTACCCGCGCTATGCGGCGTATTTTTTTATTTATATAAAAAATTGATTTTTTTATATATTATATATTTTTTTATTTTAATATTTAGTTAGTATAGTTATATTTAAGAATACTTATACGAATCTTTGTCTTTCAAAATATCCAAAGTTATTTTTACTCTCTCTCTCAGTATATTTTTAGGCGATAATATTCAATAAATATCTAAACATATAATTAGTTTTACATATTTTAATTTGAAATAAATATACAAATATATAATTAATTTGACATGATTTCAATAATATATTTAATTTAAATTATAATCTTAGGCTATTTTGTTCTCTCTCTAGATATTCTTGGGCGACAACACCCAATAAATACTAGAACATATAATTAGTTTCACATACTTTAATTTGACATAAATATACAAATAAGTAATTAATTTGATATATTTTCAATAATATCTTAAATTTAAAAGATAAAAGTTGAAGTAGGTCCAAATATTAAAATCAAATAATTCAAAATAAAAACGGAAATTAAAAGAATCGGGACTAATATGACACTGAAATCCATAAGTGTTAGAGAGTTTTGAATGATTTTTCTCCTTGGATTACGGTGAGAAAACTTGTTCTCTTTTTTTTTTCTCTCTCTCTCTCTCTCTTCCTAGCTTGCACACAATCTTTTTTTCTCAACCCAAACTCTATATTTTCTTCTCTCTCCCCTCAAGTTTCTTTCTCCTTTTTCAGGTTTTCTTTTCTTTTTCCCTTTTTTTCTCCATTCTAATTACTCCTCCTCTATCATCTCCTAGATCAAATCAGCTTTAAAAAGTCTCTCTTTTTGTTTCTCTCCCTCTTCTGTGGCCTCCCTCTCTCTAATTTAAGATTTATTTTTCTTTTTTCTACATTCCTCTCCCCTCTTCGTTTTCTTTCTACTAGCTCACACAAACACCAACTTGCTTATATAAGGGTAGTTCTGGTTTTTTAAAAGGTCCTCCAAGTTTACTGTTTTATTTATTTATTTTCGTCATTGGATATACATGCATCCATGTATTGCATTTTTTGTTTCTTCTTTGGACATGAAATTTTTGTTTTGTTATTTTTTTTAAAAGGGGCCAAAATCGGGTCATGATACAAAATAATAATAATAACAATTCTAGTTTTCCAGTCTTACAGAGAAAAACAAAAAAGTTTATTTTTTTTCCTTTTCAATTTATAGATTCAAATCCTCAATAGAGAGAATTAATAAATTTTAAGAAAATCCTTTTATTAAATAAAAAACAATTAGCAGACTAGTGGGATCAATTCCATTTTTAAAAGACAATAATTATGTTTCCATCTTCTCAGCGTCACAGTAAAAAAGATCCTTACCAGAAATAAAATTAAAAGAATTGCAAAATAAATGAACCATAAAGCTTTGGATGAAGACCTCTACCGCCATGAATCAGTCTACGAGGATGAGTGAGGAAGCCCTGCAGAAAGAGCACGAAATGACTCTTGCCATGGACCAATGGATTTGATCAGTGCATGAATATCCTGCAGCAAAAAAAAAGGAAAAAGAAAACTCACGACATCTGATTTTCTATTCAGAAAAAAAAAAAAGAAGAGGAAAAAACCTTGAATCCCCCCGCCCCGCTCTCTCTCTCCATTTATTAAACCAGAGTAAGAACAATTTTTTAATCAAGATCCAACCTAGATTGCAGCAACTCACTTGACTGGTATTTCAACTTGTATTGACTATACTTCCAAGACAACAAGCATGTTTAAACATGTCAAAAATGTCAGTCAAATTAGGTTAGATTTGACCAACAATTGCCAGTGAATACTTTTCCAAAATTTGCGATTTTTTCAAGCCAATAACCCACCATTAAATGGAGAGCCGGCACCTAAGAAAATTAAAAAAATCATTTTTTTTATAATTACCAAGCACATAAAGCATATTGATCTATGTTCCCTCTCCTTGAGATTCCTTTTTTTGACATGGACGTGCAATACAAGCACCACTAACTTCAAGTGGTAATTTCTTTATACCAGATTTGTAGATTTTTTTTTAAATGTTAATTCAAGTTTTTTCTATCCCATTACATAAATTAATGCACAGGTTAGGTCTGATTGCCGACCAGTAATTAAAATATTAATATATAAGGCATGCAAAAACAAATTAAAAAATAAAGAGTTGTGGAGGCTAATATACATCGAGGTCATCACCCTATTTATTAAAGTGCTTAAGCAGTTTAATAATGAAGTGGTTCTTATCAAAAGTAAGTTAGTTTATATATTTTTCTTGTTTCTGATAACTAATAATCTAACCCTTGTTTAGAAAAGATACTTTTCAGTCTTGTTCGTGATTATAAAAGCTGTCGTTCATACCATTTTTTTAAAGAGGTCATATGTTGTGGTCCCGTGACAGAGGATTAAACTAATTTTATGATTTCCCTTCATTTTTACACACACTCACACGCACGATATACATGGAAATACAGAAGTTTGGGTTTTTTATTATTAGAATTATGTTTTTTTTTAATGATTTATTTTAGTTTTTTATATTTTATTTCGAATGATTTTATCCCCTTGATGATTAATTGCTGTTGATTTGTTAGACGGTAATGAGATTTAAAAGAGAGTGAGAGAGAAACCAAAGTAAGAAAAAAACGGTGGTGTCATAGGCCTTTCATGAAAAATACATTTAAATCTTTAATATCTTTACATAACACAAATCATGTTCTTTTTATTTTTTTAAAAAATATTTTTAGCATGAAAATTTATTTGCATTATTTTTCAATCTCTAATTAAGAGAGAGAGAGGGTTGCTATATTATAAGGATGAGAGAGAAAGTCATTATTTAAGTCATTTTTAATCATCAAGATAGTTTTTTTCTACATTTCCACGTGATGAGATAGGTTTGATGATAATGTTTTAGAGCTTCATTGTTGTTTGAAAAGATAGATCTAGTTTAAGGAAGACAAGTCTAACCCGATTTAATTTTGTGTCTTTTTAGAGTCTATTTGGGAATATAATTGTGTTAGTTTTTCAAAGTGCTTTTCATGCTGAAATACATCAAAATAATATATTTTTATTTTTTTAAAATAATTTTCGACACCAGCACATCAAAATGATCTAAAACACACAAAAATATATTTATTTAAAATAAAAAATATATAAAGTTGCGGCACGCAGGGTGAAACGCAGCAAATCATGGGTTAAATAACTAGTATGTGTATTCTAAAATCAATAAACGACATAAAAACAATTAACCATTTCGCAAGAAAATGAAATAATGTGAGCAATAATTTCTCCCATTGGCTACAAGATTTTAGAGTAGGCAATTGAAGGGTGGTGTTGTCTTCTTCTTCTTCTCAAGTCATGTGTGGAAGTATGAAACTAATTGGTAATAATTAGCCCATGTAAAAATAAATTAGTTTGATCTAAGTATATTCCATATAGAGCTACTAGATAAATGGCCCATGCATGATCAACAAATGTCGGTTATATAGAGTGATTTGACTTAAGACTTGCTATAATTTAGGTAAAAAAAATATTTAATTTAAAAAAAAACAATGTTGAAGGGGCTTATGTGTCATCTAAAGCAGAATCTAAAAAATAAAAAAGCTTATTTTTTAACAAATTTAATATTAAAGAATAAAAAAAATAGTGGAAAAAAAATATCAATATTAACCTAGGTCAACTTCTTATACTTATAACTTGAGTCACGAGATAGAGATTACTAAACCTGAAAAAAATAATGAAATCAGATTCATAATCAATTCACTATTGAAAGGTAAAATTGAAAAAAATAATTAAAAAAAGCAACTAAAAGAATAAGGACCAAACTAACATAAAAATAAAATGATGAGGAACAAATTGAAAAGTAAATTTGATTAAAAAAGAATATAAAAAATAGAAACAATTAAAAAAAATCAAACACCAGAGATAAAATTGAAAAAATAAATCACTTATAAAAGAACTCAGGACAAATAAAGTGCAATACAAAGTTTAAGAATAGCAATTGAAAAACAATAAAGGGAAGACAATTAAAATTTAAGTGGCTTAGAAGAGAGAAAAGGAAATCATTGTTGACCCATACTCCAGTGCACACTAACATTTTTTTTTTAATTTTTTAATATTTTATATCCTTAAAAATACTGAATTGCCCATAAGACTCGTAGCTAATTACAAAAAACTCGAATGAAATGATAAAAAAAATCTTACAAGGCAAGCCCACAAAATTTTGAGTTTAAGGTTAATTTAGCCTTTCCAATTCTGAAGTTAAATTGAATCCGTATGAAATGCTGGTTAAATCAAGTTAAATAAATATTGTTTAAGGGTTATTTAATAATTTTACCACGGAAATAAAATGCGAGATGACTAAATAATTTCTAGATGAATTTGAGAACGACAATTTGATCCAATTGAAAATACCATATTATCCCCGGATCAAGTTAAAAGATTTTGTTTGACAAGATAAAATAATAATTTTATTGATAAGATGAATGGGTGCACGATGAATCGCTCATGTCTTCTAGCTTGCTTTTGTTTTAATAAAAAAAAATAAAGATAAAAATAATGAGAGATGGATAATGATGAAGATGACGGTATGCTCCCTCCAAAGCTGCTGAGATTTGATCTTTTTAACCAGCAAGTTATGTGCTCCAGTGGTAAGAAAAACCACCACCCAGGTTCGAGTTTGTAACGGGAGTGGATGTACTTTTTTCTTGTTTCTGGATCTATTTTTGTACAGTATACTTGTTATTCTCGTAGTGATTTATATGTTCATTGAACTTGCAGCATGTTTAATGAGTCCAGAAAATAATTAAAGTATGTGTAAACTGACTCGGATACCTCGGTCTATTTATTATTAAACTAAGATTTGATCTTAAATTAAACTACCTTAAAAAACCAAAAACATAACCTTACACCAAAAATGTTTTGTTTCATTTTCGAAAATTAGAATATCACACACCCATAAATAAAAGAAAGTTCGAGTGGTAAAAAATATAGATAAAAAATTTATTAATATAGATTTTAAGTTCGAGTCTTGTGGTTGCTAATATGATCATTAATTTTAGGACTCGTAAAAATTAGTCAACATATGTATAAACCGATTAAAACACCCAAGTTAATTAAAAAGAATCTAAAATTACAGAAGAAGAAGAAAGTTTTGTTTATCATTCGATTTTCCTGCAGGATCCAGCAAAAAAAACAAAGAAAAAAAATCAATCTGCTCCCTCTCAATTCACTAGAATGCGAATGCATGGCAAAAACACGAGAGCAGCTTTCATCATCAATCCTTTTCACCATGAAAGAGAATGAAAGCTATTTTGCACAGGCAAAGGAGAGTCTTACGAATCCCTGTTCGGAACCTTGTAGAGAAAAAAAAGAAAATGGTCGAGGGATTATCTATCTGTTCAAGGCTTCAAGCAGTGAGGAAGCACTGGACGGTCGCATTCATGTATTTTGGGGTTTTGCTTTTACCAGGCCCCATAAAAAAACAGGAGATGCTTGCCTGAAACCGGTCTACCTTTTCCCTTTTCCGGTTCAGAGGCACCATAATTTTCCTTGCCATCCACTCAAAAATTAAAGAAAAGAAAAAGAAACCTGCTAATAAAAATATAAAATGAATAAAAGAAGATAGGAGAGTGATAATGGAAAACCCCTCCCACTTTCCACTTTATTTAATTAATTAATTTATTTATTTTCCCACCAGATTCCAATCGAAACATCAATATCTTTTATAATCTATATCATAAAATACAAATCTACAATAATCATTACGCGCACACACCCACATATATACTCATCTAAGGCCAGCTTTCTTTTTATTATTTAATATTTTCAAATTGCAAATTTTATTATTATTTTTCGAATCATATTTCGGACAGGCTTTTGAAAGTTAGGGCCTAAATTAGCTCAACAACAACTAAAAACCAAAAAAAACTTTTCTATTATTTTTATGACAGAAAACATTTTCCAATCCAAACCACCCCACTAATTCAAAAATCAAAATTCACTTTCACAGCTTAAATCCAATCTTTCCTTCTCCTCTCATCGCTCCAAAAAAATAAAATAAAGAACAAGTATTTTAAATCCAATTTTTCTTTTCCTTGTGTTTCCCCCCCTTAAAACCTCAGTTAAGCTCTGTTTCTGCTTAACTTGAGCTCTCTAATCTCAAGATTAAGCTAAAAAAAGATCAAGTTATTCTTTTCTCGCCCCCCCCGTTCTATCAAGATTAATTTCTCCTGTTAAAAGCTCTCGCTTCTATCTCATACTCAGCTTTCCTTTCATTTTCTGTTCCTTTCTGGGTTTTGGAGCTGGTTTTTTCCTCTTAGAAAGGATGAGTTTCTCGGGTTTAGTTTTCAATAAGAATTTTAACTTGTTTAATATTTTGAGATGATTTGAGCTCAAAATCAAAATGAGTTTTTAGGAATAATTTCAAAAACATTATTTTTCAAAAAAATAATCTCTTTTAAAGGGTTTAAGCATGGAAACAACTGTGAGTAGTACTAGTGGTGGCGGGGGGGTTACAGTGGTGGCATCAGATGCCCCTTCAAATTACCAAATCGCTCCTAGGTCCGACAGCAACCAGAATTCAACAGCTGGATCCGCGCCCCCTGCTCCGCCTGCTCCACCGCAAGCTCCATCTGCTCCGCTGCAAGCTCCACCTCCTCATACGCCGTCCGCGGCGGCGACTATGCCATTGAAGAAGAAGAGAGGGAGGCCTAGAAAGTATGGTCCAGACGGAAGTGTCACCATGGCTTTGTCTCCGAAGCCGATTTCTTCGGCGGCTCCTGCATCTTCTCCGGTGATTGACTTCTCAGTTGCGAAGCATAAGAAAATAAAGCCGGTGAGCAAGGCCAAGTATGTGCTGGAGAATTTAGGTAAGGAGCTGAGAAGTTTGTCAAATTTATCTATTCCCTTTTGAGATGAAGTGTTTTTTTGTGGTTAAAGTTTGAATCTTTGTGAGAAACTAGACATTTTTATAGCTAACCTTTTGAGCTTAATTGGTTTTTGTGCTTGTTTAGGTTTTAAGTTTGGATCTTTGATGCTTTTATCTGTTGTTTTTTGTGATGTCTGTTTCAATGTTAGAGAAAGTCGGGTCGGGTGGTTTTTAGTACAGGTTTTGTGAACGTGGGGCCTGTGAAATGATGGTTCAGTGTTGAGATCTTGATATTTGTTTGAGTGTGTGTGGTGGGCTTAGAAAGAGAAAGAGGGCATGTGAGTTGGTGTGGTAATGAGGGAATCTTGTTATGAGGGTGTTATTTTGGCACTTATGAACCCTTTTTTGGGGAAGAGAATTTGTAGAAGGTACTGTTGTTGGGTACTTGCTAAAAGACCGATAAAGGTCTGCTGCTGTGTTATGATTTAAACAAAATTGGAATAGAGAGATGTCATCGATTTCCTTCCAAAAGAAGGGAGGAAGATTTTTAGTTTCCATGTTTTTCTGATATTTGTGGCTGGTTCTGTTTACCGTGATTTGTATTCTGGATGTTTTTGTGGTAAGCTGTTAGATTCTTATTCCTTATGCTCTGTAATCATTTCCTTCCAAGTGGGTTTGGATGCAAGAATATCTGGAGCTATCGTTTTGATTTGTCCTAGTTGCTGAACTTGCCCTCTTTAATCCTGGTGGGCTGCTTGCTCACTTGCTGAATTTGGCCTTCTCTCCCCGAGCAGCTCTTAAGGTTTTTAATATCCATGTAGCTGCATGAATCACATGGAAAAGAGGAATTTTGGTCATCTGTGACTAAAGCACGCACAATCTAGTTACATAGCTGTGAGTTTTGACTTCTTATCTCTTCCATCTCTGGTTGAGTTTGGCTACTTGATTGCTTCCTGAAATACAATTTTCTAGCTTAGATGAAAGAGAGCGAAGATGGGAGTAATTATTTTATAGTTCTCTATTGACCTGTGTTACCTGGAACTTTTTGCAAATTGCAGCAGTGACCATAAAATGTCTGTCTGTCTTTTGAACATGCCATTCATAGAATGAGGTGCCATCTATTCCCAACAGGCCATTGACAGTTTACTT
Source organism: Salix exigua (assembly GCA_032356905.1). Classification (NCBI taxonomy): domain Eukaryota; kingdom Viridiplantae; phylum Streptophyta; class Magnoliopsida; order Malpighiales; family Salicaceae; genus Salix; species Salix exigua. The sequence continues at coordinate 9,745,154 of CM063590.1, read as the reverse complement.
TAGGCAAGGCACTTCATTCCTTCATAGTTGCATATTATTTATCACGTGAAAAGGTTTTTGCTTGAAATTACTGTAATTGTTTTCTATAATTCCTCTTCAATTTACCTGGTGTTTGATTATTCCACAGAGAAATTCCATGAGTTTGAACTCTTGAGACCACCTCTACTGGGTATCCAAAGCTCTTAAATGATTATCTTGCTACCCCTCTAGCAACAGTGCTTCAATTTCTGGTTTTCCTGTTTTCTTTCTGTTTTCAAGTAGCAGTGTTGAATCTGATGCATAGAACTTTGAGATTCCCACTCATGAGTAATCAGCTAGCTTAGATGGTGCATTGGTTTTGTCCCCTTAGGAGGATTGTTCCATTTGCCTGAAACACCATAATAGCTTTACATGGTTATCTAGAAATTGGGTCATAAGACAATATCTTCAAGCCCTTCTTAATTAGAGAGTTTCTGTACTTAGAGAGGCTCTTCTTTTGCTATTAGATAACTTGGAGGTTGGAGAGTCCCCAGATATCTTTATACTGCTACTCAAGTCATACCAATCATCAATTCATGGGACTTTACTTTGATTTTGTAATTTGTAAGTTCTTGATGGGCTGCAGAAATGCCACCTTTTTTCCTCATCAATGGGGTCTCCTATTACCCAAAAGGCCACCCTAAGTGTGATGTTTTGCCTGCTTTTCTTTTCGAAGTAAGAGTTCTGAATTTGAAATTTCTGAGATTTTCTGCCTTGGTTTTCCTATTACCTTTGAGCTGTGTTATGTTGCTTGAAGTCTGTGAATTGAGAATCTGATTGCGGAATGAGAATTTCCATGTCTTGGTTACTGATGCGTTGGCGATTTGCTCTTCTAGGTGAATGGGTTGCATGCTCTGTAGGTGCAAATTTTACTCCCCATATTATCACAGTCAATGCGGGCGAGGTATGTAACCACTGAATTTTTGTATTTATGCCTGGTATTGACTTTGCAATTTATTTTCCTTTTTGGCCATTTGTATGTAGAATTGCAAACCTTACATGAATTTCATGTTCAAAAGCTGTGGCTGGGATTTGAGCAACTGTAAACATTGGTCAAGATTAGTCATATATTTCCATAATAGAGAAGGCAGAAAAAATGGTTAAAAACTTTGCTTTATGTAACATTCCCTGATATTCGGTGAAATAGGCTGGAGGTTGCAAAAGCATAATTTATTGTCATAACTTTGGAGATTGAATTGTATGTTTTCCTATGTTTCAAGGACTTGTTCTATTGGCTTACGTAAATAGAATTATCATTTTGGTTGTTTAGGATGTCACCATGAAAATCATATCATTTTCCCAACAAGGACCTCGAGCTATATGCGTGCTCTCAGCTAATGGTGTGATCTCTAGCGTTACACTTCGCCAGCCCGATTCTTCAGGGGGTACTCTAACATACGAGGTGATGCATTTTATCCATCCTCGTGTACAATGATTTCCTTAAAATAATTGTTGGCCTTTTCCTTAAAGGTGCACTTCTGTACAAAAGTTCAGTAACTGCACCTCTTCATTAAGAGTTGCTAACAATTCTAATCAGGAAATCCCTGTCATTCAACTCCTTATAAAATGAAAAAGAAACATGTGCTTATGGTTGGTGGTGTTATATACACATGCTTATGCTACCTTTTATAATTGGGTTGTGGTGCTGGTTGTTCATCTAAAATAAAGGTCTTGGTTTAAACCTTTCGAAGTTCTTCAAAAGTGGATGCTAACATGGTCCTGGAGTCAAATTTGTAAAATGAGGTCTTTCTCTACTTTACTCCTCCTCGTACTGGTGCCCTTTGAACTTGTAAACTGCTTTTCCTCACTAATTCAATATTGGATTTGTAATAACACTTTAGGATCATTTGTTGACTACCTAATCCTAGCACATACTTGTACTTTTTGATTTTTAATATCTACTTGACAATCTTTTCCCTGTGATTTTTCCAGGGTCGCTTTGAGATATTGTCTTTATCTGGTTCATTTATGCCCAGTGAAACTGGGGGAGCAAGAAGCAGATCTGGTGGGATGAGTGTTTCATTAGCAAGTCCTGATGGACGAGTTGTAGGTGGTGGAGTTGCTGGTCTGCTGGTAGCTGCAAGTCCCGTACAGGTTGTTTTTTTTTATCAATTTAACTGCTCTCCCCAATCCCAGTGCACTATCTAAATTGTGGTGCTAAACCTATGGTAAAAGTAAAAATTGTCACGGATGGCTTTCGAGATAGAGTTTGATATTCCTTTTCCTGTTCTTCATGTTAATTGATTAGGTTGTAGTAGGTAGTTTTCTGGCTGGGAACCAGCATGAGCAGAAGCCAAAGAAACAGAAGCACGATTCGTTATCAGGCGTCATGCCGACCTCCGCCATTCCTATTTCTAGTGCTGATCCTAAATCCAACTTCTCATCTTCTTCATTTCGAGGAGATAGTTGGTCTCCTTTGCCTCCAGAATCAAGGAATAAGCCGGCTGACATTAACTTGACTCTGCCAGCAGGGTAATGGGGTTCACCTCAACTGTGCATCCAAAGGTTCGTCACTGACGACAATGGCACTCAACATCCTATCTTATAATCTCACCTTCAAGTGTTGTTTCATCTGTAATTTTATCAACAATTTATCAGTACTGGCATGTCGGTTTTACCTCTTTTGTTTTTCAGGTAGAATACTAGTTTTAGCTGATTCGTTAGGCCCTCTATTGCTGTTGTGCCATGTAGAATAGCTGATGCAATATTTACCCGCCCCCCTAGAGCTGCCTTTCTCGGGATTGATGGGCTCTTGGGAATTGCTGTCATTTCTAACATTTCATGTACTCTTTTTTGCTGCTTTGCGTGACGCCATGGTGCAACTTCTTAGAAATAGCTGTAATGGCATTTCAACTATTTTCGTAATTATTATTTTTTCTTATTATGCTTTTAGAGTATTTAATTATTCTTCCATGTAATGATGCACGTTCACTTTTTGGAACTGTTTTAAATTTTCTGTACTTTTGCTGTTCCTGACCAATATATAAACAATTTTCAATGCCAGAAACCAAAGCAAAGCTACGAAAGAAAGGTTGGTTTATTAGGCAAATAGGAGTTGGTTGAAGAGAAAAAAAAGAGTTACCTTCATTGAAAAGGGTTGATTTTTTTATATTTTCTCTCCCCTCTCTAGTGGGCCAAACTGCAACGGGGTCTTCCAGAAATGTACACTACTGTCACTATCAAGATCAGAATTTCAACGAGGTCAAGCATTTCAGATGCAACGTCCTTTTAAGTTCTAATAAATTCCCTGGAAGCGCACGCATTTTTGGCAAGGTACATGGCGGCTAGCGTACCAAAGTGCTGGAGTTGCTTGAGATAATGAACTAAACGTCTGTGAAATTTAATATATCAAATACACTACTGATTAGAAAACCGAAATTTCTGAGAATCACGCATTGATTGGTTTCACATATAGCCCCATGCCTCTATATAATGGAAACCCCGCTACAAATTATTTAAACAAGCACGACATCAACAACATAGCTCTGGTTTATAATCCGGTCAGTTTAGTTGCTTCTGCGGTGTATCATCTGTTCCTGTACAGGGAAATGAAGCTCGTTGCGTTACCAGTATCTCTATTCATAACTTTTAGTTTGGTTGCTTCCGTGGTTCTGAACTTTTCATCTGCTGTGTTTCTGTATTTGCTGTTCAACATCTTACTTTGGGTCATCGTTTTATGGAGTTACAAGCCATCCAAAGTTGAATTTGATGGACTCTGGCCTCCTTTACCGTCTTTATGTGATGGTGAAGAAGATCCATGTGTTAAGAATAAGGTTGAGAATCAGAGCAATGAGAATGCTGAATCTTCATGTGAAGTTGCTGGAGACACATGTTTTAAGAGTGAAAATCACAACAATGAGAAGGATCAGGGCAATGGGAATGCTGAATCCTCATGTGAAGTTGCTGGAGACACATATGTTGAGAGTAAGAGTGAAAATCACAACATTGAGAACGATCGGGACACCGGTGTGATTGGTCGGCAAGATGTTGCAGAAGAATTTGATGATAATTTGGAGAAGAGAATTGAAGACTTCATTGCGAAGGTTAATAAAAGATGGAGGGAAGAGATGTTAATAGAGGCTTCCAATACACAATCACCTTTATCATCAGCTGTGGTTCGAGTAGGCACGTTTTGAGACCAGCTCTCCGAAGCACTTGAGAATACAGTAAGTGGTTTCTGCAACTCCCAAAACCCAGAAATTTTTTGAAGGGGGCTCTGTTCATCAAGTTCCCCTTTTGTACTCTACCATGGTCTTTGCCTTACCGATTTGTCCATCATTAGGAAATATCGAATGCATAAGCATAAAGGTACATGCTTGTTTTCTCTTCGTACTGGTGTCATCGCCAAAAATGAGGAGAAAGAATGAGCTAGCGCCATAACTTAATCACGAATAATTGCAGTAAAAAACGTAACTATATTGGACAGAATCCACTGTAAGAAAGCCCTGAATTCATAATCTTTTCAACAAGAACACCCCAACGTTTAATGGAATCCAGAAAATCTCAGTTGCCCGTTCAAGGGTGAGAGTCTGAACCAGACTTCATTTGAAAATGAAGAAAGAAAAAACAAAAATTCAATGTTCTCCGGTAGAATTTTAAGCGGATCATCCACATCCGGAGCAGTGAATTAAGGGGACCAAAAATATTCTTCTAGCCCTTCAAAGTCATCTTCCTTTTCAAGTACGATGCGGTCAACTACAAATATCAGCAGAAGATCCTCGATGCCAACTGCTTGTTTTTTTTTATCGTTTTCAGCAATTTCGGAGAAACTACACACACACACAATAATAATAATAATAATAAAGCAAACATGAAGGGGGGATTTTCCCAAATTGCTTAATGATGTGTCAACGACGTGGTCAAATGAAACATGCGCGAGGGACAATCTGCTACTCGACTCGCTACAAGAATCCTTGCTTGCAGAGGGTAAAATCTTCCAAGCCACAAGCAAACCAGTAAACGACTAATCGTTCAACTGCATTCTAACCTCAACTCCAGAAAGCATGCCATGACAATAAGTAACCACACAATTAGACCGTTTTAGGGTTTTTTAATTCTACATTTTTTTAATAAATAATAAAGTGCTTGGATATTTTTTAAAGCGAGAATTGTTGGTTTTCACTATTCCGACAACCAAAATATTCAAGAATTTTAATGATGATATATATATTTTTTCTAAACATTAAAATCAGCTTCGGATTTGATTTTAGGGATTCAATAGATTTTTATTTTTTTGGGTGTTTTAAATTTATTTAGATATAGAATTATTTTTCACCATAAAACCTATGACAATCCCACATGATTTTCTGGCTACGTGGCTAGATTTTAAACAACAACCTAGCAAATAACATGTTTTAGTAGTAAGAAAGACCAAAGCATGTATACTTGGTTTTACAGGCCGGCCCACACAAGAGGCCCTTTTCTCTCAGTAGGATAAGTGTTAGGCCACGTAGGCCCAACCACCATGGCTATTTTATATAGTCTGTTTTTATTTTTTGAAAATCTTTTGTCTCAAGGATTGGGAATAATTGTATTTAAAATATTTTAAAAAATTTCATTTTTTATATTAACACAATATTTTTATATAATTATCAAGATATTTTTTTTCACCTTCCATGGCTTATCTTGGTTTTTCATCTTATTTGTTTTCTTTAATAAATTAACGATGCCTTCGCTTCTATTTTTCTTAACTTTGCTTAGGCCGCACTTTTTAATAAATATTTTTTTAATTTGATAATATTTCAAAGAAATTATAGTAAATTATTCCTGTCATATTTTATATAAATAAAATTAATATTTTTTTGGTAATAGCAATTGCTTTCAAGATAAAATAAATAAAAACGTGTTTGCATTTTTTTAATTAAAAAACATCATAATTGAAAAACTTCCACAGTATCGATATATATATTTGAAATTAATTTAAAATTCTAGGATGGGTGATAAGACTAATACACACAGGCAAACAGTGGAGACATACATTTAGTGATAACCACAGGGAGAGAGACTGGCATTCATCACCATGCAACATGCAAACGTTTTCTGAAACTGATCTCAGCAGAACTGAAAATAAAAAACAGAGAACATTGGAATCTAATTTATCGCACCTGTTACTTCATAAAACGACGAGGTTCAGTAAGATATTAGATTTGAGGTGGCATTACAATACGGGTATTTATTTTTATTTTAAAAAAAACACATAATTATGACAAGATAGATAAAAATAAATTAAAAAAATAATTTAAGTCAACTTGAAATAATATTATAGACAAATAACCTAGATAATAAAAGATGACAGTTAATTTGAGTTAATACAACAAATATATAACCTGAATAATAATAAGTAAATCAACTTCGATTAACCCGTAAAACTAGTAGTTTATTTTATGACATTAGAATAACCCAACAAAAAAAAAACTAATTTATGTCACCCATTACTTCTAAAGCTAATATTTTTTTCTAAATAATTTCCAATGATGAAATGAAAAGAAAAATATCGATCTACATTAACTTTTAAACTCATGTTCTAGATCATTAGACTAGAATCATCATAAATAAAAAGTTTGTGAAACACAATCCTCAACTAATCAAATGTTAAATGAATTAAAATAACAATTAAAAAATAAAAATAAATTAGAAGGTTTCTTGACTGAAAAGGTGAAATCAAAATGAAAATAAACTTTAGTATAAGAACAAAAAAAAACCCAAAAACACGGATAAAATTTTAAAAAAATAGTAATACATCTTAAATTTGAATTGAAAGATTAAATTAGAAACTAATAAAAGTTGCACGATAGAAAACAAAATTAAAAGAATGAAAACCGAAATGAAAAAAAAAAGAATTTGAATTTTTTTTTTTATAAAAATACCAAGTACAATTAAAAACCAAATTTGAAGTTAATAGATTAGGTTATATATATAAAGTCTTATAATCCCAAAACAAGTTAATAGATTTTGTTTGTGAAGGGTAATTTGTGAATCCACAGTGATTAGATTTTGTTTGTGAAGGTTTAAAGATGAACTCCTTTAGTTTTTTTTCTTCTAATTAATTGATCTTAAACTTGATGGATCCAATAATTTAATAAATAAAAACATACCAGCTGAAGTCGAGTTGCTTCCAACATCTTGAAGAAGGTCGCTTAAAACCGATCAAGTGATTGAATTTTTTTCTGACAACTGTATTACTTTTCAGACACATTCCAAAAACTGAACTAATTCATCTTGTCACCAGGGGAGAATATTCGAACCACAGAAAGTAAAATAAACATATGAAGAAACCAGGATGGAACCACAAAATATCATGACTTGGCCAAATGCAGTGGGGCATCAAATGTTATTGAATAAATCAACAGCATTCTTACAATCCTGGAACTATATCAGTTACAACAGGCCCCTTAGTTTGCACAAGGGAGAAGTTTATGGTACCTTAAAATCTCCGATTCATTCCTAGCCGGAGCAGGCAGTTATCCCAACTAATCATAATCACTATCTTCCAAGGCTGTCAAAATCATCCTGTAAACAACAAGTAAGACAATCTTGGTTTAGGTTTCTTCACAAACGATTACAGTATGTTTTAAAGGTTAGCAGCTATATGGCATGGTCACCAACCAGAATATCGAAAGAAACAGGAGAGAAATGAGATAGCCTAGTTTGAAAAGTCGTTGTTTCTTTTCCCAACTGAGCATGTTGAATATCTCAGTCACATCTACCAGATGCTGTTTTCGTGTGTAACTAATCAAAAGAATGAAAAAGGTTAGAAGAAACCAAACAAATCATGTTCCGTCACGAGAAACCAGCAAAATACAAAGCTCAGCGTATTCCTAAGCCATGATCACTACAGCAAAATGATATTATTTAAATGATGACCCCTTTAAGTAATGCATAAGGTTGCTTCTATATATGAAATCAATTCAACTTGCCTGGGAGATCAGGGAAGACCCTGGCCCATCAACCCCAAAACTTAAAAAAACTATGGCTTGAGAACCTCACAATGGCAACACAAAATGTAATATAACCATGTCAGCTGAATGAATCATAATGACAGTTAAAGACTACGATGGAGAAAAAACAAGCATTGATGCATCCACTGTGAGTAATGGCAGGATTTCAGAAAGAAGTCTAACTCTTATACGGACATGGCTGAATAATAGAAATGACTGTCCTGGATAGACTGGCAAACATGAAATAAACATAGAGCAAGACTCGGAAACTATGATGAAACTCGTGATAGGGATACAGATAGGTTGCTTGAATATGAGTTCATGGCACCAAACATGGACACTCAAATCCAAGCAGCATTCAAGGCTGTAATTCTAAAGCGCTGGAGGGTTCTAAAACTTGCTGTCTAGCTATTTTGTATGGAAATTCTGTTGTACTTCTCACGCTTCTGTCTAGCAATTGAGCAAATAATCAACTCGGCCAACCATAATAGCCTGGATTGAGCAGCAGTTTGTTGAAAATATCTTATTCACACTACATTGATGAAATGGTACCCTTTTCACAGGTAGGCAATGGGTCTTAGTACAGAAGGCCTCCCCTCCTCTTAAAAGTTACATCTCTATCTCTCTCATAGACAGATAAACAACAATTTTCAGATGTAAGCAGAGTATAGTTGTTGAGAACAAAGAAGAAGAAGAAACTTACAGCCTCACATTGTAATAAAGGTATGGAACACACAGAAGTGACATACACCAGTGCCCTGTAACAAGAAAAAACAAGCACAAAACCCCTTCTGTTATATACTCTGGCAAAATCACTTTATTTATCCTGGATGAGGAATCGTAAGGATTGATGTAATCAAACTCCAGATCCGCCAAGGCCATCAGCTGCAACAAATTTCTCAAAATGTCAAATTACATTTTTCAACATTATACACCTCAAAACATTCACGCAAGCAAACGCCAGGCTTATCCATACATGCAGCTATTCCCAGACATTTTTTCTTCAAATCTCTTTACCAAACATCTCTAAATCATCTTACCTGTCACAATTACTCTACCAAAAGTTGAGGCTTTTAAATAAAAACCGCCCTTCGCTATTATCCACAGAAAACAATAGATTCCAGGGCCTTATCAAGTTGGACAGTTAAATGATCAAAAGCAATCAGATAAACAACCCATCAGCATTTAACATTATTCACTACCCAATAAGCGATCGAAGTCAAAAAATGAACAAGAATGATAGAAACAAGCACAAAACCCTAGTTTTCTTAATTTTAAAACAGCTAACAGTCAAAAAATCACCAGAAGCTATGAACTTTTGAAAGATATTAATTTGACCAAAACAAAGGGCAAGTAAAGTTGAGAAAAATAAGTAAGGGGGTTAGATGAATGACCTGAAAGATGATGATGACAATTATGGAAATAATGATGAAGAAGGATATCAACCATACAAAGAGATCTCCCATGCTCCTTACCCTCCTCTTAAATCTTTTCCTCTCTTCCCTTATTAACTCTGTTTCAAAGTTTTTGTTAGCTCAAATGGAGGTACGGCTAAGTGATTGCGTTGGTTTTCGTTCTGTCTGAAATGCAACTATTCCTTTCTTGTTCGCCTCTCCTTGATTCGATTGTTTAGGATTCTAACTCTTTCTTTCTTTTTCTGGGCTGGGTTTATAAATAAGTCCAAGTCGCGTGTACATAGTTCAGTCTTCAGACATCGAAGTTTCCATGTAGAATATGTGTTCTGTTTTGTTTTTTTTTTGGGGAAAAAAGGGCATCTCCCCCACCACTTCAAATTTCATCCATTTTCATCCAGTGATTTGTTGGCTGATATTTTCTATCCAAACTCTTTGAGCCTTTGTATCGCCATTTTATACTTGGAGTTTGAAGTAATTTATTTTGATAACTCAGGAATTGAGATTCTATCATGAATGTTATAATAATAATAATAATAATAATAATAATAATAATAATATTGTAAAACAAAAGCAAAGCCATGCAATGATGACCACTTTGGAGTGTAAAATGTTTAACTGCTGGGACTCAAGAGAATTATATATTATCATGTACATGGACAACTAGGTGTATATATTTAATTTTTATTTATGACTTTTTGATTCGAAGGGAGTTGTAGGAATGAATGTAGTTTGCTTTTGTTTAACGATTCCTAGAGACATAACCATTTTTATTGAGTCATCTTGCATTCATGAAAATGCACTAAAACTACTATATTGTTAATACGACAACTATATGTAATTAATCATTAATCATAAGAACATTCATTATATCTGGCACTAGATGAGGCAAATTAGCATATAAAACACACAAAAAGATTACATCATGTACATCACAGCCATTAGTGATAGTATGATACTAGAAATGGATCTACGCTATACCACAAATTGTAATTTGTGTTTTTTAAAAAAAAAAAAAATGATGGTTTGGTGTAGCAAACATGATTTCCTAAGGAAAAAAAATATGTGAATCTAGTTATAATTAACTATGACCAATTGAAATGTATTGGTTTTATTTTAATTAGATAATAGTAAAATAAGCATTAATAGCAATTGGGCCAATTTGTCGTTTTAAAAGGTCAAATCCGAATTAAAAAAATATGAAAAAGGTTTGAATCAATCTAGATTAACATGGTAGACATGTGTCCATGTAATAACAAGCAAGCCAACTTGGATTAATTAATTAAATTTGTGTTCTAGTCATGGAATCAAAATAATCTAGAGCCAAAAAAGTTGAGGAAAAACACAGTCAAAAAATAATATAAAATAAAATAAAATAAAAATAAGTAAGTAACAAAAAAAGATGGAACCCCTATTTTTTATTTTTAAAATTAGGATCCAACTCATTAAACTAGAAACACCATACATGGAAATATTGTAAGGTCAAATCTTTAAATATATTGAATGTTCATGGAGGGCCAAAAGTAGACGTGAAAATCGAGGAGGTGAGAGAAGAAAGAAAAAAAAAGAAAACGTAACTGATAACAAACTAAATATTTGTTAACGATATCAATTGGTGTTTAGTCATCGATAAACATCATGCGTAACCGCTTGAAAACAATTCATACGCTAACACTTATCACACACGTGTCAACTTTTTATAATAATATTTATTACAAAGGAAATTACTAATACGCCTCTCACCCCACTCAATAATTGCAAAACAAAGTACATGAAATGAATAGAATGACCTTGTATTCAAGTTAAATTTATTTACCGGGGGGGGGATCAGGAACTGTTTGAGCATCAAACAAAAGAGTGCAATTTCACTATTGCTAAATCTAGACAAGAAGCTGATTCTCCGAATGGAAATGGGTATTTTGAATTGCTAAATCTTTGTGTCCACTGTGCTAGAAGAATTAACTGCGCTTGAAGACTTCGAGCACAAGAAGAAATTTCTAGACCCCAAGTTGATCAGCTTCTCTTCCGGCTTCAAACCTGCAGCGCAATACCAAAACCGTCACAGAAGATCGAAACTACTAGATTTTTCTTATTGGGCCTCGAAAAGATGCGAAAGGTATGTCTGGGCTGATTTTAGCAGTTCTATTTAAAAGCATTTAACAGACTATGAAGGTTGTTTGGGCCTCGTGGATCCTTTTTACGAGAGTCGTGTTTTGATCACAGACGGATGGGAATATATACTCAAAATCTTTAATAATAGCTTAAAAAACTGGGAAAATAATATATATATATATATCAAAATATTTAATCGTATAAAATATAATATTTATCAATCGGTATCTATTAAATTTGTTTATTAAAATCAATAAAAAATAATATAAATGAAAATACATATAAAACTCGTCGAATAAAATAAAAATATATATTATACATGGCCTAACATATAAGAAATACTATTTCAAAATAAATATTATTTATATATAAATTAATGCTCATTTTTATAAAATAGAAAAAATCTAAAAAAATAAAATATTTTGTGTTAAATAATTTATTATTTAAAAAAATCTTTAAGACTCGTGAAACAAACCAGTAGATAAGAAATTAGAGATGACCATAAAACTATTTTTTTAAAAAAAATAATATAGAATGATGATAAAATCAAACCTTATTTACTTTTCAAACTTATACAACAAATAAAACAGCCACCAAGTCAAATCCCTAAGAAAAAAAACACACGTATACTTTATTTGAACGAGAGAGGAAAACAAAGAAGAAGAAGAAGAAACGATTATCAACGATAAACTACCCCTTATCCGTCACCACGCACCACGCTATCAGGGATGACAATGTGAGGACACAAATAACATTATTTATTAAATTCCATGCCAATTAACCACAAAAGAAAATTTTAGTAACCACGAAATTACAAAACTAGAGGAGTAGCCTTAATAATAATAATAATAATAATAATAATAATAATAATAATAATAATAATAATAATAATAATAATAATAATAACCACAAAAGAAAATTTTAGTAACCACGAAATTACAAAACTAGAGGAGTAGCCTTAATAATAATAATAATAATAATAATAATAATAATAATAATAATAATAATAATAATAATAATAATAATAATAAAAGAATCAAGAAAACATGAAAAGCGAAAGTCTATACGCAGCCAATAACTTACTTTCCAAGCTAAACTGCGAGTAATGGAGCTCAAACCGATCGGAGTCAATCTGCTTCAAGAGTGGCCTTCTCCTTTCCTTTACGTAAATATCAATCGCTGAATTTACCAAATCCTTCACTGTATTCTCTGGCGACAAAATAACATGAACAGGCCCCAAACTCCTTTCTATATTTACTTTCAGCAGCAACTTCGCCAGTACTTTCTTTGACGATGACTCATTTTCCTGCTTCGCCGAGATAAGATTTCCGGGAGCCGATATCAGCCCTCCTCTGCCCCGTGCAGGGTCCGAGTATCGCTCCGAGGTGGAACGACGATGCCTGCTTTCGATGACATGGCGAAAGGTGAATGGAGAACGGGAAGTCATTGTTGATGTGTATATTTTTTTTTTCAAAATAAAAGTTAGCTGAAGAAATGTGGTAGTAACGAGGTTTGAATGCATCAATAGATGGAGGTGGAGAGAGTTTTTCAGTGACGTTGGATTTTGATACAGTTTGAAGGAAAGGGGGAAACTTCCTAGAAAGTGGTAGTATATGCGATTGCCCTTGGACGTTTGGATAATAACTCGGAGAGTTTTGTTTTTTATGTCGCTTCTACGTCTTTCCGGGTTCTCTTTGTGACCATGGAAACAAAAAAAAAAAACTGTAAAACTATATCTCGTTTGCATCTGTACTAGATTTTGCTTCGCGGGTTCAATATATTTTTATTTTTATTACCTAAAACATAAACATGTCTTCAATTTACTATTCATTGTTATAGTATAATTATTATTTTATTTTTAGTGGCCGAAATCTTTTAACCTCAGGATCGGGAATATTTTACAGTTTTTCATGAGACACGGATGATATTTTTAGATTTATTGCACAGCGAATCGACAAAAATAATCCTTGGAAAAGACAAATTGCCACAAGTACCAAGAGTTTTTTTGGTTTTTCCAAACTATTTGAACAGTGCAACAACTGAACTAATCCCCGATAAAGACAAAATAGTGTAGAGTAACCGGGGCTAGCGCCACATTTTCCAAAATCATGAGACCCTGACAACTTCATAAAAATCAAAGCAAAATAATAATCATTAAATCTCATTCTCAATAAAATTAGTGTTTAATGATGATATAGAATCTAAAAAAATAAATTAGGTCAATTCAGGTTAACTTGCGAGATATATTATAAGAGAGATAGATAATTCCATATAAAATAAATCAAAATAAATTATGAATCAACCCGATAATGAGTTCTTTTATACAAAAAAAAATATTGTAGAGAATTAAAGCAAAAAACCACACGAGTCAACAAATAAAACTCATGAACCAAGTCACGAGACTCTTATAATCTCATAGAATTCTACCTAAAATGAATTATAAAATTTATTTTTTAATCAAATCAATATTGAAAGATAAAATTAAAAAACAATAACTAAAAATAAAAACAAAATAAAAACTAGAGTCGTTAGCTTAACTCATGAGTCAAATAAAAAAATCATGATAACCTTATATAAAACAAATAAAAAATCATAACCCTTAATTCTCAATTACCCAATCTTTAAGGATTAACTTTAATTGGAAATAAAATTAAAAAATAACCTCAGTCAACTCAGGTTAACTGGTCGACAAATAAATCAAAATACTAGGGTAAATCCATATAAAAAAACAACAAAAAGTTATATTCTTTATCAACCCAATAAAAATAAAATTGAGAGAGGAAAATACACAATTTAAAAAATAACAAAAAAAAATCGAGTAAATTGGGTAAGCTCATAAAACTTGCTGGTCATGAGACCATGATAACTCTATAAAAAAATCAAAAAATAATCATGAAATTCAATTTTTAACAACTAATGGGATGAAATTGCAAAAATAAATAAATAAATAAATAAATAACTCAAGTTATGTAGTTCAATATATAATAAATATAATATTTAAGGATAAATAAAAAAAATCATAAAGAGTTTTTAGGACGAAAGTGAGAAGGTAATTGATGAATCTTCTAATCTGTATGATGTTATAAATATTAACTGGTACAATGGAATAGCATTTTAATCCAAAGATTTATCCGCATGCGACATGGTGGTAATTCATTCAATTGCTGAAGGGAAATTAATACCAGGAACCCAAAATATTGCATGTCCAATTTCAAGGGACTAGTTTTTTTAATGAAAAAATAAAATAAATTGCCCTTTAGCAAATGGATCATATCATTTTAAAAAAAATGAGAAATGAAAAAAATATTATTTATTTAATAAAATAAATTTAAACTAGTAATTGATCGAATATGAAAGAGTTGTTAACTCTAATTAAATACTAGATTATGAACCCTATATTACTTCTAAAATCAAAACCCCGATAAGTATGCAAGCACCCATACCTATTTTTTTTTTAAAAAATTATATGTTTTTTATTTTGATATTTTTCTCATAAAGAACAAAATTTCTTAAAAAATATACACCATACAATTACAATTTATTCATATTAAAGATAAAAATAAATCACGATAATCTCTTCAAAATATTATAAAATATAAGAGAATTAGTATTTAAAAAACATGAAAAAAGTAATTTAGGAAATAAGAAGTATTATTTTAATTGAAATAAAGGATTGATGTTAAGTAAAAAAATAAATACAAAAGGGGAGAGAGACTCAGCTAGTGTTACTACATTCAAATCTTAGACATCAATACAAACCGTCATCGTTTTTCTCTCTTTATCGCTATTGTATTTGGGAGCTGGGCTATTATTGTTTAACTGGACTATTTTGGTCCCCGGGCTAACAATCTAGATTTGATTTTTGGGTTGGCCCATTATGAAAAATATATTTTTTTGTTTTCCTTATAATAATCTACAGTGTTGATTTTTTTTTTCTGAAGAATCAATCTAAGATATTCAGAAGAAGAAAAATAACAGCTAGATTGGTTTATTCAAGGCCCATTCCGAAACCTAAATGGACTGAAAAACACAGCATTTTATAGCCCAATGAGCCAGCAGTGGTCCAGTAAAAACCAAAAAGGAAGACTAAAGTTAAATCACCCCGCGTAAAAGCAAGGAAGTCACGAAAAAATTCCATTCAAAGATAAAGATAATAACAACAATAATAATCGTGGTCGATTCAAAACCTCCTCGCACGTGCAAACACTCCGTAACGGCTAGTCAAAATCACTGGCTTAAATCCTCAAGGTCTGCGACCGACCATGAATGCAACATTTGCCGACCATTCGTTGAAAAATAGGATATTACTATTTTTTCTCATCAACAGCCTCAGCGGGCGTTATTTTTGCATTTTTCAATTGCAAGGTGTTCAAGCCTTTAAACAAAGTCATGGAAGAGAAACGCACCTGCAAGTATTGAACGAGAAACACTGTTTGGCATTTTTCGTTTATGAATTTTGAGATTTGGAAGATTTTTTCACTGACATAGCCTTAGCCTTCTCGGAGGAAGTTTCTCTCTCTCTCTGAATAATCTAATCGATCTCATGTTTACGATGAAGTCTTTATGCTCATCATCTTCCTCTTTCTAGTTTTGACCTCTGTAAAACTGGAAGTTGCTTTATTGTCCATCGAAAATATAGTTAAGATCCAGACTGATTTCTCCATTATGATAAAAAGTTGTCATCTACGAAGAACAAAGAGCAACAGAATCAACCATTTAAACATTCAGAAATACGAACCGCATCAAAATTAGATTACTCTGTCATATTTCATTTCATTTCATTGAATTACCTCCGCAACTGGGTAATTTTCACAGCAATTACAAAGCCAAAGACACCATCAAGTGAAGGAGAGGTGCACCGTGATATCTACAATTGCATTGTGGAAGGGAAAAAGAAAAGGGTAAAAGGGGATTTGTGAATTTGTAAGAGAAAAAAATGAAGATGAAAAAAGGGATCTTAATATATGTAAGAGTCCAGTAAATAATATGCTATTGAACTCTAAAAATGGCAAGATCTTGCGGTCATTTCCAGCAAATCAAGACCTGCCAAAGCTTACGCGTTCTTCTCACGATTTTACTCCATTCGCAAGCAAGGAATTCTAGCAGTAAGAATGGAGGACCTTGGATTGGTGTTGGTGGTGAGTTGGCGCCTCCATCACAGCTACGATTGCTGTTGCTTCTTCTGAGGTAGAAGCTTCTGCTACCAACATCCCCAATCAATTCTGATTTATCTAAACCTGTTAACACCAAGTTATTAGAATTAAGAAATCCAACCTACAAACAACAAGATTAGTTTCAAGAATCTATCAACAAAATCCACACATATTATCTGAGTTACAAAGAAACTAGCAAAACAATACTATCCCTTGATGATTTTAGCTTGGTTTGGCTGGTGAATGACAGAGACTCGCTTAAATCCTAAAATGAAATGCAAAATCACTGTGATACGACTGCTAATAATTAGATGTAAAGTTCAAACCCTGACTTACTTTGAAGGCTGAAATAGGAGTGATGCAATTCGTATGTTATTGCTGCGTCCTTGTCAAGTTTTGGGGTTCGTCCTTCTTCACTGTATTTGTCTACCACAAGCTTAATCGTGTCGTCTACACGAGATCCCAATTTAACCATGGTCCTGACTGGCCCTGGACTCCCTTCAACTGTTACATTAACCACCACTTTTGCATCCTTCTTGTATCCCTGCATGCTCTCCAAATTTGCATCAAACAGTTAAGCATAAAAGCTAAAAGCTTCAGAGACACAAAGGATTATATATATGTTTGTGTTTCACAATTTTTTAATTCAGTAAAATCTCAATCCATATTATCGGCAATAATCTGAGGGTTAATTCACCATATTTTAAGAATGTATTCGTGAAGGGCTAGTTAAGTAAAGAACTTTTGGTACCTGATCATAACTGGAGCGAGGAGAGAAATTTGCAGGCATAATCAAAGAAGGAGAGGAAGCAAAAACATCCGTACAAGTATGCCGCCTAAATAAAACACCACTGCCACCATCACTCTCATAGAATAAGAAGCTACTCCTCTGTTTCTGCTGATCAATACTATCTTCAGTACCACCACCCCACGCCATCATGGGCTCCGAGGAGCTTCGTTTAAAAATCTTTATGGACTTGGAGGGCTTCACCGATCGCCGTTGTGATGGTGTTCGTGTACTTGGAGAAGGAGATGCGTGTGGTGGTCTGGTCTTCCGACCACCTTTCGCTGGAACTCTCCGCCGGACATGATTTTCTGGCATATATGTGGTGTTATGTGAGATTAAAACAGTGATAAAAGAGGGTGGAGTGTCTTGTTTATGGGTTTTTTCTTAGAGTGGAAAGGAAAAGGTTGTGGGTGGAAGAGAAGGTGGAAACCCACCGTTGGAGATGAAAGAGAGGAAAGGTAGTTGGAGTGTTCGCGTGACGATGGAGGAAACTGACAATGGACGTTGGATGAGGAAACTTCCCTCTTATCAACTGTTTTTCTTCTTGCCTTTCCCTTTTTTTGAACTCAACGTCTTTACTTTCCACTGGTACATTTTTTTCCCTCTACATATTTTGTTTATTGGAAAGGTTAGAATTTTAAATAAAAAATCCCCTGAATATATAAAGGTAGTTTATAAAAATAATTTTGTTGTACATGGTATTTCTTTAATCAAACAAATAAAATAGATTCAATCTCATTAGCATATAATCCTCATTCATAAAACCAAAAAAATATATATTTTGATAATGAATGATATATATTATAATGTAAAAAATAAAAGGTGTAATTCATCCACTTGGAGATTAGAAATGTATCATATATTGTTATTATAGCAAGTCATTTTTTAAAAAAAATTATTATTATCAATAATACAAATAGGGGAACAATGGAAATGAGATATCCAAAATTTATCAGAAATAAACTTGATTTGTTATATATAGAGAGGAATTGATCGAGTTGATCTTAATTTGTACATGAATCTCCATAGATTGTAGATACAAAAGGGGATGAGATCTTCCATCAAATCACACATACATTATTGTAAGACTATTTGTATAAGCTGGATTTGGCCGTGCTTCAACGTCGTGAACAAAGATAGAATGTCTTGAGCAGAACCGATATTCGTATATATAAATCATTTGAGTGGAGGACTAATAATACAATAGATGGCTAGCATCACCACCACAAATGGTGGTCAAGAGTAGATCCCACCGACAAATGGTGGATGTGAAGTCGTCTCACGACACTGGCGTCACTCCACTACAGGGATTCTTATTTTATTGTTACCCCGTGTCGCTTATAGACGGTTTAGAACAAATTCAACAGGAGAGCAGAAAGAAAAACTAAAAAAAAGAAAAAAAAATAGTTTTTACTTTTTATTTTTATAACTTTAAGTGAAGAACCATAAAATGATATTTTTAAATTGAATATCTACTATACATATTTATAAAAAGAATAAAAAATTGTTTAATATATTTTTTTGACTTTTTTAAAGAACTTTTTTAATTTGGAGATGATCTTACACTGCCAACTTTTGTGATCAGACTCTTAATTTGCTCCAAAAACAGAGCTACTTGGTTTCTTGTCTCATGTCGGTTTAATTATTTTCTTGCAAGAGATACAGAGGAATTCAGTCATTGGATGAGGGATTTCACTGGTCCATGTTCATGTGGAGATGGTTTTAAAAAGCTTACCTGATGATCTAACTTCGGTGTTAAGAAATAAAGTTGGATAGTTTCTATTCCTTGCTTTGGACTGAAGATGCTCGGTTTGTCTGCCCATTTTCCAAGTAATTTATTTCTTCGTTAAATATTATTTATCATATTTGTGCCTGCCTGGTTCCCTTTTAACACTGCATTGATTTTGAATGGCATTCTTACAGGTTTTAGGGGAAACCCTTTGATAATTGGCTTTTGTCGTAACTTGACTATCAAGGAACCCAGTCGCCCGTCCCACCTCTCATCCTTTTCTTTGCTTCACAATTGCATGTTCCAGTTTTTGTGCTCTTTTAAGAAGTCCTCGATGAGAAAACAATAAGATGAGAAAATAGCAGCAGCAGCAGCAGCAAATATCCAAAAAATTATATTATAAAGACCCATGATCAACAGACAATTCAACCCTCCCCTCCTAAAAAAAAACTAGGCCATTGGTACTGTTTATTGCACTAATAAACTCTAATATGATTTTAAATATTTCCGAAAATATTAAAATATGGAAAGGTACTTCTCACACTAGCACCACACTCAAGATATAAAAAAAGGTAATGATAAATCGAGAACAATCCCTCTCTTTTGTCTCCCTAATAAGCATGTACTGGTGATTATATTTGCTGTAAAACATTCCTAGATCATTGCCACCCCCCTCCCTATTCCATCTTTCCTTGGAATACACATCTTGCATAATCATTCCCTTCACATAATAGTGTTCAAACGACAGTAAAATGTGTCAATGATCTTACTCCACCAAATCCACATGTTCAGCGTCTTCAGGATCAAACATCAGCAAGCTGAAGAATAAATGTTCA
This sequence comes from Salix exigua, assembly GCA_032356905.1. Taxonomy (NCBI): domain Eukaryota; kingdom Viridiplantae; phylum Streptophyta; class Magnoliopsida; order Malpighiales; family Salicaceae; genus Salix; species Salix exigua. Next base: position 9,725,170 of record CM063590.1, on the reverse strand, counting down.
GTGGGCCCGGGAAATAGTCAATGTTCGTGTAAGCTAACCCGGAAACTCCGGTCACAAAATAATAATAATAATAATAATAATAATAATAATAATAATAATAGATTAACCTGAAAAGAACAAGCATTAATGATGCCAGGAACAAGTCCAGGTCAGGTAAAACTCGTTTTTTGCCGAATGGCAGTTACATATTAAGTTCTTTTATGAAACAATTAAAATGCCAACTTATATTTGAACAAGGTAGAGAAAATAAATGACTTACTAGGAAAAGATCGGCCTACCTTGTTCGTGACAAGAGCCAAAGGAAAAGGAAAGCATCAGTATATAATACATGTCTACAGACATAAAATGATCTTGCCGTGCTGAGCATGGTCCACTGGAAAATAAGATCCCAGACCACAATTTCATGACAGCAGAGCAGGGACGATATTCATTTTCTCCCAATCAACTTCATCCTTCATATCATACTAGAATTTGCATTTTCAAGTTGAAATTAGCCTCCGTCATATAAGACTTGCTGATGAAGATTTAAGGACATTTAAAGCTCAAAGCAGATTCATGCATGGCCTGACCAGCTTTCTTCTACATTTAGTAAAAATTGAATTTACCATCCCAAAACCAGATTTGGAGCCAGGGAGGGTCTGCGACTCACAGACTAGCATCTTACCCTCCGAGTACAAAAAAGTCAAGTTGATTCTGTCCAACTACACCCAGATAACTTGACCAATTTGTTCTCTTTCCACAACTTTCTCAATCTCTTGACATCATCCCACCTTCCAGCAGAGGAATAAATGTTGGCAAGAAGAGAATAATAAGCAGTTGCATTAGTCTCCAAAGCAAAACAATGCTCAGCTGCAATCTCTCCTAACTCCACGTTGTTATGCACGCTGCAGGCAAGCAGCAAAGCCCCCCAAACCCCAGAATGAGGTTGCATTGGCATTCTCTTTATCAGCTCATATGCATCTTGCAACCTTCCAGCTCTCCCTAAAAGATCGACCATGATTGCATAATGATCAATTGAAGGTTCAAGGCCATGGTCCTTCATGGAACTAAAGAATTGGTAGCCCTCTTCTACCAGTCCAGCATGGTTACACGCAGTTAAGAGCCCAGCAAAGGTTGCTAAATTTGGACGGATTTGGGCATCCACCATCATGTCAAACAAATTGATAGCATCACCAACCTTGCCATTTATGCCACATCCTGAGATCATAGCACTATAAGCAACCACATCCTTCTTGTTTAGGCCATGAAACAGCTCGCATGCCTTGTCAACACTCCCACACTTTGCATATAGGTCAAGTAAAGCAGTAACCAACTGGTCATCAATATCTGTTCCAAGATCATTTACATATGACTCAATCCATGATGCAAATCTCATGTCTCCCAATTGTGAACAAGCTGATACAACACTTGCCAAAGTCATCTGATCTGGCTGAATATTTGCATAAGCCTTAAGCATCTCACCAAACAGCTGAAGGGCCTTCCTCGGTTGGCTATTCTGAGCAAAGCAAGATATCATGGCATTAAACGTGAGCAGATCTTTCTTAGCTATCTGATTAAACAGTTTGCTAGCAGAGTCAACATCTCCACATTTTGAGTACCCAGTGATCATTGTGATCCAAGAAACACTAGTTCTTGCGGGCATTGTGTCAAAAAATCTCCAAGCTGATTTCATGTCCCCACAATTGACGTATCCACTAATCAATGAATTCCAGGAAGAATAGTTTTTCTCTGGCATCTGTTGAAACAGAGCACATGCGCGGTCCATGTCCCCTATTTTCGCATAGCCTGATATCATTGAATTCCAAGATATGACATCTTTCTTTGAAATCTGGTCGAACACCCTCTGAGCCTCCATTAAATTCCCAGATTTCAGATGCCCAGATAAAATTGAATTCCATGAAACCACATTCTTCTCTGCCAGCTCATCAAAAACCTTCTGTGCAGTGTTCATATCACCCAGTTTTGAATATAAATCCACGAGTGCTGTTTGAACATAAACACAATTAGAGAATCCATATTTGTAACTTTCAGCATGGATTGACATTCCACCCATTTTGTGTGTGGTCCTAGCATATGCCCTTAAAGCAGAAGATACAGCAAATGTGCTTGGACACAATCCTTGTCTCTGCATCTGAACATAAAGATACAAGGCTTCCTTGAATTGGCCTTGCTGAGAGAAATATCTAATTGCCCAACCCCATGAGAATGAATCTGGATGTGGCAAATGGTAAAGGATGTTGTGGACATATTGAGAAATTCTTCTAGAGCTATTGCGAGTGGACAGGAGGATTTGACGAACCAAGAGAGGTTTAAGGCTATTAAGACCATTAATGATGATGCATGCGTGAGTTTGTTTTGCCTGGTTGGCAGTCAGATGAATGTTCAGTATCGTTGTCAGTTTGGCAGCCAGCATCTGGATGGCAAGGTCGAACAGTCCAAAAACAACCTACGGTTGATCAAACCATTTTGTCGCAAATTCTTCGTTTCTAATCAATTAGGAAAACACAGTTCCAGTCTGGCTCATGATCATTATATCTTGATATTCTGAAATGGCATCACAACAAAAGAAACAAGGGAACGCAAGCCTCAATAACAATGATACTTCTGTATCTCTTGTGAGGGTCAACATACAGCCGTGCACCACACTAATGGACGATTGGCCATGATACCCATGAAAAATAAAGGGTGGTAAGGTTAGATGTATTATAGCACAGAAATTCAATCCTTGAAGCTATTCACCTGAACAAAGAGTTGTTCTAAAGATATATCAGAACTGAAACTGTAAAACCAAATCAACCATCTTACTTTGACATCACATCACACTAAAAAGTCATTTATCCAACTGAATTTATGATAACACACTTGCAAGTGGGAATTTACAAGCTGGTCGCTCAAAGGCATTGGTACTCGCTGTCCAATCCACCGAATTTAGCAACAATGTACACATTAATCAAACAAACACGCAGTAGAACAGCACAGAGCGCCTAATAAAGGATTCAATTGTACACTGCATGCATCTATATAGCAAAAAACTAGCATGGATTTAATAATCTGATAGCCCAACATATAATTTTGTTCTTTAAGAATACATATATAGAGAAATCAAATACATGAAGAAAAGGCCATACTGGAAAAAAAAATATAGGTCTAAAACAGCGATCAGAATCATCATTACTCAATATGCACGAAGGTCTAAAATTAAAGGAGACCGTGTAACTCAAAGGGCTCAAATCCTTCCCTTCATTTGAATTTGATAGAATCTCCAGAAATCGCTCGAGTAAACTAAATTAAGACCATAAAACTAAATTAAAAAAAAAAAAAAAACTATTCATCCCTTCATTACGCATACCAGCATACACACACTTGCATACCCGATGAGAAAAGACTTCAAGTTTTGAGCTTTAAACCTTAACAGGGATGGAACAAAAAGAAACAGTGATTCGTTGAAACGATGGAATTAAAATAGATACAAAATGGATTCCCAGACCTGAATCGAATATGATGCCGTTTGCATTATCTGGGCTTTCACTTCGACTTCTTAATCTCCTTGCCTCTGCCTCATCCCCTGCCTCGAAACATGCAATGACACTGCTTTTGAAGACAGTAACTACCAGACTATGAGTAGCTAACAAGGAGCCCAAATCAAAGGCCTTTCCTTATTGGTAATCCTATCAAAAGCTTTGTAGACTTATCAAACATGGGCTTCTTGGATTAATGGGCTTACATTTATGGCCTGCTTACTATAACGCTCTCCCCTTTTAGTGATAACCATGCGAATTGGATTAAAAAAATAATTGAACCTGAAAATAAAAATCATGCCATAAAAAAACATTTGGATATTGTTCAGCAAGTGGGTGATGACAGTACAAAAATTGAAAGGACTACTCATGTGCAAACGGCCCAACAAGACTCCGCTTTATTTCATGTTTTAAAGCCACTTTACAGAAAGCTTGCAAATCAATAATTTCATGGAGGCCCGCTCGCCTCTTCACTGACGCAGTTTCGCCCTCTTGTTTTGTTCATCAGTATACTCAATACTCATCCACCAACGAAATCATTTCCTTTCCCATCGTGATTCGCATGGTATTCATCTCTCACTCATGAATTATTAAAGTTGCGTGGTGTGGACAATCACGGCGGCTGATCACGGCGAGATTTCTAGGGGCGGCAGCCATATGCACGAGAAGATTGTAAAACGAGGGTGCCTGTGAGATTCTCTTAAAAATACTGAGCCGGCCGCCGTCTCCGCGCACGGCGGTGGATCGTTGAATGGCTCACATACACGAATTTCTGTTCTGATATTATAATATTCCTTTTCTTTTCTATTAGAAAATCTAACAATGGTTATCAGGCCCTGAGAAAAAAAAAACAAATATATTTTTTGCTTGCTATTATAAAAAAGTTTGGAATTTTACAGAACTTTGAGCTTGAATGGCAATCGATAGGTTGTATATCACCAACCATGTCCAGGGCTCAAGTCACGCTTGAGTGCTATAAGAACATAGCTAGAAAGCGAGGAGAGCCAAGCGAAGTATTCATATCCGTATACAGTATAATCTACCGTTACAGGTATTTGAGATGAGCAAGTTTTTTTTTTCCGGGCAGTAAATCAGCTCATGAATGATAGTGTTGTTTATATTGTTCATCAAATTGTTTTTTAATTTTTGTTTTTCAGAATTACATCAATTTTTTTTATATTGATCTAAAAACATTTTTAAAAATCTCGCCATATGCTCGTAGTAAATCTGCTTTTTTAGTAATTTAATTTTTTTAAAACATTTAAAAAAAAACAGTGTCAAGTGTCAACCATCCGTAAACATGACTTTCTTAGCCTTCTAGTCCTAGCAGGCTCAATTACAGTAGGACGGGCCCTAGCATGAAAGCTCGAGTGGCCTTCCATTACAGAATTTATTTATTTTTTTCCTTGAAAGAGGCCGCGCGGTTTGTTCTCAAAACCAGTTTTATTTAATTTTATAATGATTTTTTAAAAAATATATAATTTTGTTTAATTATTTAAATTCTTTGAAGTCATGTCATACAAGTTCTTCTTGATTTAATAACGGCACCCTCCTGGTTTTAAAGCCGGACGTTTTTAATCGGCTGCTGCTATACATCGCTTTCGTAGATAGAAGCTGTAGGATGCCGATGATATCACAATGATGGAGGGCAAATAAATAAGAAGATTGATGATCACCACATAGGCCATGGCTATACCGTTCATTAATTATAGGCTATAGCTATCCACTTTGCTTCGTCACGCATGGTAGTCAGTTTCTGCACCACTGCCTGGTCAATCATAGCTTCAAATCCGACAACTACGTGGTAAAAGATGGAGGCTTTTGGTGCTGCCACAGACCACGAACCAAATCATTTGCCCAGCACAAATCACAACACATCATATCATCACCAACTTCACTAAGTCTTTGATCAAAATAAGGTAGGCCCAGTTACTGCATCAAAGTGAAGATGGACGAACCCCATCACATGATTGGATTCTGATACGTGATCCCTCTTGCACTTTCTCTGTAAATCAAAACTGTTTTTACTGAAAAAGCTACTATTCTCAGGGCCAGCCTTGCTCTGGTCCAAGCTTTCTGCGTGAGAGCTTTTACACAAGTTGCTTTTAGTATTTGGGATCACGTAAATGATGTCAGAATATTGTCAGTTCAACGACCAGTGAACCAACCAATTGTTGGACTGGTCCCACGAACAGAAAAACCTTAATTAGTTAGAATTAGCTGGTGGGAGTCTTCAAAATTATACACGTTGTATCTTCTTAACACCTTCCACAAGATCAATCATTTATTCATGTCTGCGAGGACATTCACGCAAATTTCACGAGAACTCCATCCCAAAATTCTTCAAAAACTGATCAAGCATAAATAGAAGAAACTAGTGATTGAAAATAATAATTACGAAGTCAGTTAGCATCTTATAATCATGGTGATCGTGCTTTTTATTGTCATTTGTGAGCCAGATTATGTTAAAAAATAATATAAATTATATTTTAAAATTTTATTTAAAATGTTAAGTTTCTAGATGAGATAATTCTTTAATATAATATTATAATTTTATTGATCTAACAGTCACGAGTTCAAATCTCATCACCTTCATTTTATTTGATAAAAATCAAGCACAATATAGTGTAAACCTGTATACAAGTTTCAAGCTTAAAGAGTTTTCACTTGAGAGGATATGTTAAAAAAATAATATAAATCATATTTTGAGATTTCATCTACAAATTTAAGTGTTTAGATATCCGGGTCAGCTTACTCGTATTATAATTAATCTTCAAACTCGTTGAATACCTGCAAGTCCAATTGACAGATAAAGCAACACAGGGTACACAATAAGGATTGAACCGGGTATAGAGAAATAAAACAAGTCTACTCTTTGTGTTGCCTAAAAATTATGTTAGACTTATTTGATCAAAAGAAATCTCCTTTCCAAGAAAAAATCCAAACAAAAGTTTGGTTTATGATGTTATTTAGAATCAGCTCATTGTCTTTTTGACTTCTTCAAATTGAATTACGTACTCTTCAATCATTAGTAGCCTAGCTATGATCTCATTTTTCTTTTAATTCAAATAAGACTATATGTGCGGATAAGACTTTCTTCTCTGATTATTTTTTTATTGTGGTTTGATTCGATGGAAAAATAACAAGAGCGCTAACCATGAATTTTATATGTTGATGGTTATTCTATTGGAAAACCTGAACTTACTAGTATTGAGAGTTTTTTTTTTTTTTTTTGCAGTCATGAATGCTTGGTGATGAGATTTCTCTCTACATTAATTGGGATTAAAGATTCAAATGAAATTGAGTTGCTAAATATGATTAAAGCTCGAACTTTTTTTTGGGAGATGATTTTGTTGAAGTTAAGCTTGTCTTTGGATCTAAATATTTTCTGGATGTGAGGAAACCTCGTTATGTGGAAAGTATACTTTGTAAATCCAAGTGAGTGAGTAAAATCCTGGTTTTTTCATGTTCTTATAATGGGTGCACACCATGACTCGAACTCAAGACTTGTTGTGCAAGTCACAATATTTCTGTTATTATATCATGTTCTTTGAGAAATTTGAATCCAATTTGATTATTCTTGTTAACTAGATGAATAAGTCATCTAATAGGCCAAGGAGATTTCATGAGCTTTTCATCTAAATTCTTTCACATTTGGGTCTCGTGTCTTTCTCTTATCATCATGTTTTTCGCGATGTAAAGCATATGGTCGATGATTTTTCAAAACAAGACGTGACTAGAAGTTGTGAATGTGCTGTATGGCTTTGATCCTCCATGTTTTTTACACCATAATCAATTTATCTTTTCTCATCTTTTTGGTGTATTAATGCAATTTATTGCTTATATGAAAAATAAATTCAAAATATTATTCTAAATTGGAATATTGTATAGTAACTTCATGTACTTCGCTAAATTAAAGGATCAATTTAGATTCTCTTATTATCCAATTTAAACCATATATTTCAACATATCAATACACTGGAAAGATGCTATCTTCTACTGGATCAATTAACTTAGCACGTATATATGATTTGCTAGGATATGTATCCTGCGAGTCAAATAATAATCGATGGCTTTCAAAGACAAACGTGAAAGATAAAAAGAAACCGCAGAGCTCCGATGGGCCATGAGAAATGATCATATCAAGGAAATCATGTTTCCAATCCTCTTTTTGTAGCACTATCGTTTCTTACATCACATTAATTCTCGAGCTAAACTTGATTTTGTTCTTTCTTAACTATGATTACGAGTCAAACAATGGATAAATTAACCAATGGGATTCGTAATGCACGAGAATATGATTGAAAAGTTAGTTTCCAGAGGATGTTTTTCCTTTCCAAGCATGCATGCATGCTTATAGCTAGTAGGTGTGTTGCTACTTGGATTTTTTTTTAATCTTTTTTATTGAATATTTAATCCAGTGTTCATAGCATGCGTAAGGGCATAAGGAAGGGGGTATTTAATTAATGCATGCCATAAATTTTATATGAAAAGGAAGAATTATATTGCAGATCATTTGGGGAGTTTTCTGAGATAATGACTCTTTTCGTGCTTGGAGCTTATTTCAACCTTAACAAACAACAGTCCAGTTTGCAAGCACACAGAGATTTGTGTTTCAAAAGAAACAATCATTTGGTCTCAAAGATGAGTCAAACGAAAGTTGACTCATAAAGTATGACAGGAAACAGTCATTGGAGACAGGATTCTCTTATAAAGATTTCTGCGCGCACCTGAGGTGATCGGGACACGTCGCTGATCAACACTTTGTTTCAGTTGACAGCAAGCTTTGCCTGTATGATCTCGTCTAATTAGCCCGGGTTATGTCCTCTTTAATTCGGGCTTCTAATTATTATAATGTAATCCAAAATCTGGAGTCTAGTGATGGAAGATGAAGCATTTCTCTCTAATCAAGCCAACAAGTAATCTTATCTTCAACACGGTTTACGAATAATATTTTTTTCAACAAATTAAGGTGATTGATTTTAATTAATTTAATCAATTCTTTTGCTTTATACAATGAAACTTGGAAGAAACTGTAATTTATATCTTTTAAATATACATTTATATGGATGAGGGAAGATCTTAACGATTTGTCTGTGACTAAATTCATGTGCTAATGTATAGCAATGACATAAAGTCTCTCGATGCCATGCGACAGACAATCGTATTTTTGTAAAACCCCGTCAGCTCTTGTTTTTTTTTTTTTGCAAGGAAGTTTGTAATTTTGGTTTTTGATGAATTGGACCTTCAACTCTGGATTTATCTGATTTTGGTCCCTCGATGCTCTTTTATTCTAATTAGTTGTGTAACCTGTGCTCCGTAGCCGGCTAATTAATTTTTTTAGCATAAAAAATAATGTTCATTTGACAAAAGCGTGTCATAAAGAAGGGAGAAAAAAAATGCATCACGGGGTATAAACCTATTAAGCCAAATATATTGTATTAATTTTAATACAATGATAATAAAAGGTAACAATAGTCAAACAAAAAAGAGTCAATGACGGTAATGTTAGGAAAATCTCTTAAAAAAAAGAAACAACAAAACTAAATTATAAGCAAGCTAAAAAATAATGCAATTATAGAGGAAAAAAGAAAAAAATAATAAAACAAAAAAGTCGACAAGACATTGGGCCTTAACTCTTGGCCCATTCAGAAAAGGTCTATTCAATGGACTAGTCCTCTCTTGGATGAAGATGACAAAAAAACAAGGATCCTATACTTGAGATTGATCAGGGGGTTTCTTTATCTTGTATTATTGAAGTGGTTGAGATTTCGTCCGCTCTCTCTCTTTTCTTTTTGGGTAGAGCTAGACTTCTTGTATTTGTATCGGGTTTGATGACATGCGTTGTCCTTAAACTATTCAGATTGCAATAAAACAAGGCCTGACATAAAAAAATTAACTAGTAAAGCTAACAGTCAAACTCTAAACATTATTTTTTTGAAAATAAAAATAGTTAGAAAATGACAACACACTATACATCTTGTCATTTCAGAAAGATAAATAATATATATATTAAAAAAATATAAAAAACAGTGTATATTCTCCATGAATTATATTAACTATACATAGGATTTTATGAAAGTGTTTTGGGAGGGTGCGTGTGTGTATATATAAACTTTCATGTTTAAATCAATAAATATAGAAGGATAAATAATATATATTAAAAAAATAACGTAAAAAACAGTGTATATTCTCCATGAAGAAATATTATCTGTACGTAGTAAAAAAAATGTTTATACGTGTTGCCCCTAAGAGCCTAAGAAATTGCATAGAAGGATGTCTCATGATAGATTTGAATAGACAGTTGGTGTCAGTGTAAAACTGAAACTCCAGCAAATTTGGGCTAGAATATTCGTGGCATCCCTAAATGTCCCAGCTGTCTAGGTACTCCCAAACTAATGAGAATTTATTTCTATGTCAGCACTAATAATTATTTCATGATTATAATAAATATAATAGAAAATTATATTTTTATGAGTATTCAATGAGAATAGAAGATGTATTTTATTATTTTTTATTGTATACTTTTTGTATAAACTCTTCAAATTATTTTATTAATTTCTTATTTTCCTTTTGATAGAAAATATGCTTATGTAAGAAATGAATAAAAAATATATTTAATTGAAAAATATATTCTTAGCCGAAAATCTAAACCATTGAGATTCTTACACATATTAATTTCAATTCTCATAAAAAAAGAGAAAAATAGATTTTAAACTTGGCCCGAGGCATTGCGTGCACAAAAAAAGAAAAAGAAAAACTAAAAGAGCGAGATAGTTGACTATTTCAATCGTTGTTGCTCCTGATTTATTTGACAGTGGTAACTGAATAGTGTCTACAACAACTGTTGTCATAAATTGTCAACATACACAGTTAAAATGTTTTTCTTTTTCATATTAATAAAAACGTTTATATATAAAAAAAAGGTTTTTGTTAACGAGGAAGAGAGAATAATCACGTACACTTAGGCCTTAGATGACTAAATAGGCTTCCATAATTAGATTTTTCTTTAAATTAATACTAAGTTCCTAGAAAAAAATGCTATGCCATAAATGAGATCTCAAAAATATAAATCTATAATTTATATATCTTATCCTTTTTTTTAAAGATCAAAGTAGTTTTAGGATTAAACACACACATATATATATAGTAAATAAATAAACCTTTTTTCATTGATTTTTTTTTTAATAAAAAATAGCTCAATATACATGGAGCAGAAAACATAATGGCATCCACGTGTAATGGCGGGTCAAATATTATATTGTAGGACCGTGGTCCCTCGGGACACTAGTATAAAGACAGTCCCCTCTTTGTTTTGAGTCCTCCAACCGGTTCAAAAATTCCCGCATATTTTAACTAACTCCTCTCACTACCCCCAATTCTCTCTCCGCCACCCATTTTCAGTTTTCACATCAAAATCTAGTCTCCGCCGCCGCAATGCTCCCGTACACCACCCTCGACGAGGCAGCGGCGGAGCTAGGAAGGAATTTGACAGTAGCAGAGACGTTATGGTTCAACTACTCTGCAAAAAAGTCTGATTATTATCTTTATTGCCATAACATCTTGTTTCTTTTTCTGATCTTTTCTGTCGTGCCTTTACCCTTGGTTTTCACAAGTCTTTGGCGATCTGGTGGGTTTGATAAGTACAAGATTCAGCCTAAAGTCAAGCTGTCTCCTTCTGAGACTTTCAAGTGTTACAAGGATGTTATGTTTATGTTCTTTTTCGTCGTGGGGCCTTTGCAGTTGGTTTCTTATCCTTCTGTCAAGGTGAGACAATTTTTGTTTTTGTCATCAGGGTTTATTCGTGAAACTTCGTATGCTTTTGATTGTTAAAGTCTGGTTTTCTGGGCACTTTGCTGTTTCTTATTTTGTGCATCGTCTGCTATGTTTTGATTTGTTGAATTGGTTTTTGATGATCACTCTGGCTTTATAGTAGATTATGTACCATGGGATCTGCTGGGTTTTGGCACTGGTTGCCGTTGGAAATCACAGGTTTTGTTGGTTTACGTGAATATTGGATAATCATTGATTATGTGTTTTTGGGTAATTATTGCGGGATTTCTATTAATTCAAGCCAGCTGCATGTGACTGTTTTTCCCTTTGAAAGATTTTCTTGGACTATGTTTGATTTTATTTCAGTTTATTGAGCAATCAGTTTTAATATTTGATTCTTCCGAATGTGATGGTGACTTTTTGAATACTTTTAACCACCTGCTGGCTAATAATTGCTTCTTTTTTTTTTTTCTATTTGTCAATTTTGAAATGAGATTTAAGGCTTCTGCTGTTTCGTATTTAACTTGCATGTCCACAGATGATAGGGATTCGAACAAATTTGCCGTTGCCTTCCGGATGGGAAGTCTTTCTACAGTTGTTAGTGTATTTCATTGTGGAGGACTTTACCAATTACTGGATCCATAGATTTCTCCATGGTAAATGGGGATACGAGAAAATCCACAAAGTTCACCATGAATATACAGCTCCTATTGGGTTTGCTGCCCCATATGCGCACTGGGCCGAAGTCTTGATCCTCGGAATTCCATCTTTTCTTGGTCCAGCTATGGTTCCTGGGCACATGATTACATTTTGGCTTTGGATTGCCTTAAGGCAGATTGAGGCAATTGAGACACACAGCGGGTACGCATGCTATGCTTTTTTTATTTTCTGAGAGCCCTTTTCTGCTTTACTTGATTGTGACAAAATGATAACAACTTTAGAACTTGCTTGCTGCTTTACTGTTAAATTATAGACTTTCCTGCAAAATAGTGGGAGATTTCAAGTTCAGTAGTGGCTTACCTTTTCTTGATGTGGGGATCAACATGGTCCGTTTTTTTTGTGGTTTAGTCATTGAATTGTTATTGATTTATAAACACACCGACAATCTTTTGGACCTGATCAAATAGTAGAATTAGGGTAGGTGAATTGCAAAAGGCACCTATTGTTTTTCTAGAGAGGTTAGGCCATGTCACTTCCTCCACATCAAACTAGAGCTTCTTTATAGTGTCAAATTCCATCTTCTTGTTGATTTTATTTTGTAAATTTTTAAATCCTAGGTGATGGATGAACAATGTGATCAATGCTAAGAAATGATGTGTGCCAGTTCCCATCCTTAGATTATTTATGACAAGGGGCGTAAGATCAGTGAACACAGCCTATTTAGATTTTGACCATTGACTTTTTCCAAAATTTATGCAAGCTCACTGCCCTGTGCATACCGTGTAAAGGTATATGAATGGTGCAAGTAATAAAACATTGCTAAGTTAAGCCCACGTGACAATTGGTGATATTGTGTTTCTACTGTTATATTTGGCTAAATGCTGCTTGCTTTTTAGCTATCATGCAGGGTGATTTCGCAGGTTGAAATTGTTCGAAAGTAAATTTGATGTTAGGGAAGTACATAGTCTCCTAGTAAGCGTTGTAGTATTTTACTGCTGTGTAGGCTTTAAGACACCTAAATCTGTATGCAATAGATATATGGAGATAGAATCCAGTGGCACTACAATAGAGGAGCATTTTCTCCAAGGAGCCATGGATTTGATTTCTCTGTTGGGATGGCTCGAAGTTATAGAAAGTTTCATTTTGCATTGAAATGACTTGCTTGGGGATAAGAGATAGTGATGATGATGCCGCCTTTATTTTCCATTTTTTTCAAACTCCTTTCTCAATTCAGATTTGGGAAACCATAGGGAGCTTGAATAGATGCAAAATATTACTCAGTTGTTTCCTTTCTCATATGAAGGAAGAAAAAAGGAAACAGGAATGATATTTCCAGAAGATGGGGTCTGTGCCACAAACTAAGAATGGAGAGGTGTCCATACCAGACATATTTATGTATTGTTTCATTGTGATAGACATCTAGCTAGGGACATTTCCAGGGCTTCCTTTTCCCAATTATCAGTGAGGAATAGTTATGTATTGAGGAATGTTTATGTTATTTCAGCTGGAACCACATTTAACATGTTTCATGTATTTTATGATTTTTTTCAGATCCAATTAATACATAATGGCTCCTTCACGTGTTCTGTTTTTTGTTGATAAGCAGCATAACAGCCGTGCACGCACTCTTGTGCTGCTCTTCATCTCCTGGATGTATATGTTATGATGTTTTAACTTAACTATTGGAGAACACATGGCATGCAAGAGAGTAACTTATGTCTTCCTATGTAGATACGACTTTCCCTGGACTCCCACAAAATATATTCCATTTTATGGTGGTGCAGACTACCATGATTACCATCATTATGTTGGAGGACAAAGCCAGAGCAACTTTGCGTCAGTGTTCACATACTGTGATTTTATTTATGGAACTGACAAGGTAAGTGGATATTTTTTGCAACTAACCATGCAATCCTGGAAATTATGATAACTGATAGTTGAATGCTTTCTTTGATCAGGGCTATCGGTTTCAGAAGAAGCTTCTTTGGAAGGTAAAGTCATTTTTTTCATTTTTTCAAAACATATCAATTGACAAGTGGAACTTGCTTAGTATCTTGTAACGATGCTCTCCATCACATAATTATTGTTCAAGATAGGTCAATGTGAAGCAGTATGGATATAGTTATGCCTTCTACTTGGATACCTGCTGATATCATATCCATTTTGTGCAATCCAGTTGAAAAAGGGAGTGGAAAATGGTGTTGACCAGAATGGAGGTTCCTACTATGTTCCTGCACAAGATCTTAAATCTGACTAGCTGTCGTACAGCAGAACTCTTACTCTACACAAAAGCCTTTAGGGCACAACTCTTGAAACCTACCATTTCAAGCTGACGTTGTCCATATGCTAGTCTGATTAGTTTCAAGCTGTTAGTGCTTCAGATGGATATGATTTCACGTTGTCTGTAACTTGGGGTGGGGGTGGGGGGTTAGCGTTGAATGTTGTTAAGCTTCAGAATGTGGGTTTTTCTTTAATTGAAAAGCTGCTGGCTGGGTACAATGATTTTCAACTCTAGAATTTTTATGGTGTTTTTATTTTAGTTTCTGTTTAACATCCAAATTTAGAAACTGCATTTATCCACTGCAGTCCCAGCCTTCAAACATCAAATGTACATCTGTAAACACACCCGAACGGGGAGAAAGGTTCAAATTGTGAAAATGCAACTTCAATTCCTAGGATAAACGTTTTGCATTTAAGTAGAACAGTAGATATCAAGATTTATCAACGATATTCTTAAAGTAGGGTTTTTTTTTTTATAATCTCAGCCGAGCGGGTTGTGGCCAAACAGACCACAGATTGAAATTGGAAGGTGCGAGTCGTTTTCTGATGTCATCGGTGAAACATGCAATACAGTGCAGACAGTTTTTGTTTTTTTAAGCAACACGAAAAGAAGACAGATAGATAAAGACTCGTTGCATTTGGATCAACGGTCGACGTCAAATGTAAAGCGGGCTCGGTAATTCTTGACTCGAAACGTTCTCTGCTCTAAGTTTTCATGTTTAATGAATTTAACCATTTAATACAAAATGAATGAAAATCGTATTTGCTCAAGAATCCCTTTTAGTTCAATTGGTAAACCGCTACGCTCATAACCTTTCGATTAGTGAGCCGAAAAGGAAAAGGGTCCATGGACCATTATCATCTCAGGCCTTTCCACAAAATATCGTGGTGTGGTTTTCATCATGGGCCTTTTGTAAAAAAAGATTTGAAAGCTATTTATTTATCTTGCGTAGGGTTTCAGGTTTCGTTTAGAATAGCAAGACAAATAACGTGTTTGATTTGAGAAAACAGGTTATATCTTTGAAGAAGAATGTATTAAGATCTGACTGGCCCAATGCCCTCTTTTCTTTCCCACTTTTGATGAAGGCAGTTTGAGATTTTGCAAATGAAATCTCTCATTATTTCTTTAGACCTTGCTGGCTTCTTTTTCTTCGAAATCATCTGAGAAAGTCATATATCAATCTTTATCATACACGTGGATAAAATCCTTTGGCAATCATGGATCCCCACACACCAATCTTTATTATTCAGGTCCACACGAGAGACTATTGATCATGGAAACATCAAATATTACTTGCTTCGTGACTTTGGTGGACCTATTCGGTCCCAGTGAGTATAGTTGTAATTTTTTTAAGATTTTTTTCATTATGAAATATATTAAATTAATATATTTTTTATTTTTTTAAAAAAATATTTTTAACAGATCAAAATAATTTAAAAATATCTAAATTTTTTAAAAAAATACAATTTCAAATACCGTCTTAATTGATGACCCCACATGATATGTATCTACATACACTTCACTTGCTGTGTCAAAAGCAAATTTCAAGGAATGGTTTTCATGTAAACTCGCCATCTTCACTCGCATTTTGTGCCATGAGTCGAATAAAATTAGTTTTTTCTATGTAAAGAGCAAAAATCTTTTTGCAAGTATTGTTAATGTGTCCTTTTGAATTCAAAAGATAAAATTAGTTGTGAGCATCACAGTTGAAGTATGTGTTTAATCAACTAAAATGATTAAACTAAAAAAAGGAAGAACAGAACGCTAAAAAACAAATACAAATCATAAAAAGCATATAAAAAATCAAGATTATTTTATAAGAAAAAAACTACAAATTTATTCTTGAAAATAAGATTTTTAATATATTTTGAAGTTATTTATTTTTATGAAATTTATTAATTAATAAAAAAGAAAATAAATATATAAGATTATGAATAAAAGATTTGAAAACAGTAGCTATATATTTAGCAAAGTGGATATTCAAATTCAAGCGAAAACTTTATAATCATTTAATTTTACTTTAGAATATCTCAAATGAATGATGAAACAAATCACCATGACCATATTACCTTTAAAAGAAAAGAAAAGGTGAAAAAAAGGAGTTGTCTCGATTCTGAAAGACTGTTACAATTTTTTTATATTTTAAAGGAATATGAAATAACTCAATTATCCTCAAAAATTAATAATAACCAAAAATTAATAATAACAATTAAAGTTGAGTGTAAGGTTTTTTTTTAGTATTTTTAACCTTCAAATATACAATTAAATGACCATAATATTACCTTTTATATTCATAAAATAAAAGTAACGGTTAAGTTTCGTTGAGTCTTTTCAATATATATATATATTTTTTCAATTTAAAAGAGGAATAATTAGATCTTTTAAAAAATAAAAAATAATTAAAAATTTAAAAGTTGTTAGCCTGTGTATAGCATGCACAACAAGTGAGAGATATATCCGTACTATTTTGATAGCGCATGCTTTATGGTGTTCATATGCCACCATCCACAATAATGTTAGAAGCAACGCACTGTTTAGCGGTGCGAGGCTTGTAAATAACAAATCCGCGATTGATCTTCAACGAAAGCCTTTTCATTTCCTCTCTTCCATTTCTCTCCACACCTTGATTTTTATGCCAGGCCTTCTAAATATCAAATATATCTTTCGTTTTTTTTAATGTTTTGTTTTATTTTTTTTAAAAAATAATTACTACTAAAATACCAAACACTGCTTAGATTAATCAACCTTAGAGCCACCCATGTAATTATATCAACATGCCACTATGAGAAGAAATAGTCCACTCGAAAAGCTATAAAAGTAGACGATGGACTTGTAAATCTTTTTAAAATAGCCTGGACACGTGTCAAACCATGAGAGACTATTAAAATAGGTGGCAGCTGGGCAGTAAACACAAACTACTGCTTGTTTACACATGGATATAAAAAGATGCGACATTTTTCATATTAGTGGATGACACTTTTCGGCCCTTTCTCGTCCTCCTCCTTGTTTTTTTTTTAAAAAAAAAAATAATAATATTAGTGTTATAGGCTGGCTTGTAGGATAAAAGACTGACTAAAGGGTCTTTTAAAAAAGCGAAAAATCAAGTGGATAAATAGACATACCAAAACCAAGGGTCTTATAAAGCTTATAGATTTGTTTTTAGTTCTTCACCGAACGACAACCAATCCAAAGAGGTTTAGAGTCAATGATAAATGAAATACAGGTCGTTGGTAATTAGTCAAAGCATAATATAAATGTTTCATAAAAGATCAATACAAGGTATAGACCAAGCATAATCAACATATAAACCACGTGATCTAGGTTATTATATCATGATAAAACCATAGAATCCATTTTGAAAGAAATTAGGAAACATAATTATAATGAACCAGATATTAAAGGTCATAAAGCAAAAATAGTTTTCTTTTTTTTAAAAAAAAAAACAAAAAATGTCACTTGAGCAAACTAATATGGGTGGTCAAGTTAATTTTTTTTCAAACATAAGAAGAAATTCAAATAACACTAGCATTTCTAATAAACCTGGGGTGATATTCTAAAATAACAACCCATTAAAATTTAAACTTTGACTTAACGAAGAAGCTTAATTCTCAACTAATTTAATGATGATGGAAGAAATAAAAGAAATCAATTTGAAAAAAAAAATAATAGCAATAAAAACAATGGAAATTAAACTTGATAGAAAAAAATAGAGGATAAAATCACAATAAATAAATAAATAAATAAAATAGAAATCATTTCAAATAAAAAATATCAATAAAAAGAATGAAAATCAAATATGAGAGATGAAAAAATTAAAGGTGGATGCAATTTAAATAATATTTGAATTTAAAATATTTGAATAATATTTGAATTTAAAAAATAAGATCTGGGAGACTACTGATGGATCAATATATTTTTATTTTTTTAGATCCTTACCGAGTGATAATCTAGTATCCTTAAACTTAGCTAGACAGGAAGTCAAATTGTATACAGGTCTTGGATATTTTCACACTTGCATCTTTGGGCTCAACAAAGTACTAAGCCCACACTTGTACAAAGATATTTCATCTCTAATGGAGCTAAAATATTTTCTTTGATGAAGTCAAAGATATTTTTCTCTTTGAGAAATAGAGTTAAAGGCCATAAGAAAAAAATCTTTTGAGTCATCCCCTCAAGCTAAGAAAAATATGTTATAAAAACCTATTAAATCTTTAGGAAAAAAAAGATTCTTAATCTCCATTCTCTACTGAATACTTATTTAAAAGTCTCCATCTAAAATATTATTGTCTTTGCTTTAATAATCATTCACTTTAGCATAAAAAAAATCCTTAAATTCACCAGAGAACAATTTGAAATGATTTAATTAATCAATACAAAAGCCTTTCCCCAAACTACTTGAGTTTTTTAGAACATCATCATATATTTATAGTATCTAACAATTTTATAATAATGTTCCTTTTTCATACTTTGTTTCCCACTCCAATTAACATTTTTTTTGCTTTTAAATTTATTCTTCTACATTGTGTCGTCTTAGAATTGCACTTTTTGATTTATTTTCTATGTATTTATCACAATGTCATAATTGTTTTTTTTTTTTGGCATTAGATTGATGCTCAATGTAGCATAGGAAGATTTGATTGTGCTTATTTAATATAATTGAAGTTCCAATGCCCAAGTTTAAATTTGATAAAAACAATCTGTGTGATAATTAAAGACCCTTTTTAAAAGATGATCCAGGAGTTGGGTTTTCGAGGAGTGATTTTGAGAACGAATTCTCGAAAGTAGTAATTTAAAACTGGATTTATCTCTGATATTGCCACCCTCATGATTTCCATGTGCTGGTATATCATCATTAACCAAAGATTACGCCAGGTGTGTTACGACAGCCAACCACCCATGAAGCGTGTCTCACCAATTAACTACTTGTTTGTCTAATTAGCCAGTCAATTATGTGCGCGCGCGTGTGTACACACACACGTATATAGACTAACCCTTTCCTTTCTAGTTTCTAGATAATTACATCTACTTCTGATGATTTGCTTGATGCCCTAAACAACCTCTCACCTCTCTCTCCCCATCTTTCTCACGCAATTACTGCATGGATATATCTGATATACACACATATTTTATTTATACTTGCCCATATAAATATGTGCCATTTTTACGGTGAAGTATACGAGCATGTTCCGGATACATGTTGTAGTAGTGGTTGATTTGGGAGGAGGGCGGGAAGAGTTAGGGTTTATTGGATACCATTTTTACGGTGAAATATACGAGCACGAAGAGTTATATCTCCATATATTCGTAATATTTTCTTCCTAAACCAGTGTAATTAATTAATTTTGCTACCTTTTGCCATTTGCTTACACTTTCCTAGCTACTCATCAATGATTATGATACAAGCAATTAATGTCTGTTAGCAGAACCTTCCAGCTCGCATCAACGTACTGTTTAGTCTCGAATAAGATAAAGTCTTTAAGAACAGAACTGAACTACTTTTACTCATTTGGTGTACACTGATATATACACAGGTACGATCCTACAAACTAGGAGAATTACAAATTGTGAATTCAGACTGGCTCTATCTTTATGACTACAGTTATACAATTAATCTTATCCGAATACTATGCTATACGATCTTATCCGAATACTTATATATGACCAAGTCAATTGTAACAGCTGGTTCCTCTATTAGTCTTCTTCTTCTTCTTCTTCTTGTGAATTTTAAATCATAACAATGAAACGAGAGATGAACTGAAATGCATCAATTATGTAAGGAAAATACGCTCGTTGTTCAATAATGAAGACCCCTAAGAGTGAGATCAGATATCAGATACATCAATATCACGCATGTAGAAGAGGAAAAATAAGTGTACGTGTACAGATCATGTTACTTAAGTTGGAGAGACATTAATGAGCAATCAGGGACGAAAACCAGGTTGGAAATGGTGAGAGAAAGGAAATTACAAGTCAACACATCCAGTAAGCACTAAAGTTCTGAAAATAACAAGCCATAGAAAATTTCATATCTTGAAATTTCATCCAAAAGATCTTATTCGACGATTTAAAATGGGTTACAGCAGGAAGATATATAGAGACCAACCCATACGGCCAAACATTCAATTTTCCCGGCCCCCTTAACGAGGATGCACAGAGAACTTTTAGGTGGCAAGTCGCTGCATTGCGACCATATTTGAACCTTCATCAAAGCTCTCCAAGGTCTCTTGTATACTTCAAATTTACACGTACGTCAAAAACCAATCAGAGGCCAAAAGCTCTTGGTTTCTCTAATCTTTTCTGGTGCTCTAAAATACTAGGTCAGATTTGAAGGTGGGTGACAGTTGTGACATACGTTATTGACTAGTTGGATCGATATTAGCAAACCAGACACACATGTAATAACTGAGCACTAATTAACCTCATTTAACAGTACTTCATTTGGTTGATAAAAAAAGCAGTTCAATAAATTGTTTTTCACACGAACTAGTGTGTGTGTGTTTTGAAATTTGAATAACACACACACACTAGTTCGTCATATATCAGAATCATGGGAGGAAGAAGTATATATTGAAAGAGAATAAGCTCCCGTCCCATCCAGTTTTAACGAAGCTTCAAACGTTTTCCCAACAATATTATAGAGATTTGCGAAAGAGAAAGTTAAGATGAAATTCCATGTATGCAAGAAGCTTTCTCGAATTTCTCTTTTCCTAGAACATTCTTCTCCTTAAATGCAGATAAGGGTATCTTTGAAACTCTTCTTTCAAAGAAAAGGAAAGCCAGCTTGCTGGTAAATATATCATTTCACCATAACAGCCACAACAATAAATAGTGTCATCATGATTCTAAGCACTTTACCGTGAAAGCTTGTACGCCTGTGAGAGCCCTTTTGCGAGGATATGGACAATCAAACCAACTTTTTTATATCAATATAGCATCATAAAACTCTTCTGGGTTTCCAAAATCCTGCTAAACTCGTTTTGATATCTCTACACGTACGCCACATTCTTGAATTCTCGTGTTCATAATCCATCCTATCTGGTGCCCTAATAGGTCTCCTCTTTAATTTCCCTGTTCTTTTAACAATATGAAGCAGCAGCTGTATTGCACTATCCTATTCTATTATAACTTTATGTTATTTGGTGACTGGATTAAATAGCCCTCTTTAATCCTTGCGTTCGATCTCTTAAAAACATTTTAAGCATAAAAAGTTAAATTACACATTAATTATACTTAGAGTTTGTATATCAGACTTCACCTCATTGATAAATTTATAAATTTTTATATAATTAAATTGATATTTGATCACAAAACAAGTTGTTAAGTTTTATTATTACTAATTAATTTAATGCAAACAATATTTTATATTGACATCGTCATAAGAGTCTCTCTACCATATTCATTTAGTATTAATCTAAACAAAATCACTTTCATTAGAAAGAA
Source organism: Salix exigua (assembly GCA_032356905.1). Classification (NCBI taxonomy): domain Eukaryota; kingdom Viridiplantae; phylum Streptophyta; class Magnoliopsida; order Malpighiales; family Salicaceae; genus Salix; species Salix exigua. Next base: position 9,703,498 of record CM063590.1, on the reverse strand, counting down.
AAAGTGTTTATAGTACGATGAAATTTTAACTTAAAGAAATTAAAACACCAGGGATAGTTTTGTCACTCTAAAAAATATGGAATGAGAATCACAATAAAAAAAAGAAGAAGTGAAAATGATACCATATATATAAGACAATTGCTCCAACTACCTAGCTTCGGTTAACTGTGCACCTACTCCCTTATTTTATAATCCCCCATGGCCCTCCAAAAAACAAATAACAAGGGGAAAAAGATAGTTAAGTAGTTTGAACCTCATGTGTTATTTGCATGTGATTTCCATTTTATTTTTTTAATAAAAGGTAATTAATTAATTAATTAATAGATGGGTCTGATCCATCACCTAAGATTATAAGATATTATATCATCTTATTTAATTACATCATCAACTTTGAAATAATCAAACAACTATGATTTGAAGAAAAAAAGAATTGCTTTTTTAGGACGAGAGAGAAAAATGGTTAATTTTTCTAATATGGCAATCAGATGACACGTACTCAATAATAATCGATTATTGATTTATTTATTGTCTCTCAGTTATAAACTTTCACCTGATAATTTCTCAAAAAAATGTTTTTTTTTAAATTCATTTCGTACCTTTCATTTATAACTAGGCAAAAGAACATCACGATCTTTGAAAACTATTGTGTTTATCCCTAGAAAATTGTGGTAACTAGTTGTCAGTCTTTATTTTAAAAATTACTTTTTTTATCTTTATTTTATAAATTAGAAAAGAAAAGGAAGAGGAGAATAAAAACACTATCAAAAGATGAGTCACTAATCGTGTTCTTGATTGCTAGTTGATAGTTGATACACACACTCACCTGTATATATTCTAATAGTTAGTGTAGATTATATAAATATTAGAATTAAATTTTTTTATTGTTTATATGATAATCACTAGACTTATATAATCGTTAATTTTATCCTAGATACATATGATTTTTTTCATGTAATCTCATGTTTAAATTCTGTTGTTGTTCATATAGTCATCATTAATTTTAATCAAGATATAAATTATCTCAAAAAATAACAATAAAAATTGATCACATCAACGACTCCCGTGTCATGGAGCGGGAAACGGGACGCATTATAGTTACATACAGGAGGAGTTGTTGTGCATTAGCCACCTACTCTTGAGGCTCTTTTAAGAAACACAAGCTTATGATAACAATACGAAAATGAACAAGGAAGGGAAGAAAATCCCAGGCCCTGGTTGCATAGGGCGAGCTTTTTCAAGGCAATTCTCCATGGTTGTCTTGGTCAAACACGGACCCCCCCCACCCAGAGAAACCGGTGGAATTCATAACTTTCCTAGGTTGCCCTCTCATGTCCACGTTATGAATAAAATCACATGAACAAGTCACAAAAAAGGAAAAAAAAAACCATTTTATATATAATACTTCTCCGCAAGGAAAAAAATAAAATTAAAAAACCTTAAATTCATTTTTAAAGAGAGAAAAGGGGGGGGGCGAAACAGACAGAAGACTCCCTTCCCTACTAGACCCACAATGCAAAAAAGAAAAAGGAGGGCAAGAAACATGAAAAGGATGCCAAAACTAGAACCTTTGTTTTCAATGCGCGTGAACCTCACTCTCCAATCAACAGGGAGTGACAGCCAATGTCAGTAGTGTTTTCGTACGTCGGACCGTGGCTCTAGTGTCCTTCTTCATGTGTAATGGCAAGTTCCCATCAACATGGCTCTCTTCCCCCCACTCGCAAATGAACCTGCGCGTCATACCACGCTCCCTATGCCACCATTGAAACTCCTCTCTCAGTCGCTCATGCCTCCCTTATTTCTCTCTTACCCCATCACAGATCACACCTCTCTTCCTCTCCCTCTCCCTCTCCCTCTCCTCTCAGAAAACAGGCCCTTTGAGAAAGACCAAACTAAGCCACTCTCCATATTGAAAACAGTAAGAAACATAAAAAAAAACTTTGACATGGGCACTCACCGGAAAACGAGAATCCGGCGACAATCACTCCTGAAGCCTTTCCAAGCTGAATGACAGGCTTGAATCTCCCGTGCAGTCTCAAACTTTGACCATTTTTTGTGCTTAACTACTATATATACAATATTACATAATGGCAACGAGTAACACAGCAACTACACCACCTCCACAACAACAAGTAGACACAGCCACGGCGGAGGAGCTAACAGCTAAGGCAGCACACAAGAGATATGAAGGTCTACTGATGGTAAGGACCAAGGCAATAAAAGGAAAAGGCGCGTGGTACTGGGCTCATTTAGAACCTATGCTGGTCCATAACACCGACACTGGCCTTCCTAAAGCTGTGAAGCTACGGTGTTCATTATGCGACGCCGTTTTCTCCGCTTCCAATCCTTCAAGAACAGCCTCTGAGCATCTGAAACGTGGTACTTGTCCTAATTTTAACTCTGTACCGAAACCCATTTCTTCAATTCCTCCAAACACTGCCTTACTGCCCTCTCCTTCTTCAAGCGGCGGCGGCGGTGTTGGTGCTACTACAGCAGTGCAGGGTACTAATAATAGGAAACGACCTGTCGTTTCAAGTTCAGGGTTTTCTGGCTCTGGTGGGGTTGCATCATCAGCGTATCCAGTGACAGCCGTTGGTAGTACGTACCAAGTAAGTCCTCTTGCTATTGTGGATCCATCAAGATTCTCAGGTGAGATGGCTATGCTTCCCCAACAGCCACATTTGATGTTGTCTGGTGGGAAAGAGGATTTGGGTGCTTTAGCTATGTTGGAAGATAGTGTAAAGAAGTTGAAAAGTCCTAAAACTTCGCCAGGACAGGCTCTGAGTAAGTCCCAGATTGACTGTGCACTCGATCATTTAGCTGACTGGGTTTATGAGTCTTGTGGGTCTGTGTCCTTTTCGAGTTTAGAGCATCCAAAGTTCAGGACTTTTCTGAATCAAGTTGGTTTGCCTGTTGTTTCAAGAAGGGATTTTGTTGGTGGGAGACTGGATGTTAAGTACGAGGAAGCTAGGGCTGAGTCTGAGGCAAGGATTAGAGATGCTATGTTTTTTCAGATTGCATCGAATGGGTGGAAGGTGAAGAGTAATGGGAGCTCTGGTGATGTAAATTTAGTGAACTTGACAGTGAATTTGCCTAATGGAACTAGTTTGTATAGGAGAGCTGTGCTTGCTAGTGGTTCAGTGCCTTCCAAGTATGCAGAGGAGGTTTTTTGGGAGACCATAACAGGCATTTGTGGGAGTCTTGTGCAACAGTGTGTTGGGATAGTTGCAGACAGGTTTAAGGCCAAGGCATTGAGGAGTTTAGAGAACCAGAATCAATGGATGGTCAATCTTTCTTGTCAGTTGCAAGGTTTCACTAGTTTGATTAAGGATTTTAGGAAAGAGCTTCCACTGTTCAGGACTGTGAGCGAGAATTGCTTCAAGCTTGCAAGTTTTGTCAATAATAAGACCCCAATTCGAAATAGTTTCCATAAATATCAATTGCAGGAGTATGGGAATGCAGGATTATTGAGAATGCCCTTGCGGGAGTATGAGAAGATGGATTTTGGACCTGTATATACAATGCTAGAGGACGTATTGAGCTCAGCTCGAGCGTTGCAGCTGGTATTGCATGATGAATCGTATAAGATAGTATCCATGGAGGATCCTACTGCAAGAGAAGTTGCTGAGATGATTGAAGATGTGGGATTCTGGAATGACATGGATGCGGTCCATTCGCTAGTTAAGTTGATAAAGGAAATGGCTCAAGAGATTGAGACAGAGAGGCCATTAGTAGGGCAATGTCTGCCTCTGTGGGATGAACTTAGAGCAAAAGTGAAGGCCTGGTGTTCAAAGTTCAACATTGATGAAGGAGCAGTGGAGAAAGTGATTGAAACAAGATTCAAGAAGAATTATCATCCTGCTTGGGCTGCTGCATACATACTTGATCCACTTTATTTGCTGAGGGACAACAGTGGCAAATACCTTCCTCCTTTCAAATACTTGACCTCGGAGCAGGAAAAGGATGTGGACAAGCTTATAACCAGGCTTGTTTCAAGGGAGGAGGCTCATATTATACTGATGGAACTCATGAAATGGCGAGCAGAAGGGCTTGATCCTGTGTATGCAAGGGCTGTCCAGATGAGGGAGAGGGATCCCATAACAGGCAAGATGAAAATAGTCAATCCCCAGAGTAGTAGGCTTGTCTGGGAGACTTATCTCACTGAGTTCAAGTCGCTGGGAAAAGTTGCAGTTAGGCTTATTTTTCTCCATGCTACTTCATGCGGGTTCAAATGCAACTGGTCTTTGCTGAGATGGGTGTATGCCCATGGGCAATCAAGGGCAGGCATGGATAAGGTGCAAAAGTTGATATTTATCGCTGCTCACTCAAAGCTAGATAGGAGGGAGTTTTTGAGCGACGAAGATAAGGATGCAGATCTCTTTGCATTGGAAAACGGTGAGGATGATGTGCTAAATGAGGTTCTTGTTGATACATCCTCAGTGTAACATTTTTTCCACTCCTTTTGAATTTTAAAATTGTAGGATTTCTTTGGATTCTTTCCACTTTTATTTCCTTTTGTATTTCTTTACTTACTCTTTAGAAGATTTTGGGCAGTCAGACTGGAGGAAGAGATGGACTTAATAGGGATTCTGTTTCTGTATGCCTGGTAATGCATAGCCACATGATTTGAGCAAGTTCCCATGTTTCTTTGTAGAATGAATTCTCGAGGTTTTGAGTTTATGAAAAAAAAGAAAAAGAAAAGGGAAACGTTCTTGTTTGTAAAGATAGCTATTTCTTGTCGACAGAGTTTTCAGAATGGGAACAGTATCGTAAAATCTTGTTCTTGAAGTAGTCTCCCCACTTTCTAAGTTTGAGTTTAAACAAGATCAATGGATGCCAATCCTCTGAGCATAACGTGTTAGATACTCTCATTTAAGCATGGGTGAAGCATACCAGGGTTGTTTAGCTGATGACTCTATTTTACTATGCTGTTTTTTCTGTGATCAAACCTCTATGGTTATATTCTTCACCATTTTTCCGTGATTGAGTTTTAGTTTTTTTTTAAAAAAAATAATAATAATAATCCAGGGATTACTTGCTCTCACCCAAGTAAATCTCCCAAAAGTCCATGAGAACTTTTGAAGTTGATGCAATTGTGGAGTTTAGCGCTTGTTATCCAATTCATTGCGATGTGGATCCCTAATTTCTTTCTTGATTATCGTATAATTCCTTGATGAACAAGCATGATTGACTGCCTTATATAATCACCTTTTCCTTCTTGAATTTCATTATTTTGCATGTTCGATATGATGATTATAGGGTCTGCTTGAAATCTTTGCATGTTCTTTGTGGTCCTTTATGTGTGCCCAAGTAGGTTCTTTGTGGTCCTTTATAGGATGGAATTCTGGTTTTGATTTTCACTACGAAAACAGATCTTCTGTTGAACCTTGCCACACATTCTCCATTTTATGTTCCAAAATTAGGTGAAGCTCTTGCCCATATGAGCACCTTCACATGCCTTGCTTAGAGGTTTCTTCATCACATCTACTCGAGTTGCTTGCTTAGTTCAATGTCGAATCACATACAGACTGCAATATCGTTTCTCTGAACAACTTCATGACCTGGGGATTCTTAGGCTGGTTCTGCTGCAATCTTATTTAATGTTTTTCTATGATGCAACTTTAATCAATTTGCAAGTCTATCACTTGGGTCTTGTGATTGTAACGACTAATCTGGGAAGATGATTATTTTCCACTTTCACGAACTTGGATCTGAGTGATAATCGTTATTAATTGAACTGAAGAAATCTGAAGATATTATCCTAAATTAGTCTTTGTGTTGGCAGAAGAGCTCGACAAAGATATTGAACTGGAGAAACCACCATAAGATTGTTGGAGGTGAGTACAATGCCATGGACAATGATTAAAGGTGGACTTCCGCCAGAAGAATCCAAAGACTTCACTTGAAATTTTTGGAAGTGAAATGTCTGTCTGTAACCAGAGGTTTGCTTCAACACGCTGGTTTGGTGAATGGCGAGCGAAGTACCTCTACGTGCATCAACAACCTCGGAAGGACCTGAAAGAACACCTTTCTAGTTAGAAAAGCACTTCTAACTGTTTTTTTTTAATAATTATATTTATCTCCTAGTTTTGTGTCTTTGGGAAAGGTGGAGACCCACCATGAAAGAAGTGGAAGTCTTTTTTCCAAACTTTGGTTGTCATGGGGGGGGGGGGATCAGGGTTTCTCCCATCAAATCATCTTTCAGGTAACTTATCCTTTAAACATTCCAAAGCTTGTGACGTTCATGCAGGGTAATTGGGCAATGCTCCCCATAATTGCGAGAAAGCTGGTTAGAGGACCCAAAACAAAGGAAACTGTCGGCATGAAGCACTGCAAAAGATGCCTGAGAGTGATTCTGCATCAAATCCAAACTACTTTTATCGGTTCCTTATCTATAGCTGATCGAGTTGGGAAAATATAGTTTAACAGGAAGCAGTACGTAGATTCAATCATCCTTAGTTTCATTATGAAACTCGCCGATGATATGTTTAGAATTACATACTGACTGGTTTCGAATTGTTGTTGCTTCCAATGTTTTTTTTCTCTTCCATTTGCATGTTCCTAGAATATAAACAGATTGTAGATACTTTGTACATTTATTAATTTTATGCCTGCTAATATAAAAGAGATGAGATGTTTTGTTTGTCCGGTATGCTATCACATATATCCATCCTTTATTCATGCTAAGGGCACAAGAACATCAGTGCTTGATATCGGAGGAACGGTCTGAACTATGGCTTTCTGTCAAAAGACTACACATTTTGTTAGTGTTGGCCTGAGATGAAAGTTAGCGTGACGTCATAATAAAAAGCATGTGATTTGCATTTAAGTTGAAACCAAAACGTGCAGTCTTTGTAAAAGTAGGATAATTGGGGTTTTAATCGTTCATCTGAACTCAATAAAATACACATTTCAGGAAATGGAGTTTTCTCGTATTTAAAAAAAGAAAAGAAGTTCGTGTCTTATTTATGGTTTGAGGAGTGAACATACATCCTGCAGTGAGCCCTCAAGAATTTGTAATGCTTGCTAGTAAAATTTCTTCACATTCACCTCTGGTGTCTAAATCAACAAGAGAAAATGCGAATTTTTACCGCATCATTCTGACAGCGGGCACAGGTCATTACACTTTCCATGATAATTGCTCATCTTGAATGTCCATTCAAAGGCATGCTTTCATAAATTTACTCCTCGGGATAAACCAGGAGAGGGGGAATTTGAAACTATGAGCCAAAACATGAGAAATGAAAGAATTTAACAAGAGTGCTGCTTCAACCAATTTTTACCACACCTAAAGCAGTCTCCCCATTATGGAAAGCAATAATTTTTACCACATCTCAACTTTTCATGGTAACTAATGTATTGACGTTACGAGGAAACTATCCCACTTATATCAACATATTCTTCAAAGCATCCTATACTCAAAACTCTCTCTCTCTCTCGATGAGTATGGGATTCACCCACCCACCTCCAAAAACAAACAGTAAAAAGGTGAAAAAATGAGGTGAGATTTTCACTTTTTGGTAAGCGAATGAAGAGAGTAAAGGTAGTGTGGATTGAGTATGGTATTATTTTACCACTTTGGTGGAGTCTTGTAATTACTCATTAAGTGGAGAGACAGAAATTCTTGTCGGCAAGCGATACCAACGCTGACCACTCACCAACTAAGCTCTCTCTTGAACTTCTTTTTTTTTCCATTAGAATGGTATGCTTCACTCCACTCATTTTAGGGTTAAAGGGAAAAAGAAAAATAATGATGAGTACAGGACGACACCCTCTCTTTATACAAGAATCTTCCCCTCTTCCAATGCTACTCATTATACAAACTTCTTTTTTTCTTTTTCCCTTGCCCTTGTTCTTGTTTCCACAACAGGACTTCATTTTCTTCAATTATTCCTATAGCCCCTCAATGCACAATGAGAATTTTTCCTGCCTTTCGCTATGACTCTGCTTGGTAAATGGTAATTTGGCTCATATTCTACTGCGCGCACAATTTTTCCTTTTTCTTTTTTATAACCATGCACTCATAAAGGGAGCTCAAACAGGCTTCATATATTCTCAAAAATAGACTTGAAATAACGTTTTTTTTCTTAAAAAAGAATTGAAGGTGTGATTAATGAGGCTAATGTGAAGAAAAACAGAGTCAAAGTAAGTTGGTGAAGTTGGCAAGGCAAAGTTTAGAAGAAGATGCACGAAACTTGCACCAAAATGCGCCTGTCATGATGTTGCCTGGATGTTTATCTCGATCGCTTGCCTCTGCATTTTGGTGAAATGTCAACAAATCAAATCATAATAAAAACGACTCTTGCGCTCTCAGTAGTGATGATAGTTGGATTAGTCTTCAAAGAAGTACAGTAGTTCGAAGCCTTTTTAATTATCTCAATTAGTTTCACACAGAAGGATATTCTTTTTCCTTAATTCTTTCTCTCTCTTTTTTCAAAATATATTTTCGTAAATTTATTTGCACGAAAATGCATATCTGCTCGTTGTCAAATTAACCTGAAATATAAGCTCTAACTTAAACTATATTTCACAGCCATCGTGATGATTCGTGGTCCACCCTTTTTCTTCTTTTTTTTCCTGGGGCAACGAGAGGTCAGCTTCTTGGGTTTTCAACTGAGAGGTTAACATAGAAAATACCTTGCTTTTAGAAAGAAAGATACGGTTCCACTTTAATTTCACTGTTCTTTCACATGGTATACTATTTTTGTCCGGAATAATTTACAAATTAATCTTAGAAAATGCTGCCAAAAAGTGTCCTCTCTTTATGTTTTTTTCACCAAACCCTAACTTGGTAGGTTTCTTTATATCATCATGTCTTTATTTATCATCGTGCAGGTCCTTCGAAGATTGTGGTCCTAGATCCTACCTTATATCAACCCATTGTGCGTGCATTATACATAGAATTTTGCATATATACAAATGTGTATTCGTATGGACAATATCTTACGAGATCAGTCCTCCTTGTCGCTTCGTCAGCTACCAAATCAAACCGCGCAGTAAGTGTTTATCTTGTAAATAACTGAGAAAGATGGGTAGATAGAGATTCAAACTCCATATTTAACCAAACAAGAATTGAAGAATTTGCTCCAAAATATTTCCTGTAACCTTTTAGGTCGTCCATCTTGATCCTTACAGATTGCTTCATATATACATCGAAATACAAAGTAGAAAGAAATAATAGAAGTACTTTGCAGTTGATTTAAATGGGTTTTAAAGGATACGTACGACGAGATTTGAGAATTTGCCAGCCAGATGAGATTTAAGAATTCAAGAAGTTTGAGCTTACCAGAGTCAAGCATGACGAGATCAATATGATAGGATGATCTCCTAGTGCCTGCAATCAGTTTTATTTTATAATATGGGCTAACATCATGTTATTTGAAAAGAGGATTATTGCTATGAATAGACAAATTAACTGTCAACGCTGCTAATTAATGCCACTTAAATTATCTTGTGAATGTGTTTGGAAAATATTTTTGAAAAAAAATATTTTATTTTATTTTATTTTTATTTTTATTTTAAATTAAAAAATGGTGTTTTTAAATCATTTTATATTGTTGATGTCAAAAATAAGTTTTAAAAAATAAAATTAAAATAATTTTAATGTATTTCTAAATGAAAAACACTTAAATGAAAAACACTTTAAAAAACAACTTACAATCAATAAAAGTTGAAGATTTTCCAATGATTAAGTTAGGAAGGAGAATGTGAAAAAGCAAGAGTGAATAGGTTGCGTGCAATGAGTTGCAGAGTGTGTGTGCTTAGAATGAAGATTGCTAGTAGAGGACTGTTTATATAATCTTAAGCTTCACTAACTTACATGAAGATATGGTGATACAACGTCCAAAGAAGTTGGAACAAGGTTTGTTGAACATCAACTACAGGGAAAATTAACAAGTCTTGAATTTTGTTAGAATTGATAATTGAGTTCTAAATAGAAAAACATGGGTTTATCATAATAGATAAAGGGGCTAAACAGAAAATAGAGATATCATAAGCACTACAATAAAAAGAAAATATAAGCTTTTAAAATAGGAGCAATTTGAGATGGTTCTAGAGATCCCGTTCAGAAAAAGATCTAAAAAATGGTTGGATGATCCATCGATCCTTTTCCATAGCTTGTTTAAACAACTATGGCACATGCCCCGTATCCCATAGGAAATTAAAAAGGTCAATCCTTTCACCCCATGCAGCTGTAGACGATCATCATTAAAACAAAAAAGTAACCCTAGATATTGGTGGATCATTATTAAGGACTGTCGTTATATTATGGACTTTGTTCATATAATAAGGATAGTGGTGTCTTAGAAACTTATGTGCATTTAATACGTGTAATATTCGTACTTGTTCATAGTCGATGGAGAGTAGATCGACGAGTAGATGTTCATTGAATTCAGGTATTTATCAAAATTGCATAGGTTCATGTGCCGTTTTGAGTGGCCCAATGTAATTTATTCATGGTCGGGAAATCGAGGCACGTGTCACAATCATGGCCTTTTATATATAGTTCCCCAGCCCGTACGATTGGTCCACCACCACCACCACCACCAGAAAAATTATACTTTAATGATATTTGGAACAGCAATACTCCCAGCTGAACCAATTAACATTCGTTGTCCCATGTAATAATGCGTGTACAAAAGCTGTCATCAGTCTTGTCGTGATTAAAAAATATGCACCTCGTTTACAGCCCAAAATTCGGTGGTAATAAAGGCATCTTGTATTATTGTCTTCTACCGGGAGCGAAGATCAATATAGAAATCTAGAGAACCCAAATTACAGGATCTTCCCTGATACAAAATAATAATGGGTGACACCTCACATCGATCCATCCTGTTTAATCTCTTTAAATACTGGTTAAAATCTCTCAATAATAAGATGTGCTTAATAAAAGTTTGTTTTTACAAATTATCTTTTATATTAAAAAAATCAAAATAGTGTTTTTTAAGTGGTTTTGTATGGGTTTAATAAATAAATGTAATTAAAAAACGCTTTGCACCATAATATAAAAATAATATGGTATTGTAGGTTTAAATAGTAGTAATTTAGTTTCCACCGTTAAAAAAACACAAATATAAAATATATCATCCCTTTTAAGTAAATAAAAACATATTTTCAGGAATTGAGTTGAGCCTGCCTGTAAATTCAAACGTCGTGTGCTCCTAACTTATATATGATCCAGATATGATCATCTGTATCCGAGATGATCAATACATTTGAAGTTTTCAGGAATTAGTTATGATGGCGGAGAAGGATCCGACGTCGTAGTAATAAATAAGACCACCGTGCACCTTGAAGTTGAAAAGTGAACTGGTCGCATAGCTTGGCGGTAGAGAATCCGAATGAATAATGGCGAGCACAAGAGCCCGCCGAGAGAGGGGGGCGGGGACATCAACTGGAAAAGGTTGCGATCTAAAAATCATTTCTTTTTCGAAGAATTCAGAAGTCACGTGGTCATAGTTATCTGTCACTGTCCGTACACATGACGACGCATCCAGTCTTCCAGTGACGTCATTCTTGAAAGATTTGAATAGAAAGGGGATTTTGAAAAGACAAAACAAGCCTTGATGACGTTCTGTCTGGCTGTATGGACAGGCTGCAATCACCATGGTCGGTCCAAAGTCAAAACAAAACTGACATGTAGCGGCTAGTAGGCTACAAAAATTATGTTGTATATCTATCTATCTATTTATATTATTAAATAAATAATGTTATTTTAATATGCTTATAAAGAAATATATTTTAAAAAGCAAGTTATGCTTTCAGATTCCATTTATAATTAATTAATTCCATTTCTGTACCGAATGAAATTATTTTCATCTACTTTTCCTTGTTTTAGGGTAGCTTGTTTATTCTTCTACTGTATTATTATTCAATCGACGACGAAATTAAGGCTCCAACTTGTTTTTTTCCTTGAAATGATGTCATGTCGCGTTTAAAAGTCTTAGAACTATCGGATTAATCCATCGATGAATTATTAAAAGCATGGGATTTCATTTAAATAAATTATTTTAAAAAATAATTTTCAAACATGGAACGATTTGCCTAGAGATAAATAAAGAGTTCTTGACCCAGGTAACTAGAATGAAATATTAATGGAGAGTCTCATCATGGTGTCTGCTGTATAATCTTCATGGTCAAGTTGCCTAATTAAGCAATCTTTTGTGGTCATAAACAAATGGAGAGTGATTCCCACGTGCAAAGCAGCTGGGATCTCCTGTGACCATACTCATAGCACAACGTGGGTGGGATTGGTCATCATCATCTGCTTCTTCTTCTTCTTCATTTCTTTCAATTAGTTAAAGTGTGTGTGTAGTTTCAGTTGAAACATAGCTCTCTAACAACGAAAGAAATGATTGCTGCCATGTTCTCCACTTATTTCATCTCTACTACTGATTTTTTAAATAATTTGATTTTTAAGTTAGTTGTTCTAGGTGGTGAAGAATTTCATGATATTCAACTTGCAAGTATTAAATATTTATAGTATAGAAGGGATAGAAAAAACATGTTCGGGTAAATATTTTTTCATCTATTTAAAAATTATATACTTGTTTGAAAATGTGATTAAAGTCATTTTTAAAAATGTTTTTCATTCAAAAAAACATTAAATTGATATATTTTGATTTTTAAATTAATATTTTTGAAATGATCTAAAATTATTAAAAATAATTAATTTAAAATAAAAATAATAATTTAAAAAAAAAAACACTTTTAAAAATCACATCAAACACTTTCTAAATTATAAATTTGCCGCTAGCGGTCCATAACAGTTAAGAAGAAAAGTGGGGCAGTGGGGTTTATTAATGGGCTTTGTTTAAAATTTGGGCTTCATTCCGTAGGGCAAATCTAACTTCTATTAACATAATTTGATTCGGCATTCTTATTCAAATCTAAGGTTCGCCCAGCAAACAACATATGAGTTGCAATAAAATATTTACAATGAGAGTTAAGAACTTGATCAATGTATTAAATCAAAGTTTTCTAAAAAAGAAGCAAACTCAATTGAATCTCCAAAATAGGTCAACTTTCCATACTCATAGGTTGTGAAATTATTATCTGGATAAATGATTTTAAAATATATTATCGAGGTGAAGAATTATTGTTTGAGATTCAAATGATACAGGAAGTTGTCGTCTTTAATGGTTATTTGATTATTGAATGTGTAAAGAGAAAATGTGTTTTATTATTGGTAGGAGTGGTTTTATTTTAATTTATTAATGACAATTTAAAATTTGATTTATATTCGTAGGAGTAACTCGGAATGATTATAATTCATTATTTATAATATAGGAATTTATAATTTTATAAACAAATTCCTTTTTTTCAGGATATAGGATGTATTTTTTGTTTTTTTATAATATCATTGCATGGTTAATGTATGGGAGTTTGTACGGGACCCAAGTAATGCATTTAACCATTATTGCCTTTTACTATGTAACCTATAATAGAATGTAGTTTGATCATACGTAGTTTATTTGCTTTCATGTTTACGTACTAGTGTTAGAGAATAATATAAATCATATTTTGGAGTCTCACCGAACAACTTAGATTTTTAGGTTAGAAGATTCCTTAACATGGTATCAGAGCTTTATTGACCCAATGATCACAAGTTTGAATCTGACCACCCTCATTCTATTTGATAAAAATCAAGCACGGAGTGATGTGGACATGTGCAAGTTTCAAGTCTAAAGAGTTTTCATTTGAAGAGGGATGTTAGGAAATAATATAAATCATATCTTGGGGTCTCACCTAACAACTTAAGTTTTGAGGTGAGGTGATTCTTTAACACCTAGTATTTAGTTTACCTTAGATGGTCTAATTATAAAAAAAATTGTGTGGTTTTAGATATCATTAATCTTGACTTCCTAATTTATTAATATTTGATGTAAGAATTGAAATATATTATTGTGAAGGAGTGTTGTGAAATGAGATCTATGATAGTTGAACCATGATTGATATATTGATTTTGATGAAAAGAAGTTTTTGATAACTTGGAATGGTCCGATTACAAATAAAAATCTGTTGAAACTTTGATAAAGTAATATATATTAAAAAAAAAACTTACATGAAGGAGTTGAATTTGAGTTACCCTAGATAACTAGGGGTGTTATAAGAGTTATTTCCTTGCCAGTTCTAAGTTTATATCAAGTATGCCTATAGGCTCCGTACTTCAGCAAATCTATATTTTAAATATACAACAATATTCATAGGTTTGGACACATGTCATTTTTCCATTTTCTTAAGCCAATAGGTTTCATCATAGAAATTTTATTTGAACGTGTTCCTTTAGGAAAAATATTTTTTACCTATTGAATGATGTTATCATAATCAATATCACTCGGCTCATGGTCCAACTTGATGGTGAACACTTGTGCTATAACCAATAATTTATTGTGGTTTTTTCACTCCTAACATAATGGTTCCTCAAAATATTCGCAAAGATAAAAAAATATAGTTATGTTTGTATTTGATGTTTCATCTATAATCTACACAGTCACCTACACCATCTTGATTATTCTCATTACATTCGTAATCATATCTTTATAACAATTACTATTATCATCTATAACTTCATGCATATTATTAAAGCTAAAAGTTGACTCGTATATCCTTTGTACCATGGTCTCGTAAGAAATATATAGTTCTAAATGTGCAAAACAACACAAGTATTTCTTCTTGAGTTTTTTTTTCTATAAATACATCGTAACAACATCAAGATCATGATTTTTTTTTGTATTTCCACTTTTCTTACATGGACATCTAATATCACTTCTACTAATATGTTTTGGATTAAATAGTGTGTAATTAATTAAACCCTAAAAAACCAAAAAATTAATATTTGTTTTCTTAAAAAAATAAATGTAGCTAGGTGACTTGGCATAAAACAAGTCACCCACTCACAAAAAAAAAAAAATCCTATTTGCTCGAGCTTGGGATAGAAGGTCAACATGTTATGGCTTTGTTTTGGGACCTGGTTATGTTAGACACCTAGGTAGCCTCTTTTTTTTCAATTGATTTTTTATATATAACATTTTTTCTAGTTTTTTAATTGTTTTTGTAGATTTTTCAAATTTCTATTTTTTTGCTATTACATGTAGGGGTGAATATTATAAAAAAATACATGCAGGGGGATGTTAATATATAAAGAGAAAAGGTTTAAGACAATTTTTTTTAAAAAAAGCTTTTATTAGATATTTTAATTGATAAACAAGATTTATTTTTTGTTTTAAAAAAAACAAAAAAAAAACAACCTGGTATACACGTGGAACTGAATTAATAATTAAATATATATTCATATTGTTAAAATATTTAATCAATATATTTACCGCACATAAAAAATATGAGAAAAAATATGATTAAAATATTATTTAATTAATTAGTATCTCACAATCAAATATGATATTTTCTTAAGTTGTATTAACAACCAATACAATTTAAAAAATGATACATTGGGATCTTGGCTCTATTCTGAATAATGCTAAAAGCATCTGCCAATAAAGAAAAAGCATGAGCTTAGGAGGATATCCAATGTACAATATAATGCTGAGCATATACCCTCTCTTTTTTCAAAAAAAAAATACTCTGATTTTTATTTTTATTTTTATTTTATAGAGTTTTCAAGTTTCTTAATTTTTTATGTTTTATTTAAGAAAATAATTATTTATTTTTGATGATTGAATGTACATTTGGATATAAACAAATATGACATTTAAGAAGAAAAAAAAAGTGAATATATAAGGATGAAAAGGATAACGAGGCCACACTCACTTCCTTTTCTTTTCTTTCTTTTTAAAGTTTTTCGTGGAATTCTATGTACAGGTCTCTTAGAAGCTAGAGGTCATCGGGACTTTTCGAGAATCTCGAATCTTCGGAATCTGTAGAAGGCCAACTACACTTTAAAAATTTACTGTTACTCGAGGAAGAGCAGGGAAAGTTCATGTTTTGTAGGGTTGACTTCTTCACCGATAAGCCACAACCACACTAACACGTGTCAATATAAGGTCTCTCCAAGTCTATCCTTTCAAAACAACCACTTTAACTGTATTCACTTCCCTCCCTTCCCCGCGACTCCCGACTCTCCCCCTCCTTAACCTACGCACTCTGGCACACATAATCACCCGATATCCCGCACTCATTGCCCACGTTAGCAAGAACTATCACCTTGCCACGCTATTCTTCTCTAACATGGCCTCTCTATCTTCCCCAGCAACCCCCAAACACCACGTGTCCAGACATGTCAGATCCGGGTCATCAAAGAAGGGTCCGAAAGGTAAGTGGGTGGTGGTCCAGCTGTTGTTTAGAGATTAACAGCTAAAAGACAGCTGAGCTTTCACCGACGCCCCGTTGATCAAGCAAACAGGAGCTCGCAATGTGCCTGTAGCTGTGGCATTCAATTTGTTTGATCAGTTCTCGTGGGCTAGAGCAAGGCGGTTAGGGTTTATGCTAAGGGGTTTGTATCAACTAAGAATTAAAGACACTTCAAAAACCATTTTTCAATTTTGCGGGTCAATTTTGATCATAACAAACAAATGGGTATCCCAAAGCAAAATCACATAAATAAATTCATACACGCGAATCATATATATTACATATAGAATGAACCTGTTAATCTTTAATGCAATACTAAAAACAAATGACCTAATTAAAGTCTTTCCATTCTAGACCAATTTTGGACGAAACAAAAAAAAAACCAATAAATATGCACATTTGATTTAATAAACTTGTTATTAAATTCATGATACATGAAAAAATATAAAGATATATATTTTTATTTCATGTTATAAATGCTAAATCATGAAAATATCTTTTTTTTAAATAAAAATTATGAAAAGTGGGTCATATGCAATTAAAATATTTAAATGTTTTTTAAAAATATTTAATATTTGAAAATCACATATACGATTCCAAACATCACAATTGAGAGGGTAAGAGAATGGCAAACTCTAAATTAATCCCAAGATGATATTCTAAAAACTCAAGAAATTATTAAAATTAAACCAAGGCCATAAAGCAACCCGACCTAAATATCCATGCTAAGAACCCACGTCCTTGTAAAATAGGAACTGACCCAACAAAATCCCAGTTTATAAATATGGGCCAGCTCATTCTCACAATCAAACTCGGGCCTAGAAGAAAACAAATTGAGCTTATAAGAAACAATGTCCGATCCATAAAAAGGCTAAATTTCGTTCTTGGAAGATTAAAATGAAGAAATCGAAGAAACTTTCATCCCCAGACCCGACGTTGCCAATCACATGATCGTGCTGTTCATGCTAAATACATTTTAACATAACATTAGCTATTTTATTGAGATTACAGCGTGATGCAGTGTTATCATTTTAACATATCATTAGCTATTTTATTGAGAAACCGCTAGGTTGCATAAGACGGATTCCAGGTTACCTAATTGACATCAACACAATCAACAGAGTTAAAAACTATCAGGACGGTATGGTACATGCTGGAATCACAAATGATGGAAAAAAGATTCCAATATACTGAGAGTGGATTCGCTGCTCTTGGCTCCCATTGATTCACCCAGGGTTCTGCTGTTTTTGGGTTTTAAAATTCACGCAGGGTTCTGCTGTTTTTGGGTTTAAAAAATCATTTTAAAAATGTTTTGATGTGATAATATCAAAAATAAATTTTAAAACATAAAAAATATATTTTATTTTAATATATTTTCAAGTTAAAATTACTTTAAAATACCACTGCTACACAATTTCAAAGAGACAGCAAGGAGGAGAAGAAAAAAGCATTTTCCCCAGCCCGCTTTGCTTGGACTGGCCTATTTGATAATTAGAATGCTTTCTTCTTCATCCCAGTGTCTTAAATCTTTGAATATCACTTCATTGTCTGCGCAAAGAAATGCAAGAATCCACCTCCTCGGGATGATATGAGGCGCCGCTGAACCCAAACAACCTCTACATCTGGTCCAGCTTTCTGGAATACAGAGATTTGTAGGTACACTAAAAACATAATATCCAACACGAACATGCCATAACATCTAGACACTATTATAGATTGTATTTTCCTGTTTTAATTAGTAAAGTAGTGGACATCATGAATTTATCAGCAGCTCCAGCTTATATATTACAGAACACAAGCTACAACCTTGGGCAGAGTTTTTCCTGTAACATTAAACAAGAACCACACTACTATGACTATCAAGGGGCAGATATTTTACATTGAAAAATGGATATCATAAAATGTAAGAATTGTTGATGAAATTACAAATGGGGTCAGAAACCTAGAAAAAACATCACATTCACCTTCTAATCCCAACACATTTATATCTGCAGATCATCCAGCGAAAGTTCATGTGCTGTCAGCAGTTTCAGCTTCTGCAATTTAAAATCAATTGCATTATTACTTTGGTCAGATGTTCAGCTCACGTGGCAATATACAAGGATCATTGGAGGCTCCAGGGAAAAATAGTTACCGTAATAAATTGTGGGGGGTCATCAAGGCTGGATGAGCCCAAGATTACTTCCCTCTGTAACTTGCTCGTGAGCTTGTGGCAAACTCTTAGCTGGAGATTATAAAAAGTTAAAACACAAAACATGCCAAAAGGACAACCATAATCAATGATTTGGGATTCAACATCTTCTTACCTCGGATCTTGTAGCTCCACCTACAATGAATACAAAAATACGCTGGCCCATCTTTTTAAAATCACTAGATGCGTGTCTTAGAATTGAATCACTGCTGCGAGGCACAAAGAAATGACATTACAAATAAAGCCACAGGGATAATAAAGTCACTCTTTGCCTATAAACTTTGTTGACACTCCAAAGACAAGCATAAAGTACCATGGTGTCACAAGTAGCTCATATAAGCAATTACCTAAATCAGAGATCATAACCAAGCAGGTAATTCATTGACTGGTAGATCACAGGAGCATAACAAAAGATCTAAGAATGTGTTTGGTTCAAATAGGAAATTATCAAGAGTTGAAATCCATGGCATATTTTCCCACTAATCATGGAATATTCAACAGACTATGCATGGAAGATTGAGAAATATTACCTTGAATAACCATCATCAGAGTTCCGTGGTCGAGCCCATGTTGGAGTCCGTCTAGATCTCATTGAATGAGCTGGAACTTGATGCACTGGTGTAGACTGGGATGTCCCATGGAAAGATGGGCTTGGTTCATTCATACATGGATATTCATCCTTGGACAATTCTCCTTTGTTAAGTTTATCAATAAGTTCCTGAAAAAGATATGCATAAGGTGAGTACCATCTTTTCATATAATCTTACCAACAGTAAAGACATCAAGGTTGTCAAAAATAATACAATTACTCAGCGACATATGATGTTTAGTTTGGTTTAACTTCTTGTTGGAAGATAGAGATTAAAAGGAACATGACTTTGGGCCTCCTAATTCTTAAATTTTTTTTAGAACGCTATTTCATAATTCTTTAAAATAGTATTAAAAACATGTGTGTGTGTGTCTAAAAAAAAGATTGGAATAGTTAAAGAAATAAGTATATTGCCTAAATTATGATTTATTATAAATTATTTTTTAAATTCTAATTTGTGAAATATGAGAAAAATTCTTCTTCTTTTTTCAATAGCTATACTCAATTAATTGTTTCATAAATATATAGAAGAGAAACAAATTTGTAGAATATATTGAAGTACAAATTATATCAAAAGAAAATATAAAAATAATAGATACATTTTCTAGATAAAAGTAATTATCTTAATTTTATGAGTATAAGAGATAACAAACTTTAGAATATTTTCTACTTGAAAGAATACTTGAACTTATCCTTGTGTTTTATGATTTATGGGGGTGATTTTGTTTTTCTGGCTTTTTGCCTGAAAAGACATCAAATTAATTATTTTTAGGTGTTTTTCAATATATTTTCAATTGCAAAACACTTTTTATCAAAAACACATTGCATCACATTACCAAACACACAATACATTTGATATTTAGACCATTTTTTTCAAAAACAAATTCCATTCTAATCCATGTGTTTTAAATTTGGTAAATTTACTGTGTTTTATTCATTTTTAACAAATTCATCCTAATGATTGCATTTTCTTTATTGATTAGATGTCACGTGAATTATTGCATTACTTGAGTAATTTTTTAGAGTTGCAAAAGGTATTTTATTATAATTATTTGATATGAACTAAAATTCATATGTATCGCTATAATTATAAAGGCTGAAAAACAACTTTCTACCAAGCAATCTTAAGGATGTACCTCTATCATGGGATAAAAGCGAGACAACTGCCACGTTGTTTCTTCCTCACCAGTGCGGTCTTTCCTGGCAGCACGCTTCTTCTGGCAATTGATTGGGAAGAAGAGCAGAAAGTGTAAGCTTCAAAATTGATGATCAGATACAGCATTTCAGCTAACATTTGAGTTCACCTTATGAATATCAAACTTCAGGGAGAAAGCACCAGTTGATCTCTTTTTGGTATCTGATGCCCCCGCAAGCAATCTCATATTATTCACAGCATTCATGTCATCCTGTGGTAATCTTGCCAGCTAAGAGAAATTCAAAAAATTAGTTCTGATATGCATGGAAAATGTTCTCAATAACATCAAATCAGGAATTCAAAAGATAACAAAAGCTCTGATGTCTGACCTCAAAACAGCATAAGAAATTGAAAACCAGCAAAAACACAAAGAAAAGTACCTTCATTATATTAAGACCCCGTTCACCCTCAAACTTCTCAGGATAAATAGCTGCAAGAATCATCAACAACCGCAACTTATTTTCACGGGTTGCATCCTGCAGAAGAGTGAGACTCCTACTTGATAAATATTATTCGAAAGTTGAAATGCACCCATTACAATTTACCACAAGTTTTACCTCTTTCGTAGTAAGAAATTTAATAACATCTTTCATTCCTGCATCTCCAAAAACCAGATCCTGCTCTAGTTGACCAAGCTCTCGAAGCCCCGACTCCCTGATAATTCTATTAATTTTTCCAGCAATCTGCATCCATAAAACACAATCTGTATAAAGACTTGAAAATTTCATCAACCAGTGGGTCTTTTTTTCTTTCTGGTTAAACACTATTCCAAATGTATTCCAAAGGGGAGAAAAACTGGATAGTACAATTTAAGCTAATTGCAATATGTACTTCCATCTTGGAAAAAAAATGAACTTCATCCCATAATAATGTGTTCTAAGCACAGCACATAATTAACTTCTTATCTGGAACACAGAAATGCAAAAACAATACCTCCTAGGGTAGCCTATCCATTGTACAGTTTCAAAGTTACTAAAAGCTATTCAAATAAAATACAGAACCAAATATCTAATGGCGTTTTCATCAAGGAAAAAGTTCCAATCACTGGTATCGAAGGAAAGTTCATATAATGTCTTGCAAAAATATTGAAACTCAAAAGCAACATGCAGAAAGGATGGGAAGAGGAAGAATTCAAAAAACTAATATTTGTTGATGTTTTCAATGAAGCTTCAAAATTATGAGACTTGTTGGTTTAAGTAAATTAATTAATTAATAAGTCACCTCAAATCAATTGAGCAAATTCTTGATGAGATCTATAATGCTGCACTCGAAAGAACATGAGTAGGATGCCTAGACATAAAGCTCTTTTAAGGGCAACATTGATAAGAAGTAAACCAAAAATAGTTCCATTTGCTGCACTCTCTAAAAAAAGAAACATTGTGCTGTTCTAAACAGGACTTCAGCTGCCAGCTAAAAGAGAAAAAAGAGTTGTTTGCTGTCAGAAGAAAGAAACTGACCTCTACATGGAGAGAGAGCTTGTCAATCTGTTCACTGTATTGAGGCAATGCTTGAACCATCTGTTGCAAGTCCCGTGTAGAAAGTTCACCATCTCTACACAACAGTTAAACTTCAAGGTTGGAGATATACCATCACAGCAACTAATAATCTGATATAGAAACAGCCATATATCCATTCCTACATTCCTAAGCTCCGGGGGTACTTATATAAGCAAGGAAGAACATTGCTCCTTAAGATAACAAGCATCAAATAGCTAATCCAGAGGAGACAAATGAGTAGGTATGGATAACAGATTACTGTTTTCAATGTCAACTTCTCCCTGTTTTCCAATAACTAATCTCCTCCTTTTCTTTTCATAAAAAATGCCCTCTAGACCATTTGGTATGGATTTCAGGTTGCAAGATATTATGAACCAGGTGGTTCCAAGCAAGACATGAAAAAACAAAGATGGGATCACAAGATGTGCAAGTTAAATGAGCACACAGGACAGGAACTCTGAAAAACTAAAAGAAGCAAAAAGAAATAGAGGACACATAAAACCCCCCATAAAAAAATTAATTGAAAAAATAAACAACTTAACAAAACAATTATAATATCTACATAGCACAGATCAGTAATTAGAGCAACATCTCAGAAGTAGCACGGGTCACTTCATGCATTTGAAAACTTGTGTCCTGATAGATCTCCTTTTCTTACTCATCCCTTTAATGCTAGCCAGAGGGACTGGGTTTTCTATTAAATTAACTCATTTGTTAATTTTGAACCAATAATTAATGCTCCTATGAGGTTTCAGTTACTGCAACTAAAAAAATATACCACTAACGATATCATGATAATGGTCAGCAATTTACATAGATAAAGAATTTTCATCAACCTTGAACCATGTTGGATTTTGGCAGCTTTATTTTTTGATACAAAGTTGGTCATCTTCTCGTGCAACCGCTCACTAGCCTAATAAGGAAACCAAGGATTAGAGCGCTCAACAGGTGGATGTTTAAAATCTACCAAATGCATAAGAACTATACGTACAAATGCTATGTGTGCATGCCGAAGCTCAAGCCAGACAGGATCGTGTTCCTCCAAGAGAACTTCCTTTTTTTCAGCTGGACCACCTGCTTTGCTGGGAACCTGAATAGGGAAACTTCTTGATAAATAGTATCCCAAAGAGATCCAACAGCAAATCAGAAAATCCAAGAGTATAGAACTCTCAACTATTGACTTACCTCGTGCACGTATTTATTTCCCTCCATATTCAACAGATCATGGCACATGGCATCATATGTCCACTCATGGATGACAGGAGCAATCTAAAAATTGTGAAATCAACCTGTGAGCAACAAAACCAAGCCATGCAAAAAGCAGATAATGAGTTTATAAGGAACGTGCATCTAAATACCTGATCTATTGATCTGTCCAAGATGAGCAGTTCACAGGTTTCTGTCTGGGGGAAGTGTTCAATCTTTTGCTTATATTGTGTTAGAGTATCCCAAATTCTAGCAGCGAGCTTTGTAGGAATTAGATCGCGGGAAGTAGTCATTGTTGTTACATCAAGGGACCTGGCAGCACGAAATCTCACAAAAGGATATTCCTGGAAAATAAACATATGCATGCCTAAGAATATTATCAAGAGATTGTGAATCAATAAAAGGAAGCCATTCTATATACCCGTAACGAAGCAAAAACTGTAGCGATGCGAGAAGCCATCACATTCAAACATGCATCACCTTTGTGACTATCCTCCTCATCCCCATAAAGTTCTTCTAAAGCCCTTTCATTGTCAGTAATAAAACCCTGTGTGGAACAACATATCACCACTAATTGGAAAAGAAAAACAAAATGAAGATAGGGGGCAACTTCTTGAAAAGTGATTGCAAATTTGATAAAAGGATCAAACAATAAGTTAAAAAATAATTGTTTTAAAAACATGCAAGTAAAGTACCAGTTGCTTTCAATTGCTCAAATCATCCCCTAGGAGAATTATTTAAAAAAAAAATACAAAAGAAAAATAAAGATTATTTTCCCTAAAAAGGTTGTGCAGTTTCAAGTTATCTATGACACATTGCCGTCATCATTGTCTGGATCTTCAGGAACCTAGCATTGAAGCTTGGTCATTTAAGTTACCCTAAAAACAATCACAGGTCACTGTGGCATAAACACTAGGTGCATGAGCAATTGCATCTTTATTTCTCTCTCTTTTCCTGTTCTTTTTTCACAAGCTCTTTAATTTTTATAAGTTGTCTGATGTTCCAATCCCATCTCTCGTAGAGTTAGAAGCTCAAGACACCAAAGGCTTTCTTGAGAAGGAGAAGGAGAAGAAGAAGGAAGCATAATACCAAAAAAGCAAGTAAGTGTCAGAAAATAGAATTATTATAGATTGCCATGTCATGTGCCTTTTGACATACCATGTTGCACTGGAGAAAATACTGATGATTACTTTCAAAACAAAGATAGAATCTAGCTCAATTAACCAATCTTACCGACGCTAATTTCTGGTTGGAAACAAAAGAAACATAGGAGCCACTAAATATCATTGATGAAATCAGGGATCCCTAAAGAGTTGCTAGAAACTCAATCTGACAAAAGAGCTTTTCCTTGGCAACAATGAATATTCAAAATAGCTATTGATATAATTTAGGACTAAGAAAGTAGAAAAGATAATCAATATTTTGCATATGATATTGAACTGGATAAATGAAGTAGCATCACCAAACCTGGCTATCTATAGCAAAATACTCCAAATTCATCTGCATAGCTCACACATCAAAATAAGAAATAAATCAATATCAATTTGTAAGATTTAAAACAATGATGGATCAAGATAGCATATATCTAGCTGATAAATCATATTGCTTCAGCACAATTATTGAAACTAGGTACCAAAAGTTTTACTGAGAAAGAGACCAATACCTCTCTCAATGCACCTATGCGAGTTAAAACACTTGAATCTTTCTTGATATGAGAAACCAGTTCTCTTGAAATAGAGGAACTGAAGAAAACAAATGCCCTTCATATACAGACAAGAAAAACAAAATAAGTTGAGTATAATTAGTATATTTGGACTTTGAAAAGTTAAAATTGACTAACTAAGGGCAATGAATAAAAACTATTCACATACTTTTTGTATAAAGGTGATTTCCCAGCCATGTCTGACAAGAACATGATAACACTGCAAAATAAAACTAATAGTAAGAACACCACCCCTTATGATAAAAATAAAAGATAGATAGATAGATACGAACAGCATTATGTAAATAAAATAAGAGACAGAATTAGCAACATTGGGACAGCAAAAACAAGAGTCAGGAACACAAGTCACCATACATTGCTTTCACTACAGATACGAACTTCAATTCTTTCTTTAAAGAAGTGATAAAATTGCAGAGACTACTAGGTGTCACAAAAAAGTAATGGATGTAAGAATTGCAAAAATAAAAACAAAACAAAAACAAAGTGTAGCACAGTCATCGATAGGTAAAGTCCATTAGTCAACCTACCAACTAGACTAAGTAAACTAGCTAATAATAAGAGACAATACCCAAAAGGGTTGAGCATCATTTTTATTACTGAGTGCATTTCAAGAAGTCGTTCACCTGCCTTAAGTTAAGAGTTAAAGTTCAGATTTATAATCTCACTCATGCTCTGTACACAATCTATTCAAGATAAATTAAATATGCCTTAATGTTATTCAGGCAAGTCCTGATTTATGCAAAGCAATTAAATTGGAAAAGCTCCAAAAAATATTCCTTTTTTTCTTTTTAAAGGGCAGGATGATGAACATGGAAAGTCATCCAAAGGAAAATACATTACTTCTCTTTTGTTGGTTGGATGAAGTATATAGCATCCATGGAGGGCAACGGCTGCCTTCTTCTGTATATGTCTTCTACCACTGCAAAGAAAAAAAATGATAATCAAGCAATCTTTTGAATGGCAAATGCAGCAATTAAAATTCAAATGGCCATTCTCCCATTGTTTAAACCATATAATCCCATTTGTAATTGTATGGAGAATGAAATGCTTCAATGAATAGCCATGTGTGAAATTAAATCATTTATTTTAATGACAGGATATTCAATGAAATCGCTCCATCTCAACGAATACTAGAATAATATTCTTTCGTGCTGGCAACCGCCTGCTCTCTAAAGTGATCAAAATCCATACAATACATTCAATATTTTGCACATAAAAACTACAAAAAGAAAAAATCTCTCCATCTGTCTCTCAAATAGATTTAAAAATTGCAGATTTTCTGAACCATCCCAGATTTTATGAGTTTCCCTTTTATTCCTTACATGAAACTCCTTCCTGCGTGATATCAGCCATCTTGCATGAGCATGACATGATCTTCACAGTAAGTTTATCCATGATGAGAACCTGCAGGTAAGATATTTAAGAGCCAACATTAACGAAAATGCATGTTCTAAAAGATGGAAGACATTGGTAGGGTAGCTATAATCATGAAAAAATGTAGCAAATCACTTGTCTAAACTGGGCAATCATTGGGTAAGGCAACAACACATGATTCCAACAAAGCCCCAAATTTTCACTAACATGATACACTCAAGCTACAGTTGATACAAGATGGACATGTACCATTTGTATCAAAACATAGGTGTCGTGTTTCAAAGATTGATAGGAAAATCAATTTGAGATACTGTGAAATGTTAGGATGTTTATTTGAACCTCCATCAAATACAAGGACATTTACTCTATCAAAGTGGTATTAAGAAAACAGTATAGATTACAGGCATTGCAAAATAATGACATATTTGATAGGACCAGGTGAGGTACCTTCCAAGATGATTTCGAGTCCCCTGTTTTGGCTGATCGAAGCATTTCATGCAATAAACCTGAAAAGAAATATAAACTTAGAATGGCAGACAACATTCCCTTCCTAGTTTTCTCACAGATTCAACAAAAGAAAATAACAGCATCAACCAATTCAAGGTGGACCGTTGAGCTTTTGTCTGTTTAGCAAGCAAAGTGTTCCAATGGACAGAAATTTTCTCATACTAAAGTCATTCTTCTTAGAGAGATAAGATATTCAACTCCAATAGTATCAACTTCAAAATTTATAGACTCCGAACAAAGATATAGATATTGCATTGGCGACTGAACTTCGCCAGATTAAAATCGCAATCTCCAGCACAAATTATTTCATTCTTCTCGACATAAGGCAGCAATTCAACAAATTCCTAGCACCTGTAATGGAAAACCCTAACTAAATTTGGCCCGTGTCTCTTTTTATTAGGCCCTGATTAGTTATCAGAAATAACAAAATTACCAGACATTTTACATTCCATTACAAAATATTCAACTAAGCTGGAAGCTTGAAATGAATAAATAAATAAAGTAAACTATCGCTCCATTGAACTAAAAAAAAAGCACAGGATCATGTTAAGTTGCTTGCTTTTGAATCAATCAAACTGGACCTAAAATTGAAACATTGATAGAGAAGGAGATATTGAAGTTACGTTCACGGCTGATTTGTCTAAAATTTCTGTAGTCGCCGCCGTAAGCAGACGACGAATCAGAATCCGAGAACGACATGTCGACGATAAATCAAAACTCCAAAGCCTGTGATTCTCTCTCTTTTCTAGACTTTTGCTTGATCGGCCGATCCAGAAACGATAGTTGCAGAGATCGTTTTCTAGTGATCGAAGTAGGGAGGGGATGAGAGACGGTGGAGGGAGAAAGGGGTGGAGGGTGGGGGTTAGAGAAGGAAAGATGGGGGGCAGTGAGAGAGAAAAATGAAATATAGATTATTTTAGAAGTTTTTTTAATTTATTGAAAAAAATAAATGTTTTTTTATCTATTTATAAAAGGTGGGATGGTGATTGTTGTGTTGACCATTACCGGTTCAATTTCGCGTTGCGTCGTGGAATAGAGGAGTTGAAAGATTAGATTTAGACCGACGCCTGCAATAGAAGTTTAGCCGCTGCTTATCGGATTATTAAAAGTTATAAATTATTTAAACGTGGGGTTGAACTTACTAGTATTTCTCCCTCTGAAAAACTCCAGTTAAGAATCGTTCTCCATTAGAGAAGACAACGAAAATTGCGTCAATTTACTTGAGAAAATTACATCAATTCCGCCCGGTAGAAATTGTTTGCTAGTTAAACGTTAAAAGGTACTGGAATATAAAATATAAAATTATGAGATTCGACCTTATTGTTATTTAGTCAGTAAAATTGCAATATCATGTCAACTAAAAAAATCTTAATATTTACCAACATTACTTTATATTATATTAATTTAAAAAAAAATATTTATGAGAGGTTTTAAAATATATTTTATTCTAATTTTTAATAAATTTGACTTGAACATGGTGAAAATTTAAAATAAAAACTAAATGCATAGTAGCATAGTGTTGTGTTGTCATCTCTATAATTTGATGGCCTTTAATACATTTATGTATTTCGTGTGTGTTGATGATGCATTAAAATAGATATTGAACTAATTATATGTCTAGTTGATAATACATTTTAAACAAGTTTATATGAACATCACATCAACATGTATAAAGAATTCCATGAAGAAATCAAGAGGAGAGCATATTGAAGACTTGCAATTAAGTGTTTATTTTAGTGCTTTATGATAATTTGTATATCTTATCTTGATAGCACAATTAATAATGAATGCACATACTCTACTATACATGCATTGAAAGGGTTGAATAAAAACCTCATAGACAATTCTAAGAACTTATCTAAATTAAAAATGATAATTTTTGAATTTCTCGTGAATTAGTTGACTATTTGGCTTGACTAAATAGATCGATTGATTGTATTCATTTGTGCCAAGCAACTAGAGATTCAAAGAAACTAGTTGATCAATTTGAGTTAGATCAACCTATTTCAACCATTAGTAGGGCTATAATACCTATATATATATATGTATATAGTTTCTCTAGTTATAGAATATATCATGAACAAGCATAATATACAAGCTATTTTAAGTTCAAAAACATTATAAAATCATCGATTGTTGATTATATTCTAATTGGTGTTATTAAATCTTCATATTATATCAATAGAGTAATTAATCTTCATACCAAATTATTATTTTTTAAGATTAAATTTTAAATTAAATTACTACATTTAAACACCTTTGAGTCCTTTAAGTTTTATCATATAAGATATAAAAATATCAAAACTTTCAATTGTATAGTTCAATCTATTAAGAGAGTTAATTGTGATAATAAAATCACTCTTGTGAATCTTTTGAGGGTTACATGAAAACTCCTGGCATTGGTGAGATATTTTTACTAGGGAAAAAACTTGAAGAATGTATATTTTTAAATGGAAAAAAAATCTCGAAGAGCATGTATATTAAGATGGTGTGACAAACGTGGTGAGGATTCGTCAAGTGAATATTGTTCCTTGTAACTTCAAAGAAAAAATACAATACCTAAGTATGGTTTAATACTTGAGATGTGGATGTAGGCTTCTCGAATCACATTGAAAATTGAGTTGTGAGTTTTATCTCTTGCTTATTTATTACGAGTACTTCAATCTCTCTAATTGGTTATTATGTTTTCTGTGTTAATTTGAAATACTTGTCAATATTAGTAATATACTTGGTCCACCTCTTATTTAGGAGTTATAGTTGTTTTAAATATAGAACAACATAATCAGCCTTTAACAAGGATTATTTGGATTTGTTTTTTTCCCCTGTCATTGTTAAAAAAAAGATTTTGGATTATTTTTTAAAAATATTTTTCAAAATTTTCAAAACCCACCTGTTGACATCTTATCATGTGCATATAATATAATATAACAAAAAAATTTAGAAACTTTTGAAAACAATCTAAAACTTATTTCATCACTATTCAAGTTCAAAACATTGGAAATGAGCATGGTTTACTATATTGGTTGATAATTATAACAAGGTCAAGTTTTGAATACCCAGGGTTCAAACTCGAAGCCATATAAAATCAATCTACAATTAGAGCCAATAATGAATCCAAAATATATATGCGTAGTATTGTTGTGCAATGTTTTAACCAATAACGAGCATGGTTATTATAAAAATATTTAAATTCATGCGAAGACTAAATATTTGTATGATATTGTTGTGCAATGTGTTTTTCCAAGGTATTTTTAACTTAAAAATACATCAAAATAATTTTATTAAATACATATGTTTTTACATAACATTGACACATTTTGTCATGGGTAGATATTTAAAAAAAAACATAAAAAATAACACCAAGAGTATGAGATTTTTTTTTATTCATGGTGTTAAACTTGGACAAACTTGTAAATCTTGAAATCTTTTAACTTGACTCATTATCTAACACGTGTTTCCAGTTAATCTTTTAACCTCTTTTGATTGATAAAAGCATGGATTAACTTATATTTTTTTTTAAAAAAAATAATAAGACAATGACATATTGGATGATCATGGTCGCTTACAACTTGGTTCATGATCTTAACTTGTTAATAGTTTTTTAAAAATTATTTTTTACTTAATTATATGATATTAAACACTTATGATTTAAAGCATCAATCAGAAATAAGTATTTAATTGAGATTTTGATATCCCTAAATAAAACAAAAAAAAATCATTCACGAAGTCTATTTTCCAATCAATTCAATGTCAAATGATGAAATCAAGGGTAAATTAATTACTATCAATATTAATTAAAGACAGAATTGTTCCTAAGAAGTCAAGCTTTAAAACTAATATTTTATATATAAAAAATAAAAATAAAAATAAATTATTTGGCCTAGGTGCTGTTTTGTATTTATGAGCATTGTAGTAACATAACTTCTCATAAGAGAATGAAAAGGATAATAATAACCTTGATCGATCCAGAAATGTTCAATCCACAATAATTGAAGTAGGCCAGAATGAGAGCCATTGTAGAAAAAATTAGTGTATTTACTATTTCAACCTATACTAATTAATCTAGATGAATCTTCTAAATTCAAGTTAATATTCTAAATTCACAACCCATGAAATTGAGAATCCAAATTCAATTAAAAATCTCAAATTATAAATTAATTTAATGTTAAACGATGAAATTAAAAAATAAGATTCAAATTAAAAAGCTAACAAAAAAACCATTTTAGAATTACAAACAAGTCCTTAAGTAAAATTATTGAAAATTTGAATCTAAAGGTAATAAAGTTATTATATTGTAGAAAAAAATATGAAATATTCAAAAAAAAAACTAAGAAATAACGGAGTTATTTTAATGGGTAAAATAAAAAAAAGACTAAAACACCTCTTAAAAATTAAAAAATAACAAGTGAACAAGAAAAAGAAAAACGTTTTACCTGTAAAACATGGCTTATTGAAAGTTTTTGCAAAAGCAAAGCAATCAATTCATCATTACAATCTACAATAGATACTCGCACATGTTTCTCCCACATATCTTAGCTTTTAGTTTTTCCTTTGATGGTCATCGATTTAA
The DNA here is from genome assembly GCA_032356905.1 of Salix exigua. Lineage (NCBI taxonomy): Eukaryota > Viridiplantae > Streptophyta > Magnoliopsida > Malpighiales > Salicaceae > Salix > Salix exigua. The sequence goes on along the minus strand of CM063590.1, from coordinate 9,672,342 downwards.
AATTTAAATTGAATATATAATTTATGCTAAATATATTCCTCTAGAAAAACAAAGATTTGCATGATGAAAGAAGATTTTAAATTAAAAAGAAAAAAGAAAAAATATGAAACAGTCCTTAAAATTTACTAATAATATATACAAAAATGATTTTTTGTTGACATTAATTTAAAAAACGTAAGCAGTAATCATTGTCCAAGATTCCATATTAGTACAGGTTGAAATTGGGTGTCCAGTTATTCATTCATTCATCATAGCGTAACACAAAGCTGCTGGGGGTTCCTTGTTTGGGAAATCTTCGTTGCTAAGTATTTAGACATTTTATGTGGAATAAAAATCCACGAAGGTTCCATCCCCGTGGCCTTGTGGGAATCCAGGAACCTTCCTTCTCCACCATGTCTGTATTTTTTTTAAATATATTTTTAATCCGATAATATTACTGGTTCGCTTTATCGGAAAAGTATATGTGCTGACTGTGGATTGTGGCAAAGTATAATCATTCGGCATTTTTCATGTTCAATAAATTGGCCTCAAGTTTCGAGCATTTAGCAAAATTAAAAATATATGTTTAAGTGATGTCGAGATCTGTCTTTTATCTGTTGCTTTATTTTTATATCCAAAGCACACAATAAAATTGATAGTCAGTGCTAGCTTCATTCATTTACCAAAAGTGTTTTTATAAGAAAATAATTTTATTTAAAATAAAAAAAATAATATTTTTATATTATTCTGTCAAAAATAATTTTTTTAAAATAAAAAAATATAATTTTAATATATTTCTAAATAAAATACACTTTCAAAAACAAAACAATTTCCTTGACTTTGGGAGTGTGAAACCGGCTGAAATTCACATCTTCGTATTTCTCATATCTGTTGGGCCAATCCTCTGGTTCTTAGAAGAATATTGTAGCAACCTTCGAGTTCATTGATTATATTGAAATTGAAATTATAATCAAAAGTTTAAAGTTATTTTTTTTATAAATAAAAATGATTTTAAATAAAAAATATATTTAAAAAAAACAAATTTACTTGAAGAACTGACGGTGTATGAGTTGAAAAACATTAACTTAAAAAGTTAAGACTTCTAATTTTTAATGAAATCAAGATTTTTGACTTAATTTTATAATTGGTTTTTTACTAGGATTTCATCAAGTATATATATATTTTTTCTGCCCGATCAGTTTTGTAGCAATGAATCCAGTTTCCAATAACCAATCAGAACAAAGATGGGTCAAAATTGACAGTAAGACCAAGATACCCATAAAAGCCAACCTCTTAATCTGGCCCCAATCTCCATTTCAACGGCCCAGGACCGATCTGATATCCCACCATCTCGTTCCCATCACTAAATTGCATTTCCATACAGAAATTAACAGCAAAAGTATTGGTACAAGATATTCAAGATTTGGATCTAAGGAGAAGGGGTTAAACCCTTATAATCATTAACACTATGATTATAGTACCTGCAAAGGACCTTGCATTTGACAACGTTACCATAAACATAGAACCCAGGTGCTACCATGATCCGAACCATGGCTGGGACCAGCTTCCTTGCCCTGGCTCCACCCATATCCTCCATGTAAATTGAGTCGAAGTTCACCCCTTTATCCACCCTGAAGACTGGCAAGCCAGGGTGCACGGAATTGGCCAAAAGGTGCACCAACCATATGTTTTTAGAAGCACTAAAGAATGCCTGCAACAATGGCTCAGGCCAGGCTCTATTCCACCCCAACATAGCCACAATCTCACTCATTTTCCTATCACAAAACCTGCTAAACTCTTCACTGAAATGCCTTGTCCCTTTATTCAATACCTCCTCCCATGTCAACTCTCTAAGCACGTTAAATGACGCGTAGTTTGCCTCACATCTATCAATTGGGTTCAATATTTGATTCACAGAAGTCTTTTGGAACCCAACAGATTCAAAATCTTCAAAGAAAGCTTTGTTCAACAAGGCCTCGAGGTAAACGAGCACACCTTTTGGATTCTTGGAGAATGAAATCTTTACATCACAAGGTTGCAGCAACACAGATATTCTCTCGAAAACTTTAACTCCCATGTGCCTTAGCTGCATAGTAAGTGACCTGCTTAATAGCCTGACAGAGGACCTGGCTTCTGATACTGAAACCAAGAATTGCTCTATCACTTTATCACTGACTCCCATAAGACCATTTTGTTTAAACTGGTGAATACTGTAGCCTTTGCCAATCTGATAAAGGGGGCTGGCGCTGCTACATTCATCAAGCCCAGACTTCAAATTATGGCAATAAATTTCAAGCTTGTTAAGCTTCTTTTCAAGTTCAGCCATGGAGTACTTGAGCCTTGAAGTTTCAAGAAGTGCTTCATCTCTCTTTCTTGTTGCTTGAACCAGCTTGTGGGAAAGCTCAGCTATATCAATCTTCCATTGCTCTTCTCTTGCTATTGACATATCACCAGTGGATTTTGGACTCTTTCTAGTCAAAGAAGAAAATATGGACCTGAAAATTCCATTAGGACTTGCAATAGACGAGTGCTTGTTCAAGCCATTATTGTCCAAGGGAACCACCGAAATCTTCTCTCTTGCATGCGGACGGCATTTGTTACAAGAAATTGAACCGCTACCACCACCATCATCTTCGTTATTGCCATCGCCATGTCGTTTCTTGATGCCAGGCTTGACATTTTTTTCATGGAGAGGCGTTGGATGGTGCTTTGGTGTTGCTCTCTTGTCTATAAAATTAGCTGGTGTTGCTTTGGTAGAAGTAGTCCGGCTTCCCTCTTCACTAAAATCGTCATATTGCTCTTCTCTTTCACATTCTTGAATCTGCCACGCCAATTACAAGACAAACAAACGACGTCAACAAAATTAAGAAAATCGGCAATCAGAGAAATTATCGCAAACTTTCAAGTGCTAAACATGTGGTCCGGTTAATCATTCTTGAATTCTCAGGGGGGGAAACAGCGGTTGTAAGTTAACTTACAGGAGTGATATGAGGAGATCGAAGTGGGAGTACTGCAGTTGGTGGTGGAGGAGGAGAGGGAGGAGGAGGAGAGGAGGAGGGAGGTGCCATGTTTATTTGCTATCTCTCATTTTTGTCGTTGTTTTCTATAAAACGAGTGCTCCGTGTACATTTGACCATCATCAAGTAATATATATGAGGACATATGTTTTTTTTTTAATTAATTATAGGATATGGTACTGATGTAGCCGTGTTTTCTCTGTTTCAGCCTCTTTTCGTATTTTTCTCATTTTCTTTTTTGTTCTCTTCCTCGTCATGGAGGCCTTGTTTGTTTTAAAGAAAGTGGTTTCCGGAAAATTATTTTTTAAACTTTTCTATATTTGTTTACTATTAAAAAAATTGGTTAACGGAAAACACTTTCCTAAAAACCAAGTCAAAATTTTTTTTGACTGGAAAGTGTTTTCCAGAAAATTTGGGCGGAAAACACTTTCCGGAAGTGAAAAATTTAAAAATATCATTATTTGTTGATTATATCAAATTTGATCCTCAAACTTTTGATTGTTATATATAATTTGTTTTGAATATTTATTTTTCAATTCCATCTCTTAAAATTTAATTTTTATATTAATTTTGGTCCTTATTTTTATAATTGCTATTTGCTTTTTTCTTATCATTTTTTTATTGAATTTTTTTATCTATCAAATTTCATCCTCATTTTTTTTTATTGTTACTTATTTTATTTGAAATAATTTATGAAATGTTAATTATTATTATTTTAATTTATTCACTTTTTATTTTTTTTTATTTTTTAGATTTGATCTCTATTATTTATTTTATTTGAGATAATTTGTGAAATTATATTTTTTTTCAATTTCATTCTCATTCAACTTTTTAATTTGTAAGATTTGTTCCTCATTATTTTAATAAACTTGGAAAAAAAATTAATTTATTAATAAATTATTTTTCAATTCATTTTTCATAACACAAACAAACACTGAAAAGTGTTTTTCAGTTTATTTTCCATAACACTGTCAAACATCGAAATTCACTTTTCAGTAATTCACTTTTTCTGGAATTCACTTTTTTTTTTAAAATCAATTTTCAGCAAACAAACAGTCATGTTGATGAATCACAGGTATACATCCATCAAGTATTTTACCGAGCCATGCGATACTGAAGAAATGACTTTGTGTGGCTAGATTTTCGTGACAAGGATACAATTACAGCAAAGTATGTGTAACAGTAAAAGGCAGCATACGCGGTAACTTCCACGGTACACCCAATTATTTTTATTTTTTTTATAATTTTAACAAAACACGGATTTTCGGATCCTTAAATGAAAGCCGGGGCTAGCTAGCGCCGGCGACTTAAATACAGGGAATATGGTGCAGGAATTATAGCGGTGGCTACTGGTCAGGCACCAAATTCGAGTTTCTAATCGAGGGATAATGTCCACCAGGGCTGTTTAACAGATCGACCACCCGACCCGATCCATTTAGTTGGCCTTTTTTTAAATGGTTTTAATCACGAGCTTTGCTGCTCTGAACTCATATTTTTAAAGAAAATGGGCATTGGAGTTTTTTTATTGATACTCATCACGTTGATATTTACTCGTTTTCCTAGCAGATCCTGAAATTAGACGTGAATTAAGCAAGTTTTACTGGGTAATAAACCATCTTATCTAAAATATTAAACTTAAATGAGGTCTTATAATATGATTTATATTATTCTCTAACATATCCCTTCAAGTAAAAGTCATTTGGGCTTGAAACTTGTATAAACCCACATCACCTTATGTTTGGTTTTTTATCAAATAGAATAAGGATGATGAGATTTGAACAAGACTCTAATACCATATTAAGAAACCATCTCACCTAAAAACTTAAGTTTGTTAGTGAGACCCCATAATATGATTTATATTATTTCATAACAAACTCACAACTATATATGACTTCATTTCTCTCGATAAATCTCCCAAAAACAATATTAATTGTGAGCAAACGAATCAATACCAGTCGATATCAGCTAATTTACTCATTTAGGGACGATGGTTGGTGTATTGAATTAAAGCCCCGAGGAGGGAGGGAGGGAGTAGCTCAAACTTCTTCATCGATCGTATCCTAGGTTGCGTCCAACCCAACCTCTAGCTAGAAATAAAACGATGCTAATGGATCGATGCATTGCAACAGCCATCCTAAACGAGTAAAATCAATTATCCATTCAGTATTTTTCATCGCGCAAGTAACCGAAGGAGTATTAACCGACAAAACAATACGCGTTCTGAACCCTAATTTTCTTTATCGAATAACGACGGAGGGAAGGTCTTCCTTCCCGTGAAATGAATCGATGAGGAATGTAAAACCCAGAACGAATTGTTTGACTCTTTCCATAAATGATTAGGAGGACCACGTAGAACCAAAATCTTGATCGAAACAGGAAAAGGAAGATTTTCCGATGAGCTTGCATGGCAAGTCAGGTCAATAGAGTCTTCCTTTGACAGTGGCTTACTGTGACATGGCCAAAATCTATGGCTCGTAAGCTCCCTGGCGGGTCAGAGTCCTGGCCCAGAAATTTAATTTCTTCTGCACAGTCCCTGTGGTGGGACCGAAACCCTGCCGTTTAAAGTTGCTCACTGCTTTCAAAATTGGAGAGAGAGCACTTCCCAGGGAAGAAGTCTCTGAACACTCTAGAGAAACTTGAAAATTAATTCCGTTGATCTATGAATGAAAATGGCGAAATTCCAGCATTAATGTGTGAAAAGCAGTCGATAGCATCAAGCTTGATGCGACTCCAGAATATCGACGGAAGTTTCTCTCTGTTAAAAAACAATGCCAGTGGCGAATGATGTCAACATGTGCTGCCATTTATATTCATAGTTAGTTAATTATACGCGCACCATTAATTTCATTGAAGATCTTGAAGTTAAGTTCAAAAAAAACTCCACTCATTGAATAAGTGAATCCCATCGATGCATTCCACAAGTCTAATGCTTGATATATTTTCGGGAAACGATGTCAAGAAAGATTACTGTAGAACATGATCACCAACAAGGCTGCGCATCTATGATAATTCTAATATGTATAGATTCCAGAGTACATATGAACAACATTACCCGGGATGAACTATGGATACCCCCCGCTGTGGATCAAGTTACCCGGCACATTAATGAGATTGATCTGCAGAGGGTTTGTCACCATTTAATGCTTTCTCGATCCAACAACACGTCTTAAATCCCCTCAGCTACTCTCATTTATTCCGCAGAAACAACTCCTTGCGTGCGGTGGAACTAAATGCCACCAACCAAGTCTACACAGACTTGCACGGTAAGCGGAGCTTGGTTTTGCATGTGAAGTTAATAAATGAGGCGATGGGCGCAGGAGGGTGACCCTTTTAATTGCAGCAGTGGTCCTTTAATTTTTGAAATCGTTTGTGCCAGCAGAGTGTAGCCGCCGCTAATCTGTGCGAAGTCTCGTCTATCCTTCTGTATTTATACTGCAGTTATACTGTATAGAGAGGTTAGGTTCACACGGCTCTTACCCCAAACTATTCCTTGTTTGCATGGGCAAGTCTCGACAAAGAGAGCACCTTCATTGAATCCGGCACAGGCGGACAAGTCGCCCGGGCTGACTTGCCTCCTCCCCTGAGTCAACTTGAGGTTGACTTTAGCAATACTGGGGTGATTTCAAAAGAAAATAAAAGATAAAACAATTTTTTTATATTTAATTTTAATATAATTTAAAAAAAAATTATTTGCCCCGCCATCACAAAACAATTTTTACATACCTACCAAAAATCCATGATACTCTATCCATCAACCATTTTTTACACTCTGAGTACTTTTATTTCTTAGCACTCTACCTTCAATTTTCAACTCAAAATCAAAAGCAACACAGTAGATTATAAATTAGTCCCCCTTCTTGTAAAAAGTAAATTTAATATCCATTATTTTGTTTAATTTAAAAAGTAAATAATTAGCTAATATACTTAATTCAATACTTGTTTGTTTTAAAAACACATTCTTTTCACATTATCTTTTTTTCTTTTCTTTTTTCTATTTCAAAAACAAAAAATAAGGACCACAACATGGAAGAAAAGGACTGAGTTGAAAGTAAATTTAAAATAAAAATAATTATTTTTAAAAGATAGGGACTATTTAATTTAGTTTTCAAAATTAGGAGGTACTAATATCTTTATTTTTAAAGTGATTTTCATTCAGAAATATATCAAAATGATATATTTTTATATATTTTAAAAATTAGTTATGATATTAGTACATGGAAATACTTTAAAAACATTAAAAAATATTAATTTAAAATATATTTTTTTCAAAAATATTTGTGAAATTCAATATCAAAAAATCTTACAACAATTTCTTTGAATTTGAATTCTGTTTTTAAAAAAGTTTTGAAACGCCCGGCGGGCTGCAATTCCAATACGAATGAGTGTAAAGTTGCCGGCCATTTACAGGCTGCTTGCTACACCAGCTGTCTTTAGTACCAAAACCGCAAACAAAAGGCCCAATGAAGCTCATTGTCAAAGGCAGCTCTCATTTTTTAAAATAACAAAGCCCATAGTCCAGAATCCAGATAGATGTTCTCTTCTCTCTCTTACACACGGAACACCATTTTCAGACAACAGAAGTTCAAGTTCTGGCACACCCTGAAAACCAAAAATTAAGTCTTCATCTGGATTTTGAAAGGCAGGAAAATCCGATCACATCCCGTTTATCACCTCCATTATTTGATCTATAAAGCCTAACTTTCAGGTTGAATTGAAGCCAAATTATGCAGAAATCAGGAAAGTCGGTGATGGCATGGAACGTGTTCAAGTTTTGTACAGCACTGCGTGCTCTTGGTTCCATCATGATAGTATTAGTTCTTGGCATAATTGGGGTTACATATTATGTTATTGTTGTAGCTAATTATGGCCCAGCTCTTTTTCATGGTGGCCTGGATTCTTTTGTTGCTTTCCTTGTCTTGGTTTTTTTCCATTCCTTGGTACGTTCCACTGCCTTTTCACTTTTTTAAAAGGTTTTAATGTTTTTATTTGTCACTGTTGGTGTTTTATGGTTGCTGCAGTTTGAATTGCATGCAAAGGTTGAATCCTTAGGCCAATACTAGAAATGATAACCCTGCTTTGGATTGTAAGCAACCAATGCATAGGTTGAGCCGGTGTTAAGAATGCTAATCATATACGAAGGAATTGTTTACATGTATTTCAAAGTGGGATTCCTTATTGCGATATTTATTTCAGGTTTTAAATGTTAGCTAGCAACATTTACCATTGCGACTGAAAACAGCTTTTTAGCAGTCACACAAATACATGTCAAGCATTGTCATATCAGCTTATATGCAATTTGGGTTTTGGCTATTATAGATTCAATTTTGGTTAGCTCGTATACAATTCACGTTGATTCATTTTGCTGAGAGAAGTAATATTTGAACTCAATTTCCTTTAGTTCTTACCGACCAAACAAAGGATTTCCGTGATGGTTCCTTGTTTTTCTCGAGTTTCCATACAGTAGGGTGGGACTGACCTTAAATTCAATATCTTCTGTATGTTTTTAACAAACAGCTTGCTAAGGTCATTAACTGGCTTATTGCTATTGAGAACAATTTAGGAGATGTATTGGATTATTTGGTAACAGTTAATTTGTGAGACTGGCAAGTTGTCTTTCTCTCCCATGTATAGCATCATATATGGAGGGAAACTGATGAGCATATTACCTATACGTAACCATCCACCGAGTTGTGGCAGGCTGCCACACGCTTCCATGTATTCTGGATAACATCCATGCACAATGAATGGCTGCCAAGTCAGCTACCATTCCAAGTGGGTGGGATAATGTAGGTGAACTTATTTGGTGAACATAGTAGCGGTCCTCTATCTAAAATTGAGTTTGTCCAATAACTGTAAAAGGAACTCTATAATACTGATTATCCAAAAGAAACACTCTATAATACTGAATTTCTATTAGTGGGATTTGGTTATGTAGCTGGTGATGCTATTATGGAGCTACTTCGCTACTGTTCTAGCTGATCCTGGTGGTGTCCCGCCACATTGGAGGCCATCAATAGACGAGGAAAGTGGTGATGCCGATCCATTGGTGGGATTAGCACATGAAGGAACAGATTTAGGTTTAAATCAATTGGCTACACTCGGTGAGCAAGCTAATCCACAATTACGAGTCTGTCGAAAATGCAACCAGTTTAAACCTCCCCGTTGCCATCACTGTTCTGTTTGTGAGTTTTTCTTCTTTGGGCTTACATGCTTTTCTTTTCTAGAAGCCTAGCTGCCGTTTCATCTCAACTAAAAGTAGCTTGATTTGTTAATTGTTTCAGGTGGAAGGTGTATATTGAAAATGGACCATCATTGTGTATGGGTCGTCAATTGTGTTGGGGCATTGAACTACAAGTATTTCCTTCTTTTCTTGGTATGTTAACTATCATAAGAAGCTAGGGTATATTGATGCATATGCCATAGTAGGAATGCAGCTAATTTATGGTTTAACAATTTTGAAACCAACTTTACATATGCATAAAACATAAATTAACATCTGAAATGTTTTATAAGCATATAACATTGTCTTGAATCATCACATTGTTTTACTCAACTTACAATAAGATACATTTGCTTTTGATGGTATCAATCGTATGCCTATATCTTCACAGCATACCAGTACATCCTAAAGTATCGCAAAATTGTTTGTGAGAAAGGTTGCTTGGCTATAAAGAAATTGATCATCAGCATGGTGAAAGATAAAGCTTGTACAGATAAATGTAAAATTCTTGCGGCACCTGGAAGGTGTGTGTTGCTCTTGGAAGCTGTATTAGAAGCTAGAGGATAAATGATCTTACTTGTTCCAAACCATATTATTATGTCATAATAGTTTTTATACTTCATATTCCATGTAAAAGCTGCTGCTTCATCTTCCCTCACCATCCTATCAAATTATATGACTTCCTCTCTCTCTCATTCTCTCTCTCTCTCTCTCTCTCTGGCCATTGATTATATGATGTCCTCACCGTCAATGAACTCCAGCTTTCTTCTTCTTTTTTTCATTTTGTCCTTCATTCTGTGGGTTGCAAGGCTTGCAACTTACATGCATTAACTGGGGAATTAACATTCTATTCCATAAATAACTGCAAATTCAAGACTCAATCTATTTCATAGCTTTCTGTTCTGCGAGATATATGATTGAGATAGTGTTCTTTAATAGGTTATTGCAAGTACTCTAAATTATCTAAAGATGGCTGGTGCAACTAGCCATTGAAATGCATCTAAAGCACTGGCCATTCTTGCCACCTGTGCACTCCTGTAACCCCTCCTCTGTTTTCTCTATCATTGAATATCAACATACATTGATCGCTAATAAATTATAATGTCCACTGTGTATTAAGATTTTTAATCTTATCATGCTATAAAAATATTTTCTTCCCTTAAATGAACTCCCAATCTAGTTTTTTTTGCTTATTTCTTATGCAGTTTTACACATTTCTCTTGACAACTCTTGTCACTTTATCATTATTGAGGCTGTTTATAGCATTTTTCACTGATGGTGTGATAGATGGAACTCCGGGAACCCTTGTTGCCACTTTTGTCACATTTGGTAAGTTGGAGGGAGATCTGTATGTTATGTCCACGCCCATTTCTTGTCTGTGTCTTCTTTTTTCTTACTTTTATCTTTTGATTATTTCAGTTTTGAACTTATCATTTGCATTGAGTATTATGGGCTTCCTGGTTATGCACATATCGTTGGTATTAGGCAATACCACCACCATTGAGGTGATGCCTTTTGCCATGTTTGCTTCTTTTATTTCCTCACATGTTACAGAGGTTTTCATCTGGTGCCATGATAAAATTCATATTCATATTCTCTTACTTTCAGGCATTCGAGAAGAAAACCAATCCTAAATGGCGTTATGATCTTGGTCGAAGGAAAAACTTTGAACAGGTTATTTTCAGTCCTTCCCATTAATCTTTATCCAATCACTGTGTATGTGTGCCTGCTTCTTTATCATTTCTTTTACCTTCAACTTATAACCATTTTGTTGTATAATGAGGTTTTACTGCACTTACACTGCTGGAGCAGAAAAAACCTGCGCAAGTTGCACACCATATTTTTGAACTTGCATGAAGTAATTCCAAATCTGCAAGGGCCATGTTGTTCCTTGAAAATGAGGTTTGGATCACAACGTGGTATACGATGTGTTCCCATCACTCATCTCCATAATCAGTTTGTTCCCTCTCCATCATAATTGATGATTTGATTCTTTAAATGGAAAAACAGTTTGTTCATGTCCCCATATTTACTGACATTCATCCCAACCCATGTTCTCATTTTGTTGAGGTCACCTTTCACTTGGGAAATTATGAAATTAGTATCTGTTTGTTGCAATTGGGATGGCATTGACATTTCCCAAGCTGCTGGCACTTGTATGTCAAATTGCACACAGAAGCAGGTCACACTAAAGTGAGATTCAAACTTGGGCATGCAGATGGTTCTAGGCCTTACACGGTTCAAAAGCTACCTCACTACCGGCTTTCCATACCACATGATCACAATTGAGAAACTAAGAGTTATTTGTGCCTGTCCCCAAGTAGACTTTTGGTATTCAGGTCATGTTTGCTATGATTTGTCATGCTACTTGATATGCAGGATAAAGCTAATACCTGTGCATGAAAGTAAAAATGCTGATCATTATTTTCTATGCCAGGTGTTTGGGGTGGATAAGCGATGCTGGTTCATACCTGCTTATTCCGAAGAGGATCTGGAATGCATGCCAGTGCTTCAAGGTTTTGACTTTCCAACAAGGCCCGACTTGGATGAGCTCCAGCAGTTCTAATGGCATCTATCAGTTTGAATGAAATTAAACCGTCTTCTAGTGCTTTGAAATCTTAAACTCAAAGCAGATCGGGACGAGGAAGAAGATAAAGGTATATTCATGTAGAGGTGCGTCAATTTTGAAAAATACGTAGTGCTTGGAGGTGTCTGTGTGCGGTTACCAACATTGTACTCTGGACTAGTCAGTCGAAAAAATAACATAGAAGTATATTTTGGGCTGCTATAAATTCTCTTGTTTTTCCCAATGCTAAAATTCCTTACTAGTCTTTTCTCCATCACCAACACTAAATGCCAGTTTCGATCCGGGGCAGGTCTCCATCCATCCCTCTAATTTCCCCTCTAAAAAGAAAAACTAACACGAGCAAGCACTGCAGGGAAACCTGAAAAAGTTTCACGCAAACCTTTTGAAGAGACGACAAGTAAACCTTTTAAATACGAATTGATGGTACCTCATCGCCCCATAAAAATGCAGTACCTACCAGAGAGATAAGTGGATACTCGCACGGAACTTAGATCAATTTTACTGTAAAATTAGGTCAATTAGCTCAATAAAAATGATATGCAAGGCTGGGCCAAAGAATAGAAGCCATGTCAAATTTTGAGGGAAACCTAACGACTGTTTAAAACAGAGCACAGAATATAAGACTCCCAATTTTGAAAATATTATTGCAACTCTACCTAGGACTACACCATCGGAAGATACAGCATAACATGCACACGCAGAAACAATTGAATCGAGATCCAGGACCAGAAACATCCGTCCTCTTTGATTAGCATTGTCAATTGCATAACCCGGACAGGAAACCGAGACAAGATCTGAACCCTCTTTGCGCATTCAACCTTGTTGCAGTTTCAATCATCACAAAAGGCTTCTTCGTTAAGGCTGCCTTATCCGTAGAGTATGATTTAATTTATTTTTTTAGGGCCATAATGCAACATAGCAAATCAAAGCGAAATGAGGACTACCATATTTCAACGATATAATGCAGTCGTAGCAACGCAACATAGCACATAGCATCCAAACAAGCTTGTGCCAATAACAAGTTGGATTCCCTACTACTGATCTTTCAGTAGCTGTGGGATGGATGGGGCCACTGCAGAAAGCTGGCTGCATTGAGGAGAAAATGTACAACAATTCTGACCCTGTATTATCATTTTTTGTGTAATCACTAAAGGCATTGCAACTACGCCATTTACAACAATTAATCTGAGTAACTGCAACTGTATACTCTCTCTCAGCTCCTTTTAAGCAAAAATCAAGCCAGGTACTTAAACAAGTTTGGGTTTTCCTTGTCTCTTTCTAGATAATCCCGGGAGATCAGATCTTCTATCCGCTTCTTGATAGCTTTAATGTCAGGCTGCAAATTACAATCCATCGGTTATTATACAAGGATACATGGATTGCGTAAAATAAAAGGTCTTATATTTAGGAAACCTGTCTATATCTTTTTATTTACAGCAACTATGCTACTAGCCATCCCAATTCTAACTCGGTTAAATTTAGGTGGGTTTTTCAAAGGCTAACAACGCATACTCAGAAAAAGTATCTAACAGAGTAGAAAAACTCATGTTCTAGCAACAAGTATTGTCCTTTGCAAATGCCAGGGTTCTATTAATTCATAAGAGCATCCACTCTTTGTAAGAACCAGAAAGTAATATTTTCTTGAAAGCTATCCCCCCACTGGACCAACAGGGCTATAGCATTTTCTAATCTTAATACAAATAATAAATTTTATCAAGGGCCTCAGATCCTCCCATTATATTTGTCAATTTCTCTAAAATCTGTCTGATAAATTTGAAAGGCAGTGTATGCATACCTTGAACATGAGAGTCAACTGCTCAACACACTCCAAGACTAGCTGTTGATGACCCAGCACTTTCCGACTCTTCATGATGCGCACAATTGCAGCATCAATAGCATATCGTCTGTCTTTGTCAACATCTTCAACAACCTTCTTTCTTTCATCAACAAGTGGAAGAGGAATCTGTGTTGCACCATTTCAAGTATTTAATATCCAGAGTATAAACCCCAACACCAAGTGTGAAAAGGTAATGGTGTCAATATACTATTTCACGGGCAGTTGATAGTAAAACATCAAAATATAATTGACAGTACGAGTGTTAAGAGAATATCAGACCTTGATCCTCCTCATTCTATCATTGAACTTGTGATTGAATTCAAAGTAATCACTGTGGTTAACAGTCTTTGTGTTTGGCTCCTTGTTAAGGATCCTATACTTGCCACATGACAGGGAATGAAGCAATCTAGGCAAGTCATCATCACTCAAGTTTGACTGGGTCATAATCTCTGAGTAACTGAGTTTGTCTGAAGTATTAAAAAGCATCAAGAGACAAGCCTGTGGAAAATAGAAAGGAATCAAATAATCAGAACCAAACACCTCAATCCAGTGATCATGGAATGATATGCTAATCATCCCCCCTCTATCCTACAAAAGGTAAGGTTTAATACCATACCTGGTAGGTTGTCACAACCAACTCAATAGTTTTTTGGTCAAACTTGGCATTAATGTGGCAAGATCCCAAAGAGTAAATCCATGTTAGTTTTCTGTGCTTGCTCTTCATGTCATAGAACTCCTTGAAAACTTCCACTCCCCTAGCCTGAAACAAAAGGTTCCAAAATGCTCGTTTTGAAGAAAATGGAAAAGAAATTCCCTATTTAATTTTCTGTCAGATTACAGTTTCGTCAAAAATACATAAAAAAACCTACTTTCTAATATGCAAGCGTAAATCCTTACCATTTCTTCAGGTAGGTTGATATCAGAGGACTTATAAGTTGGCCAGTACCCAGTTGTGAGAACATTTACTTGCAAATCAATCCCCGGACGTGTGGTTGGGTTATCGGCAAGATACTCGTCAAAGCTGGACTGATGTTCCTTTGCCAATTGCAAATCTGTGACCTGAAAACGAAACAAAAAAAAAAAGACGATTTCTCACCACAGTTACATGGACACATTGACAAAAATTATACAAGTGCCCCCAGCTCACCATCCCTTCCATCTTTGAGGTGAATTGTCCACCACATTGCTGCTTCAATTTTGACAGTATACTCCTTTCATGTTCATCATTAGCACTCCGATCAAAAAGAAGTCGACGGGCAAGCTTTTTCCTGGTAAAAGGAAAAAATATATAAATCAAGTATACGGATGAGTAATATAAGAAGAAAGGTTACAAATAACAAACATATATAAAATGAAAGCCAGAGATCAGTCCTGCCTATAAAATTCAGCAAAAAGGTCCTTGTCACTAATATATGCAAGCAGCTTAACCACCTACAGAAATCCACCACAATTCAATGTCCTAATCAGTAACAGGTCTCGATATATCGCTCTGAAAAATCTATCAGACTACATTATAATGATTTACAAATTAATTAAATTCTTTGCAAGGACACCTTCTCCAGTGTTTCTTCAATGGCTTCATCACTTAGTTTCTCACTTCCACCCTTTCGGAGGATAGTGTCACAAAAGGTTGCCAGTAGTTCAGCACTTGAGCTACCAGCAACTGTTTTATTGCAAAAGATCTCAAAAGCCTCTTTCATAGCCTATTTAACAGTCCAAAAAGGAGGACAAACCTGTCAGACAAGATGACAAAGCAAAACTAAAAGAACCAGAATATGCTGTCCCCCACCAACCTTGTGAAACAATGTGTGGTTTTGAAAACAATCAGTCACATAAGTCATGTATTTATCGTGCAGCTCAATTATCTTTCGAATGAGAACCTGAAACCAATACATCAAGTCAATTATTTGACCTTCCCAATTATCAATGGATATCTAAAACATAGAAGGCAAAAAAATTACTTGCTCCTGAACACCGCCATTTGCAGCCTGCAAAGCACAAAACCACCTTTAGCGCCACATTTAACAATTGAAAAGAAGATACTTTTAACTTAATTTTAAATGTATATATATAATAAATCAGAAGTTGCATTAGTAAAACATAGCAGAAGAAATATGGAGTCAGCATTGCAACTTCAGGAGCAATGACTCTAGATATTTTCCCGTATAACCATATAAAAGAGTCCGTGGAAATGTAAGAGATACATTGTAATAGCTACAAGACTAGTGTTATCCTTCCCCAGCTACTATAGTGCCTATAAGAGTGGTCAAAATCACATGAAGAATGCAAAAAATCTTGGTGATCACACATAATATATTTTTAACACATGTAGCAAGCAGCTAAAATGATGCTAAAATGCCAAATTTACATCAAGCAGTGCATAGAACAAAGTCATGGCAACTAACCTGGCTACTCGCAGCATCTTCTGCCTGCTGGAGCAAGGCTGTTCCTTCAGCAGTAATATGCTGTCCAATGCACAATAAGAGGGTAGGTTGTTGAGCATTGTGGGAAGGATCAGTAATCAAAAAATATATGAAAAAAGGCTCTTTTGGTTGCAAAACAACAAAAAAAGAGGAAGTTAACCAACCTGCTTGAATACATTAGAAACAGGTTCCAAGCCACGGGTAACCTTATGGTAAAGCCTAAACATCCTGGATAGATCATCCACCTGACAAGGTGTAACCAAGAATATATTATTATTCGCAGTATATTACACGATGTCTGCTAAGAATCATTAAAAAATCAGGACTTGAAGCCACGCCAAACCATCATTTACCTTGTCATCTCTGAGCAATGCGCGAACTCCAGAATGTTCTTTTTCTAGCAGTTGATTTGCATTGACCACCAATAACTCATGTTGCACTTTCTACATAACATGCCGCTATTTGTTAGTCTACGATCTATTCAATAAAAAAAACAATACAGTAAGGTCATGGCATCCAAGTAAAGAAATACTAGCAAGATTCCCTGAAACTGCTCAATTGTCCTCACCGGGTGTGCTAAACAATAAATACAGGGACAGGGAACAAGATGAGTTAATTTTTTATTATATAGTTTCCTTTAACAATTTAGTTGTCTGGTTACCATTAGGCAGAAACACAGCTTGTAATCAAAACAAAAATATGTGATTGCATAACACATGGTATATGTGCAAACAGGTATTGTAAATAAGCAATTATATATTTTCCAGCACGGATAAGGAAGAAACAATAATCCTGTGCATATGATATGTAGCCCACTAACCTCCACTAATTTTGCCTCACTGCTTGAATGCAAGTAGTGGGAAACTCTCTCTCTCTCTCTCTTCAAGTATTCCTCGGCCTGAATGTCCACAAACAATGTTACGATAAAAAAACATCAATCATTAAACAACTAGAAAGACCCGCAAAAATAAGTTCCTACCTTTATCATGTAATCTGGACAAGAATCCTCTCGAATCCAGTTTGCTGCTTTAACAGAATAGTATGCACCAGTACCTTGAAGCATGTGTGCTTCAAAATCATTTGCATAATGATCCATTTGTGACATTCCAATCTCAACGTATATATCTAAAACATTCTTTAGCAGTGCTCTGTCTATCTGTTCCCCATCACGTTCTTTACCGATCTGGCCCACGGACAATAATTTCAACTTTTTTATCAGAATTTGGAATTGAATCTCACTGCCTAAAGAAACAAAAAAAGTTCAAGTAACTCACCACATCAAGTACAGCATCCTTGGCTTGACTATGCACTTCCTGGTAAACCTGAAAAATGAAAATTGATAGCAACAGCATTTATATTATCTCTGAAACAGGAAAATGAGCAATCCATATGATGGCTAGAGGAAATGAAGCAGTCAAAGGAATTAGCAAACCAGATCGCGGAAGCAAGACAGCCCAACTTCATTAAGTGGTGGTAGTGACCTCCGAGCAATGAAGTAACGATCAAGATAATTAAAGAAGCGTGACAACCACCTAACCATGATTTTATGATTAACCCATCTTTTCACAAGCTCCCTCAGCATAAACTCATCATGCTTCTCCCTTATTGATGGCAATACCTGATAAGGAAAACAGAACTATGAACATGAAAAAAAAGGGACAAAAAGTTGAGTTATTCATTACGATACGCAAAACAAAAAACTGGCCACAGAATGAACAAACCAATCATACCCCCACCCTACCATCAATTTACAGAATCATTGGGCTGGAGAGAGTTTTATATTGCAGAGATAGATGCAACATAACAGCATAACAAAATAACTCATCGTACACTGCACCTGACAGCTGTTAATTTAGAGCTAACATCAACAGACATCATTGCTTTATAGCTTTACTTTTATGCATTGTAAATGGAAACAAAAGACCTTATCCCAGCTGATAAGCATAGATCAAACATCAAATTGAAAAACAAAAAACCCAAATGCCAATCCTCCTCACCGTGGAGTTAATATATACTTGAAAAGCTTCCCTATACTTGTCATAAAGCTGTTGAGAATAGTCATTTGGTGGCTTCTGAGTACACATATTGTAGATAGTTCTGGAGAGTTGAAAGTTAAGAAAGATTAGAACATTTGCAAAAATCTTCTAACCCTTTCATCAAAACAACGTTAATAAAAAAGAAATGAAATATACGTGTAAAGCATCATATATTCTTCAGAGCTGAATTGCTCTAGTGATCCATCCAGGATGCCCTTCAGCTTTGTGATCCCATTCTGCATATATTCCCATCCCTCCTCAAGTTCAGTAGTCTTGCGATCCTTACTCATGATGAATCTTCTGTTAAAACATAGAAGATCATCAAAACCTCACCCGCAAATTAAAAGGTGAAAGACTCGATCCCCCTCATCTTAATGCCGATCTTTTAATCTATTTGCGGAACAAAAACATCAATCCAAGTAAAAATAACAGTTACAGAAAAAGTTATGTGCAGTTTAGCAGTGCTAAAAAAACAGACAAACAAACAAACAATAAAAAAATTAAAACCCTAGAATATTATTAATCAAAACACAAGAATATTAATAAATGGTTTATGGCCATAAACCATTCAAGATCACAAAATAAAATAAAGAATCCGCAAACAAGAGTCGGCCAAAACGTAAAATCACAAAACCTGGGATTGGAATTAAACAGTAACATTAAAGAAAGAAACAAACAAACCCTAAAATCAAATCAAAACTCTGAAAGAAAAAAAAAACTAACATGAAAAGATCGACCGGATAAAAAAATACTCCAGCCAACCAATATTGCTTGTCACAACCGGTAAAGTCATGCAATGCAGAACAAAAAAACAAAACAGGCAAGTGAACCCTAAATATTGAGAGGGGCGTACCTGGCGGAGATTGAAAACAATGCGCGAGAGAAATATGGTTAGAGTTTGTTCTTGTGATTGAGAAAATTCGAGGGACAGAAACCCTGGTTAACTGTTCTATATTGAGGGGGATGGTGGAGAGGGATGTTTTCCTCTCTTTCTGCCGTGGGATGGAAAAGAGAGAAAAAAAGAGAAGGAAATGAATAAAAAGCGGTCTAGGAGGATTTAATCAGTGTACCACTCGGAAGTTTATACCTTATTGTTTTAGATTACGATTGCGATAATTTTTAAAAATATTTATTATTTAGAAATATATTAAAATAATATATTTTTTATTTTTAAAAAATTATTTTTTAGATCCGCACATTAAAATAATCTAAAAATACTAATTTTTTTAATTTAAATTAAAAAATAAAATAAAAAATCAATTTTTTTCATAAACATTTTAATTAGAGTACACCTCGGATGGTATTTTATTATTTGTTTAAGGATTTGACAATTATTTATATAATAGCCGGCTCGGAAATATATTTTTTAATTAAAAAATTAATTATTTAATATTTTTTATTATAATATAAATTTGATAAAAATAATAATTTTTTTATGAAGTGCAAGTTTTTTTATTAAATATATGAATTTTAAATTGATATAAATTATTTAATACGTTTCAATGAGATTATCATCATAAAATTATCATTATCATTAAAAAAAAGATTCGGGTACCTAAATTATTGAATTCACTGTATTAGAATTAAGTTATTTTAAAATCTAATTTAGATTAAACACAACAAATAAAATATAAACTATAAAAACACCTGCAATAACCAAATAACAAAAATAAGTAATTCATTTTCTATCTGTAAAAAGAAAAAAAATATCATCAAAAATTCATTCATATATTATCATCATTGTCATGACTATAGTATTTAAAATTATTATCAACATTAATTAAAATCATTAAATTGAACAGAAAATAAAAAAAAATCAATGAAAAATAATCACTAAAATTATCATTATTATTGTGCAAAAAATGAAATCATAGAATCATCATACCCGAAAACATATAAAAATAATAGAAAATACAAAAAAAGGAAAACAAAAGAAATAATAATTTTAAAATGACTACTAATATAAATTAAAATTTTAGGATTGAACCGAATAAAAATAAAATCTCAATAAAAAATTAAATAACAAAAATAAAAGATAAACTAAAATCATAAGTGCATAAATACGGATAAAAATAAAACTTGGCCACGAAATACGAAAAAAACAAAAGGAATTAATATCTAATCAAAAAAACAAGAGTTAAAACAAAATATAAAATATATAATTAATTCCAATCAAATGATAAAATTACAACAAATAAAAACCTTGAAATTGAAACAAATAAAGACATTTTTTAAATTAAAAATAGTGTAATTTTGTTAAAGAATTGAAAGAATAAGAACATATATGAAAAGTAGCATATATGACCATTTTCAATTGGAGAGCAGAATTAAAATAAATCAAAATATGCATACAAAAAAAAATAAAAGAATTAAAAACAAATCAAAAAAATAAGGATAGAACTGAAAATCAACATATATGATTATTTTCAATTGAAGTGCATAATTGAAACAAAATCAAATTTTCAATTGAAGAAATCAAGTGGGGAAATTAAAATATCAAGGACTAAAACAAAACAATCACAAACATGAAGGATTTACATTTAATTTCTAGCACAAACATTAATCATTTTCATGTCCTTTTGTCAGCTCGTGAGAGAAAAATGACAATTTTATTGTGCAAGAAACACCATTAATATCCCTATAAAATGTCTAAAATACCCTCAGTTTTGGGGGTTATATTTTTCGACACTAGAATAAAATGATAATTTTATTGTTACAATTCATAGCAATATATGTTCATGTACCCATTGAAAAAGAAACATCACACATTTTATATTTTAGTTAATTTTATATCTTTTATTCTTATTATTTAATCAGTTTGCCAGTTATTTATTTTCTTGCGATGAGGGAGGCGGGGATAAAACATAATTGTTTACCGGGAGAGAAGGTGTTCTCGAAGAAGAAAAACCTGAAAATCGATAAATTAGTTTATCATAAAAGAATTGATAAATTTCAAATATTGCTCGTCGGGAGAATTTTCAAATATTTTATTATAAAAGAATTGATAAATTAGTTTTGATAGAGTAGAAATACTAGGTTATAAATCACTTTCTATTATTCATTAGCAAAGATGATTTGATTTTAAAAATATTTTTTTATATAAAAATATATTAAGATAATATTATTTATATCAAAAAAATGATATTAACATACTTTTTTTAATATATTTTTTAAACAATTTATATTCGGGCCGCAAAACAAACCCTAGTTTTTCGTTCAACAAAAATTGTCTTTGACAAGAAAATGATGATCTAAAAAAAAGGAGAATTTTCGCAAGTACACAAAAATTTATATCAAATTCCAATAAATAATTTCTTAACTTAAAATCTTACAATTACATTTCATTTACACCACCTTCAAAATCTGAGGCCCACCAGTGAAATTAGAACAGTATGAAGAGGCCAGTGGCATTTATTAATCAATGAAATAAACTTATATTGACAAGTAAATAAAAATTAATAGTTTGTAATTAAAAGAAAAAAACATTAAAATTAACATAATAATATGAAAGAAAGACCTGTATGAAGCAAAATGAAACGAGGTTAATACGAAAAAATGTAAAAATATTAGAATCGAATTGTAGTTATCGCACAACTGTAGTGACTATAATGTACTTTCATTCACAATAATTTCTCGCTCATCGCGGGCATATACTAGAACCTTCCTCCCTTCTCTCACATTTACAGAGTCGGTTTAACATCACGAAGCCCCTTATCAAAGCATTCTACTCAGGGTTTGATTCATTAGGTTCTCTTCGAATTTCTCCAATATCATTTCCCGCTTTGAAGGTACCCTCTCCCTCTCTCTGCTATCTAGGGTTTTGTATTTTGATCAGTGCCTTGTATTTTTTCTTGCGTGGAGTGCCTTTTTCTTTCTTAAACAGAATTGGGTGCAAATCGTGGTAATTATAAACGTGGAGATGAAATTATGATCGTTTTCCACTTAGATCATTCATAAATTGGATTTTTCTTTTAAATTGAATGGCGTTTTACTATTTTTTTCAGCTGTTGTGTTTGTTTGAAAATGCAAGGAGGCATGGGTAACAGAGATCCTTTCTTTGGTAATGGTGGCCCTTTTGGTGGTTTTGGTGGGTTCGGGAGCCAGAGAAGTTTGCTGCCTGGGTTTTTCGGGGGAAGGGATCCATTTGATGATCCGTTCTTCACGCGTCCGTTTGGAGGTCTGTTCGAGTCGAGTTTCTTTGGTTCCAATGGAAATCCTTTCGCTAATATGCATCCATCTCCTTTTGACAATATGCATCCTTCTGGATATATCGAGCAACAAGTTCCAGAGCAGAAAAAATCAAGGGGGCCGATTATTGAAGAGCTAGATTCTGATAACGAGAAAACTGAAGGAGATGAAGAGAAGAAAGTTAATCCTAGAAAACATGGTCGGCGGAGCAAGGAACCGTATGTTGAGGACCCAGATGACGAAGCTGAAGGTGAGATGTCTTCTCGTACTATGTGTTGTAGTAGTCGTATCTTATCTATTTTGCTACCGATAATGTTGTCAGAGTGCGTAAACAAGTATGCTCGTTCTCTTTGTTGCAGTGAGAAAGAGCAAGCAGTTGCAGTCTAGGAGTGATTATAGCAGATTCAATGGCATGGGGTCACAACCCCAAGGACTCAGCTTCACTTTTCAGAGCTCTAGTGTCATTCGTGGTGGTGCAAATGGAGCTTACTACACTTCTTCCAGTACAAGGAGGGCAGGAAGTGATGGAGTGTGTAATTTTCTTTTGAGATATGTTTGCAGTTGTTTCTTTAGCCCCGTTATTTATTTGTCCTTGTGGACAGGTGACTTTCGAAGAAAACAAAGAAGCTAATAGTGTTACTGGCCAAGCAACACACAAAGTGTCCAGAGGAATTCACAACAAGGTATTTGTTTATTCAATATTATAACAGATGATCGTTGATATTCTTACCCTCAGCATTTTGCATTTTGTTCAATATTTATCTTTTGGATTGATTTTATAGGGCCATAGCTTTACAAGGAAGCTTAAATCAGATGGTAGGGTGGATACAATGCAGACATTGCAAAATCTTAATGAAGGTATTCAATCATACTCTATATCCTGTCATGATTCATATTTAAGCACCCAAAAGGATCAAGTTGAAGCTTGGGATCTGTGTGTTACTAGATGAGCTTTCTGGTTTTGAAGAAGCTTGGAAGGGACATGCTGGAAAGAATTTTCCTGGATGGACTGGAAGTTTCACTGGCATTGATAACATGGGTAAGTTGCTTTGGCCGCTTTGAAATGCTCGCCTTTTCTAATATTCCAGTAATGTTTGCACTTCAAAAATTGCCCTTGCATGATAAGATGTTTGCCGTCTTAAGAAGCCTCTGTATTTAGGTGTGGATCTGTACTTGTAATTTGCTTTTATCTTCGTAGATAGTCTGTATCTGTTCATATGTCTGTTTTCAGATGTTGAAATGCACATAAAAAAAGTGTCCCACCAATTATATAAGATCTGCATGCATTAGATGAATTTGTGTGTGTAGCCAACCAACCGAGTGTGAAGTCTTAATTTGGGGGATGCCAACATTAACATCTGTGGTGGCTTCTAACATAAACTTGCTTTCATTGCAAAAGAGCAGAAACAAATCTTTTGTAGTTTGCAGAATTATGGATGTTGTTATATCATTTTTTGAGGTTAGCCTTACTGATTCGCTGTATAATTTTGAGGTATAGGGACTAGCAGCAGTGGACAGAATGCACAGGCAAGAAGAGGAGGTTGGGCTCTTCCTTCCACAGAAGGACCACAGCCCTCTGAGAGAATGGTGCCAGACACCAAAGTGGGGGCAGGATCTTCGCGCGTGCAGCAGTCTGGAAGGAGGAAAGCTTCATCAGGTGTCAAAGACACGAACGGTTATCCTCGATGGAAACCAAAAAAATAAGAATCAAGGAGTAGACACTTCAAATATGCTCCCCGCTTTTCCTTGCACGTCCACGTGTACTAGAATGGGGATAGGAAGTAGTTGTGCCGTCTCATTAATCAATAGGCATATGCATCATCTGCAGTAGATTAAGATGGTGAATAAAGTTCATATCTTACATGATTGCCATCAGTGATTTTTCTACCCATGCGTTCTTGTATTGATATATTCACCTCTCCCACATCGTAATTTACTTTAGCTTTTGATATGTAAATGATAATATCTCAAAGCGCTTTTGATGTGATTTCTCAAACTCGTTGATGAACAGCTTGTGTTCTTACCTGCAACCTGTGTTCTGACTCTGAGATTGGATTGCCACCTGGCGGTGTCTCAAAGCTAAATTCCTTTTAAGGCTCTGAATTTTTTTGATAAAAAACGAAAAAATGGCTCCCAGAAAAAAAATGCCCCAGGTCGCCACGTTGAGGAGGCCTATAGTCAATCTGGGCCGCATAGGTGGTGCAAAGACCACGAGCCACTAGATCTAAAATTCCATCTCGGCCACAAATCTCACATGTAACGGGTTTCACTCGCTTAAAAAACCAAACAACAAAAATGGCAGTTATCAGGGCCTCAACCAACATGATCCTCAAACAAGTTTTCCTCGATCATCGGCTAATACCACCAGTGCCTTCCTCTTCTGTTAGCAGAACATTAGGCGACTTACGCTGGGCTAACCTTAAAGTACCAAATCGGGAAATCAGCTTCAGCCGGATTATATGTGCGGCCTCCGATGACAAGAAGGTATCCTCTCGGCTGTCGCAGGTTCAACAGTTACTGCAAGAAGCCGAGGAGCGTGCCAGCGCTGCTGGAAACGAGCCGCCTCCAAAAATTACACTCGGTACTTACAATTATTCGCTATATTTAAAACTCACACGAAGGATTAATCACTTGTTTGTTTTAGTTTACGTTAAATATTTGTTTTTCTAATCTGCAGCTTGCCTTTTAACTGTTATAGACAAAAATAATGAAGACATTGAAGAAATGAAAAGCAAATAAATGGTTTCTAGCTCAATTGACTTGCTCTTATTCATCTATCTGGTTATGGTTACCCAGTAGAACTTAAGACGAGCTTAATTCAACAATCTTCATCTTAATTATTGATTATTGGTGAAAATAAGTGAATCAAAATCTATCATTTACAATGGATAAATGATTATAAAAGTTTACCAGGGGGCTTTGTTTTTTCTGTTTTTACTTTATGGGATCCATAAAACTCTGGTGTTGGCCAGTGCTTTAATTGCAGCACAGTAAGAGCTGGTTATTCTAATAATTGATCCTTCTTTTGGCCTTGCTGGATAAAAGCCATGCAAAACTGTCATTGGAGGTCGTTGTAGCAAGGTCTTATTGCCTGGCAAAAATTTAGTTGGTGAAAAAATTGTATCTACAAGGAATTTGTAGAGAAATAGGTACAGTTGTCACGATTAGCATACATAGTATTTGCTACCTGGCAACCCTGGTTACTACTGATCAGATAGACTACTGATAATTTATTAATCTTGAATCTTGATGAGAATCTGCACTTCTTGGATTCAATATTAGCTTGATGATGATTCTGTTGCTTTTCAGTCTTTTTTTGTATTAGAATATGTCAATCTCAAATCAAAAGTTTAAGCTGTTGGTGAGACTTTAATATATGATTTATATTATTTTCTAATACATCACCTTAGATGAAACCTCGTTGGACTTGAAATTGCATAGGTCATCCACTACCTTGTGCTTAATTTTATCAAATTAAATAATAATGGTGATATTTGAACTTGTAACCACTTGGTCAATAAGACTATCCTAATTCAACATTAGAAGTATATTTTTTTTCCAACTCTGATATTATATCAAAGAATTAACTCAATCTTCTGATATTTTTTTCTTTGGACTTGAAATTGCATAGGTCATCCACTACCTTGTGCTTAATTTTATCAAATTAAATAATAATGGTGATATTTGAACTTGTAACCACTTGATCAATAAGACTATCCTAATTCGACATTAGAAGTATATTTTTTTTTCCAACTCTGATATTTAAATTGTTAGGTAAGACCTCAAGATATCGAGGCTGCAATGTGTAATAACTGTTTATAATGCCCGTCTCTTCCAACTCCAACCCAACTCCATCCCAATTTTCAACCTTTGCAGCTTACCTCACATGGTCACAATCAAGCTCCACCGTGATAGTTATCTTCTTTTGAAAGTCCATATGGTTCCCTACTTCAAGGGTCAATATGTTGTCGGCTACATTATGGTTTTCTCCCCAAACCATCCTCAATCCTCAAAAGTTCACCTTCCACCATATATGTCTCCTCCTCGTCTATCTCAATGGATATAACAAAATAATCTTATTTCAAGCACTCTCATGGCCTTTGAACAAGTTATTAAATATAACACGTCTGAGATGTGTGATTGCCCCTTGAACAAAGTTTCTCCTTCCATTCAAAGGTTCATATTCGGATTCATCTTGCCACTACCATTAAAGACGCTGCTTCTACTATTGATTATTTTTTTCATATCAAGAAGCTCTCGGATGAACTTACAATTGCTGGTCAACCCCTCTCTGAGGATGTCATAGTCTCCTCATACTTCCTCTGGTTTGAGAATTAATTAGGAGCCACTAATTTCCACTCTTACTGCACGGTCAGATCCTCTTAAACTTGAAGAGGTCTATTCTCTTCCAGTGACAAGTGAGTCTCTACTTAATTATCACAGTTAAGCCACAGCATTTATAAATGCTAATGCCAATGTTGCAACCAAACAATCTCCACAAACTCATGGACAAGGCCGTAATGGAGAATATCAAGGTACCTACTCTGGCTGTGGATAGTTTAACCTCCCCTCTCTTGTCTGCGAGGTAGGTGAAAAGCCTGGGCATTTTGCCAAAAAATGCTTTTACAGATTTGATATTTTCCACCAGGATAATTCCAATCAACCTGAAACCCTCAAGTCATGCTCACTTCAAATCAGAATCGATTGGAGTCTGAGTGACATCTAACATAGGAGCAACACATCACTTAACAAATGATGCCAACAATCTCAATCTTTGTAACAAAGACAATGATGGATTTGACCAAATTCAAGTGGAAAATAGAGCAGGTTTGTCCATCATAAAAACTGGGTCTACTATATTATATTCTCTTTCCAAACCATTTATTCTAAATAATGTTTTACTTGTTCCTGAAATAAATAAAAAATCTAATTTGTGTACAACAATTTTGTTGCGATAATCATGTTTATTTTGAATTTCATGATTTCTGTTTTGCCATCATGGACTACTTGGGGAACATCGCACTTTGAGGCACTTTTAAAGATGGTCTTTATTCCTTCTCAACATCTCCAAGTCAAAGTAGCCCCTGGGCACACTCTAGTGTTCGTTTACCTATTTCTTGTTGGCATCACAAATTAGGCCATGTGTTCATGTCTGTATTAAACAAATTCCTGTTTAGTTCTTCAATTCCAGTTGATAAAAATAAGATTCAACATGTGTCTGGATTGCCAAATAGCTAAGAGCCATGCTTTGTTGTTTAATACTTCTTTGCTTGTGTCCAATAAACCTCTTGGTTTAAGTTTTAAAGATGCACGGGACCAACTTCTGTTATTTCTAATACTAGTGCGAGATATTATGCTAGTTTTCTTGATGACTGCATGGTTTTTGTAGCTTTTTCCTCTCAAACAAAAAAATGATGTTGAAAGATTATTTATCCAATTTCATGCTTATATTGAACACTTTTTTGAAACAAAAATTAAATTCATTCAATCTGATTGTGGTGGTTAATATAGGTGCCTCAATCAATATTTCAAAAATCATGGAACTTAATATTGTCTTGCCTATCCATACACTCATCAACAAATGAGTTCTATTGAACGCTGATATAGACAAACAATTAAAATAGGTCTTGCTCTTTTATCACATTCCATTTTGCCTAAATCTTTTTGGGAAGACGCTTTTCAAATTGCTAGCTATATTATTCTCTAACAGAGGAGGTTCTGTTTTTTACCTGCAACTGAAAAATGAAAACATAGAGTATGAGGGTCTGCCACTTTCTCCTTTGTGGGTTGTTAAATATTGTTGTTGGCTTACTTTGTTTATGGCTGTCAGCTGTTTTTTGGCAATTTATGCTGAAAAGTGAAAAACAATACCTTGTCTGTTCTATGATGAAGATTCTGCTTACCCCAATCTTTATTATAACTTGTTCATTGTGTTATAAGTAGATTTTTAGCTCAACTTATATGTACATGCAGACCATGTTACTGTGAGTTTCGCAAGAAGTGGTGGGCCTGGCGGTCAGAATGTAAACAAAGGTCTGTTCTCTTCCCTCTGATGTCTTGTGATCCCCGACCCTGGGTGTCTTATGATTGTAATCGTGGGTTTCATAACTGTATCTACAGTTAACACCAAGGTGGACATGCGCTTCAATGTTACAAATGCATATTGGTTAAGTGACAGGATCAGAGAGAGGATCATGCAAATGGTAATGTCATCAACATATCTAGTTTCACTTTTGTGGTCAGGAAGAAGCAAGATAGTCTGCTTGATATAAGGATCAGTAGGGGTACATGAGACCACTTTAGCACACCCCTCTCTCCCGGCAGATCCATTCTTTTGGAAACTCAGCTGTATCTTCTATTAATTCATCTAAATCATCAATGCTCTGTGGTTTTGGTCATGCAGTCTCTTCAATATTTTCTGTTTATGAACAGGAAAAGAATCGCATTAACAAGGATGGCGAGATTGTGATTTCTTCAACAAAGACTAGAACACAGAAGTTAGTTCTGCTCCCTTTTCTTTCCTGCTATCCCTTTTTCCTTTTTTCCCACTATACAAATGGTTTGATTCTGCTACTTTTCCTCAGGGGTAACATTGATGATGCTTTGGCAAAGCTACAGGTATCAAAGATTTTGTGATAGTTTGTTGCTTTTAAATGCAAAATAATCATGCATTATTTTCTATTATAAACACTGTTCTTGAGATAGCAGGCCTAGTAGTGCCTGAAACATAAATGAAATGAGCTCGACCTTATGTTTCAACAATTCTGAACTCATGTGCAGTTGATCCTACTCTGTATTACCATGTAACATGCTGTAAAATATTTCCTTGCTTTATATTTCCATCACATTGTCTACTACTATATTTCTTAGTTTTTTCTGGTTTGACAAGCTAACAGGCAATCATTGATGTGGCTTCTTATGTTCCACCACCTCCTTCTGAAGAGCAAAAGAAGAAAATTGCCAAGATGTAAGTGTTCTGACCATCTGTATTTTCCAATTGCATATAGAAGACTCTGCTGCCATAAACCCCCCGGTAGTTTCTGAGAAATATATGGATTTCTCCATGCAACATGTTGTCTAATTTGAGTCAGCGTGATTAGATTGTGAAAGCATCAGGATTGACTTTGATTAAAACCTCCTTGTTTCAATAGGGCTGCCATCGGAGAACAGAAGCGACTGAAAAGTAAGAAAGCCCTTTCAGACAAGAAGGCTTTTAGAAGAAGTCGGGACAGTTGGGACTGATTTATTTATTTGTGATCTATCATTTTCGGAGCAGTTTTAAGTCGACATCCTGCAAACTTATTGCTTAGAGTTTAGGATTATCAATGAGGTTACATGTTTACATGTTCCTTGAAGGAATATATGTAAAGCATCGATAAATCCGCGTCGCGATGAAAATCCAGTTGAGTAGTAAAGATGTGATCAAATCTCACCCCTGAAATCCTCCAGGAATTGAGAAACCATGCCAGAAGGCATCGGTTTCTATGATGATTGGTCATTCTAAGCTATTGAATAGATACAGTATATACAGTAAAACTTCTTACAGCTTCAGATTTTGACACCTGTGGATTGGTTTCATGTCTACCTGTTCATATTGCCTTTCCTATTCGATGTTTCACGACTTGAAAAGTCATCATTAGCACGCATACTTCCTGGGAAAGCAAATTTATTCCCCGCCCTTTGTAGTGCATTCTCTCAAATAGCTGGCGCTCACGCGTCTGTTTGCCATCAAAATTCTTGCGATTCAAAACGAAAGTTAATATAATTACCGGGAAAATGTATGGAAGTTCCCGTGTAATTGCATCAGAAAATCCCTGCACTATTTAGCGGCGGGGTTACAGAGGAAGGAAGAGGGTGAAAAGAAACAACGAGGCTATATTAAAAAAGAATTAAAAGTAACTAATTTCTCTGTTTTTTTTTTCAAAGTTTTTTCTGTACAGGTAATTGTTTGATAAAGGAAGAGGCAGGAAAAAGTGAAATTTCTATGCACCGAACTGAAGAGCATCAAGATTATTTCCATGGGCGATCACTTTCGGATGACGTGTTCCTCTCCTGATTGTCTATCAACATGCTTGATCCATCGGCTTTCAACCTTGCCTGAATTACCAGAACTTCCTCCACTGGTTGCTACATGAGCAATATCCAATCCCTTCCCTACCGGAAGAAATACAGAACGCACTAGTCGTCGCGATCCATCTTCAACGACGTTTTTCCATTTAAAACTCGATCCGTCCCTTGAACTTGCATTCTTGCACACCAAAACTGCTCCCCTGCTGCTCAGGTTTGTCAGCCGCAACACTCTTGCAAAATCCCTTTGCCGTGAATCCACCACCAGGAAGTCTATGCCCGACAGCCCCTCCACCACTTCCTCTGCTTCCCCGACAATAATTTCCGGTGACATCCCAGCCTCTCCCATGGCTTCCTCATATTCTGATCTTGATGGTTCATCAGGTACAATACAAACGTGTCTTCCACCGGTGTGGCGGCTAGCTATGGCCAGACCAATACTCGTGGCAAGAATTCCACCTTGCAACCATGTTTCAACTATAAGTTTGGCGTTCCATCCTGCAGCCATGGCTGAAATAAGCTCGGCCACACTGGATTCTTGGAAAAGCTCACACTGCAAACAAATTAAAACCCATGAACATGTATTGCAATTATTTGTGTAAGATAATCAAGAGAGTTTCTTTTCTTACAGATTTGACGGTATCGATGTAGGCCTTTGATGCTGTTTCAGGGGACCAGACTAGCTTCATTTCGTATTCTCTGTCCAGGTTGTGTTTTGCTTTGCAGTTGACCATGTACAAGGAATTGATGTCTGGCTTGGCCTTTTATTTGAGACAGGAAGTCTCTCGTTGGTAGTTTTTATTGGACCGTTGACATAAACCACACACATCCAACGTGTGGAGGATTAGGATTAGCATCAGCACTAGAATATTGGTATTGGACGATTTGGATCAGAGGAGTATATACTATTTTATACCCCCCCTATTCTTAAGAAATTACTTAGATATTAACATGGAATCGCTTTTACTGTTCAAACCAGTTACTATATTATTTTACTATTTTGATTTTTTTAATAGCTAATGCCTTTATATATATATATATATATATAAGTCAATATTTATTATTGGATTAATTGTAAATTTTATAATTCAACCCTAAGGTAACATGTTTGACTTGTTGAATATGTTGGAACTCGTTTGTCCCCCCTCCCTCTAATTTATTTTATTTAAACCAACTTAGCTAACAAGATTACATTGATACAGCTCTCGTATAATTTAATTTAAAATTTGAGTTTTTTTTTTACATTTCATTTTTTTTTGTCTAAGCCACAACAATAATATAAGCAATAACCTGGTTGCTTATAAACTAAAAAATATTTTTGATGAGACTCACCTTCTTCATTGTTAACATGAAGAATGAAGGAGGTAAGTCTCGCCCGAAAAGTCTCGCCCGACCTTTTCTTTTTCTTTTTCCCAAACGTTTTTCTTCTTAATATTATCTTTGAATACTTGTTTGATTTTAATTTTTTTTATAATGTTATCGGATAAACATCATAATATTTTGTTTGTGTTTAATCTTTAAGTTTTTATTATTATATAATCAAATAAAAAATAGTTTATTAAAACAAGTGGGTTTTATATCCTGGATCACAGGTTTGATAATTTAAGCTACAAACTCCAATACATCGCAATCACAATATTAAAAAAAATATCGTTTTGTTTTTAGGTCAAACCATATTTTTTTTACTAGATGTCTATGTTACTTTTAAACTCAATAAGTTGATTTAATCATATTAAAGCAACTTACACATTACATAATCCTAATTTTAAACTAAACAAAAAATAATAATTATAAAATTAAAACACAAATCAAATAATTTCTGCATGTGAATAATGTTTTTATCCGACCGCGTGGTAGCGGGCCGGGAACGAGTACAAAAACTTATTTAGTAGTGATCTTCTTAGATAAGATCATCTCGTGTGCATCTACAGGATTACACGTATAAGAGACTAATTCAAAAAGGTTTTGAGTTTCCAGCTGGCATCCACTAGATGAGCCACGTTGCTTGCCAGTGATACTTGGCATGCCAATAATCAATCTATTTCTGCAATTTCATTTCTCTTTGAACCATGGGGTCTCGCTGTCTCCATTTATCTATTGCAATCATGTAATCAAGCAAGACTTTTTTATTTATTTCTCTGAGGTACCGTGGTAACTGGTGTTATTAGGTAACCGTGTCCGTAACTCCGTGTAATCCCACAGACAGTACGGTTTCTTACAAAGTCAAAACACATTTCTTGGACGAGTACTGGCCGCCAATTATGTTGACGTAGACAATAATTTTTATATTTATTAATTCCTTTCCATTCAAAATACTGAGATAAAATAATGTCGTTTTTGTCTCGGTTTTAATTCCAATCAATTTCAGAAATTCTGGCCAAATTCCGTCCGAAATGCCTCGGTTCCGTTCCGGGTTCAAAATCTATTTTAAAAAAATATATATATATATATATTTTTGATATTTATACATCAAAATAATTTAAAAACACCAAAATATTTTAAATAAAAAAGAATTCAAAATTTAATTATGCTTATTAAATTAATATTTTTTTCATATATATATATACATATAAAATTAATTATATATGAACAATATAACACTGAAATGACACGCCAGAATGCTAGAAAACATGAACGTTTTGTTCCAATCGAAAAACCAGAATGATAATCGAAAGAGTATTAATAACTATGATATTTATCGAATCATTATCATGATTAGCTGGTTCGAATTTCAAGGAATGCATCTATATCTATTCTTGGATAAATTGTAAAATTAGCCCATTGTTTTTAGATTTTAGTAAAATAATACCATTTGAATTCTTTTTTGAAAAAAAACAATAAATATTTATATGTCGCTGTTAAATACCCATTATATTTTTATAAATATTGTGCTTCATAGTTGAGGTTTTTAAATTAATAATTATAGTTGATAAATGCAATAAAATTTTAAATGATGTTATGATACACACAATTACAATATCAATTATATTTTTTAGTGTGAAGACTTATCATTACCAAATATTGCTTGTTTTTATAATCATTGTTTTCAACACCTATTGCTGGTCTTTTATTTATTTTTGAATTTGATAAAATTCCAATCCTTTTTGGATATTTTTTCCGGACCCAGAATTAAATGAGTAAAACCTCAATTATTTTAAGTTCTTACAAAATAAACACATTATGACTCAAATTCAAGATCTATAAGAAATCTCAAATTTTAACCAAACGTTTATTGACAAATAATAATCTATTTTTTGAGACAAGATCATCGCTCACCTAGACATTAATTACAAAGGCAAACTTATGATAGTCATATCCTTATATTAAAATCACCAAATAACTATTATTTGTCTAGGAGATCATCTTTTTGTGTTCTCTACTTTTAGCCATGACATAACAATGGGATCCCATTGTGGATCTTGAAATTGGTGGTCCATGCGAACCTTTTCAAAGCTTATAGCCTATTTATAAAGAAGGAGACGATCTTTTCACAATGAACACCTTTGCGCTGGTTTTGGAGAAATAAATGGATTTAATAGCAGGTTCTCTCTTATCTCCCTCCTTAAAACTGCATTCCTGCAGAGCTTGCTCAAAGTTCTTGACTGGAAAATCTGCTTGCCGTGGCTAGAAAATTGGATGGTGGCGATGGTATAATTAGATGACGTGGTGGAGGAACTTTTGGAGAGGAGGTGGATTATAATTTTCATATTTAGGGATGGTTGGAAATGTGTTTGAAAAATACTTTTGAAAAAAAATAAAAATTTTATTTTTATTTTAAATTATTTTTTAGTATTTTTATATGATTTTAATTTTAATGTGTCGATGTCAAAAATAATTTTTTTTAAAAAAAATTATTTTGATACATAAAAAAAACTTAATAAAACAACTCCAACCACACACTCAAACAAAAACAAGCATTAATCTTCGTCATCCCATGCACTTTGATTTTTATTTTCCTATCAAAGAGAACAACTATAATTAAAGAAAAAAAAAACACAAGAGTGAGGTAAAATTCCGACCATCTAATGCTGGATCAACTCCTTGGTTAGAATCATATAATCTTTAGCAACGTAATTGCTATCTATATTTACGATTTAATAGATAAAATACTAGGTGATAGATGCTCGTTGTATTTGAATTTTTCCCACTTGTGAACATGTTTTCTAATAACAAGTTGAAGTCACTCATGATAGTTTGGCCAATTGAAGCACAATGAAACATATGACATAACTACGCATATCTTTATATAAGATGAAAAAGGCAAGTTGTTTTTTTCTTGAATTTGAAAGCAACTTCCACCAACAACGTTTTGAGATAAGCCGACAGACCAATCTTAAAATAATATATATTTAAATATTTCTTACAATAATATATAAAAAATCAAGTTTTTTTAAAGTGCTCTATTGCAAAAAACAAACGGGTAACTGTAACTGTTAATGAAATTATGAAATATAAACACGACGAAAGGAATATTATAATAGATTTATTTTTTGTGATTTTATATTTGAGCCATGTAATAGATAATATAATAATTATTAAATATTTATAAAGTTATTAAATTCAGAACTCATGAAATTAATTGATATATACAAGCTAACCTTTATATTCATGTTAATATATATAAAAAAAACTGTTGATGTAGTCGACTCGTTTTCATGACTTTGGTTGGATCAAACACTGAGATATCCTCCTGGGATTTGATGGGCATGAAGTTGACGCCAACAATAACCTAATTAAATTAGGTAAATCCACTCCCAAAATCTTTTTAATAAAGTGAAAAATAAACTTCTTTCAAAATTCTCCACCTTTAGTTCATGGGTCTAAGAACTTGTGTTTTGATGAGCCCGACAGAATGATGGGAATCCAGTCGCTCATCGCGGCGGCCTTGTGAACGAATCAAAGCCCGTTAAATGTGTGGAGGAGCTTTTTTTTTTTTTTTTGGTACTAATCGGGGCACTACGCCCTTCTAAATATTACGAGGAATAGTAGACCCAATGAGGTCAAAATACAACAGGGGATAAATGCCTGACGGAGGATCGGTTATAGCATCCGATCCCCTGTCTAACAAAGCTCTACCCAAGACAAAATTAGCCAGCCAATCAGCCACATAATTGGCTTCCCTATACACATGTAAAACTTCAACATCCCATTCCCTACCCAACAAATCCTTAATCTGCATAATAAGATTAAAATGTCTAGCCATTCCCCCATTACCCGTCATGATTAGATTCACCACAACCTTGGAGTCGGACTCCAAAACCACTTTCCGAAATCCTTTGTTCCATGTGAGCTGTAGACCATCATGGACAGCCCATAACTCTGCAGTTAAGGACGAACAAATTCCAATATTTCTCGCGAACCCGCCTACCCAATTTCCCAAGTGATCTCTAATCACTCCTCCCGCACCTGCCAAACCCGGATTTCCTTTACTGCACCCATCAACATTTAATTTGATCCATCCTTCCGCTGGGTATGTCCACCCTATGTAGTTTGTCACTCTATCTCTGGATATGTCCGTAATATTCCTGTTCTGCACCAATTTACTATCTGTCACCGTTCTCCTTATAGCAAGCACTGTCCCATACCAATTTCCTGGATTACCTCCGAGAGTTCTATTACACCTCTCCTTCCATATGAACCATAAGGCTACTCCAAAAAGTAGGGGCCAGTCCACAAACCGATTAGTGTTATGTCTGGAAGATAAATTGGAAACTAACCAGGCATACCAATTTTGACTGAAAAACATTTCCCTTTTTTCCACCCGTACGAAGGCCTCCCAAATTTTTCTAGCCGTAGGGCAATCTCGAAGAGCATGAGTTAACGATTCCACTTCATTTACACAAACACTACAACACTTATTATCCGTTAACCTCCGTCGCCATCTCACTTCATTAGTCAAAATAGCATTATGGGCTACAGACCATAGAAACACTTTGATCCGTTCCAATCCAGTCCATCTCCACACGATTCGCCAAATAGGGTCGTGATCCATAATAATCCCTTCCTCCCGAACCCCATAAGCTGTTTTAATATTAAAACTTCCATTTGCGGAGCGGTTCCAAATTACTGAATCTTCTGGAGCATCTCGTCGAGGTGGGGTATATCCAGCAATTCCCATCACTGCTTGCACCGGAAGGTTGTGAGCAAAAGCTATAAGTCAAAACCGTTGATTTTTTATGTGTTGGATTTGGTGCATGAATGCTTTATTATTATTATTATTATTATTATTATTATTATTATTATTATATCTAGGTGGTGCGCATACTCACAGTTGAAACGGTAGGTTACCCATGCGATCTGTTATCTAGATGATGTGGGGAATAGATATCATTTTTTCATAATTATTTTTATTATATATATATTTTTTTAGATTTTGACAGGTTATATAAATGTTTAGCGCTTAATCTAATAAAGCAAATATAAAATTTTATAAAGCTGTTATATCTTATTAAATTTTTGATAGACTATTTTTAATATGGTTACAATTTTAGAGTCATAAATGCCTTTAATTAAAGTTCATAAGTTATCATTCAAGATTTTTTTTATTGTATCTAGAAAAGGACTTTTGGATCTTATTAATTATGATTTTTATATTTAAACAGCTTTGTAGGCTATTTTTTCAGTGAAAAATTAAATTATTAAACACTAACTTATTTAAATATATTATATGTTCTATATTTTTCTTTGCATGTCGGGGCAAATCTAACCTTATACCTATTCTTCAAAAATCCACCTATACAATCAAATATCTATTTGGAAGGTGGTGGTAAAGACAAACTTAATATGGACTGTAGGGCTTTGTCAAACCAATATGGATTGCTTTAAACTATGAAACAAAAATCAATTAACATGGTCAAAGATCAATACAAGCTTGAAACTTTCAATGAAAAAGGTGATATATGTGAACCTAGTAGAGATGGTGAAGAAGACTTATATGATATGAAGGCAATGTTGATAATAACAAGGGACAACCACACCAAGAGGTTTTTGATGATTCGTAACGAAACTCATATCATACTCGATTCAATATAAATAATAACTTGTTTGATTAATGATAGTGAAATCTATGAAAATATTATTGGTAAATATATTGCTGATAAAATGAAATTGCCATTAGAATCACATCCTAAACCTTACAAAATTTTGTGGATTAAATCAATAGGAGAATAAGGGTATTCTAATGTTGTAGAGTGCCTCTTTCCATTGGAAAATATAGGGATGAAGTTATCTCATTGTCATTGAATCTTTGTTATGTTAATAAATAAGAATGTCGACATCTTTTAAAGACATTTATAGGGTATCTTCTTATAATATTGATAAACATTTATTTTTTGATAAGTCTTGGTACTTTTAATATTTTTTATTATTGCTGACTTTTTTGTTTTTATAATCATATTATTAAATTAACCAAATTTATTGGAACCATTCAAATCAAGATTTTTTTTTCTTGTTCTTTTAAAAACATTACCAATCGTCGAGCATGCTTTTTTTGCAATTTTTTTTTATTCAAACCCCTTGGACCTCTTCAGTAAGTAATCATAAATAAATCATTGTTCTATTTCATACTCCCATACACCTTCAATTGTGGAATGGGAACTAATTATGCATGAAACAAAAAAAAATAAAGAAGAAAAAGGAAAACCTATAGCTAGTAGCAGGTCAGGCCGGGTCATATATTTCCAACCATAAGAAAAAAAATATCTAGATGGTGAAAGTGTTTTTAAAAAAATTTAGAAAAAACTAAGACCCGGGTCATTAACTTGACTGAATTTAATAACTTGGTTAACTTAATAACAAAATTAGAAAAATACATTGATAGGTATACAAAGCAAAAAATACCAATATTTAACAATAAATAATAAGTTGATACCCGGAAGGAGAAGACATAGAGCTAGATCTCCAAATTAACAGATGTTAATGGATGAACTTGAAAAAAAAACTTTGGAAAGGGTAAATACAAGCAAGCATGGGCAACATTATAAATTATATTAACTTTCAAACTTGCAATCCGTTAAATTATAGGATTGACTTCAATTAAGAAACTCAACACCCAACTAATTCAATGTTAAAGAATGAAACAAGTTAAAGAATGAAACAAAAAAAAAATCAATTTAAAAAATTTAAGGTAAGAACAATATCAATAAGATATAAACATGAAATCTTGATAGAAAAAAAAAAAACTCAAGTCGGATGAAATTGTAAAAATAAGATTCAATTTTAAAAACCATGTTAAATAAAATAAAGAATAAAAAATCTAACCAATAAGCAATTTGATGGGGCATGAAATTGAAAAAAATAATCTAATTTCATAAATTATGTCATATAAAACAATTTATAATCAAAAGAACATAAATCAAACTTGAAGAAAAAACAAATTAAAATGTTGTTTTGAAAACTTGAGGGCCAAGGCAAAAGTAAAGGAGGAAGAGATGAAAAAAAAGATAATTGAATTCAAACTCGTCACCACGCGTCTAGAAATTAAGACATGCTAATATGATTAAAACACTACCTTCAAAGGTGACATATGGATTTCAATAGACATCACACAACAAAATTATTCACGCGACACACATGTGTCAACTATTTCTTTAATAACATTTATATTTATTAAATTACCAAATAGATTAAAACACCTTTTACACTATTTTAAGGCAATTATGCCATTTTATTGTGAAAAAAAAATGAAAAGATAAAGAAGATTTTTTTTGCAAGTTTAATATTTTGTCAAGGTATCAACATCATTTCATTGAAAAAAAATAAAAGACAAAAATATTGAAAGCAACATATTTTTTTCCCTTACAAGGATAATGATATCATTTCATAACATAATATACATTGGTTTCAACAACATTAATTTATATTCAATTTCAATAGAATATTAATCAAGAATATTTAGAAACAATTGATCAATTTCAATGCAAAACATTTCTGTTACAAAACCTTTATCTTTGATAAACATTAGATTCATTAATTAAAGACAGTTAATATTAAAGATATTTTTTTTATTAATAATAAATTATTTTACATTAATAATATTGTGTAATCATTTGGATATAAAACGATGCTCAAAGATCTCCTCAATGGTAGTATCTCCAATGATGACAAAACAAAATACTCTTTTCCATAGATGTAGTTTACGAGGCGCTGTAAGAGCTTCTCACAGAGCTAAATTAAAAAACCATCAGGTTTAAAGTTACAGAAATTTTTCGAGAGACTCTAATCATCCAACTCCAATTTTACAGGGAACCATCTTTTCTGATTTGTGGTAAGCGTTCGTCTCCAATCAAAGGATCAACAAAGTGCAATGTCAGCAGTATTCACAGCAGCTGCGCTGTTAAGGCCTCCTTGCTCACACGATAGAGTAATTTCTGTGTTGAACAGAATTATGGCCGTCAAGAACCAGCATTGCTCGGGTTCAGCTCTTGAATCACTTCCTTCATGGCCGGCCTGTGGTCAGGGAGCTCGTCGGTGCAAGCCAGTGCGATTTTTGCCAGCTTAGCTGCCTCAGATTTAGAGAAGTTTCCATGGAGACTTGTGTCGACATATTCATCGTACATGCAACATTCAGCTGCCAATCGCATCGAGTTGGAGTACAGCATCTGTTTGCCGGATAAGATTTGGAGGATGATCACCCCAAATGCATATATATCACACTTTTCCGTAAAAAGCCCTGTGGTTACATATTCAGGAGCTAGGTATCCCATGGCAGCACTGATTTTAATAGCTGAGAAGACAACGTCATCTGCTAGAATCTTGGCGAGGCCAGAGTCTGCTATTAAGGGGTTGAACTGCTGGTCGAGGAGGACCTTCTCAACAGATATTC
Source organism: Salix exigua (assembly GCA_032356905.1). Classification (NCBI taxonomy): domain Eukaryota; kingdom Viridiplantae; phylum Streptophyta; class Magnoliopsida; order Malpighiales; family Salicaceae; genus Salix; species Salix exigua. The sequence continues at coordinate 9,632,165 of CM063590.1, read as the reverse complement.
TTCGATGAATCATGACAGGTTTGTTCTCTTCACTGCTGTGCAAATATCCAATACCTGATTGACAATCAAGGACAGAATAAGTGTCTAGAAACTCAAAGTTTGAGGGAATTTTAATCTTATATCCCATGCAGCATTTCATTTGAATCTGCTGAACAAAATTCAGAATTTGATTCAATATTTTAAGGTAAGCCGTTGATGGGAAGATTCAGAAACCTCAGTTTTCACAAATGAATAAAGCTACTTAAGTTAGAAATGGAAACATGAATGTTAATATGTTCCACAGCACTTTTCCATCTACTTATCATTTCCTCTATCCACCTAAATTTCCGAGTTCCTGCAGTTTTTGAGGCTAAATACTGTAGAAATCAAATTGAATAACGAGTGGCAGCAGAAAATGAGAGTAAAATTGACCTTTGGCTATGCCATTGATAATGTGAACTCTTGTAGACCAGTCAAGAGCTTGATTACTTCCATCTTCTAAATCAAGATATCTTGACAAATCTCCCCTGGGAGCAAAATCATAGATAAGAAAACATTCACCCCTGCCCCTGGAGCAACAAAAACCTCGCAGCCGAGTGAGGTTATTATGTCTCAAAGATGTTAGCAAGTCTAAACCTTTCACAAACTCAGCTTCTTCAGGTTTACAGCTCGTTACATTGATGCTCCTAATAGCTACAAGAGAGCCATCTCTGAGAATTCCTTTGTAGACAGTTGAGAAGCTGCTCTTTCCCAGTACATTCACCTCAGAAAAGCACTGGGTAGCAGACTCGATCTCCTCCAGGTTGAATCTGAAGTTATTTAGATGCTCTCCAGAGATTTCAATGCCATTTCGACTTTCACCTAATGGGCCCCACCCATTAGAATACTCAAGACTTACAAGTGGGGATGCACCAGCCCTGCGGAACTCCTTAGCCTGGTCAGTGCTTAGCCGCCCATCAGAAAAATCAGATGTATTCCCAATCTTTTGTTTCTTCCAGCGATAGCGGAAAATGATCAGAAATCCAGCACCCATCAACGTGACAGTGACTGTAATAACACCAGCAACAATGGCAGCCTGTGGAAGTTTTGATGAATTTGAACAACGGGTTTGGTTGCAATGTGCCTGAAGAATTTCAGGCTGGGGAACTTTTTGAGCAGCACTATTTGCAACAGGTCCCAAGGGGCCAACTTCATTGACATCAAAAATAGCATCGCAAGCTCTCAATAGAGGAAATCCAGTTCCACATAAACCTGGGTTGTTCTCGAACTGAAACCCCCCATTTAATCTCTTCAAAGCTTCATTTTCAATTATCGAAAAACAAAATCAGTCTAGCTCAATATGCAAAACAAAAGAAGCAGCGAAAACGCATACAGTATGCCATTGATTATTACTTGGAATATGAGACACGTGAGAAACAAAAGAAAAATCCAAAAGCATAACTATTCAAAGGTTAGACTTGTATGCTTACCAGAAGGGACAAATCCAGAAAGAGAATTGTTTCGGACATCCAGCACTTCCAACTGTGGAATGTTAGCTATTCCTTGAGGAATTGACCCTGACAAATGATTAAAACTCATATAAAGCCTTTTCAACATTCCCAAGGTCCCTAAGCTCGCAGGAATTTGATCGGTTAGTCTATTGTACTGCAATGCTAGAACGCTTAGCCTCTTCAGGGATCCCATCTCTGTTGGTATGCTCCCTGAGAGCTGGTTACAACATAGCTCTAAAACTACAAAATAAAGAAATACCCAATTAATCAGAACTGAAACAAATGGGATGAACAGGGCCATCTTAGAACATGATTTTAACTACCAGGAACACAACATAGACAGCCAAATCTAGTGGTATGTTTGTTTTATGATAAAATGTGAGAAAAAAAAAGTTAAAGTGTGGCAGATCACTTTGGAGAACTGGAAGACGATCATCTAAAATATCCCACTTAGTTGTGTCTAATGCAATATCTCAATAGAAGTTTAAGCAAGCTTTCAAATTTTCTATTCTTAGAACAATTCTTTTGCCATAAATGTCTAATTGCCAAAAGAGTACAAACAAAATCAGGATGCATGTTTAATAAAAGATGGACCAGGTGAGCTAACTTTTAACTATCTTCTCCATAAACTTTGCTGCCAAACACAATAATTTCTGCTTAACTGTAGCATTAGTTTCGTTTTTTGACATAGCAATAAACCAAAGATTTGAGTGCTTACTTTCTTTCATGGTCAAAGACATCATCCAGTCACACCAGTTCAGATTATAGAGCCCAGAAACTCGCAAGCTAAACTAAATTTTCTCCCTTCTGAGTCTCACGTATGAGGAACCATTTAATCGATAGATTGTGTGTGTGAAAAGCATATTAGCACACAACAAAAGACAAAAAAAAATAAAAACAACAACCAGGACAGAAATATAGAGACCTACTAATTCTTCGACTAATCAAGCTTAAATTTTGTCAACAGAATAAATAGTATTCACATTGAAGCTAACCTTGTAGAGAAGCCATGTTACCCATCTCCGGCGGAATACTTCCAGAAATATTATTCACATTGAGATAAAGATCTGACAGCTCAGTCAAATCAGCAATCTCCTTTGGTATCTCTCCGGACAATGAATTATAATGCAAGTACAGACCAGACAAGCTTTTCAGTTCTGCCACTGCAGGAGATACTGTACCGGACAGTCCCTTTCCCTGCAATGAAATGTTAGCCACATTACCGTGTTCATTGCAAGCCACGCCCTCAAATAAGCCACCGCATGGATCCCCGTCGCTAGTCCATGACTTTAAATACTTATTTGTTGGGTCTAAAGCAGACTTTAGCTCCAGTAAAGCTTGAAGCTCTGTAATGTTTCCAGAAACTTGTTGTAGAGTTAAAAGTGCAAGAAATAGAATGTAAGAAGAGAAGGAACAAAAAGAACCCATCTTTGTTTCTGTCTCAAATCTCTTTATGGTTCTTGCTCTCACTGGGAAATTGTAAAAAAATCCCATTTGCACGTTAGACTAGATTCTCTCTAGTTCCTTGGAGGTTTTGCACAAGACTGTATGTTTATCTGCTCTTTTATGCTCTCAAATGAAAATTTTGACAATGCACATGTTATGGACTCGATCGAGGTAGTCAGTCCCTCCCTCAAACTCGAGTGAATTATTGGCTCCTTGATCTCTCTCCAGGTATCTGTAGAATTATTGACTAATTCTTCTCTCTCCTGGTGTCTCGAGAGAAACACAGATAGCAGGCACACAATCCTCTTTCTTTCTCAAAACTCAAGCCTGTGCAGGATTTTTGCAGAGGGAGGGAGGCGGTTGAATGAACAGCAGCGAGTGAAAAAATGAGAGAGAGGGGTGGGGTGGGGTGGGGGAAGGACTGTTCGAAATGAAATAATGAGTGCAATTAATAACGACCTCTAGACTCGTTCACCTTTGGAATTTAATGTCTGTCAGCTGAATAGACTATGATATGATAGCCCCGGCCACTTGATTGGATTACAAAGGAACACTGCGATGTGGTCGTACTCATGCATTTAAAATTGAACGTAAACGTATCTAGTTATAAAGATTTTTTTTTCTGTGCAGTTTTAAATTTAAATTATTTGGTTGCTAATATATTAAAATACAATTAAACTAAAGGTGATTTAAGTAAATTTATTAAGAAATAAATAAGATGAGAGTAAGGGATCAAAATAATTAAAAAACAAAAATGGATGGTAGTTTCTAAATTGGCAAAAATCAATTTATGTACAAAACTTTATTTTTTTATTTTTCATTTTTAAATTTAAATAAAAGAGATGAATCGGTCTTTATACCACCGAGTATTCTTCAGCATTTTTTTTGTATAACTTTTCATGATCTTTTGTATACTAGACAATTCCCCGCGCTTCGCCGCGGGTGGCACAATATTTTTTTAAATGTAAAAAATATTAATTGTGTGTATTTTTTATTATAATATAAATTTAGCTAAAATAATAAATTTGTGTAGAATTCATGTCAAGTGCAAGTTTTCTATAAAAAATATGAATTTAAAATCGATATAAATTTTTTTGTTTAGTAGTTTTAAGCGAAATAACCAATATAAATTTATCATCATCATTAAAAAAGCAAGAAAACTCTGATATCTGAATTATTAAGTTGATTGTATTAAGATTAGTTCATTTTATAATTCAATTTAAATCAAACAAAAATAAAATATAAATTGTGAAAATACCTATAATAATCAAATAAAAAAATAAGTTGTTAATTTTCTATCAACAAAAAGACGAAAACATAAATTGAAAAGTCATCTTGATGTTATTGTCATTATCATTGTTATTAAAGCTAAAATTATTACTAACATCACTGCCAAAACAATTAAAATAATTAAATTGTCACGAAAAAAAAGCAACAGATTTTTATTAAAAAATAATAAATAAACAATGATTAAAATTATCATTATTATTGCATAAATAATAAAATCATAAAAATCATATAATCTAAAGAATAAATAAAGAAACAAAAAACAAAACAAAAAAAGAATAAAGGGACACCCGATTATTAAAAACTAAAAAACTAAAAAAATATATAAGTAGAAAAAGATAAAAATATATATAATAAGAAAAAAATAGAAAAAATATAATAAGGAAAAAACTAAAAAAAAAAAGCAGAAAAAGAAAAAGAAAAAACAGAGGAAAAAAACAAAGAAAAAGAAAAAAAAACAAATGGAAAAAAAAGGCTTAATCATAAAATAAAAAAAAAAGAAAAAAGAAAAAAGTGAAAAAACGTAAGTAATAATAAGAGTTAAAAAAAATAATAACAAAAGCACAAAAAAAAAAAAAAAATAATCGCAGAATCCACGATTGCATCGTGTCTGTGTGCACAGTGCACTGTGCACAGTAAAACAGGCACGCCGCTTATTGTCTTGGTAATTTTACTAGATCACGGTTTATTTATTTTGTTTGATTAAATATGATTTGATGAGTTATTTTCATTTGTGAAATTTCATAGGATTAATTTTGCTTACATTGGCCGATGATTTCTCACAGCCCTCCGTACTAGTTTTTATTCACAATAAAAAGAAAATACTTGTTACTAAAAAGAAATGCATATTCTTTGCTAATTTCTTTTTATCTGAACTCGCTGCATGAATTAACTATTATTCCACGGTTTGAAAAGGGTCGGGGTCAAGAGGTGGGAAACCTCACATGGCATCTCACATGGGCGTTGACGATCTCATTGCATTGCTGAAATTGCGAGCCAAAGCTAGGGTCCATGGAGCTAGCAGTGAGGGGGAGTTTTTTCCTGCATTTCTTTTAAGCATCTCAGCATCTTACGAAAAAAATGGCGATAAAAATAAAAATAAAAATAAAAATAAAATGTGAATTGGTATAGTAGTGGAATATTCTGTTGGAATAACACACCTTTTAGTGTTACATTTTTGAGCAGTGACATCAATTAAATCCAATATTAATTGGTTGATTGGCTCATAATAATTAGTAAAACCGGTCAAGAAAATAAAATAAAATCACAGAACTTTCAAAATTAGGATCTCGAGATGATGTTTTTGAAATTTAAAGATTTTCATAATTATAACATGTCTATATTTAGCTTTTCAGAGTTATCTATTATTATAAGCTTAACTCTATCATTAACACCTGTGAAACATATTTGACCCCCTCCCACCCACCCAATTTTTTTATTTTTTTTATTTTTAAAACGCAACAATTATATACTCTTAAAAATAGCGACATCGATCCGTTTAATATTATGGCTACAAAATAAAAATATGTTATTAAATAGTATTATCAAGTCAAGACTATTTTAACTAACCGTGCTTGTTTTTTTTGTTTTTTTTTTAGTTTAGAAAGACAGTTTTAAAATCTGACCCTTAGACTCCCATCCACCTATTCTTCTGCAATAATCCAAAAATTTCGGTGTATCCTAAAGATGGTATCCCTGGATCTTCAACACGTACGAGTACTAAGTTTTTTTATGGTTTAGTTTAATGCACTTGATTGATAAAGTTGGAGAAATTATTATCACTCTTACAACTTTCTATTCCATTGTCTAAAAAAGGTTATTGTTTGACTGGTTTAATGTATACAACTTCAAAAAAAAAAAAAAACAAGAAGCAATAATAGAGAGCATTATTGCACTTTGAAACACTAGGTGGGGCAAGGATATTGAACAAAAAGATGACCTGCACTAAAAAGAAAGTTCTCGAATAACCACTATGCAGTAAATGATTTAGGGTTAAGAGTTTAAGATTAAAAATTTTATTTTTTATATGATCTTATATTTGAGATTTATATTTATTAATATAATGATCTCTGAAAGTTTGAATGACTATTAATTTTAAAACTCATGTGGCTAGTCAAGATAGAAGTAAAATAACTTGAACACACTACTTAATTGTAGTATGAATAACTTGGTTGTCAACTTTATAATTTGATTAGATAAACCATAGTTGAAGTAAAAAAAATCTTGTTAAATGTTACCTAGCATCTAACATTGCCTCCTCGCAATTCATCTGAGACAAAACAGAAAATTAGGAAGAAGTCAAATCATGGTTAGCTAGTGGTATTCAACTTTACATATCTCTCTCTCTCACTAATGTTTTGAAATTGATCGTTTTGTTTGAGCTATTGCAAGCGTTTTGATCTTTTGTTTTTTTCTCTATCTTGGCTTAGATCTTTCAACCTTTATAGATACGAGTGAAAGGTTCTCATCCTCTCTCAAAAAGTAAGCAACTTTTCAGGCTGAGATTTCCTCCTAATAAGGTAGGTAGGTAGGTATATGATGACGAAAAGCGATGCATGGCCTTTGAATTTGGCTTTTGCAGCGCCGAATGGGAAGTGGAAGTCTGCTTTTCCTAGAGGGTAACGGTAGCCGTGATGGATGGAAGCTGACGAGTGATGACATGACATTTGAAGGTTGCTGGGCTCATCATGCAAACAAGCTTGGCCCAGTACAGATCCAGGCTGGACTCTTGCATTGTGGGCTAATTCGAACCTTCCTGCAACGATTTGATCATTTGCGTGCAAACGACGCGTTGCAAGCTGCGCTGTCCTCTCTTCCGCCCAGGTTTGACAATCCACGAATAGAAAAAACTCTATAAGATCATTTTTCTTCATTTGCATCTACAAAGTCAGTTGGAATACTCACCAATTCTAAATTTAGAAAAACGCAGTCTTTTTTGTTGAATCTTAGGAAGAACTCTGGCTTACAAACATCAAACTGACAGGCAAAACCTGAGCGAAATTGAATGCGAAAGCAAAATATAGCCATTTTTATTTTGCTAATGGGACACCAAAAACTAAAGCTTGGTCATAAAGTTTTTTATTTTTGATCCATGTGTTTTGAAGGTTTCACATCTCGATCTTAAAAATTATTTGTTCTGTGTTCTAGTGTTTAAAAACTGAGTAGAGAAAGAGTCATTGGAAAATGAGAAAGCAAAGTAAAAAGAAAATAGTTGATTGATTCTCTTTTGGTTTATAAAAAAAATTGATCTCAATGTTAATCGATCTGTCTTAGATAGGAGGGTGATTTTTTTTTAAAAGTGATTGATTCATGATTTTTAAATTTAAATTTATTTTTATGGTCATAATAAAATTTTACTTAAGAAACAATACTTTTCATAATTTATTTTTAAATAAATCATAATAATAATTATTATTATTATTTAAAATAATTATATGTTTTTCCTTGTACTCTACACCTCCACCATTCCAAATTTCAATACATATAATTTAAAATAATTATATGTAGTGCATGATATTTTTAATTGAAAATACATTAAAATATTTTTTTATTTTTAATATTACTATATCAAAATTATAAATATTAGAAAATATTAATTGAAACATTTTAAAAAAACACATGAAAGCATACGAGCACAAGAAACTGTCAGACACATCCTTTGCAGCGCCACGTAGGACCCCACTCACTCTAATTTGTTTCTCCAAAACGCTGTCGGTTATAGGGCATGTTAGGGCCTGTTTGGTATTGCGGTTGCTGTTGCAGTTGAGGTTGAAAAAACGAAGTTTTAAAAAAAACGTTTTTTACTGTGGTTCAAAAAAAGCTGTGAAGTGTTTGGTTAAAATTGTGGTTGAGTTTGAGGTTGAAAAAAATAGTTTTGTGTGTTTAGTTATCATACTTTTATATTGTTTTTAATTAATTTTTAGATTATTTTAATATTAAAAATATATTCTTTATATTAATAAACATATATTATATAAGCATTATTTATATTTTAATTAATTTTTAGATTATTTTAATATTAAAAATATATTTTTTATAAGAAAAAAATTTAACAGAAAATATAAAATAAATATATATTTTAGATAAATATAAAATATATAAATATAAAAAATAAAATAAAATAAAAAATAAAATAAATATAAATATTATATATATAAATTAACAAGCCACTCCTCTCCCTCTCGTATGCAATTTGTTGCATTGCTGTGAGGACAGGAACGAGAATCGAGCTGCTTTTCATGAAACAGAGTTTCATCCGTTTTTGTACGTGGAATCCATTAAAAAAACTCAGTTTTTTTCCTTAACCAAACATCAATATAATTATTGAAACTCTGTTTTTTATGCAAACTCGGTGGAAACTCACTACCAAACAGGTGCATAATCCACCTATGAGCACCATTCTCGAAACGACACCGTCTAGCTCTATACGAACCCTTTCCCTCGTTCCAGGTGAAAATAATAAAAAAAACACCAGCACCCCCAGCAACGTAAAAATTTCAGAGGGCGCGGGACACCATTTCCTCCAAGGAGAAAAACAAAACAAAACGACCCGACCCGAATCAGGAAAATGGGCAAGGATCTGAGCGACGACCAGGTGTCATCAATGAAAGAAGCGTTCACGCTCTTCGACACAGACGGTGACGGAAAGATAGCCCCATCGGAATTGGGGATCCTTATGAGATCTCTCGGTGGAAACCCGACCCAAGCTCAATTAAAATCCATAATCGCCCAGGAGAACTTGACGGCACCGTTTGATTTCCCTAGATTCCTTGATTTGATGGCAAAACACATGAAAGCCGAGCCGTTTGATCGGCAGTTACGTGATGCATTCAAAGTGCTCGATAAGGACAACACAGGGTTTGTTTCAGTTGCGGATCTGCGTCATATTTTGACCAGTATTGGAGAGAAGTTGGAGCTGGCGGAGTTCGATGAGTGGATCCGAGAAGTTGATGTCGGGTCTGATGGGAGGATCCGTTATGATGACTTTATTGCTAGAATGGTTGCTAAGTGAAAGTGAATGATTTGGATTTTAAGGTTTTGTAAGTGTTTGTGCGTTTGTTTTGGAAGCAAATTGTGGTAAGGTTTTTTTTTTTGAAATGTTGTTTTTGTTTTGGGGCAGCAGTGTTTGCTTCGGGTTTTGTTTGTAATGGATGTTGTTGGTGTTTTTATTTTAATTATTGACTTGTTAAATTAATTTTCATCCTCTTTTTGTAGTTAACGTGTGGATGCTATTGTTGAATCTGTGATTTCTTACAGATACCTGGGTGAAATATATTGTAAGGAACTATTTTTTTAGCAATTCTTCCGTCCGCATTTAAGGAACGTTTCGTGAATCTGGTGAAATAAATAATGTCAGTTTGATGAAACCATATTTATTACTGCAGAAGAATGAACTATTCTACAGCAAGCTCCTGCTTGTTGACAGTTGCTGTTTGTGTTTGTTTTCTATGTTTTACTCTTTGTGCTTGATGTTTTTGGTAAAGTCTAGTGTGTTCGCGAGTTACAGATAGGCTATAAAGGTTTTGGATTTTGGAATCGTTTCCTTGGTAACCGAGGTGGCAGTGGGAAAGTCGATGAATGCTTCCATTAGACTGCACTGAGCTTTGAGATATCAAATGGGCTTTAAACATGGCGTACTTATTTTGAGAATTGGGCAGAGTAAGTTATTGAACCTGTGCTTCTTGCCTGGCAATTAATTTCAACTGGGACAACCTTTGTTCTTGCCTGGTTCCAGCATGCTTCGTGTTTGGATTTTAGGTGGCCAGGCTTCAAGTGGTTCTTTTTGCCATGATTCGGTGCTGTTTTGATCCTCCATTTTATTTTAGAATTCTGTTATCTTGTTGAAATTGAAGGTTGAAGGTTTTCAATTATATGCTTTGGTTCAACAGAAGGTGCAGGTCCAGACAGATTTTGATGGCTATTCTATTTTTAATTATTTATGTAGAAATTGGCCAATATGAGAAGCATTTACTGAAGCTGGCTGTGGGATTTTTAGGTGAGGTATGTTGATCTTGACTAAATCTATTTGTTTCTGGGTATCTGATATATTGTGGATTTGGAAAAATTCCACCCACGTAGCCAAGTTTCATTTCTGAAATGTAGTAAATTAGGAAGTAATGAAGGTCCCATTGTTTGTATGACATTACGCTATGTTTTTTCCGGGCATCCAATCTCTGATTTATGTACTTAGTTCATATATTTTCGAAACTGTTATGCTGTTGACCACCTGATATTCACAGACACCACATTTTCAGATGATCTAGGCCTCAAGTGTCGTGTCCGTGTCCGTACCCCTTTGGCGTGGCCTGAAGCAGGAGCACGATCCTACAATAATGTTTTGTTCTTCAGGTTGGTTATCTCGTGCCTTTTCTTTATCCTAACCGGAGATTCTTCTTTTCTTTCTCTCCTTAATTTCATCAACCATAAAAAGCCTGTATATTTCCCTCCCTTGCTATCAATCTTTATCCTCTCATTTTCAATTTTTTTTTTATTTCTTTGCAAGATTGTGGATCGATCTAATGTTGAGCAGTTTTTTTATACCATATTGATTCTATGAAAAATAAATCAAAATAAATTTATCAAATCTAATTCTTAATAAACACAACAATATGCATGAAAGAATAAAAAAATAATTTGATAACCAGGTAGAAAAAAATAAAGGAATAAAAAAGAAGAGAAAAAACTATTACAATGTATAGTGTAGTGTTCCTCGGGTTACAGTGAATTCCTGAGGGATATTATTATTATTATTATTATTATTATTATTATTATTATTAATTGTAATTTTGATTTTGATTTTAATAAACACAAAAGCAAGCTTCTTCAAATAAAGAAGGCAGTTTGCGAGTCAAGTTTAATTGATTGTTTCAAAAGAAATTGGACGAAGCAATGGAATTCGACATTGACTTGGGCCTCAACCGCGACGTATAGGTAATTAATTTTAATAATTCAAACAATATCGTTAGCTTTAAAGGACAAATCGAACAAATTTATCAAGGAACTCTTACGGGGTTGGACATAAATGGGAGAACAATAAATTTTAGGATCCATCAAAAGTAATAAAATATTATTTTTTAATTTTTTGTCTTTCAAATTTAGTTCCTATTTTTTATTGATTTTTTTTATTTCATATTTCAATATTAAATTGATAAGAAATTGAACTTTTATTGAAGATTTCATGAGCTGTGAATTTTAAAGATTAACTCGTATTCAAGAGTTTTGTCTGAGTTGGCTTTTTGTTTTTTCAGTTTTTAAAACTCGTTTTTTTTCTTTTCAGTTTCATGATCCAGTATCTATTCAATTAGAGATTGCCTAAAATCCTAGCTATGTCACCTTTTTTATTTTATTTTGGCGACTACTTTTTTTGCAAGTTCCAATAACATTTTTATTTATTTTTATCTTTAGTAATCTATCAGATTCCATCCTTTCTTCTTTGCGGTCGAGACTATGAACTGAATCATTTTTTTAAAACATGTTTCCATTAAATGTTTCGACTTTCGACAGGCAACATAATGTGGCTCTTCTAGTCCAATACTAACATGATTTTTTTAAAATTAAATGTTATTTTTCATTTTTATTGTTTTTTAATAAGAAAAATAATAAAATTAATTATATCAATAATTTGAATTAGAAATTTAAAAACCCCGTTAAACTAGGATGGTCAATATTCCTCATACGATATATAGGGCTAGTTAATTGTTGGTGATGTGCTACGTGGAACATTTTTTTTTTAATTATGAAATGTCAATCGCATCTCTTTTTAAAAAGCATAGAATGGAATGAATAATAAATCATCAATCACAAAGATGCTATATATATATATATATATATATATATTGAAATGGAAAGACCCCATTATTGTAAGACCCCATTTATTGTCTCAATTATTCATACTTGAAGCCAAGGCACCGGGGGGAATCATGGTTTTGAAAGAGCATTCGATCCCTCATACCGAGGAGGTTTAGCTTGCCGACCCAATTGAATGGATGACCATCATGGTTTTGAAAGAGCATTCGATCCCTCATACCGAGGAGGTTTAGCTTGCCGACCCAATTGAATGGATGACCATCATGCAATATGATGTTTGAAACAAACAAATAATTCAGTCGATTTAAATACTTCAAATTAAATACTTCATATTAAAGTCGATTAATTTGAAGTATCAAACAAAGACTTCGCAACGACTTACAAAACATTTAGCAAGAAAATGTCCTCGCCCTAAACAAAGAACCTCCAGTGATGTTACAGTTCGCAGCAATTTCTTGTGTTATTTTACACAACCACGTGCAAATGTCTATTTCGCACCATTTGTCGGCGTTTTTGCCCAAAATTTAAAGTGATGTACATCAACTTCCCTCGAGAGGGAAGCAAGTAGTAAAAAAATTTCCAGAGTACATTTCAAAAAGATTTCAATGGCTATGACGTGCTGTTTTCTCAATAAACAGAAATGAATTGTGTGTACCCGAGCAACGTGGCAAAGCTGTGCATTACTTGGAAGTTGGTTGTGTGATGTATGAGATTCTGAACTTTCTGGAGCTGGAAAAGACTGATTTTCCTTGGATTGTCTTTCAGAGCTTCCTCCATCATCTTTGGGCTCATCATCTGGATCTTCTTTACCATCTTTCTCTTCACCATGGCTCCCACCAGCGCCGTCCTTTGGGATGCCCCGCACCATGTCTGGCCGGGCTTCCAACCCAACTCGTCGCAGATGTAGCTGCATGATTGGAGATGGCCAATCATAACGTACTGTTTAGGAGGCAATAATATTGAACAATGCATATCTACTGGAAAATATAGAAATCAGCTAACCTGAAGATGCAAGTTAACTTCATCTGGGCGTGAAAGAAATGGAAAGTCACCTCCACTCTTCAAGCGAGCACACCGTGCTTCAGGATATCTATCACTCAACTGATCTTTGAGTTGTTGAGGAATTGCACAGTAATCATTAGTCTTCAAGAAATGTGGCAACCGTGTCAAAAGAACCCATTGAGTAGTTAGCGATTCTTTTTTCTAATTCAGTTATAAGTTACAATTAAATCTGTAGGCTATCTATCCAAGATCAGTGAAAACTTATGACAGGTCATAAAAGTCAATTAATATTCAAGTATTCGAAGAGTCGAAGCAAGTGTAGTAAAAAAATGGACACTAAAGGTATGATACTGGCATGCAACATGGTTTCTAAATGTCTGACCGGCAGATCATAAAATATGCTACTAAGTTGAAAAATGCATAACCAAGAGACTATATTATTTGTCTCAGAATCAAATCTTGAATATAAGCATTGGTATCCATCTGTCTGAAATGGAAGAGCATATTGTTTGCTTGGTGAAAACATTACAAAAAATATAGGGCTGCAATTAAAAAAAAATTCCATGCCATTATTTCCCTGATAAATTAAATCTCCATATTGTCAATATTTTGCACTTATTTTTACAAAATATTTTTTCAATTCACATATACAGAGACAAGTTTCAAATAACTCACATCCATTATAGTGATAAATGAATCTGAAAGTAGAAGAGATCCAACCGAAGCAGCATCAACATTCAAAGTCAACCTTGAGGCCAAGTCATCACTCGAAAGTGTTTCAACCTGTCTTACAAATCAATAAATCAACCAGGTTCTCTAATGTAGCAAATGGTTTGCCCAAAGAACAGAAATGCAGAATAAATTGCTCTATGGAAGATAAATGATCAAATCGTTGCTAATGGACTATGAATGATGAGACTGCATGGTGGATTTATTTATTTGTTCTTTCTTTAAATAATGCACAATAAATTATTTTACTCATTTATTATTATTATTTGAAAAAGAAAGGTAGAACAATGATTACCACCAATTCAGCCTTTCAAAATGGAGAAAACAGGGGGTAGAAAGTCAATTCAACCAGAAACAGGATGCACTACACATAAGTGGGGTTACAAAATAAGATAAAAGTATAAGCTACTAAGATAGATGGCGACGCAATTGAATTCACAAATCAAGTTAACTAGAAAACTACTTATTCACATTATGGACAAGAAACCTTGGTCTTGAACAACTCAAGTCTACCCTACAGACACTGCCGACTAAAAAGGTACAAGCAGATTGGCTGAGAGATTATAATCAAAGCTGAGAGAGATTATAATCAAGGTTTCCACCCCTCCTGCACGCACATGCAAAAGAAAGTGGTTGTTGAGGCTACTCAACATAGGAACCATCTTATGGCACAAAATTTATATAAAATTCTAGTTACATCTAGAACTAGTAAAACTACAATGAATCATAAGAGATTGTTTCATGGCATCATAGATGCACCAAGATAAGTGAGATCAGAGATGCACTTTGTAGACTCTACCTGAGAAGCAACAAAGTCCACTGAATCTGCAATAAATGGTTCATGAGGACCATCACGAATTCCAGTTAAGACATACCTTTTCAGAAGAAAAGATGGGGTCCAATTTACACTGCATAAACAACACAAAAATTAAGCAAGACTATTTTGTTGAGAACACAAAATTAACACATGGTTGCAAAGAGCATATCAGGTAAAAGTACTGGTACAACTCTAATTAAATTTAAAAAATAGAATTAATAGTTGGAAAAAAAATCAATCATTCAAGGTAAATTTAAAAATAAAATGTTAGGTGGATATGCTGGATCGCATCAAATTGCAATTGGCAACCCTTAAATAATAAAGCTAACTAACCTACATCTCCATCTCTAATTGGTTGGATCATTATAAACTGCAGTGTCCAAGGGCATACTATCCTAGAGAAGCTCAAATTAAATTGTCTCCTAACTTCAATGCAAGTCATTTCAATCTGCCTCTTATACTTGTCCTTTTTGTTCCCTTGAGTTCAATGCATTCTTTCTTTGGAAGCAGATTTAAAATACAAGTTTCATATAATTCAATTATAAAAGCCTTTCCTGAACTTCTACACAGTCGGCACCATCTCAGCCCTTAGCAATGAACATTCATTCCTCAAAGTATTGCAGCTTGTATTGGCACATGTCCATCTTAATATCCACATTTTATTTATACTACTCTTATGGATAGACTATTTCTTTATAGTTGAAAATTCTGTAGCATAGACCATAGGAGTCTTATTGCCATCCAATAAAATGTCCGTTTCACCTGCAACTTGATAGATGTTATGGTGCATAGAGTGATAAAGCAGACTTATACTCATGGACAAGCTAATGCTATTTTATGGCAAAAATAAAATGTAAATTCAACTACTTGCACTAGAACTACTATACTATCTATTCATATTTTTTTAAGAGGCTTCATAGTCAAATGCCCCTGCTCTTTAATCAAACTGTTCTCCTGAGACCCTTTACTTCAGTCATTTCTTTCATCATCAGCCTAGAGCTGCATCTAGTATATTTTGATACTGCAACTATTAGCGTTTATGATATGGCTTTTTTGTCTCCACGAATGATGGAAAAAATTAATGCAGTTAAAAAAGAAATTAAAACAGGAAACATGATGACCACATACACAGGAGCCCACGGCATGGCAGATGCAAAACTGCGAGTCTCCAAAAAGGTGTTTGATAGTATCAATGATTTCACTCGCCTTGGACGATGCTGTGCAAATAGCTGTGCTAAGAAGCCCCCAAGAGATGTTCCATAAAGATGTATCTGTAAGAAAAGACTAATCAGTATACTCAACATACACACAGAAATAACTAGAGCAAAAGGCCGAGTAAAACCACAAAGATATGCACTGAAATAAGAAATTCATACACTTCCAGTTTAAGATACAAGCTACTATTACAGTTAGCGCATTGCTTTATGAATCCTACTGAGGTGCTCTCCTTATGTGGAAGGCTCAACTGAACTGCACACCTGCAACCAGTCATTCTTCAACCTACATGTTATGTTTGTAACACCTTGACTGGGTACTGGAATGGACATGAAAAAAAGATCAAACCCTACTCCTCTACTACTAATTGAGTTGAATAGGATTAAATTCATACTCAACATTTTCAGCCACAAAGATCATTGTATTTGTGCCCCGCATGCAGGGTCTGAAAAATCTGCAGCTCGAACAAGTAAATCATGCTATGAAACTGTACAGCTGAATCCAGCAACACTAAATTATCTACAGTTATCATTAGAAATAATGAAGACTCACTGGTTAGTATGACCAGGGAAAAGGTGAAGCTCATGTGTTTTGAAGTGATACCAACTTTAAGCTATTACTTCCTGAATTTGTACTTTACAAACAACAGATATAACCACTCAGCCAACACAAAAAGGGATTGTTTCTGTAGCTGTTTGCTGAATCTCACAAGCTTCATATGGTCTTCAATTAAGGCCCATTCCTTAACACCAAAGTTCTCTTTGGTAAATTAAAAATGAAGAACATGAAGCAATAATGAACAGCTTCAAAACAGATTCTTAACCTGATATCTGTCAACAAATCTTTACCACCAAGGCAAAGTGAATATGCTTTTCTTTACTAAAATTAAAAGGAAAAACACACAATCTTGCTGGCTTTTCAAAGGATATTCCTTCCAATATTTGAAGCACCTAGGGAATTAAAGCCTCATGGAATGCAAAGACAGCTTCTATAGTAAAAGAACCACATTGAAAATTCAATTAAAGGTGCATCAAACAAGCAGTAATTTGGTTTCCTGCAACAGTATTTTATATAACTATAAGCCACAAGCAAATAAAGGTTCTTACATGATGAACATCGATGACATCTAAAAAATTTTCAAATGCTTGTATCCACTCATGAAGATTCCACACACGTGGAATATCAACAGAAATAACTCGGTACCCCTGAAAAATCACAAAAGTTATGCTGCATGACCTCAATATGATAACTGATAAACAACAGAAAGGAAAAGGAACAAAACTCTAAACAAGTAATATTTATGGTTACAGACCGAGCAGTTTTATTTCCACAAGAAAGGACAGCAGCGAAAGTAGTCAAATGTACTTCAATTAATGAACCCATTCAACTTTAAAATATAAAGTTCCAAATCATATAAAGATAGTGAAATGAAAAAAAAATGTCATTCAAAACATCCTACAAAGAATTGCAACCACAGTTCCAATTCAGGGCTTGACAAATTTCTATAGTTAGGTTCCACTGAAGTATGGATTGTTCTCTGACTCTATCAAATAAAATCAACCAGGATTAAAATATGACTTAGTGAACCAGACTGAATGAAAGGAGGAAACAATTGAAGTAGACAAATGCGTCATAACAGTTGAAGCTTGAAGATCATGCTCAACACAGAGTGCCAAGTGAGTCGACATTAATACAATTTTTGAAACAGCTAAAACTCAATAAGTAGAGAGAAGTTTTGAGTTTTTTGCATCTGTTTGCAGCTACAAAAATGCACACTCATTCACATACTGTTAAAAATTTGCCAGGTCCCCAATAAAGCTTGTTTTACGAGCCCCCACGCCAGCTATAATGAAAAGTAAATTTTGTTCCATACCAATGAGCTTTAAGGATTCCAGTTAAGGAGAACACAAGAATGACAAACCCAGCACCTCTTTCTATTCAAAGGTAAAACAACAAACTTCCTAGTAAATCCATTCTAGAGTATTGCAAATAGTAACACTTGTGAGCAGAGGTTTAACAGTATTTTTACCCCTTTTCTTCTATTCTCTTTAAGACATAAAAGCCCTGAAAATGAAATAATATAACTTATCTAGCATTAGGTCCACCATCATAAATCCATGCTTCAGGATATGAATATGAAAACTAGGGAGACCTAGACCAAGCCTGTAGATTTCCTTCAGTGCAATGTGAATATGATAAACTGACCTCAACAGATTTAATTGAAAGTGCAAGAAACAAAGAGAAAAGTTTAAACCCCTTGTATCTAAGAAACTATGATATCCAACAAATTACCTTCATGGACAATGACATGATCTGCTTATAGTAAACATCAGCTGTCCCTGCTACTCCAGGAAGACAAATTAGAGGAGGAACCGCTTTGGGACCATAATCATAGTATCTCCACTGCTTTGTCCCGATCTAAAATGAAATTCAAATGAAGGAGACAGCAAATGAAAAGAATAATATCAGTGAGGGAAACCATCCAGCCACTTCTTTGTGCTTCAAGAAAAAAGAAAAAGAAAATAAAAGAACTACAATCGTGATCTCGTCAATTAAATCGACGCCCCATGGTTTGATGCTTTGTACATCAAAAATAAAATAAATAAATGACCAACTCATCTGTTAAAACCTGGTAGAAAAATCGTACGGGGAAGCTACGGGAAGAAAGTAAATATCAGTAGAGCCAGGACTTGAGTGATTCAAGTGCTACACAAATTGAAGACATAGAGTATAATCCTCGATCAATTACTGTTTTTTTTTTATTTTAAAAAAAGATCAACCCAGTTTAGATTGGGAATTCAAAATGAACCACGATAATAGAATTAAAAATTAAATCCACGCTTAGTGACAGCCTGACCTGACCAATGACTCAAAACAAGAGTTTGAAAGTAAAGCATGAGCACAGAAAAGTAACCAGAGTAAGAGCTAACGAGTAAAGCACCAAATCAGAGAACCCAGATCAAGAGAGAACATGAAAAGGAGACAACATCCAATGATTGACTCTCAGACAGGGGAGATCAAATCATACTTGAGAATAAAACAAACACAAAGGGTAAAAGTAAAACATAAAACCCACGATTCAATTCATAATAAAAAGGGAGAAAGAGAGAAGCCTACGGGAATCTTGTGGAGAGGGACTTGCGACTTGAAATGAATATAATCACCGGGCGCCGAGAAGACGCCTTTCATTGTATATAGAATAGACGGGGTGGGATTATTCAGATCAGTGAAGGCCAATTTTTGATTTTCCGACAGAGAAATCAATATCAGTTGCAGGCCAGGGCTTTGTTTTCGTTTTACAACTTAATTAAAAATTTGACACAGGACACAATTATTTCATCAGATGACTGCATAATTATACCTGTCATGGTCTTTTCTTCTTCTTTTTAAATACATGTTTGAATAAAAATATTGTTAAATAAATTTTTATATATATAATAAATAAATAACAAGTATCTTTGAATAAAAAATAATTTCTATAAATTTCAATTTTAAAATATAATTATATGTTTGATTTAATATTAAACACATCAATTATTTAATTAATCAAATTGATGTTTATTATTGGATGAAAAAAAAGCTATTCCTTATATATATGTGTGTGTGCGGGCGCGTGCAGGGAACTGAGATTGATGATCAGGATATGTCCCTGGTCTAGTCCCATGCCAACACTCAAAGCTCATCGGAATCTTGTATTTTCATTTCAATTTTTAATTTAAATATATTTTTAAATAAAAAAACACTTAAAAAAAATATATTAACTATTTTATTTTTTATTTATTAATAAATAATATATACTTGAAATTCAATAGATAATTTATAATTATTTTAAATTTTATTTAATAAAATATAAATATAAAAAAAATCAATGACATCCACTCCTAAGTCAAGGTGCTTTTAGTCTTGGCTCAAATCTTGAGCTTCCCAGAATATTCAAAACAAAATAAAAATTTCAGCGATTTCTAAATCTCAGTATCATCTAAAAAATATTCTTATAAAATAAAAGTTTATGGATGGGCTGAACATGGAACCCATTTATATCCTGTTGGGCTCAAAACATAAAGCCTAAACAGAACCCTAATATATTTCTCATCATCAAAGTCTCAGCTCCACGTTCACTGAAAAACCCTAGTTGGCAAGTCGCCTCTGCAGATCCCGCGCTGCTTTTGGTTACGGTACTCATCCTGTTCTTTCTTCTTCTTTTATTTCTGATTTTCATCCCCACTCGTTTCTATCTATCTCGTTTATATGTATCTTTTTTTTTGTTTCTCATTCTCATTCTAGCTCCAAAGACTCTCTCTCTCTCTCTCTATATATATATATATATATGTTTAAGATTTGTAAACGTTTTTTGGCTTCAGAGTTTTGGGGCTTTAGCTCAGTGACTTAAAGTTCTGTACTTTTACTGGGAATTAAAGAAAAACATGGAGAAGAAAAGGAAATTTCAGAGAAGGGGTCCCAGAGCTTGATCTGATTGTTTCTCGTATTGCTACCTGATGGGATTTAAATCTTTTTACTTCTGTAATGGGTTAACTCTGACTCTGTTTGCTGGGTGGCCAAAAATCAATTTGCGATTTAAAATTAATTTTATTGTTTTATAGTTCACTAGCTGCTTGTTGGCTTATTAACGCATATATCATGAAAATCTAGAATGGAATGGTTTAACTTTGTTCAATATCCGCCCTTTATTGCGCAACATTATCCAAAGCCTGGATAGCCATTTTCGTTTGAATGTTTATTTGTTATTTTGCACCATGTTTTGACATCTGTTACTAACAATTTCTGCAACATGTGTGTTGCAGCATTATGGTGCGTGTTAGTGTTTTGAATGATGCTCTGAAGAGCATGTACAATGCTGAGAAACGTGGGAAGCGCCAGGTCATGATCAGGCCTTCCTCAAAAGTGATCGTCAAATTTTTGTTGGTGATGCAGAAGCATGGTATTATGCCATTTTAACCCGCTTTATACTTTAACTGTCGATTACTTGAAATCATAACTCAATAGTTTTTTTGCCTTTTGCTCTGCAGGATACATTGGTGAATTCGAGTTTGTTGATGATCACAGGGCTGGTAAAATTGTGGTTGAATTGAATGGAAGACTGAACAAATGTGGAGTTATTAGTCCTCGTTTTGATGTGGGTGTCAAGGAGATTGAAACTTGGACCGCAAGGTTGCTCCCTTCAAGACAGGTCAGTGCCAAAAAGAAAATTTAAATTTAAATTCACCTTTAGAAATTCTGCAACTTTGGTTAAGTTTGTACAATGTCAATTTTGTCAGGGTGTTGTGGTTTTATCCATTTCCCTAATTTGTTGCGCTTAGAAATACTTGTCCATACGAGTTCCATTACTGTAGTTTCTTTTGAAGCGTTTTGCATGACCTCTGCAATATTGTCTGACTCTTGCAGTTTGGATATATTGTCCTGACAACTTCTGCGGGCATTATGGACCATGAGGAGGCCAGAAGAAAGAATGTTGGTGGCAAAGTGCTTGGTTTCTTTTACTAGGCTGGGTTTTGCTGGATTGCCAGGAGTGAGCTGTTCTTATAATGGGAAGGGTTTTGCTGTACTCTGAAAACTATTTTACAGTAGGATTATTTCTATGCTTTGTTTGATCCATGGTCACTTTTTGTTAGCGTTGGTGATGAAAACATTTGATGTTTTTGTGGTTCTCATTTATCTGAAAGCACCTTGATTTTGGGTCTAATCTACGTTTCTTTCCAGGGTGAAATTACAATACTGAAATGAACCTCGTTCCAGGTTGAAATAGCATTACTGAAATCAAGTTACCATTCATTATTGAAGTATTTTCATTAACTAAAAACATTCTCAGAATATGATTAAGGCATGATAATTTGATTGTTGCAACCAAAACAACCATATTGTGAAGATAGATGTTCTTAATGAGCCTGTGTAATTATAATTATAAAAAACTTACAAAGATTTCAATGGCAATGGTGTTTGACTCTGCCTCCAGAAACAAAAGAGCTATGGTGGTTTGCTGGCCTCCAGAAACAAAATCACTACTCATTTCATTGAAGCACTGGTCGTGAAAATGAAAACGTCAACTTCGGCCCCTTGTTTTTTTTTTGTTACCATTTTGGTCCTTGATATTTTGTTTTACTTTTCAATTCTTAAACTTCACTTATATATCTTTCCAGTACCTGATTTTTCGAGAGGAGATGAAAAGCTCTTTTCATGTAACTGGAGTGCTTTAGTGATGTGAACACGTAACATCGATCCCTTGGGTTTTCATTCTATTACAATTTAGTCCTTGATATTTTATTATTCTATTTTTAATTTAAAATTTTATTTTATCGCTTTTCAATTCTAATACAAGAGATAGAAAGTCGTTATTTTTAACTATGAGACCACTCCAGTTATAAAAAAATATTAAACTTAATGTCTATGGTTTTATCTCGGATAAAAAATATTTGACGGTGATCGTTTTGCCTGTAATCATGCCCCCGCAATATGTTTTTATAACAGGCATGATTTTTCATGTTTTGGTATGTTTTTACATTGTGTTTTAAATTATTTTTTTCATAAAATAAAAATTATTATTTTAATATATATTTAAATAAAAATCACTTTAAAAAACAGTTTTAACTACATTACCAAACATGTCTAATGTTTTGTAGTTTGAAATAGAGTGATTTAGGTTTGGAAGTTTTATGATCAAAATGAATTAATCCTTGGAGATCAAAAGCCTTGTTCTCAAATTTCTCCAAAAAATTATCCTTTAATGGAAGTTTTTAATCATGGAGTTTTTCCTTTATTTTCAATCATTCACGTAATAAATAATCGTTAACAAGTGACAAGCACACAAAATATTTATAAAAAGATATTTTTTTAGTATTTCACTATTTATTTATTTATTTTACAATGGTTTTATTTATAGGTTGTTAGCTTATCGCATCTTTTTGTAGAGCCAGCAAGTTTTAAAGAAACCCAATTCTGCAGGGTAAAAAGATGCCCTTTTTTAGATACGGCAGCCAATTCATGGTCTTGTGCAAAGTCTGCTCATGACCTGCAAAAACTTCTTGAAGTTTTGCGAGCAACGGAAGAAGTGTCTGTAATCCCAACAACATAAGCTAGCCCGGTACTCTCTCTCTCTCCATAGTAAAAAGTTCCCCTTTTTAAGACTCTTGGTTGCTTTGTATCAACAAACACCTCTGCATATGCTCATGTTTCTCAAATTTCGAAACTTTTCCCATTCAATAAAATACACACAGCTAAAAAACCAAAACCCGTGTTTTGAATTTCTTAGGCTCTGCCATTTTGATTCAAAACTAGGTTTGGTTTCTTCAAGCCTAGCACCAACTTTACCACCGCAAAACAATGTTGCCATTTTCTGGGATTTGGACAACAAACCCCCCAAAACTGTCTCTCCATTTGAGGCTGCTATTAAGCTAAAAACTGCTGTGTGTTCGTTTGGGTTTGTTAAATACATGGTGGCTTACGCTAATAGGCATGCATTTAGTTATGTGCCTCAAGTTGTGAGAGAGGAAAGAAAGCATAGAAAGTCGCTTAACCAGTTAGAAAATAAGGGTGTGATTAAGCCTGTAGAATCTTATTTATGCAGAGTTTGTGGAAGGAATTTTTATAATAATGAGAAGTTTATTAATCATTTTAAGCAAATCCATGAGCGTGAGCAACAAAAGAGGTTGAATCAGATAGAATCAGCAAGAGGGAAGAGGAGAGTTATGTTAGTGGCCAAGTATTCAATGAAGATGCAGAAGTATAAGAATGCTGCTAGGGATATTTTGACTCCAAAAGTAGGTTATGGTTTGGCTGATGAGTTGAAAAGGGCTGGTTTTTGGGTTAGGACTGTTTTGGATAAGCCACAGGCAGCGGATGTGGCATTGAAAGATCATATGGTAGATATGATGGATAAGAGGAGAGCTGAGTGTTTGGTGCTTGTATCAGATGATTCAGATTTTGTTCATGTTCTGAAGGAGGCTAAATCTAGATGTTTAAAGACTGTTGTGGTAGGGGATGTTAATGATGGGGCATTGAAAAGGGTTGCTGATGCAGGATTTTCTTGGCAGGAAATTTTGATGGGTAAGGCTAAGAAGGATGCAGAAACGGTTGTAGGACGGTGGAAGGACCGTGATGTGCTGAAGAGATTGGAGTGGACATACAATCCGGAGGTAGAGAAAAACTTGCACGGCATGGTTTATGAGTCTGATAACTATGAGAGCAAGGATGAGTATGATGGCAACTATAGCGAGGATGGAGATATTGATGATATTCTTGATGGTCATGATGTTGGTTGTTTGCAAAAGGAAGATGCCAGAGGTTGGTGGGAACTGGACTCTAATCCTGAGATCACTTCACAGTCATGCTGATGGGAATTGGTAGCTAGGTATACAATCAGTTTTATGGCTTGCTGGATTCACAATTTTCCAGGATAACAATTTAGAAAATTGTATAAGCAGAACCACCACAAAGCACACATGATCAAACACATATTGTAAGTAGATGGCCATATAGATCTGTTAATCTCTAGTGTTTGTTTTTTCCATTTCTGTCATGTCATGTTGAAATCTGTCATGTGTCATTTCTTCATTAAGTAAATGATGAAATTCTGTCTTGCCATGGTTATTTTCTGGCTTTTCTAATTGTCACTTTCTGGACCAGAGAAAGGAGGTTATTAGGCAGCTGGCAGCTTCACGAAGAAAAAAAAGCTTATTTATTTTAATGTATGGATCTTGATCAATTGGGATGAAATTCGTAAAACAGAAAGAAGAATTTGTATGCTGTTGCAAATAAGGAACCTTTTGAACTGAGTACCATACAGTTGCTTTAGTACTGATGGTAACTCCAATGGAAATATTTTGTGCCTGTTCTTGGTATGCATCTTAACTTGATTAGGCTGTTAGGCTGATGACATGGGCAATAAAACCTTGGATTTTTTATATCAATGTTTGATTCTGCATGAATTGTGAGAAATCTTAAGTGGAATGATACTAGATGTCAAGATGGAAAAGCAAGACTGTCAGTGGTTGGAGAGAAAGGTTTTCTTCGTCAAACCAAAAGAAATTCTGAAAGTCTAACTGTTCTTGGGCCAAGCAATTCTCTGCAGCTTGACATATTCTTGGCAAACTAATGCAGAATACATTGCTTCACATAAGTTTTTTTCTCATGATAAACTAGATTAACCCCTGCCTGAATCTCATGGATTCATTCATTAGCTTGTTATAGTGCTGAATCTCAACTTGAAGTCAACTACAGGCTAGTTGCACCATTAAATGATTAACCAGCTGGTAGTTTTTGGTTGAATTATTTTGATGTCCTGGACCATATGTTTGCCAAATATGTGTGTTGAGGCAAAGCATGCAATTACTACTATCTTGCAAGATTTTTATATTCTTTAAGGTTAGAAGTATCATCCGCAGAAGATTGAAATTTGACTGAATCTCTGCCTCTTCAAACTATTCTGTCTTTAAATCAGGGAAGCTTCCTATTAGATGTTCAGGGGTTCCCTTGATTACTGGTAAAATGGGTCTGATGATTGTAGAATTCTACTGGATAAGATACTGTAAGGCTCTATAAAGGGCTTCCAAATTTCTTTCTTTTGCTGGAAGATTGCAGTTTATTACTTTAGCAGTCTTTAGCATTCACAACTACTGGTGTTTTATTTTTATTATGCCTACTGTAATTAAAGCCAGAGAGAAGAGATGTAATAGGGAGAAGAGAGTCTATTATTCGGAAAGGGGAGGATAGTGATGTAATAGGGGGCTAAAGTTTCCCAGTCAAATGGCACTCTTCCTCGGTAATAAGGTGGATTGGGTGCAAAGAAGATCGAAGGATGGAATACAGCCCGTTCTTTGAAGTGCTTCTGGACCTCATTTATGCAGCCTGGCTTTCTCTAGGTAGCTTATAAGTCGAGCAATTTTTTTTTTCAACGCTCAAGGTTCCTACTGGTTGTTTCTTGGGTGTGGAGGCATTCATTAAATATAGAGTTGACTTCTGGGAGCTTGTTGAGTCTATTGGCCATGACAAGGATGTCTACCTATGGTGGCATTCTTTGCATCCTCATGGCCCTCTCCACTGGCGATATGGTATGAGGACTATTCAGAAGTCAAGGTTGTCTCTGGATGCTAGAGTCTTTGAGGTGATTCAAGGAAGTGACAGGTGCTGGCCTGCTGCTAGAGCTGAAATATTGGTGGGTATCCAATGTGCATTATGTGGTGGAATGTATCCCCTCCTGGTAACGCTGATGTGATTAGTTGGAAGCTTAATGGTAATGGAAATTTCACTACTAAGAGTGTTTGGGACCATCCCAGAAATAAGGATGTCGCATTGATTGGTTCAGTGTTGTGTGGGGAGCTTGGTATTTGCCAAGACACAACTTTACTAATTGGCTTGCTGTGTTGAATAGGCTTTGTTCTAAACAAACTCAAGTGACAATGGGCAGGATATTAATGTGAAACTTGTTCCTTGACTAGAAATTTGTGTGGAAAGCAGAGATTATTTATCCCACAGTCGTCACTTTTCTCCGAGTATTTGGAAAACCATTCTGCAGTTATGTGCTTTAACTGGAACGTAGATGATTCGGATGCTGGATTGCTTTGGGATAAGGCTAACACGTGAAAGAAAATTTTCCTGTCAACTCTTCTAAGGTTGGCCTGGTGTGCCACTGTGTATGGGGGGTCTGGAAGGAAAGAACTGCAGAATTCATTGTGGGGTGATCAGTCAGCTGCTGCTGTTTGTAGACGGTTGTTTTCACAGTCAAAGGGAGACCACAAATCCAGGTTACCTTATAATGCCCTTGCTAATCCTAAGTTTTTGAACTTTGTAAAAATTGGCAGTTTAATTGTACTTGGACTATGCAAAGGTATGGCCAATGATGACGAAAGGAATCTGTTTTCGGAGAAAGCCTCGAGCCAAAAATTTAGAATTCGCAGCCCTAGAACTGGATAGCATGCCACTATAGATTCTCAGTCAACAGGGTGGCTGATTGTGTGTTCAGGGATCTGCAAGATTGGTGTTATGTGTTGTTCATTGATGCAAATAGTTCATCTCTACGGATCATGGAATCATGAAATTTATCGGTGTCTGTAAGCTGACATCGTAATTGTCGAGCATTATTTTCAAACTAGAGCCGGCTGGCAGCTTCCCCCAATGAATAATTCTCTTGCAGCTGGTGGGAAAGAAGTGGAGAATAACGTTAGAAGAAGGCTTTTAAGCTCTTCTCGGGACAGTATACAATTCGAAGGTGAAGTGATTGACCACTGGAACTCCTAGTTTTCAGTGTTTTGCTTGAAACTTAGGAGTTTTATTTATTTATTACAAAAAAGAAGCCCAGTTAGGGAAAATTAGCAAATCAGCAACCTTGAAAAAATAATTTAGTGAAGTAGCAGATGAATAGCGAAATCAAAACGCCCTACTGAAACTAGTGCAACTTCAATGGGTTGCGCGCTACCGAGAGAGCAACACATCAATAGCATTGCTCCTACTCGTGTAGATAGGCTGTCATTTTCTGCAACTTAGATAGTTTACACTATTTCTAGGAGTTCAACTCCCTGTTTTTTTAACCTTTAAACTTCGTGAAAAAATAGATGAGTTTGAGTTGTTATTTTAATTTTTATGATGTTTTTTTTAGGTCATGTATAAGTTTATCGTTGTTTTTAGATGTTTTGGGTAAAAAATTGGTTAAAATAGATTAAAAAAAAATCAATCTTGATTTTCTAGTCACCATAATTGTATAATAGTTGTAATTTAAGTAAAATCAAATGACATGTTGCTTTAGTTTTTTTTTTTTCAATCTTGATTTTCTCTTTTTTATTCTATTAAGAGAGCTTATTTAAAATGATGGTTATCTTTTGATGATGCATTTAATTTTTAAAGTTGTTTTTATGATTCGTCTATAATTTGTTTTTTTGCATAAATGAACTATATTTCTGAAAATAAAAAATATTTATTTTTAGATATCATTTCTAATATGTAAGTCTTGCATAATATTTTTTTATCTTATTTAATTAATTTAATGTTTGTCAATTTCTATTATTGATTGAATAAAAAAATTGTAATGAACAAAATTGAGCAAATATAACATGATAAATATCTAATTTTACAAGATTAAATATCTTGATTTACATTTATCTTTAAATTTTTCAAATTTTATTTTTAAATATTGTTAATGACTTATTTATTAACATACATAAATAAGTCTCAATTTATTTAATTATATATATGCATAAACCTTTTAATTTACATATAATTTTCTTGATCTACAAAACATATTTATTTTAATAAATCTGCAAATATAATTTTTATAAAAAATAAAAATATTATACCACGGGACATATAACTGGTTTGCATCCAGAATTCAACTCGACAGGTCAATGCCGCTTTTTTTAACCACAACAGCACTCCTGTTTTCTAAAAACGAAGAAAAGATCAGCTCAACTGGTCAATGCCGCCTTTTTATTATTGTTTTACGCACAAGAACACGGTTACTTCAATTAGTATTATTGTATGCTCCTGGAATTTCAACTGAAGACTTATTGCTGCATAACTTTCATAAGCAACCCTGATCCCGACACTGATTACAAATTCCTCTCGATAATAGTATAATCTGACTCAAACCCCTCTATCTTTTCCAAATATAGGGACAGTTGGAAAAAAAAAACAACGGGAAGTGCACAACGAGCAGATAGCACACCAAGAAAAAAAAGGCAACATCCATTAAAGCAAGCCTTAATTGGCGTTCTTCCCAATCTGGTTAGCGAAATTTAAACCTTATATGCACTCAGGTTCAGTGTTATTTGACAGAGAAGAACAGAAAAGAACGTTAAATCTCCGGACCCAGCCAAAAACTTACAAGAACGATTCGTTTGCACACGAATTGTTATTCAGCAACACAATCAAGAAGGGGCCTGGATGAAAGTGTCCACTAATAACAGCTCAAAACTTGCATAGTTGAATGCCTAACTTGAATTAAAATGGTCCTAAGGGGCACAAATCTCATATGACCTGCATAGTTGAATGCCTGGCTATATTAGCTGCTTTTTCATTCATAAAAGAAGGCAACGTCCATGACATGAAGGCAACTCGACCGGCACCAATCCAAAATCAAGAGCAGGATAATTTAACATCAGAACTCATATTGAAATAATTTTCAAACCATGATTTAATTTTCTAAGACTATAAAACGAAAACTAATGAAGCAGCCTGTGGGGGGGAGAAATGAATAAAACAGTTCTACATGGGCGGATCAGATATCTCCTGCAACGAATATGCTTTCACCTAGCATATCAAATGCATTGCAAGACAAATAGTCCTTATATCATAAGCAATGACAAGTTGGCGAAGTATAAAAGTCAAATTTAAAGCAAGTGATGAATAATTCACCAGGATTTCTTCTTCTTTGACCCTGAATAATAACCAGTATACCATCGCACAAACTTCTTGAGCCCCATCTCCAAATCGGTTGTCGGCATATATCCAAGCTCCCTCTGCGCTGAACTAATATTGGCATGCGTAAACTCCACATCCCCATTTCTAGGTAACGGCAACACCTTCCTCTTAGCCTTTACCTTCAAAAGCTTCTCTAATATGCTCACAAGCTTACTCACAGGCACCGGCGATGTATTCCCCAGATTGAACACCCTGAACTGCGCTGGTCCCCTTTTCTTCCCTCCGCTCCCTGTACTATTTTTTGCTGTATCCAACGCTGCCAAACACCCCTTCACAATATCATCAACGTAAGTAAAATCCCTGGCCACACTCTTCCCGTCAGCAGTCTCATATACACCTATCTCCTTCCCCTTCAAAATATTCTTAGTAAAGAAGAAATACGCCATATCCGGCCTTCCCCAAGGTCCGTAAACTGTAAAAAATCGCAACCCAGTAATCGAAAGACCATAAATATGATTATAACTATGCGCAAGCGCTTCTCCTGCCTTCTTAGTCGCTGCATATAAACTCGCAGGCTGATCAGTCCTATCCTTCTCCGAAAAGGGTACTCTTTTATTAAGCCCGTAGACAGAACTCGATGACGCCCACACGATGGCAGGCTGTGGATCAGCTGATTTACAAACCTCGAGCAAGTTAACAAACCCGGCAATATTACTATTCACATAAGACTTAGGATTCTGCATCGCATAACGTACCCCCGCTTGAGCAGCTAAATGCATAACATGAGTAAAATAAACAACATCAAAAAGTTTCTGCAACAACTTAATATCATTAATATCTCCTTCAACAACGAAAACCCCTGATCGTTCAAGTACCTTTTGTCGGTCTCGTTTTAAATTAACATCATAGTAATGATTGAAATTGTCAAGTCCAAGAACACCATCGCCGCGCCGCTTCAGAGCAACAGTGACATGGGTGCCTACAAAACCGGCGGCACCGGTGACCAAGACAGTGAGGCCAGCGCGTGATTTGGGACGCGCCGATTTGATGACTTTTTTCTCCCACTGGGAGCCTCCGGGAAGGGAGTTGGTGATTTTGCTGCGGTGGGAGGCAGAGGTAGGAGAGGAAATGAGGGAAAAGAAGAGGAAGATAATGAGAAAGAGGAAAGAAGTGAGAGCGAATTTGGAGAGTGAAGAGTAGAGGCGGAGGGAACGTTGGTGATGGGGTTGGGGGTAAAGTAATGATTTTTCTGGTTTTAATTTGCAGTGTGTGGAAGGTCGGGTTGTGTCAAGGAGTGACATGCTTCAGAGCTTCTAGCCTTTTGTAGAAATAGGTTTGTAGTTATGATGGGGGCGGCGGGCGGCAAGCGGCGGGCGGGGCGGGGCGGGACTGAGGAAGATGGTTTTTTGGAGGGCTGGGATTTGGGAATAAGTGGAGGTGTTTATATTTTTTAAGGGAAGGTGTGGTGGGAAAAGGAAAGTAGGAAATTTTGTCCGAAAGAGAAACGGAGAAATTTATCCAGGTTGTTTTTTTTAAAACAAAAATATTCTTACAGGAAGTACTCATTGATTGTTCGGGAAGTACTGGAAAAAAAAACTTTTTGAAAAATATAAATATAAAATATCGTATTTTAGATGTTAATGTGAAAAATAATTTTTTAAAAATTAAAAAAATTATTTTAATATATTTTTAAAATAACAACAATAATGTACACCTTGTAAATTTTATAATTAATGATTTGCTAATTTTCTTTTATTTTATTTAGATATTTGTCTACAAGACAATGAAAGTTAGTATAAAAATAGAGGGAAAATATGTGCAAAAGAACATAATTTTCACGAGTGTTTTATATTGTATTTTAAAATAATTTTATTTTTTATTTTAAATTAAAAAATTATGATATTTTTAAATTATTTCATGTGCTAATATTAAAAATAATTTAATATATATATATATATATATATATTATTTTGATATATTTTTAAATGAAAAATATTTTCAAAAATAATACAAACCACCACCAAATACTTAATTGACTGATTCCAGCTGGATTTTCTGATTAAATTGAAACGGGAAAATGATATTTGTTTTGAATGTTTTTTTTATGATTATACGGCATGGATATAGCGACTTCCATATACGCGTGTTTTTACTTTGCAATTTGAAGAGGAAGAACTTTCGTTGGGTTTATCGGGTAATCCCCGTTTTGAAAAATAAAATAAAATAAAATAGACATCATAGTCAAGAAAATCCTAATCGAATGAGATCAATAAAATATCTCATTTGACGATTAAAAGAAAACTAATCATTTAAAATGCTTTGTTTCCTATAAAATAAATTATTTATTTTATTATCAAGAAATTGGCTAGTTTGTATTTCGGCTGTCAAAGGGTCCGTTTGCTATACAGCATGAGAATTAATAAAAAATATTTCATTTATAGTTTTATCCAAATCTTTTATTTTCCTCAATCCTACTACTCTTCTTATCATGATACCTTTTCCTAATATTATTGGCTAA
This sequence comes from Salix exigua, assembly GCA_032356905.1. Classification (NCBI taxonomy): domain Eukaryota; kingdom Viridiplantae; phylum Streptophyta; class Magnoliopsida; order Malpighiales; family Salicaceae; genus Salix; species Salix exigua. The sequence continues at coordinate 9,600,514 of CM063590.1, read as the reverse complement.
AAACAAAACAGAAAATCATTTTTTTCATGTTAAATAGTTAATTTAAAAACGAAGATGAATGCAACCGACATTGTTCACCCCTTCATAAAACAATGCGAACAACCTTTTTTTAATCATTTTCATCCTGAAAGCCTTATTTTAGACAATGTAGTTCTAATTTAAAGTAAATTGCTTCTGACTTTTTAATTAAGGGTGAAAAGGGCATCAAACATAGGTGACATGCTAAAAATTCCAACAATATACACTTTGGTCATCTAACTTTAAAATTAACATAAATTATATGATTTTGATGTCTCCATAATTTTCAAATTCATTTTTGGTTCAATTTCAATTTATTTTTGTTATTTTTTTAATATCTAATTGAGGGAGAAGATAAAGAGAGAGATCACTAGATTATAGCGGTAAAGAGAAAAAATATTGTTGAAACTGATTTAAACCACTAGGATGACTGATGTATGTGTCAAATATTTTTATTTTAGGAGAGAAGTTCATATTATTTTTTAAGAAAAACTTTTAAAGTTAATGAAAAATGTATTTGAACTCAATTTGATTTTTTATTTCAAGTTAATTTTTTTATTTTTGTGATAGTTTTTGGTATTTTTTACCAGATCAAGTCTTTTAAGGTTTAATGTTGTGTTTGATAATACTAACATTTATCAAAGAAAAAAAATGCATTTTTAAGTTTTTAAAGAGTGCTTGACAAACAAGCAAATCTTAAGATTACTTTACAAATATGTCCAACCTATGTTTCATAACCTGCAAAGCAAATTTTAAGCCTATATTTATTAGCTAAGGGCATGATTGAAGCTCTAGCCTATTTTCAGTACCTATATATATATATATATATATATTTTCAGTACCTAATTAAAAGCAAGTTAATTAAAAGCAATGAAGACTTGGCTTAATTTTGCTGATCCATTAAAATATTTTAACATTTTTATAAGGTTTTAGATCTAAAACAATTGTTTTCTTCCATCCTATTTATTAACTTGTTGAATAATTTAATGGCCTTAATCATAGACACAAATATTGATTTGTCAAATAATTCAGGGATTTAACCTCATCATTACACGTGAATTTTGTTCTTAAAAATTAAAGACCAATAGACTGCTCTACTATTTACACGAAAACACCTAATTATATAAATTTGTTCAGCACTCATTATAATAATATTATAACATTAAAAAGTATATGGGTCGATGTAATGTTATTAAAAATCTAAGGATTGCTACCATCCCCAGTCTCTTCGTGGACCCGCCAGTGGAAGAGATTCCAATTCATATAAAACAACCAGATGATTTTATTTCAGAATCCATCTTAATTGATCACAGGATCCACCTTAATCAATCTATTCGTTTACATAATTAATTTCTTTGTGTGTAACAAATCCATCATTCGATTTGTTAATGAGCTGTTCGCTTTGGTCTTGTCGTTTGTTTTGTGTTATTTTGGCAGATCAGAGAGATGAGACCGAAGGTGACGTTAGTTGTAAGAATGGCAGCATCGGTTTGCAAACTACGATTATGTAGTTGATTGGGAGTTCCAAACTGATGGGCTGATCAGAATTAAGGTTAGTGACCACTTTTAATGTCTTTCTTGGAATGGTGGCATCGATTCATGAAGACAGTTCTCTTGTTCTTGAATAATAATACAAGCAGTCAACTTTGTAGTTTTTTATGTTAGGGAAGAATATGATTTTTCCATATGCAACCGTGCACCACTAGCAGGATGTTGCGTCTGAACTTTTTTCTGCCGCCGTTATGGAATTGCAACATCTGCAAATCAAGAAAGCATGATGGGAACAGGTTGGACGTGGTAGTATTTTGATGGTGAAAGGCAACTCTAACGTGAACACGAACCCAATTCCGGGTCAAGAAAAACTCTATGGTACCCGACTAGAAGGACTCGGGTTGGAAACCCCGTCGGGTATAAGGCGGGTGGATTATTTGTTTTATCAGATTCAAGGAGAAGACACTTCTGAGAGGTATGGATTTCCTTCCCAACAAAATCAAATTAAGACTCCTAATTAGTTTTTAGTTATCCTCGGAGATTCCCACTTCTCCAACATCGATTACAATGTTTTCCAACCGAGTCGGTTTTCTGATTAATCAAGGGTTTGCATTAAAAAGAAAAGGAGCTCGAATCATACAACAAACGATTCATCTCGTCTAACTACGACTACAGCCGTAGGTTTTTATTGAGTGCTTTATAATATGTACTGCTAAAATGATTTTTCGCTACGTAAGATTTAAAGTTTTTATTTTTAATATTCACCTTCCTATCAATAATTCGCAGGCATTGCATTCTTTCAGTATCTCGTGAAGTTTTACCTGATAATATATTTCAACGGCGAGCAAGAAACGACCACATCGATTCTTCTTCTTCTTGGCAGGGATCGATGATGTACCGTGCCAAGAGGACTTTCCGATTATGCCAGCTGTATCATCGAGTTTCGATCTAATTTCTTCGAGAGAAACCCAATTCTCCAGATCCCGCCTAATGTTGAAGAAGATTTGCCTGTGGCTACGGCTTGAACTACTATTTGTAGCTCTGTCCTATCTGCAAACAGGTGGCAGCAGTGTAAAATCTTGAGATCAATAATGTTGATAGACGTTTCAGAATAAACAAAACTGGCGATGTATTTTTCACTGCGATGAATGGATGTATGACTGGTTAGGTGATATTCCGGACTTGCTTCTGGTGTGGCCTGTGACAACGGATGGCGGATGGTTTGTCTCCGTGATCGTTTTCTTTCTCTTTTCTGCTAGGAAAAATGCATCGTTGTCTTTTGTGTTTTTAGTATTTTTAATATCAATTTTTATTCTTATTGTTTTTTTTTATAAAAGTTTGTTTGTTTTCAATTATAATTTTTCAGATGTTTTTTTTTCATTTCTACCTTTATTCTTTTGATTTTTATTTTTTCCCTTGCTCCTTTGTTAAAATTCTACTACTTTTAATTTTATCTTTGAATCAAAATGTTTTTTTTCTTTCAATTTTACCCTTATTTTATTTGGTCTTTTCTTTTGTTGAAATGATTTTTCATTTCAATTGAAAATCCTTGTTTGTCCTCTAAAATTTATTCTGGTTTTCACCTTTATTATTTTAATTATAATGTTTTTAGATTCTTTTGTGTAATTGATATATTTTTCCTTGTTTTATCTTTTAATATTAGATTTGTCAAGGTTGAGCTTTTTTTTTGTTTCATTTATAATGCTTTCGATCTGATGACTTAGATCATGAGTTTTAAAAGTTAAAATCATTCACATTTTTTTTTCATTTTTTGCTCATTTGATTATTATTATTTTAGATAAATGATTTTATTGTTATCTTTGATTTTTATTGAGGTCTCATGACCTTGTAACTGATAAAATTAATTTATTGATAAGTAGTGGCCATTATAACTGAGAATAATAAAAATCATGATTATGAGACAATGATACATTAAAGGATGGTAAAACTATTTTTCTTGTATATAAAAATTAAATTTTGATTTACAAAATTATTCATAAAAAATAAATCTGATAATTTAACAACACTTGTTTCTACTTCATAAGAACTACAATGAAATCAAATAACACTCTGATTTTGAGTTTTATACTTGGGAATTAAGCATTTTAATATATCACCAATCTTCACTTGAAATCTAAGAAGAGCCCCCCCCATGCTAATTTGATTTCAAGTCAAGAGAATATGCTTATCGCTATAACCATATGAAAAAAAAAATCAAATTTTATAAAATTACAGTTAATCTGTAGTCAATCTTCGGTCTTTGATTCACGGCACCAACGAGTATATGAAACAAAACCAATGAGTATATGACAAATAGGTTTCAACTGTTATTTCTTGAATTCATTTACTTTCATGTTCTCAAGTATATTCCTAGAGAGGATTCCTCATCCACCGAATGCTCCTCAAGGGGGAGGCTAATTTGACCTTTGGTTAGACAGGGCACCACCCCGTCATCAATAAGAAAAGCTAAACGAATTCAAGAAGAAAGAAAAATATAATCAGAGAAACCTTGCATCAAGTGGCACTGACCTGTTATAGTGTCTTCACAACAATCAATTTGAACCCCTTTAAACAGGAGAAATTAATCCATAGCACTCTCCACCAGCACGTCAAAAAAATCATTAACCATGAGATCCAACCCAATGACTCACTACTGAAGAAACTGCATTAGAATGTGACAGTTCTACATGCACAACATAATCACCCATTTTCTGTATCTAACAGATTGAAAACAGAAACGATCGTCAATTGGAATACTCATTCAAATACAAGTAACATCCTCAATGTTGAAATTAAACTATGTGTGTGATACCCAATTAACACGCACCACAACAGTAATCAACTTTCACTGACAGGTTCCAACAGACATTTTAACACGGTGAGTGCTTGACGTGAGAGTTTCAACATTGTCTAGAGACAAAAGCAATCAGTGTAACAAAATCCTAAATGCACTATGACAGCACAGCTTACATTCTGAAAATGGCAATCAGTGTTTGGTTTATTTGGACCACAAACATGTAATTGTCTCAGCTATAAAAACCTACATTTAGGTTGGAAACATGAATAGCACTTGAAAAATTTTCTTCCAAGAAAGTCTACTTATCTGCTGAATTCTGTTGCTGCTTAGCTCTGCGAACACATTCATAGTAACTCTTAGTGAGTGGGGCACATTTTAGAATATCATCAGCGTGCTCCTTGTAGCATGCCCTGCAAGCATTATAATCAACCAAACAGGGCATAGGCTTCTGGTATGGAAGCTTGAATTCCTTATCACGGAGATCCTTGGCTCTTTCAGTTACTTGCTGCACCATGTTATCCTCCTGCTTCTGGAACTTTTCCAAAACCCTCTCACTCTCTTGAATGACTGATCGAATTGCATCCAACTCGGAATTTGCAGGATGTACAGGTTGGGTTATTGGCAAGTACAGTGGAGGTTGAACAGGCCATCCAGGAGAAGCAATCCGTTTGTGTGTTTCAGAATCATCATGCAGCTGTTTCTCATTAGCCTTAGCTTTGAGCAGGGGAGTTTCTCGTCGGGTCTTAGGTATAGTCTTCTTTGATTTCTTCTTTAATTTATCCCCATCAGTAGCAAACCGATTAACAAGTTCAGGAGTAATTTGAACTGAAAAATCACCCATAACAGCAATCCCCCTCCCCTAAAAAGATGTACCTGAAACATCAAGTTTGAGCGACATTAGAATCAAATAATCCAAAGCACCAGCCTACTTTTTGTACATATGTATGAAAAAACTTTCTCCATGCCATTGATATTAGTAATAGGCTTGTTCTTACAGCTTACAAGGAACTCCACTGCCTAAGAAATATTAATAATCCAGTGCGTGTGTGTGTGTGTGTGTAAAAGATGGATAACAGAAGAAGGTGTATCTAATCTGAGTCTCATCACAGATACCGACAGTAGATAAGGAGCACGGTAAACATTAAGGGAATTCCATCAAATTTAGCCCCTTCCATTGCTAACAACACCTATACCCCTTCCTAAGAATTAAAATGGAGAATGCGCAAAACACAATTCATTATATATATGACCTCGTAAATTAAAGAATCAGCATTGAAGCAGGAGACAAGCAGGCAATTGGATAATCATGGTCATTCTAGGGTTTTGAATTTGTGCAATACTAAGGTAAAATTAAGATGTTACGAAATATTTTTTAAGAAAAAAGTCAGAGAAAAATACCTGTGGGTGACAAAATTAATGTCGAGAATCGCCACTCGATTCGATCACGATCCACCTCGCTTTCCGACTTCTTCACTGGATCGGAACACTCTGCTTCGTTCAATATGAAAGCGATGTCGTGCCCTTCAATTTTTAAGAGTTCTGAAACCTCCACCACTCTCCCGAACGACTCGTCCTTCAAGTTCTTAATACATTTTTTTTGGTCATTTTGAGAGTAAATGATAATTTAGTCTTATTAATTTAAGAAATTTTAATTAATTAATCTTTGGTGCAAATTATATTTTTTTCATGTATTTTTAAATATTTTTCTTTATAATTTTGTCTGTCTATTCCATTTTTCCCCGTGAAATAGAATGGTTTCATCAATTAAGTTTTTCTACAAAAACAAAATATTAATATTAAATATAAATAGGTTGTTTTTTAATTGGATTCCAGCTGTTCACAGCAATGTTTAATTAGTCCAAAATAATTGAGTCATAAATAGGTCATCAATGTTTATAAATAGGTAATTTTTTAATTAAAAATTTGGCATCATCATCTTCATCATCATAATAATAATAATAATTTAGTCCAAAACGACCAATGATCTTGCAAAAACAATACCCATTTCTTCAATGCAGTATATCCCTTGCTTGTCATTTATATATAAACTTATCCATTTCTTTAACACAGCAATGTGCCTTTTGAACACAACGTATCTTTCTTTAATGGCTCTTTTCAGTTCTCTCCAATGTGCACTCACCATGCATCATTTTTTTATTTAACTTTAAACTCTTCACATGCATTCGGATAGTACACACACGTCAACACAGATGGGGAACCAACACCTTTCCCTCATTATAATTGGACTCTTTTTTTTAATAAAATTGTTTTTAAAAAAATAAAAAAAGCAATTCAAAACCCACACATGATTCAACATTCCACTTTGCAGTCACTCGTTCTTTTTTAGTGGAGCTTGAGAACTTCATGTGCAGTGTCCTCACATCTTCCAAGCCTTTTTTTAAGCACTCTCCTGACTAGTTTTCCTTGAAAGTGTTCTTATTTCTGTCGAGTTCCTACTTCCTTGCTCCAATTAATTCCGTAAAAAAAAAAAAGTTCTTTGTCATGAGGTTTATACTCACAAGCACCATGATTTCCAAACAAGAACCGACGTCATATGGGTGTCCAGCAAAAGAAACTCCAGTTCCAAAAGCATCCTTTCATTACATCATGGTGTACGTGTTGCATCAATGAAAATTCAGAATGGCAAATGTTTTTTCCATTATCTTTTTCTTCCCGAGTTTAAGGTGCGTTATTAGGGCAAACGTTAGTTTAATTTTCCTTGCCTTGTTTCTTAAGCAAATTCACATCGACACAAACCTTTGTATCATCATTGTGCAACTTGACAGGAAGAACTTCTTGCTTACACCTGATGGCTTTCAAATTATTTTTTTATCACATGAATAAAATCTTGAAGTACATTCATGATAATCAAAGATTCAAGCTCTTTATGAAACATCGAGTCTTAATTGTCACAAATGTTGAATTTAAGGTCTACTGAGATCATGGATTGATCAATTGGATTGATTTTTTTTATTTGCCAAGACATTCTTTCAAAATCAGCTCTTCTCAATCAAGATCAAGGTGACATAAGATCTTTGGACCCTGGCAATGTTCTGGCCAATGGTTGCCGACACACTTAGGTAGAACTCTTCGCTCAAATGCATTCCTATTGTCAGATAAAAAGAAAACAAACTCGTCTATGTCTGAGGTTCTGTTTCCAATCCGACTAATTAGTTTGATCAATTCTAGCTAGCTTTACATATCAACAAGTTACATGGTCCTGCAAAAGTAGAGGGTATTCCCAGGCTTTTTGATTGCTGCAAGAACTAGATAAATAATGGCGCAGCAGAAAACTTTAATTATCAATTGAGAGAAACAGCTGACCAAATTCATTGTTCTGGAATAAAAATAATCAAATAATAATAATAATAATAAAAGTATTTAAAGAGGCCATTAATCCATTTATGTCTTGGGATTGAGGGGGGCGCATCCAAAAGAATCTCAGTTCTGATCAGTCGGCAGCCTGTTGGTGGGTTCTGGAGTACTGAATTGATCAGGTAGTGCTCTTAAGAATCTGATAACTAACTAGCTCCACTAGAGAACTCGTGCTGAAGGGCATATCAGAGATATCATGATTAAGAACGTTGCTTAAGGTGCAATTATATTAGCGAAAACATCCTGATCAAGTGCACATTTTCATCCAGAATAATGATGATGATGAGGTGACAAGTTCATAGAAAAGAAACATTAATGGAGTTTGTGCTCCTTAAAGTCTTATTTATCTTCTCAGCTTAAACTATGAGCACATAAATTATCTTTGCCACGCCACATGTGGCTCGATCCGTAGCAAATGAATATACCTCGTTCTTGGATTATTTGAGATATCCTACCTATAATCTAATATCGGCCACTTAAAAATTGCTGATTATTCAGAATAATCTCCAAAACTTGAGTAACATTGAAGAGGGCATCAAGCCTTCGACGCTTCAGTATAAGTGTAAACTAAAGCTGCACCCTTTCTACTTTTTACGAGTTCTGGTACATTAAACAGTGGAAAGTTCTTGAACAGAGGCTCTACCATGCTTTAAATTCATGTTTCTTCTTCTTTCCCCCTCCTGTATTTCAGTGTTTAACGTTTAAACCTTTCTGTACATACTGCAAAGAGGTAAAAGTTTAGTGCTTTTTTTTTTGAATGACAGGCACTGCTTTTTTATCCTTCTCTGCCTGGCCTGAATTTTTTTCACTTTAATTTGTGAAAGTCTTTGTGTGTGAACATTTGAAAAGTGAACAGCCGACCAAACTGCACCAGCAACTTGAAAACTTGTCTGATAATAGAGTACTTGTTCTGTACAAAGGATAGTGGACAGATGAAATTTATTTATGCCACTAAATCAAGAGCCCTGTTTGTTGTTTGTATGGTGAGCTATCTGCTAAAGCTTAAGACCCTATTGATATGGGCAGAAATTAAAGTTTTAAATCTGCGGGGGAATGAAATTCTGTCGAGACCAGTAGCTACCATTGAAGGAAAATCAGTGCTGTCCCTGCTAGTTAATCACCACAGATTAAGAGGCAATTATTGGATTAATCACTTTCTTAATAGTTAAAGGAAATAATCCAAATCATCATCCACTTTATTTCCATCGTATGTACATTATATACAAGCAATTATAATGCTGTAAACAACCCCACTAGCATTTTGACAATACATGCCGGAGCCTGTCCCTGTCTCTTACATATGAGTTCACAGCATTTGTAAATCACAAAGTAATGCTACATTTTTAATGATTTTGGTTTGATATCACTGTTTAACTGGGTTGGTGAGAAACCTCTAAAGAAGACAGGCATACTTCGACCCACCCAGCTATAATTATCATCTGATGAAACATGTAAGACAGATAAAACTCAACCCTGGCAACCTAACTTCAACAACACATGATACTTCGTAACATGTTCATATTTGAAGATGTAAGATTTTCTCAGCATCACTCTAGCGTACACGCGTATAATCTAGCGATTGAGTTCCATCTCTAATATGTCAAGTGCGCTCAATTCAATGGTGTCGAAACAATCGAACCCGAAATCGTGAACACCGAAATCTTGACAATCCGATAACCCTGTGTAGTTATCCTCCCATGATGGATAACCCATGTCATTGTTAGTATCTTCGGCGGCCGGAGGAATAATTTTGTTCCAAGACGGATCAGCTAGCGGCGGCTCATCCATCCACAAGCTATTCAGTAACATTTCATCATTGCAGATACTATCTAACAAGAGCGAATTCTCGGTACTGCAAGAATTTTCTGTCGGTGATCTTGCATTATCATCGGAATTAATAACAATGCCATCGTTTTCTTGGATATCATTGTTGTTACTGGATTCTGGCAAAAGAGCATCAGGAGATGATGAACTTTCCTCGGGCTTGGCCTCTTTGTGTAAGGGTTCATGAGTGACAGGATCGATTCCCCTCTTTAGAAGCTTCTTCTTTATATGAGTGTTCCAGTGGTTCTTAATCTCATTGTCTGTCCTTCCTGGCAATCTAGCAGCAATCTTGGACCACCTAAGTGAAAGGAAAAAATATTCAACACCGAGTCTTACTTTCATTCCAAAATCAAACACCGAAAATTCATCAAAAATTATTCACCACTTAAATCTTAAGCAAGCAGTGACATATACTTAGTTTGTGAGCTCATTTGAAAAGCAAGCAGGCAATGATCTATTAAAATGATGACTGATTTATAAAGCCACTATCGATGACTTAGTTATTCTTGCACTTTATAGCAACTCGCAGATCCAAATGACTCTCTTTGTTGAAATTTTATGGCCCTGTCTTGTGCCCCACCTTTCTATTTGCTCATAATTAAGATCGAATATAAGAACAGCAAGAAATATCTGCAGGTTTCAAATATTATTAATTTTTCAAAATCATATGTTATCACAATCAATCATGTCGCATACTCCGCAATCTAAAGACATGATCAGTTGCAGTTTTTCCTCAAATGCAATCGACTAAAAGTTATTTTGATCCTTCAACATGGACATGCGTAACCTTCACATTAGTAATATTTTAACCTACTCCACCGACGTTAGCAGAAAAACATGTCCATGAAGACACCCACCAAACACCAATAATAAAACAACCACGATATTTAAAAAATATGTTTTAATGCAAGTTCATCATCAACATGTACATGTGAATATAACATGAAGAAGAGATTAACCTATTGCCAAGACGAGCATGGAGATCAATAACCAGCTGTTCTTCTGCTTCTGTAAGAAGCCCTCTCTTCAAGTCAGGGCGAAGATAATTAGTCCACCGAAGCCGGCAACTCTTGCCGCATCGCCGGAGTCCTGCGAGCTTAGGGACAGCTCTCCAACAACATTGGCCATTGATGAGAATGAAGTTGATGAGTTTTTTATCCTCCTCAGCTGTCCATGGACCTTTCTTGACCCCAAGTTTGTCACAGCAAGGTTGCCGTCCCATATTGCTCACAGTAGCTAGAGAGCTGACTGCAGCTAAACTTACACAGCTAAACAAAGTAAGTCTCGTCAATAGGGCTACCTGTGAAGACCCGAAAGCCCCGTAGCCACCTTTATATAAAGTTCTTACTTCCCTCCCCAAGTGTTTATATATACATAAAAATAAAAACATCCATTTAAGTAGCTAGGGAGGGAAGGGTCCACCAATGGTTTGTGAAAGGGAGATGGGAACTAAAATGGCTTGTTCTGGTTTATGGGGGTGCACGAAAAATAAGTGAGAGGATATCGAAAAATGACCCGAGGACAGAGTTCCATCTAAACACCCAAAATAATTTATTTAATAAAATAATAATGAAATTCTTCCCATTTTCCTACACAAACCCCACTCCCTGATTGCACTCTACTCCACCATTTCCATCAGCCATTTCGTCATCACCACGTTTAAGTGTCCCTGTAATATTTGTACTCTATTACACCATTTAGTAATTAACAGGTAATATGTCTTAATTTCCATCAATGACATTAACCGTTGGATTCGTTCACAGATTAATCTCTTGGATGGGTTTTTTATAGTTCTTTGAACTTTACCAAAAACTATATATTTCTGTATCATGCATCGGAGCCTTTGGATGAAAATTCAAACATCCTGTCACGGTTATGATTATCGTATGTCAAGCAATTCCATCATGAACGGGAATGTCATGTAGAGGTTGGATGGATGACAAAGCGTTGAATGAAAACTTTAAGTTCATGGTCTGGTGTGTGTGTGTGTCTACATACCATTATTACCTTAATTTCCGTAATCAAAATTATTATTAAAATCAACATGTAAACTCTAAATTTATATAAAAATCAACATCGGTCACCGAAAAGTGTTCTTTTTCTTTTTCTTTTTATTTTTCTTTTTGAATTCCAACAAGTGCTTTGGTTTGTTGAGATAGAAAAAGATTTCCTACATTAAATGGGATTTTATGTCACACCCAAAAACATCATAGAAAGAGCTCTAGTACTGTTTATCTTCACTTTATTATTTAAAGCCATTAATGTTCAAGTCATTTTGTACTGATTAATCTATCGACTACTGTTTGGGGTGTGATTGCGGTAGTTTTTCAAAGTATTTTTGAAAAACTACAAGTTTTTTATGTTTTTTTAATTCATTTTCCAATGTTTATTTTATTGATAATTGAGTTTTGAATTTTTCATGAGGTTATCTCGTTCTCATTTTATTTTTATTTTGTTATAAAATAAAATTGTCAGTATTTTTAAGAATATTTGGAGGATGATTTTTCATAATACTAACAAATTAATTTTCTGCAGTGATCATTGACATTTTTTTTATTAGTAGTATTTTATTGTTGCTGGTTTTACATTATTAAATTTTACCCAGTTTATTGAATCCATTTGAAGTATTGACCCAAGTTCTAGATCTTCTTATTTTTTAATAATCTTGAGCATTATATTTTTATATTAAAGATTTTTTAATCAGGCATGTTGCATAGCATCAGCCACGTGTCTAAGTATATGCTCAATAGATGAGGTATCTTATGCTAGCTGTGAGGGGAGAGAGAAAGCAATCATTTGATGTTTGAAAAATAGTGTTACTTTTGTAAAAATAATGTATATGTAGGTGAAAAATGTAACAAAATATATTAGTTTTAATTCTAATTTCTCCATTGATTTGCAACTTGCTAAATGTACTTTATCTTCTAAGCTCTATAATCAATAAGTTGATGACTCTCGGTAAGAAAAACTTTGTGCTGCTGTATTCCTGCTGTATCATCTTCCGCCATTTTTTCAATATAGCAAATTGAGAAAATTCATTTGTTTAGTTTAGTTTAGGTAATTAACCACATCCCAACAAGATAATTACATAATTAACATTTACCAACGCCCCCATTCAATTGATCATCGCCATTGTAGATATAATCTCAGAACTTCAAAAGATTTTAACCTGAAATTAGCTGCCACGCATGTTAATATCACTCTCATACACATGCGTGCACATTTTGATAAAACATCATGGAAATGTTCTTCTTTGTTTAGTTTCAGTACTTGAGAATGCTCAAGTTAATATTTGTACGTGCCATTACTCACCCATTGCCACGTGTTTGTATATGCTCTGGAGATTATTTTGGTTTGCTCGATTCATGAATCCAACTCAAGACTGATTGATTGGCTAAAAAACACAAAATCCCAACAGTAGATTATGATTTTGCTCTTGCTAGTTGGATTGAAATCAAAAGATAACCACACCCGGGTTAGTAAATGAGATTTTTTGTTAACCAGTGATATAAGTTTGAGATTTTAGGGTTTGCGCGCTCTTCCATAGTTTTAGGTTCGAGTTATTAATATGATAATAAATAGAATTTTACATTGTTATTAACTTCAAGATTCATAGAATTAATCAAGTTAATGTAAACAATAATATTAATTATAAAGAATGTGTTTTGTGTGATTGCGTGACCAATTTGGTGTGGGCACGGGACGCTTCTCTTTTCCTTGAGAGGAGCTTCATGTCAAACTTTAAATCAACATCTTGACCCCGTGATCCCCGAAACAAAATTTTATAGCAAACGTACGTGTAGGTAAGATTTGGGGTAGTCCAAAATCCAGATTGTTGTTTTTATTGACTTCTATCTCATGGCTTAGGTAAGTGTGGTTCAAATGTGGACCCTTTATCCTCAACAACGCTTCTATAAAAATTCCTCAGGTGGTGTCATTAACAATCAACATCCCCTCTTCATTTTTCTATTTTCCGTCAAGCAATTGGCGCCCACAATCGTATGATCATATGTAGTCGCAGATTCAATCAGGATCTGTCTGGTCCTTGGTCCAAGAATGGCCAGGTGTTGAAACTCAAATGGAAAGCTTCAGGTGACTAATTGCGAGGCGATACGTCCGTCCAGACACCTTGAATTTAAAATGTTTTGTTCGCGTGATTAGCATTTGTTTCAAACGAGGCGGTAATTACACCTACTTTGTCCGTAAGAAAACGCAAGTGATAGAAAATTATCAACTGCTGATCAGGGCTCATGATCTCATGAATTATTAGCTCATGCAACTGTTAGACAAGACACTTGCTCTGCGCTCATGATCTCCCGACTATCGAAACATAATCTCCAAAGTCCAAACGTCGGCGAAGCTCTCCCACTGCAAGAACACGAGATCATATTCTCTGCATGTCAACATTCTTGGCTGTTTTTTATATTTAAAGGTAGCTAGAGAGAGGTATTGACCAGCTTTTCTTTTCGTTTCAATTTTAAAGAAAAGGAGGAGGAGGAGAAGTACGAACCAACCTCTTGAATGTGGGAAGGTAGCTGAGGGTGATATTGCCTGCGTGTTGGGTCTGTATGGTTTAACCGCAGTTATTCTATTAGACAATAATTGTGAATTAGCTTAAATCTATAAGTTATATAAATATTTGATATGACATTAGAGTCTTGTTGACCTAACGGTCATGAGTTCGAAACTCATAACACTCATTCTATCTGATATAAATAAAACACAAGGTAATATGAGTTTATAAAAAAACATAATACAAATCGTATTGTAAAACCTCAAGTATTATTTTAAATTTTTAGATGAGATAATTTATTAGCACACTCAACTATATACTATTAGCAGATGCGAGTACATGATCACCTCATCACCCTATTTTATTTGATAAAATTCAAGCACAAGATAATGTGGGTCTGTGCAAGTTTCAAACCCAAAAAACTCTCACTTGAGGGAGTATATTAGAAGATAATATAAATTATATCATGGGACCTCACCTATCAGTTTAAATGTTTAGATGAGATAATTCTTTGACAGGTTGTGCGCATGATTTGGACGGTTTTGATAAGAAAGGGGGAAAAACAGCTTTGAAGTGTGGATGATGTATTTCTAGTGCTTCTCCGGTGGCTCTGGATCGGAATTGAAGGCAACGGTGAAATATCCGAACATTGACCCAAAACATAAAAGTGCTCAAAATCATCAAAGGCAAAGGTGAAATAAATATTTTGTACTTTAAGAAAACCGCATTGAACTTGCTATTGATGGCAACACATTTATCCTTGGACCCTTTAATCACTGCTTGATTGATAAAGAGCATATCAGTCCTTTTATCTTTTTCAAGCAAAAATTCCTAAACCGGCATATAAGGATTTTTTTTTAATTTTTTGAATCACCATAAAATGAATCAATTAGGAGTTTTTTATTTACTTTCATTCTCATTGTTTAGTTATAATTAAATTAATTAAAAATTAATTTAGTGTTTTAATAAATATAATATTATTTAAAAAAAAAATATTAGTGGGTGCAACGCCCACACCCGCCTCGTTCGAGGCGCATGAAAAGGTGTTCGGTGTAAAAATAATTGTTTGTAAGACGCAGATAGCTATGGACTCTCTTTCCTCCTTGATTGTCGCACCAAACCCTTTTAATTTTCAAAACAACCATTCAACTTATTTTTTTATTTAAATCTGGTTCTTTTTTATTACTATTTATTTAATTTGAAGTAATTTATAAATTTAGGTATTTGTTTAATTTGAGATAAAAAAAATTAATTTTCTTATGATTTCATTCTCTTTTAGTTTTTTTTCCTATTAGATTTGATATTAATTATTTTATAGTTATTTTATCAATTTTTAATTTTTATTTTCAATTTCATCGTTCTAACATTAGATTAATTAAGAGTTTAGCTTGTTAATCGAGCCTGAATCTAAAATTTCACGGGTTACGAGTTTGAAATATTCATCAGGATTTGATAGATAAAGTTTTTGATTTTATCATTTAAAATAAAATTGGTTCATAAATATATCTCTTGGTAGAGTCTTAACTCTTAAATCGATGTGCCCGCTATCAATCTATAAGTGATAAAATCTTGGACCACATAAATTAAATTTTCAATGACTGACTTTTAAAAAATAAATATTTTAAATGTTACATGTTAGCGTACATAACTCAATTCTAATGCTCCCGTATTCTGAAAACTTGACTTTTGAACCAACGGTCCATCCACGAAATTGAAAGCGTCGCTTTTATCAAATGAATTTACACTATGACTTCTTCTTTTTTTAAACTTTGTTGGCAAAAATCTTCTTAATAATCTCGACTTCATTGGGTCGACCAGGATGTCTTCTCACCGAGGCCATCATCTAGAGGCTCGGTTGATGTTTTCAAATAAATTAGTCTTAATTAAATGGTTTGAAAGAAGAAGAAGAAGAAGAAGAAGAAGAAGAAACTGTTTTGATTTAAAAATAACGTTAGACATTAATTAAAAATGATAAGAAGAAGAAACTTTCAAGAATACATATAAATTATCAAATGGGTGATTTAAAATTACATTATCGATTTTGATAATTTTGGAGTTTTGCTTAAATTAATTATTATTCATTTAACTAATTATATCCATGTACAGAGTATAGTTGTTGATTCTGTTCCGTTCAGTTCACAAAACCAAGACAAAACGACGTCGTTTTCGTCTCGGTTTTAATTCTGGTCTGTTCTGGAAAATTCCGGTCAAATTCCGGCCGGAACACCTCAGCTCCGTTCCGGGTTCAAAATCTTTTTTTTTTAATTTTTTAAAAATTATTTTTGACATCTATACATCAAAATAATTTAAAAATACCAAAATATTTTAAATATAAAAGAATTCAAATCTTTATTATGCTTGCTAAATTAATATTATATATATATATAAAATTATATATGAACAGTACAACATCGAAACGGTACGTTAGAACAATCCGAAACCGAAAGTGACGGGACTATGGTACAAACTACCACTTGATATAGATACCCACTAAAAATTATCGTAAAACAAAAACCGCATGAGAGATTATCAAGATAAAAAAGAAATATAAAAAAAAGGAAGAAAAGAGAAAGGTAGCTTGGCTCGGTCATAACCCAACCAAGCCAAAATATCTTTGTTGAGTCTTGGCTTAATCAAGCTTGACTTGAAGCGATTGAGTTAACCAATTAAGCTTCATATATAACTTATTTTTTTAAAATATAGTATCTTTATTTTGCCCCCCTCAAGTTTTGCAAACATATATATATTTGAAATATATATATATATATATATATATATATATATATATATATATATATATATATATATATATATTTGAAAGACTTCAACCGATTAAATAAGGAAAAGATACTTATAGTGTAAGAGTTTATATTTGTCATCCTTGCACAAAAATGTCACATGGCCCTCAAATGTTTGCCAATTAATAAGAGGTTTCTGTCAAGAATTTATGGAGAAAAATTAACATGGGACCTGAAGACACCTTGGTCATGGGACGTAGAGAAAAATGATCACTAAAGCCGGGGGAAATTGGTTGTGAGGACGTAGTGACATGGTAGAAATTAATGGATATGTTTCCATGGAGATCTCTCATGTTTGGAGATATAAAGATGCGTTATATTTTCTATATAAAAAAAATAAATCAAAAGAGGATAGAGATGTAATTTCTAAGATTTATATTATTTAAGGGAGTACATTACGATAGTTTTTTTCATGTTTGCTCATATTATATCTCCTCCACTATAAACTTTTAAAGGTATGCTTTGAAAAGATCAATCTTCGTATCTCTTTTGTGAAAGCACAACACTTTTACGTGTCGATTCTATGATCATAAGCAAAACTTGTTGGGGTTTCTTGTTTTTAAACCATTTTCAATTGGAAATGGGTATTGCAGAAAGTCCTTTTTCTTTATGGCAACCAGCACATCAGCATGTGTCGCTATAAGATGTGTGGTCATGAGCTCAACAAATATTATATGATCATGGATGTGCCTTTCGGTACTTCTTTTAGATGGTCTCATGGGAGATTTATGACACGGTAGGGTAGATATTTTAGAAATAATATAAATTATATTTTAGAGTTTCATCTAAAAATTTAAGTTTGTAAGTGAAATAATTATTTAACATAGTGTGAAAATATTGTTGATTCAGCGGTCACAAGTTCAAATCTCACTATTTTTATTGTATTTAATAAAAATCAAACACATGGTAGTATGAATTTGTACAAGTTTCAAGTATAAAGTGCTTTCACTTGAAGAGATGTAATAAAAAATAATATAAATTATATCTTGGTATCTCACCTATAAATTTAAAATTCTTCTTATACATGGAATCATTGTTTGGTTGCAATAATTTTTTTATAGCATTCTATGTATCTCGCCATGCACCAATTATGATCATTAACAAAACCATTAACAATACAATAAAGGGTGTGGGGAATTCACTG
Source organism: Salix exigua (assembly GCA_032356905.1). Lineage (NCBI taxonomy): Eukaryota > Viridiplantae > Streptophyta > Magnoliopsida > Malpighiales > Salicaceae > Salix > Salix exigua. The sequence goes on along the minus strand of CM063590.1, from coordinate 9,582,554 downwards.
TAGCTCCCCACACAAATCACTGTGGATTGCTACAGTGAGTTCCCTTTTTCTTTTTTTTTTCTTTTTTTTTTTTGTTTTTGTTTTTCTTTATTTATTTATTTTTTCCATTTCTTTCTTTTCTTTTTTTCTTCTAATTTTTTATTTTTTTTTACATTGCAACAGTGTTTTCCTTTTTTTCGTTTTGTTTTCTTTTTCTGATTACTTTTTATTTTTTTATTTTTCCTCTCTTTTTTTCCTTTTTTTTTGTTTCTTGCTTTTTTTCCTAATTTTTTACTTGAATATTTTTTATTGGTTATATGTATATTTGTTTTTTTATAATCAGAGTGTCTATGCTAGCTTAAGCGCACTAAGATTAATCCTTGTATTCAAATTTTTTTTATAGTTTTTTTTTGTTTTTTTATTGATTATGTTTTCTATTTCGTTTTTTTTTTTCTAAATATACTTTTTCCATGAAATATATTTTTTGTGGTGCCATGGCTAGATGTGCTCTTTTATTATTATTTTTTCTTTGGATTATATGATTTTTATAATTTTATTATTTGTGCAATAATAATGATTATTTAATGCATATTTTAAATAAGAAATTATTTAATGCTTATTTAATGATGATGATAAATTTATGTTGGTTATATCGTTTAAAACTACTAAACAAATAAATTTATAATGATTTTAAATTCATATATTTTATAGAAAAATTGCGATTGACATGAATTCTGCATAGATTTATTATTTTACTTAAATTTATATTATAATAAAAAATATACACAATTAATATTTTTTACATTAAAAAAAAATATTATGCCGCCTCGGTGAAACGCGGGGAATTATCTAGTACATACGTAAAAACATTTTATAAGTTTAATTATTATTATTATTTTGGTCGATTCTGAGATCATATAGACGCAATTTAGAGATCATGCATTTGCTTTATCACATCAATATCGTTATCATTATTCTATGACTATGAATTATTACCATTTTGATTTTCCCTCTCCTCTTCTGAGCAAATATTTATTATAATATCCAGTGAAGTGGATAACATTACATGCGGCAAACCACATGTTTAACTGCCTTCAACAAGTTTAAGTTATCACATGTCGGCAACCAGCTATCCCACTTGTATTGATGACGAGGGTCCAAAGAGACGAGCACAGTCATGCTTCAAAAAACCATCAATCACATGTCACGGTGACTTACGAACTACCGGTTAATGGGACTAGTGAGGAGACATTGAAGTAATTACTTTCAACATTATTTGTATTATAAATAAACAAAACAAAAAATAAAGGCATTGCTATGAGGTCAAGACAAGTTGAGAGATTCATCAGACTGCCTGATTACGTTATTATCGAGCAATATTTCCGTCACTAAAGTATAGAAAACACACTGAATCGAATATTACAAAAGAATCTGGGTATGTTTATTAGTTTAGCTGAGATTGTTTTTTAAAATATTTTTTGTTCAGAAAAATATCAAAATATATATTTTTATTTTTAAAAAAATTATTTTTGACACCAAAAAAACCTTAATTAAAACGAAGCATATGTACTGAATGAGGTGTTAATAGAAGGCGAGGTTTTTGTATTCAAAACTGCAATAAAACATAAACATGGTGGTGGCTGGTATTAGAGAGAGATCCACCGAAGGATAGCAAATAGGGACTCGAATGGAAATCGAAAGGTCCTGGCAATCAACGCAGTAATGAGTGATATGATGACCTGTACATTCCCAACTCTCTTGATGGGTCAAATATAGCTACATTCTTTTAGACACACCAAAACTCTCTCCAAAGTCGATTGTGGTTGGTATAGAAAATTAGAAATAGAACAGGGAGTTGGGTTGGGTGTACTTGCTGACAGTGAACTTTGGTGACCGCCCAAGCAATTATTTGTGTTTGGTGATTTTGTGTGATGTAAATATTTGTTATACCGCCACAGTTAAATTATATAGCCAATTTATTTGCGAAAATAAGATCCTTGCTTTCACTCGAATTAGCCAGCTAATATGAGCTCCCGAATTCAATTTTAATGTTGGCTTCTAAAAATATTTTTTATTTTAAAATATATTAAAATAATATTTTTTATTTTTAAACAAATTATTTTTACATCAACATAGAAAAATAATCTAAAAACACAGAAAATAATAATTTAAAATAAAAAAATATTTTTAAAATATAATACCATACAGAGTTTAAACACTTTAGAGCAAGTTCAACCGGTGTTCCATCTAAAGAGGGGAAAAAATAAAAAAATATATATATTTTTAGTATTTTTGTTTACTTTTCTTCATTTTAATAAGAGTTATTTTGATAGTCAAAATAGCTTTTACTGTATGAATGAATTGCTATTTGTAGCAACTCAAAAATAGAAAAGTCATAATATCGTACTGCTATTTTAATATTTACATGTGATGGTTTCGAGGATGGCTTGTTGTTCTCTCTTGTGCCCTCTTTTGAAGAACAGACACCAGGACTATGGGAATAAATTCAAGGTTTGGTTCGGTGTGAGTTTTTATTTCATTTTTAAAAAAATAATAATTATAATATTGGAGAGTTTTTTAAAAATAGTTATTTAACTGTATAAATTATTTATATTAATTGTATAATTATAATTTATATATAAAATTATTATACTATATTTAAATGATATAAAAAAATAACTTTTCTAAATGACTTATTATTGAAATACACAAACAAAAATGGTTTACATACACTATTTAAAAAATCATTTTATTAATTTAGCTCTAAAAATAGCTTTTAAGCTCTTATACATCCTTCGCGCATGGATGATCGCACAGCCACCGATCAGCTAAAATAAGGATATTAGTGCCCGCAATTTATGAAAAATTATATTCGAGCTCCTCTGCTTTGTTTTTTTTTTAATTATTATTTATTCAAGTTCTTGTGCGTTTAAAATGATATGGACTATAGGCCGGAAGAAATTGAGGCACGGAACTGCCCGAAAAGGCATCGAATTCAATGGCCTGCCAATTGCAACCTTTTTTCGATGGCAGCAGCTCTCCTGGCCCATGAATCTTCGTTGTTCACCAATCACCTAATTTTCTAGGCCTGGCCCTCCATTTCAGTATGCGTTCTTGTTTGATGCTCACAGGAGAGGTGAAAACCTCTCATTAAAATCTAATCTCCTGAGTTCTATGGAATGGATCGTAGTCAGACGAGAGAAATAAAAAAAAACCCATCATAACAATTAGTAGCCTGGTCCGTGCCATTACAGTAATGAAAAACAAAGGTGAAATACAAGATTTATCAGGCTGTGACACTGGAACACACAAGGACGAACCCAAGCACAATGTCAAATTCCACAACCACTCACTCAGGTCCGGCAAATTTGCCCATCATCTTTGCAATTATAGGAGCCACCTTGGGGTTCCCTTGATGCTTTGCTAGATTAGCTGGGTTCTTCATCACTGTAAAATCATCACCCAAGAGCATGAAAACCACTACCATACATGTAAATTAGAGTTGTACAGAAAAATAAGTGTAAAATTCACCAAAGCAAAACCCGTGTGGGCTGCTTAGCGGTAAATAGTGAATTGATTATAAAATGTTTTGCGAGTTTTGCTAATCTTATTTTCTTAATGTCCTAGAATTCTGTCAACCCAGGCACATGTTTCGCATGGATATCTTTCTATTACCCTAACTAGATGAACATGATTACATGAGCACTCGCAAGAAACCAATCAGAAGCAACTAGTTTGTCAAGGCAGCCACGAAATAAAAACAAAAAAAATATAAAGTGAGAAATCCCTACCATCTTGAAGAGCAGCCATGACTTCCGGGTCACTAAATGCAGCCATCAATTCAGGGTCCTGCAAAAACATAATCGAATAAAATACCAATCAAATAGCAAGCCAAACCATAGAGCATTCACAGGCTAAGTGGTTGAATTATGCACTGTATGCCTTACATAAAAGCATGCGTACAAGTACATTTGAGTATGGGTGCCGGAGATGCCAGTGCAGAAAACACAATCATATCATCAAACTAAAATGCATAACCAATTTTGTTTGTACTTGGCAAAAATAAATTGAAAAGAAATTTTACATAGGAAAGTAGTTGTTTTTTTATATACTTGGCCAAAAAGAAAATTTGACAACCATTCTAATCAGCAAGAACACTGCATGTCCTTAGAAGCACTGTATACTGCTTTTGTATAAAATGGCAAACCTGTGAGAAGTTCAATAGCACTTACATTCAATATTTTGCTAAAATCAACATTTCCCGGCATCCCTCCTGGTGTGGCACCTGGCATTCCACCTGGCATTCCCCCAGGCATTCCACCCGGCATTCCTCCAGGCATTCCACCCGGCATTCCCCCAGGAAATCCCCCCGGCATTCCACCTGGAAATCCTCCCATTCCTCCTGGAAATCCTCCCATTCCTCCTGGAAATCCTCCCGGCATTCCTCTAGGTCTTCTACTGGAAGATGATTGCTCTTGCTTCTTGGCCTTCTCATACTCAGCCTTTAAAAAGAGAAATTAAGTCACATGATGAGAGCAAGCTAATATGTCAGGATGATTGTTATCACGGTTACCTGAGCTTTGGCACGACGACGCTGTCTCTCACGCTCAGCCTTTCTATCCTCTCTTTCTTTGTGTAGCCTGTCATATTTCCTGCGGTGTTCCTCAATCCTATGAGCATTTGGTTCAACCTGTGTAACATAGCAGTTGCAGTGATATGGTAAATCAAATACTATACAATGCACCAATGAGATTTTTCTATTAACATCCCAGTCATGTGAACTAAAAGAACAAGCAGCCACACACGTCAGCTTATAGCTTATTTTACAAAGCAATGGCCCAGCTAGTCAAACGATTAAGCTGTTAGCTACTAGTTTACATGGTTTGGTGAATTCATGGCATTGAAATTATCAATTCTGAAATTGGAAAGCTGTCAATTGCACACTTGAACCCAAAAGATGTATTTGCTTTCATACATTCAAAAATCTACAGTTACTACATTATCTTTAATGAAACAATAAATGCACAAATGAAACAATCTCATTCCCAACCAAAACTAATGATCTACAATACTAAAATAGTTGAGTCGGTCGGTCCAGGGGCTATAGAGATTTAATTGGTTCACTCTTGGTTCTTAAAATTAAATAAAGGGTAATCTTATTTCACATCACAATTATTAATTCCAAAGAGGGAAGGCAGGACAATCTCCTTCATGCAAGCTCCATAATTCAAATACATTCATCATGAAATTTAACATATGATTAGCATTTATCTGCAACACTCAAATATCAAGCATTTCATATACATGGAGAACAACATGTAAAACTTAATATTATACTGTATTTCAATATTTAGCATTTCATAAATAGTTTCCATTGCTTCCATCATTTTAAACTTGAATGTACTGAAAATACACCAAAAAGCACAGACATGCACGCACGCACGCACAGAGAGAGAGAGAGAGAGAGAGAGAGAGAGACCTTCTTGAGTACAGCACTTATCTCTTCATCATAATCTAATTTTGATGCCAGGTGGAGATCCTTAGCAGCATCTTCCCACTGACCAAGCATTGCTCGTGCCATGCCACGGGACTTGTATCCCTTAGCTGAATCCATGTTAATCTGAAGTAACCATTATAATTCATTAATACTGTAAAAAGTATCCTCTCATACAAAAATACATAGATTCAAAAGGTGCAAGTAAATAGGGAGGCAACAACCTCAAGAGCAGCATTAGCATCCCGGATAGCTGCATTGGGCCTCTTCATTTTGATGTATACAGTAGCTGTAGAGCATTGCAAATTAACAATATTAGCAACATAGAAGAAATTGTACAAACAAAATCCACGTATACAACTTCCACACTATCAACATGAAACCTTGCAAAAAAATGATGTACCTCTTGTTGCATACATGATTGCTGATGTTGGATTGAGTGAAATTGCTTCTGATAAATGCTCAATTGCTTCCTCCAATTTACCTGCATAGAAAGAAACGCCAGAATTACATACACGAATCCCAGTGTAAAATTGTATCGACTTAAATTACATGGACACGCATGTAATCAAAATTTCAGCATATTAAAACAAGCTCGCATGAACTCATAGGCAAAGCTTGTAAATGATAATACCTTCAGAGATAGCTTCCATGGCTTTAGCCTTGGCCTCTTGAGAAGCATCACGATTTTCTTCAGTAACCTCTACAGACGGGTCCCCCATCTACAAATAGTCAAGTTCATTGTCAAACAAAACAGCCACAGCAAATAGAAAAAAGAAAAACTAAAATACAACCAAAACAAACCACACCGCGTGAATTCTTTTAAGAAAAAAACCTTCTGTGGAGGATCATTATCAGGCTCAACAATCTCGCCTTCAAGCTCAACATCGGATTCAATTATCTCCTCCTCCTCCTCTTCGACTTCGGGTTCTACTTGTGACTCTTCCTTCTCCTCCATTTCATCATCACTCTCCTCGACCACATAACTCTTCTACGTCCAATCCAAACAGATTTCAGTCAAAAAGCATCGACCTAATTAAATACAACAACAAAAAAAGTACCGATTTGGAGTCGTCGTGCTTGTGAGCAGAGGCAGGGAGCTTAGCACCAAGACTGAAACGAAAGGTTTCGAGAGGAGGGGAGAAACAAGATGAGATATATAGAAAAGTGAAATGATCAAAAGATTATAGTGAGAGTAGATCTTACAATACCTTTCGAGGTAGTCGTGGAAGAAGGAGAGAGAAGGATCGGCGAGGATGGAAGGATTGGATTTGCACTGTTCGATGAATTGCTTCAACTCTGTTAGTTTTTTAGCATCCATCATTTTGATCTGAGAGTGGGTGTCGAGGGTTTTAGATTTGGGGTTTCTATTTTCTCGAGCGGACTTGAAGAGATGAGAGCAAGCAGTGTATTATACTAGATAACCGGCTTGACTTGGATCATCTGAGGGGTGGGGCCAGTGGGCCTGATGTCTCTCTGGGATATTATTAGCATCTGCTTACAAATTACCACTTCGGTCCATCTAAATCCACATTATTTCTTCTTCTGTTTGAAACGGCTCGAAAAAACAAGAGATAGAGGGGGGGAAAGATTTCTTTTTCTTTCCCTTTTTCTTCCCTCTTTCTTTTCTTGAAGGTTACGGGGCCAAATAATAATAATAATAAAGGAATTAAAATAATTGAGATGGACTCTTTCTATATGGGCTGGGCCGTTTATTTTTTTGAGGCATGCGAAGCCCGTTTCTTGATGTCTTGTTTTGATTATTAATATTTAATACTACTACGCTAAATTAATAATGGTAATGATAATAATAATAATATAAGAGTTAAGCATTTTCACGTGCATTATTGTATAATATCTCTCATTTCACGGTAGACGGAACAAAACATTTTTTTTATTTTATATGATGATTTTATGTGTTGACATTTTCTTTTCCTTGTATTTTTTTATGATTTAATGTATTTGGTGAAGTTTCAGAATTTATTTAGAGGTCAATTTTGCAGTGTTAAGAATAATTAAAAAAAAATATTGTTTTTTTTCAAACTCTTGCAAGAAAAAAAATGTTTGTCTAAAAATTTTTCACTTGCTTAATTTTAGTCTTTTTAGTTTTAGAATTTTATGTTTAAACTCTAAATTTTATTTATATTTACCTCTCAATCCTTGAGTTTGGAGGGGCAAGAGAGTAGATTGTTGAAAATCAGAGAGAAAGAGACAATAATCAAACAAATTAATAATGATATCACTGGGTTTTTTTAGGGGAATAAATCATTAAAAGTGTTTTAAAACTTTCATCTTGGCGGAGGATTTGGTTCGAGGCTCATGAATTTTTTTCTATTTTATTTGTTTTTTTTTTACTTGTTAAATGGTGTTTTGAGATCACAAATGAGTTTATTTAAATGTTTAAGGTGTTTTTCTAGTAATATTCAAGTAAAAAAATAGATTTTAAAAAGCCCCAAAACTCAAGTCTTGATTTTTTTTGTCACTTTGATAACAATCTTTAACATGCATCATCTATATATTATTTGTTTTTCAAAGAACGACATATCATTAATCCTATTAAATAAACAAGACATGAAGGTCAGGCATAAGGAGCGCCTCGGATTTCTTATAGGCCAGGCTCGCCTATACTGTGGTGAAATGAAGTATTCAGATTCATCGCTGACGACTGATGTTATCTATGATTGACATCGAACAAGCAGCTATTCTCGAAGACAGAGCTAACTAAGAAATCACGACCAATTATGGACGTAATGCAGTTCTGCAACCACATTACAGATGCAAATTGGCAAAACATCAACATACAAAGGCGAAGGGCATCGTAATTCAAGTCTCAAATAAGCTGAATAAATTATGGGTACACGATAACATTAATGTCTAGATAAATGAGATATCAAATCCAGAGAGCGAAAGAGAGTAAAAAAAAAATCCTTAAATGGAGGAAGTTCGGCTCCATACCACACAATGCTCACGACATTATTTACTCTAGCAGCTCCATCCTGATGGTTGTAAATAAGAAGCTTGGATTGCTTAATATAAGAGAGCAGCAACCAATAATGTGAGCAATCCTGAAAACCCAGTCCATGCCATCCTACTGCTACCATCCTTTCCAGGAACTCCTGTAAAGGTTATGACACGTTAACAATGAACTTGATGGGAAACTAATATAGCATGTATAAAATCAGAATGATTAAAGCCTGCAAATTCCAACCCCTGCTGCACAAGGATCACCAATCCTTGAGCGCCATTTTTTCAGTTCGTCGCCACATTCTAGCAAGCATGTTCGCTGAGTTATTACTTAATAAATTCAATTAGCAGACTACCCTACATTTTAAAATCAGCCATCTTGCAAATCAAAGAAAGTCAGGAGATATACACCAGAAGCAATATCGCAAAGTACACACACTTCCATCTCAATTTCTATGTTCTGCCAACACCAACCTTCAAGCAGCATGACTAAAACCTTCATTTGGATGCTAACAAAGGAACAGCGCAGCTAAATCCTTCATTTGGATGCTTATAAAGGGCTAGATAGAAAAAGAAACAAACAAGTTGTATACAACCTTTGTTCAAAAAAAAAGTTGTATACAACCAACAAGGCAGCAACTATGGTTTCAACCATTACCGCATTCAAGATTTTACGCTCTTGTTTTTCATCGTCCTCGTCAACTGATTGACAGCCAACAGAGACAAAATATGAAGTGTCCTCCTTGAAAACGCGTGTTTGGTGGCTATAAATTAAATGCAGTCGAAAACGGTGGGACTGAAAGGGTACGCTGGGCATCATCATCATATGGGTTCGCCTTATAATATCCTCAAGGATTCAATTATGACACATTAATTTAGCAGCTTAGTAGGCATGCTATTTCACCAGAACAACCTAAGCGTGAAGGCGCTTCACAAATTAATTACTGAACAAAAATCAGAGACAGCCTGGCGCTAAAACATCATAATCTAATATCTCCAGAACATGATACTCAGACATCGATAGAAAATTTCACTAGAACAAAACAAATGGCATCATGTAGAATCTAATTTTACTTTTGAAGTTATCACATCTCAGCCACAAAATAAGTAGCATTACCTGGAGGCGGGCCGGCCGGCGTTGGAGCTGAAGCTGTAGAAAGTTGCAAAAAAAAATAAAATGAAATCAGTTTCAAGTTCAAGAACGTAAATTGAAATATACCATAATACCCCCAAATGTGTAATCTTCCACCTTGATGTGAAATGAAAATGAGAATATCAAGGAAATCTGAAGAAAGTGAACTGAAAGACAATAATTAATTTTAATTTTCAGTTTATCAGAAACAAGATTAACATGGTAGATCAAGTTGAAATTTCTTGAACCCCAAGGGTCAAAACTACCAACGTACGAATTAACCCCATAAATCAACAACTCTTAACCATAAAAATGGAAAAAACATATCAAATTAGTTTAAGAAAATCCCCCAGACAGAGAAGCCGTAATACCATTGCAACTAGAGAGATCCGAGGGGACACCGCATCTCTTGCTGAGCTGGACAGCCTGGGTGACATTTACACCAAGAGCCGGAAGCAAATTGGGGTCACTATAGATTTTGCAAAGGCAAGGAAGCTCATTTTTAACTGCTTCTTTGATGGGGTTGCAGCAACTGTCTGGTGGGGTGGTTGTGGTGGCAAGGAAGGTTTGACATGGCACTAACTTGGTTGCACAAGATGTAGATGACTCTTGTGCTTTTGTTAAAGTAGCTGTGCTTGAAACGAAAACCAATGCCATCATCACCGTCATGAAAGAAGATGCCATTTCGTGTTTCTTTTTCCCTGCCGTGTTAAGAAACTGGGTTGTTGCTTCTTTGTTGTATATTTATAATTTCCGTGTTATGTATTTGATAGAGAAAAAGTATCGCATTGACAAAAAAAAAACTAAACTGAAAATTCACGGTAGATAATGTATAGGTTTGTATTTTATATATTTTATTAGAAATTCATGTTTAATAAAAATTAGAAATTTATTATTTTATCTAGATTTAAGGCCTGTTTATTTTGCTCAAAATTCATTTTTTTTATTTCAAATGAAAAAATAATTTTGATGTGCTGATGTTAAAAATAATTTTTAAAAAATAAAAAATATATTATTTTGATGTATTTCTAAATAAAAATCATTTTTAAAAGCAATTGCAACCACCCTACTAAATATAAACTTATAATATTTAAAAAATATATAATTCTGACTACAACTGGTCATATATTTTTGTAGATCATGTTACGCATTTTATATTTAAACTCTACATATATTTTTTATATTTAAACTCTACATATATTTTTTAGGTGAAAAAAATAAACATTATAAATTATTTATTAAATTTTCTGTATCCTCGGTATCTACTATTTGTTTGTTAATTAATGAAAAAATAAAATATCTAATACTTTTTAAGAGTATGTATAAATCATTGCTGCGGTGTTGGCGTTTTTATATTGTTTTGAAATGTAATTTTTAAAAAGATATAAAATACTTGTTATTTTAATATATTTTGAAGTAAATAACAACCAGTAACATTCATCCAATCACCCTTAAAATCAGGTAATGTTTTAATTATAATTTTATTCTTTTTACACGAGAGTGTGAACTGGGTCAAAAAATAGCGTGTTGAAAATCGACCAGTGAATGCATTGCTGGGAAAAGACTACAATCGTCAAAAAGTCAACAAACACAATGAAAGTCGTTACGCAAATTGGACAGCTGCAGCTGCCTTTTGCTGAATTGACGAGGTGTCAATTATTTGTAGTTTTAGTATCTGCAGTATTCATATTTTTAATCATAAAACCGTGAGCAGGTTTAGGATTCTAAGTTTATTTTAATTTATATGTAAATAATATAAATTAAATGAATAGTTATACGAATAAAAAAATATAATTGCAACTAAAAATTAAAATGAAAAGTTAAAAAACACATTACATACAGATATTTATTTTTATATTATGGGATTTTTTTTATTTTTTATATAATTTATATGACAGCAAAATATATTTATATTAAAAAATAATAATTTGAAGTTAAAAAACACATTACATACTTTTGAATGGTTGTTACTTTGAATGGTTGTAGTTTTATCTTGGACTGCGTGTCGTTCCAGGAAAGTAGGTCGCAAATGTCGCGTTCACATCACATGTTTCACACAATGAGCATTTTTGTTATAATGTTTGGTACTGATTGCTTTTTTTAATATATTTTTATTAAAAATATATTTAAAAAATCTAAAAATAAATAAATAATAACTTGAAGAAAAAATAATTTTCTTAAAATGTAAAAACAAATATCCTTAATTGCTGACAAGCTTAAGATTTATTGTCCTGTTGTTTTAGTGGAAAATTAACAATTCAATGCATCTATACAGAATTCATAAATTCATACGGAGTACAAGTTTTTAATAAAATATATAAATTTTAAATTGATATAAATTTATTTATTTGACATATTTCAATGAAATAATCAGTATTAAATTATCATAATCATTAAAAAAAAGATTCGGATATCTAAATCATCAAATTCACTGTATTAGAATTAGTTCATTTCATAATCTAATTTAAATTAAATATAACAATAAAATATAAAACAGTGAAAATACCTACAATAACTAAACAACAAAAATAAATAGTTGATTTTCTACCTATAAAAAGAAGAAAAAAATATTGAAAATCTATTGTTATATTACCATTATTACCATAACTATAGCATTTAAAATTATTATGATCGTTGTTGTTCAAACAATTAAAATCATTAAATCTAGAAGAGTAAAAAAAGCAAGCAAGTAGAAAAATAATAAAAAACAATCACTAAAATTATCATTATTATTGCAAAAATAATGAAATCATAAAATATCTTGAAGAATAAAAAAAACTAACAAAAAAACTAACAAAAAATAGCATAAAAAAATTAAAATAAATACTATGAATATAAAAAAATCATCTCATTGGAAGAAAAGATAAAATTAACAAACAAAAAAACAGGATAAAAAGGAAGATATATTATTTATTAATTAGGCTGAAATGATTCTCATCTGAAAAATATAAAACTAATATTTTTTAGATATTTTTAAATATATTCACACCACAACCATATAAAAATATTAAAAGAAGCTATCTCTCTAAACAAAGCTCATCAGATAAATGGACAAGGAACATGAAAAAAGGGGGGAAAACAGGTAACACGAAACACTTCAAAAACAAGAGCTTCTGCGCGTAGCATTATCTGAAGAACGGCCATCATTAAAGGCCTCTACTACACTCGGCTGCAGCAGAATCACTGTCCGTACAAGACCAGTCGCAAGAAACGACTATGAACCCAGCAGAATCTCCTGCTTTCATGGGTATCTCAACCTTCCATTTTCTTTATTCAGAATCTCAATTTAATTTGTTTAACTCTTCTGCTTTCAACAACTATCCATTTCTGTCTAGTTTTTTTTTTTTTTTGCATGAAGGACGGACCCAAAGGGGTTATATGGGCCACCACGAGATGGCAACTTTGCTCGACGGGAGATCAGCATAAGGTTCGAGAGGGACGCAGAGTTTCGTGAAGCACTTGAGCAGAGCAACCCGGTGAAGATAAACACCGCCGCCATGCTCTTCGCCTAGTAAAGGTTCAATCAATTAATTGTTGTTATCGCTAATATTCCTAAATTCTTTTGCTGTGTTTGTGGTCGAGAATGTTCGTGACTCAGAGTGTTAAAAACAGAGGTTTACTCAGAGTTTGATGTGAAAGTTGAATCCCCTTTCCACAACTAAAGAAAAACAGGACAAGGAATAGCATGGCAAAAAACGTTTCTGCACTTCAACATACCAGTCTGATTTTATTATGTATTGCGGCAGTATTTATATACACAGTAGGAAGTTTAAATGGAGGCAAGAATACAATGCCAAATAGAAGCCTAAGACCAAGATAATAATTAATCCTAATCCTAGGCAGACTCGGCAAGATACACGACAAGTTGCAGACAACGATTCTTTAACGATACGGAAGCAGCATGCATTGTCTGCAACTTTTACGGTAAGTAACTGCAACTTTCAATTTTCTTTCAATAACAACCATATCAAACCAATTTAAGGAAATGTTCGTGATTGTTGTTGGAGATGGAAGACAGATTGATTGAGTTGGAAGCATTACAGAAAGCTCTGCGGGAAGGAACACGTCTGCAGCTTATAAGCTTTTGCTCATTACTCCGTGCTTTTATTTTTTAGTTTTTGATTAGTTTTTTACATTTTAAAATTATTTTGATGTATTATATTAAAAATTAAAAGAATATTTTAATATATTTTTTAATAAATATAATCCTGACGATCAGAGAACGTGGAAGCTAGCTGTATGGCCTCCACTTTTCACTCATCAATCTTTTAATTTTATAGAAAATTATTGTACAATGAATCCAAACTCAAACCCAAAGCCGGAGCAAAAGCTAGGCTAGAACTTCTCTCACAACACACCGACCCAATTCGAAGCTCAAAGCCGAGTCACGCGTGAGCATATGTGTGTTTTAATCTGTCTAGCTTAAAGTGCTTTTTGGATCCAATGGTCACTTACAGTATGTCGTTTACAGTTCAGTTACAGTAGAAAATTTGGGAGACAAAACCTCTCCCAATGCCTTATATCTGAGGTTATGATTATCTTTTTACTGCAGCTAAACATATATATGTAGCTACGCTCCCGAAGAGCTTGTAAATATCAGGAAAATTTTATGTTTTTATTTCACATGAAATATTTTTTTATAGAGAGTTTTGAGTTTTACATGAAATATATCTTCGTTAGCATGACGGACTAGACTAGAATTTGAAGAAAGAGAAGAGTTTGAGGTTTTCAATTCTTTTGAACTGCATAGTGTAAAAGCATGGCGGTAGTGATAAGAATGGAAAGACCAAAAGGTGAAGAAGAACGAAGGCGATCATGGGCACGTGACATCCTTTTTTCTAATCCTATAAAAAAAGACAGCACCTTTCGAACTCTTTATAACAATCTCATGCTTTCGTTCAGTTCAGTGAAATCATTTCATTTCTCTTCTTCAAAGACATGGCAAAACTTGTCCTTTTCTTAACATTGCTCTCCTTTGCCCTCTGCATGGCTGCCACCAGCCCCACAGATTTCATCAAGGCCTCATGCAAGGCCACTCGCTATCCAGAGTTATGCGTCGAATGCTTGTCAGGTTATGCTGGTGTCATTCAACGAGATGAGCGACGTCTTGCTCACTCGGCCCTGTCAGTGAGTCTAGCCAGGGCTAGTTCAGCTGCAGCATTTGCGACCAAGTTAACCAAAGTCAGGGGAATTAAGCCTAGAGAATACCAAGCGGCGAAGGACTGCATAGAAAACATGGGTGACAGTGTGGATCGACTTAGCCAGTCAGTCAGAGAGCTTGGTCATACGGGTCGAGCTGCTGGCCGAGACTTTTTGTGGCATATGAGTAACGTGCAGACTTGGGTTAGCGCTGCACTAACTGATGAGAGCACCTGCCTTGATGGGTTTGCTGGCCATTTAATGGATGGAAATGTGAAGGCTGCCATCAAGCGCCGGATCACCAATGTTGCTCAGGTCACTAGCAATGCCCTTGCGTTAGTGAATCGTTTTGCATCCAGACACCGTGCCAGAAATCCTTAGAATTCACCTGAGGCCAATGGTTCCTGTCGTGTGTAATCATCGTTTTGTGACCTAGTTTTGTGTTTGAGATCACTTCTTGTATGTAAATGTAAGATAAATGAGCTTAAGTCTGTTACTGTTACCTCCGTACGTCCTGTTTCTTGTAAAATCATACTGCTGTGAGATGGTCCTGTAACTATAACTTATATTGCTGAATTGCAGCTTTCAGGGATCATTGGAAGAATATAGGTTGAAGAAATCAACCAGCTTGAATTTTCTTTGCGAAACCACCTTTCCCTATCAAGTTTGTGCCATCTTCAAATAATATTCAGCTTTATTGGACGCAAATCAGAGCCCCTTAAGATTGAGGACACTTATTTTGCATGATATCTTCGTGCTCACAAGTAGCGTGGGTTTTTTGTGAAATTCCTAGTTGATTGAACCTAAACGGAGTCGTTTGAAACGTTATGCGTTATAAATCTTGCAAAGTGTAAGCCTGCAAAATCTTGTTTTTTTCTATGATTTGGTAGTAATTTGTATCTAGATAATTATGAGAAAATAAAAAAATTAAAGTTAAAGCGAAAGCAAAAGCACCATTATTGATTTGATTGTATACTTTTGACCTGCTTTGCAAGCAGGTAGAACGAATCCGATTCTGGTTGATTTTGCAGAACAGTTAATGCAATCTAAACTCTAAAGCATTAAAAGCTGTGAACGTATCTTTGCAGTGCTTGTCTTTTAAAATTATCCAAATTGTTTATGGATCTGTCTATAAAATATTCTGCCACTCACAGTGAACAGAAACCGACGAAAGAAAAAATCAGGGAATAGCTGTCTTGTGAAGTTTTGTGTTAGTTTTTTAAAGTTTTTTTATATTGAAATATATCAAAATAATTTTTTTTATTTTTTAAAATTATTTTTAATATCAACATAACAAAATTATTTTAAAATAAAAAATTATATTCAATTAAAATAAAAATAAAATCAAATTTTTACAAAACACAATTACAACCCACTCCCAAGCGAGGGGCTAACACACCGCTGGGACCGATTCGAAGTGGATTTCAAAGTTACAAAAAAAAAGTTTATTCCTCGTCCCCCCCGGCCCTTGATCTTTACAGTTAATTTGAGATTTTCATGTAAAGCATGTCAAGCTTGAGATTATCGCTTCGAACAATAAAATCCTCTTTCGTTGAAGAGGGACGTGGACTTCACATGGGATATTTAGATGACGAGGCTGTGTGTTTTCTCTCTCTCATGATGGTGGCAAGGGACGCAGAATATTGCGTAGATGGAGCTAACAATATTCTAGAATTCAATTCTAATTTATAATCCTGAAGCGTAGATAAATAGGTCAAAAAAACACTAATATTATCTGAAAAATATGAAATTTAATAATTTGATTAAGAAATAACACGTCAGCTACTTACATAGAAATCACAACTAACAAGACCAAGTAATCCAAAAAAATTAGAAAAAATAAATAAAATTAAAACAACAAAAACATATTCTAACCTAATTCGATAGTCACAATTAGTCAAGTCCTTTATGAAAACGGGATTAATGAGAAGTTGTTGTTATCTTCATAAGATTAAATATAATACACTTGCTCATTATTATACATCTAGTTGGTTTGACTCATGTTGCACTACATGTAAGACGCTTGGAGAGATATTATGTTTGGATGATGTTGTATCAATGGATGAGATGACTTATACATTAAGAGGTTGTGTTATTGATAAAGTCGGCCTATCGACTAATTATTGTAGACATGGATAGATTAGGATATATGTAAAGAGTATAGTTATATTGATTTGATTTTTAGTTACACATTTGTATATTTTTTATTTGTGCATTTTTTTACACTTTTATAATTGTTCTAGACTTATCAAGTTGAGATTTTAATATTTTCTTTTATAATATAAACATTCAAACCTGTTCTAGATAAATAAATAGAATTTAAACTCATAAATATACAAGTAAACATCCAATCAATGTTATAATTGCAAAATAGGTATTTATAGGTTAACGAATACTATGACATTTACATGTGAACAAATATGCTGCATTTTTATATTGTATTATTGCAAAGATCAATCAATGCTATGATAAATGAGCAAAACCAACATCAACATAATGTCATTTTTTGTTTTTTCTAGGCCTATAGATATCTCATCCACTTTTGTTTAGTGATTTTGGGTTTAAAGGGTTTGAATTTAATGTTGATAGTGCTTAGAGATTATGAATTTTGTATTTAGGAGTTAGGTTTTGGATTTAAGAGATTAAAGCTTGAGGCTATGAGTTTAAGTTTTGGAACTAAGAGTTTATGGTCTATGATTATAAATTAAGAGTTTGGGGTTTATGGTTATGGGTTTCGAGCAGTGATTTAAGAGTTTGAGTTTATGGTTACAAATTATGGGTCTTGAGTCCCCGAGGGGTTAGTGTGGCGGACAAACCTTGGGATGGTCAACGCCAAGTCCAGGGTTCGATTCTCCATGCCCTCGTAAGAGCCTAGGGCAGCCAGAGGTTTTACCCATTCCTTGGGCCCACAAAGTGCGTTTTCCAAGTTGTGAGGTTCCCTCCAATATCCAAAACAAAACAAAAAAAATTATGGGTCTTGAGAATGAATTTAAAGTTTTGGGTTTTTTATTATAGATTATAGGTTTAAAGTTTGGATTTAAGAGTTTATAAAGATTATGGGTTAAGGATTGGGTTCAAGAGTTTAAAGAATGAGATTTGTTTTTGAGATTAATTTAGAGCTAGATTAGTTTAAGGTTTGTATTTAGGGTTAATTTAGAGTTATGATAGTTTAGGGTTTGTATTTGGATGAAATGAAATACAAAGGTTAGTTTGGGGTTTCAATTAAAGATGTGTATCCTATTCGCATGTGTTTATATAATGATGCAAATATGATTATCATGTTTAAGTCAAAGAAATGAATGTTATGTTATTTTTCTAATATTTTTATTCCTTTTACTATTTTGATAAACTTTTGGCTAATTTTGTTGGAAAGGAAAAATACCCTTAGTTAAAAGGGTCTTTCATGACTTACCCTATACATAACCGACATAATGCTTTTTTTATAGTGCCCCTCCCCTCATTTTTTTAGTTCAATATGTTCTTTTTGTCTGGTCACACCTAGTATAATCATTTGTATTTTTTTTAAATGATTTACAGGCTTCAAGGATTTTCTCCCTAATTGCAATTTTCTCTCTCTAAAATTAACACAATTTTGAAAAACTATTTGTAATCCAATTTGGTACTCGTGCCTTCCAAACAGAGAAAAATTAAGTTCTCACACCTGGAAAGTACAAGAGCTTAAGGCCTTGTTTGTTTCAAGGAAAGTGAATTCCCGGAATTCACTTTCCTTGCTTTCCAGTGTTTGTTTGCCGGAAACAACTTTTCTGGAAAGTTGTTTCCGGCAAACAAACACAGGAAAGTTGTTTCCGGTGTTTGGCAAACACCGGAATCCACTTTCCAGGAAAGTTGTTTCCAGCCAAGGAAAACTTAAGGCTTGAAAAAAGGAAAGTGTACTCCTCTGCCAAACATCCGGAATACACTTTCCGTGAGCTAGCTAGTTATTGTTTTTTTTTTTTTAAAAATAGAAACATGTTAGTATTATTTTTTATATAAAAAAATAATAATTCTGATATTAACAATTAAAAAACACAAAAACTAATAATTTAAATCTTAAAAATTCTATTTTTTTTAATCACCCTAAATTAAAATTTTGTATTGAGATTTTGATTTAAAATTAAAAAAACTTATTTTAAGCTTTTAAAATTGGAAAAAATATATATTAATAATAAGTTTTACTTAAAAAATATTTCACAAGCTTATTTCTCTATAATATGATATGACATATATTGTTATATTTTATAAAATAAGCTATGTATGAATATAGGATATAATAAAAAAATTCATCATTATACTTTTTAGATTTCATTTTTTTTATTTTAAGTGATTAAATATTTTATATTAAATATTTTATATATATTAGATAATCTTGAAAAAAAATTAATTTATTAATAAATTATTTTTCAGTTCATTTTCCATAACACTGCCAAACATCGGAATTCACTTTTCAGGAATTCACTTTCCACGAAACCACCTTCAGGAATTCACTTTCAAGGAAAGTGAATTCCAGGAATTCACTTTTCAGGAAACCACTTTCCAGGAATTCACTTTCCAGAATTCACTTTCCAGGAAACCACTTTCCAGCAAACAAACGGGGCCTAAATTTTCTTTTCTAGATAGGTTGCAATACAATGGGAAAAGAGAGAGAGAAAAATAAATAAATAAATGAATGAAATCCTAAAATATGGTACCATTGAAATGATCACGATGAGATGAATTCAATTATTAAAAAAAAATTACTAGCGATGATCGAAGTTGATTGCACTTGCCTCTCAGATGCAAGCGAGCCACAAGTCACTTTGGCAACAAAAATGGTCCACTATGTCATGGTTGATGATTTATTTTAGTGTTATTGGATTCACTTGTAGAGATCTTTATAATGATACATGTAGTATTATAACTGTAATTTCTATATGGTTTTAAAATCTTTTTCTTTAATTCTCTCTCCTCTTTTTTTTTATATTTTTTCGCAATCTATTTTATTTTTGTTTTCTGAGTTCTCACAATTTCCAAGTGCAGAACTTAACTTTTCACATTTATAATGATACATGTAGTATTGTAACTGTAATTTCCGTATGCTTTTAAAATCTCTCTCTTTAATTCTCTCTCCTCTTTTCTCTTGTATTTTTTTTGCAATCTATTTTACTCTCTTTTTTTTTGAGTTCTCACAATCTCCAAGTGCAAAACTTAACTTTTCACATTTTAGAAAGTCATGTAGCACCTAACTATACCATTTCATAATTATCATTTAATATTATCTCAAAACCATGTTAATGTGCAGAAATACCCAAAATTCATTGTGCCAATTGCATGGTCTGTACTCCCTCAATCCCAAATAATTGTATTTGCATAAATTTTTAGAAATATAAGAAATATATTTATGTTATTTTTCTCTGACCTTATTATCGTTAAATGTTTATTTCAAGAGAATTGAAACTAGGAAAGGGTATAAGAGGGAAGAAGAGAGAGTGAAAGGGTGTCATAATTATATTTTGATATTATATTTATTTAAAGGACCGACGAGCAGCTTACGTGGGGTGATTGAGAAAACTCCATGGTGATGAGCAATACATTCCTTGAGCTTTTGAATAAAACATGCTCCTCCATCAGGAAAGTTCCTCAATAAGCGTCCTGTTTTCCTTTGTTTTACTGTGACAATACAAATTGAAATGTCAAAATGGGATAAATATCTCACTTTACTTTTGTACCCCTTGTCATATTCTAAATTTACTGAAAACGAAAAATGGAAGTGTAAGTAGTAAATACAGGACGAGGGATAGGTAAATTGTTTTCATGGCTTCCCGAGTGCATTACCCTTTATTACATAAACAAGGCCTACCCAATCAATCAATTCTTTATTATCACCGTCAACACTCAGACCACACATTTGACAAGGCCCTCAACCAATCGTTTTATAACAAATAAATTTACGAAAACGACGTCATCGATGCTGTCTGTTTCAAATCAACATTTTCTGTCAGATCAGGTCACACCTCAATTGGTTCAAGTTTTAATTTCACGATCCCTGGAAAAGATGGAAGAGAAAGAAGCCGGTGAACAATTTGGTGGGGGCGTAGCAGTTTTCAATTAAATACGCACAGTTTTTTTTTTTTTTTTTGTTGCGTGATTTGATTAAGACTGAAATCAATCAGACGTTGATACAGTGTTTGTCCTTTTTTCGTCACAAGTGATAAGTTTTTGCAGACAGTTTAGTTGTGGTTCATGAACGATTGATTGTGGGGAGATAGGGTTTTCAATTTTTCTTTCATTCATGACGGTCCTATTGGCTACGTACAAGTTTCTGGCTGGGACCGAAGCCTAGAAAACTACCGTTACCTGAAAGTTTAGAAAGAGATGATCATGTGGGCTAGAAAACCCAGCAGGGAACTTGGCTGAAAACGGTGAGCATCGAGTAATAACGAGTCCAACTTTTCAACAAAGATTAAATTGCAGTATAAAAAGTAGAGTCGTTTTTTTTTTTTAAAGTGTTTTTGAAAAAGGTTATTTTCTTTTTTGTTTCACGTTAATTTTATTTTGGTGTTTTAATATGTTAATATCAGTCGGCTATTACAATTATAATCGTGCTTTTAATACGAGAAGGCCTTCATCGATAAACATAATAGAAAACGATGGAGTGAAATCCACAACAAAATCTCAAACTGGTCACACCTGTAATTATAAATCAACTTGGTTATGAACTTAGAGGTGAGGGGAGGTGAGGTTTCTCTAATCATCCCCATCACTCTTTCCTATCTTGTTTTTGAGATGGATTCACTACGTGCAGCAAGCAAGAAAGTAGAGATCTCCCCATCAAAATATATGATTTTCTAGAGTGGAGTAAAAGCAGTGGCATAACCCTGGCTAGTACTTATCCATCCAAAGCTTCGTATGCGACTTCATCTTGACTAAGCCTTTCTAAAGAATATCTTCATTATCTCGCCATCCTTAAAAACAAGGTCCCTCTTATGAGCAGCCATGTACAGTTGAACCTCTACATAATTTAGGTCATTCCTCTCTCTCTCTCTTCCTTCTAATAATCAACAGAGTTTCTCTGCTTTCAGAAACAGGACACAGATGGAGAGTTCTTTTTTAGGGCTTGCTCTAGCAGCTATTCTCATTCTCCGATTCTCTACCCCAGTAAACTCTTCGTGCTCAGCCACTAGACCATCACCAAGAAACGTAGACATGAGATATGTTAAAGTTTCATGTTATAATACCACACTCTATCCCAAGTTATGCTACCACACCCTCGCAATCTATGCAAGCACAATCAAAAGAAACCCTAAATTACTAGCCAACACTGCCCTTAATGTGAGCCTTGTAAACACCAAGTCAACATCAAGGTTGATGAAAAGGGTGAACAGAATTCCAGGTCTGGAGCCCAGAGTGGTTGCGGCCATGTTAGATTGCGTGGAGGAGGTCGGTGATTCAGTATATGAGCTTCGAAGGTCTATGAAAGAGTTGGGTCAGGCTGGTGGGTCGAACTTTTCTATGGCAATGAATGATGTAGAGACATGGGTAAGCGCAGCATTAACAGATGACGACACCTGCTTGGATGGATTTGCTGAAGAGGGCATGGATAGAAAAGTGAAGACCATTGTTAAGAAACATGTACAGAGAATTGCTCGTTTGACTAGTAATGCTCTGGCTCTTGTCAACAGATATGCTTCAACTCGAGCTAGCTTGCCTTGACTCCTTCTCCTGTCTCTCTCTGCTGGAAATTGTAAGGAATCCATTCCTGGGCCAGCGAAGCTCAATTATACAGTAAATTTTAGTCCAAATTATCTTGTCTTCTGCATTTTCTCAAGATACTTGTTTTCAATAAATCTTTGGTAATTATGGTGCTGGATTACATTCCATACAGTAGTTCTTTCGAGTTCAATTTCCCCCAAAGTCAATTGGGATGCTGTGCTAATGGGTTTGGTTTTTGAGGTAGAGAATTCAGTTTCTTTTGTGCCCTCTGGTCTGGAATCTGCAAGCATGGTATTCAACTGCGCTCTGTACGGGAACTATTAGTTATTTGAACGTAAATTATTTTTTTCAGCAATAAAAAATAAATATTCAGATTTTTGTATATATATATTTTTTTACATAAGCTTTTTTTGTGTATAAATAAAAAGAAATCATCTAATTAAAAAATCAGGAGCTATTCGTGTAATTAAATAAAAACATTATGGGCCTACAATTTTGGATTCCGTAGATAGGTGGGCCGCATATATATGCCCAAGTCCAATAAAATATTGTGTGGATATGCCCGTAATGATATAATCATCATTGATTGAGCTGCTACTCTCTATAAAGTCAAGACCCAAACAGATTTGAATGGCCCAAACGGTAAAGCCAGACCTTACAAACTACAATATCGGCTGGTGACAGGGCTTTATTTGGGCTAGACCTGGACTGAGCTATTGGATTTTGATGCTTGATTGGATATGACCATGTCAGGGCTTAAAGTCTGTGAATCCTGAGAGAGCAAGCAAACACGTCAAACTGGAAAATATGTTATATGGGCTTGAATAAGAAGCCCACATGACTGGGCATCCTTTGAGCTGCTTTACATTATTTCTAGCCTTAAAAATTGATAAATATTTTTATTGAATTGCTAATTTAGGAACCACACATGAATGGAAAGATTTTCGTGGGCTAATATTCGCCCAAAACAAGAGAATAATTCTGGGTTTTTTTTCTTATAAAAAAATAATAAACAAATTAAGCCAAATGAGATTAAGAAAATCAAGATCTCCTTGATTTCGAGGGGCTATGGTTGTTGTTTTTAAGAATATTCATTTCTTGTCCAAATATTAAAGGAATTTAAGAAAATAAAGATTTTGCAAAACTCCCGGGCAAACAGTGAACGCAGGCTGAACTGTGGTCAAGAAATCAACAAGTCACATGCGAGCTCTCCAGGCTTCAAAGTCTGGATAGGCTATTTCACAAATACCCGCGACTAGAAATTCTGAGCTATGTGGCCGCTTTGAAGCCTCTGATATTCGAAAGCATAAATCTTTCATAGCTGCATAGAATAGTTGTGTTCACTGACATTTTTAACCATTATTATTTCTGAGATTTTCAGAATTGCCATGCTTCATGTAAACGATATCTTACACGCCTTCAATGGTTTGTGTTTTCGGACAAGGCTTTGTGCAGAATCCATTCATCGTGTGCTCCGACACACAATAATTCACATATAAACTAATGTACCGTTTCTTTTTTCCTTACAACCTCTTAATATATGAATCATTGTTTATAATAAAGGATAACTTATAGTTCAAATCAAATAAATTATGAAAAAAGAAAGATACAAATCATACACACACATATTAAAAACAATTAATTTGTTGAAATATATGCATAAAATAAAATAAAAATGTCGAGTGATTTTAATTTCATAAGAGGTTAACTCATAATGCACACCATGATTGCACACATGGGAAAATTAGCCCAGAAATTATGGAGTTGGATTTTAGGTAATATCGTTAATTTCTTCAAATAAAGGGGCAAACAATAAACAGGCTCAATTTTAAGCAATTAACTTAAAGGGAGGAAAAAAAGAGAGAGTACAAAACAGAAGCCTGAGCCAAAGCAGACGAGCTTCGTTATCCCCAAACGAAAAAGCCCAGCCACAACACAAAACCAGTAGAGAGAGGGACTCAAGGTAGATCTCTTAACACAGAACAAAAGCCAATAAAAATGGCAGCGGAGACACTGAGACTACCAGGTTCAGGCTCAAGCACACCCTGCAATTTTAATGGGTCTCAAAGAAGACCAACTCAATTTCTTGGTCTCCCTTCTCCTCGTGCTTCAATTTCAGTTTCTTCTTCTCTTTCTCATTTCTTGGGAAGCTCTGCGCGCTTTGGCTTACACTCTTCTAAGTTTTCAACTTCACGCCAACAGAGAGAGAGGAGGAGAAACCTCTCCGTCTTTGCTATGGCTGCTGATGGTCTCTTTCTGTTTCGATTTTTATTATCTGAATTTCTTTGTTTTAGAGCTGGGTTGCTGTTGTGTGCGGGGTGTTTTTTGGGTTTATGAAGGAACCCTTTTGTGAAAAACCAGTTTGTTTTATGTGTTTGATGAAATTGTGCTTGTCTTTTCTGTTTTCGCTTCATATTTGGCAATGAAATTTGAGATAGGGAACTGCTTTTATTCTGCTACTTTTGCTTTTTCTACTTTCCGTTGAGATTTTTCTTGTCCTTCGAGTGCATTAACATTAAAGTTTGATTTTTTTCCTGCCATTCAGAGCAATTGAGTTGAGTATTCGGTTGGTTGAAAAGAGGTTGCTTGTTTTTTTTTCCTTTTAAACTTATGAGCTGCTGGATTTTGGATATATGAAAGTGCAAGGTTTATTTTTCCTGCACAAGGCCTTTGCTTTATCTCTCTTTCATACATATCACAAATGTTGTTCGGACTCTACCCTTTATAGTTTATGTTATCTGTGTCGGTGTCAGAAGTCACACAAGTATGATGAGGTTCCTTCCAAGGATAACTTCGTGATTTTGATTTGATTGTAGAAGTTCTAGTTGCATACTGTCTGCAAGAGTCAAATTTTCATGATTGAGTACGTAAGCTGAGGCACATGAATTTTGAACATGATCTTTAATCTGGAATATGAATTCCCGTATATCGAATGAGGTTCTTGTTGCTGTCTCCACATTTGGCTTAACATGTTTTCTACTTTATCTTTTCCAGAGGCAAAGCGTACGGTTCCTTTGAAAGATTACCGGAACATAGGGATCATGGCTCACATAGATGCAGGGAAGACTACCACAACCGAACGGATTCTGTACTATACAGGAAGAAACTACAAAATAGGGGAGGTACATGAGGGAACAGCTACAATGGACTGGATGGAACAAGAGCAAGAAAGAGGGATCACCATTACTTCTGCTGCAACTACCACATTTTGGAACAACCATCGCATCAACATTATTGATACCCCTGGCCACGTTGATTTCACACTTGAAGTGGAACGAGCTCTCAGGGTTTTGGACAGTGCTATCTGCTTGTTTGACAGTGTTGCTGGTGTGGAACCACAGTCTGAAACTGTGTGGAGGCAAGCAGATAAATATGGAGTGCCCAGAATTTGCTTTGTCAATAAGATGGATCGGCTTGGAGCAAACTTTTTCCGAACTCGAGACATGATAGTGACAAACTTGGGTGCCAAACCACTTGTTATTCAAATTCCAATTGGTGCAGAAGATAGCTTTAAAGGAGTTGTTGATCTTGTGAAAATGAAAGCTATAGTTTGGTCAGGAGAAGAATTGGGTGCAAAGTTTGCGTATGAGGATATTCCAGCTGATCTTCAAGAGTTGGCTCAAGAATACCGTGCACAGATGATAGAGACAATAGTTGAGCTGGATGATGAAGCTATGGAGGGCTATTTAGAGGGACTTGAGCCCGAGGAGGAAACAATTAAGATATTAATAAGGAAAGGAACGATTGCAGGTGCTTTTGTCCCTGTCTTGTGTGGCTCTGCTTTTAAGAATAAGGGGGTTCAGCCATTGCTTGATGCTGTCATTGATTATTTGCCTTCGCCTATTGACTTGCCAGCAATGCAGGGTTCTGATCCTGAGAACCCCGAAGTGACAATTGAAAGGGCTGCAACTGATGATGAACCATTTGCTGGACTAGCATTCAAGATCATGACTGATTCATTTGTGGGATCCCTCACATTCGTGAGGGTGTATTCAGGGAAGCTAAGTGCAGGATCTTATGTATTGAATGCGAACAAAGGTAAAAAAGAGAGAATTGGAAGACTTCTAGAAATGCATGCCAATAGCAGAGAGGACGTTAAAGTAGCTTTAACTGGTGATATAATTGCTCTTGCTGGTCTAAAAGATACCATAACTGGTGAAACTCTCTGTGATCCTGATAACCCTATTGTGCTTGAGAGGATGGACTTCCCTGATCCTGTCATTAAGGTTGCAATTGAACCCAAGACTAAAGCTGATGTAGATAAGATGACGACTGGTTTGGTCAAACTCGCACAGGAAGACCCTTCTTTCCACTTCTCACGTGACGAAGAAATCAACCAGACAGTGATCGAAGGAATGGGAGAATTGCATCTAGAGATTATTGTAGATCGCCTCAAGAGAGAATTTAAGGTTTGTATATGCCAGTCATGCTTCTAATTTCCAATTATTCCATCGCTTTAAATTTTCAATAACTTTGGTTTTAGATGTTCTTTGACTTGCTTGCTGCTTGGAATATGGCGCACACTGGGTACGGTTAAATACTTAATTTTGCATTGGGTCCCCTCTCCATGCAACAATTAAGATGTACAATCATTATAGATTACAACATGTCATGCTGTTTTATTAGCTGGCAAGTGTAGATCCAGTAAGAAATCAGACTCCACTTAATTAGAGAGAGGGGCAGGAATTTGATAGTCTGAAATTGAATTCTTTGGTCACAGTATCTCTATGTATTAATTTTATCTTGATTAAATTATATGTAGACAGTTTCCTGCTGAACAACTAACAGAGAAGCTCTGTTCAACACCTAGTTTTGTAGTTATGCTGAGAACAAAAATATTGGTTGGTAGATGTTAATTTGAATTGTGATGGCTTGGTTGCTTCCCTTGAACAGGTAGAAGCAAATGTTGGTGCACCACAAGTGAACTACCGTGAAAGCATTTCCAAAGTAGCAGAAGTGAAGTATGTCCACAAAAAACAGTCCGGTGGGCAAGGACAGTTTGCTGATATAACAGTGCGGTTTGAGCCCATAGAGGCAGGGACTGGATACGAGTTCAAAAGTGAAATCAAGGGAGGTGCAGTGCCAAGAGAATATATTCCTGGAGTGATGAAAGGGCTCGAGGAGTGCATGTCTAACGGAGTGCTTGCTGGCTTCCCTGTGGTTGACGTGCGTGCTGTTTTGGTAGATGGTTCTTACCATGATGTTGATTCAAGTGTGCTGGCATTTCAGCTAGCAGCCAGAGGGGCTTTCAGAGAAGGGATAAGGAAAGCTGGTCCAAGAATGCTAGAACCTATAATGAAAGTTGAAGTAGTCACGCCTGAAGAACATTTGGGTGATGTTATTGGTGATCTCAACTCAAGAAGAGGTCAGATCAACAGCTTCGGTGACAAACCTGGTGGTTTGAAGGTATGTGATGCTAAGTGAGATTGTCCAGTGTTATTTTTTCTTGATCTTTGCTGAGCTTCATTTCCAAGCTCTTAACGGGCTGGTTTGGGATTAATGCAGGTGGTTGATGCCCTTGTTCCATTGGCAGAGATGTTCCAGTATGTTAGTACACTTAGAGGAATGACGAAAGGTCGTGCATCCTACAGCATGCAAGTAGCCAAGTTTGATGTTGTCCCTCAACATATCCAGAACCAGCTTGCTACCAAAGAACAAGAAGTTGCTGCTTGATTTCATTTTTCCGATTCCCTGAAGAGGAGGGTAGCATTATATTTTTGTGAAACTGATGCCTTTTGTTCTAAGTAACCAATTTTGATTTATTTTGTACCATTAATATATGTAAAATGCAAAAGAATTTACTAAGAAAACGAATCAATGATTGAGAAACGTGGGGTTGATTCAACCGGGCTAGCTGTTGTTAATTTGACTGAGCTGTGTAGATGAGGGAGTTAATTACGAGAATAAGAAATTAAAGGCAGATTGACAAATACCAATGACAAAAGGAAGTTGCTGGTTGGGCAAACTGGAAGTAGAAAATTTTGGTTGCCACCGTCGGGGAAAAAACAACGCGTGAAAGCTGGGGGGGAACATGGATTCAATTAGGAAAAGCATGTGTCTGATAGGGGCGTCCAGTTCTCCAGAATGTCATTGTTTTATTTATTAAATAACAAGATATTAATAGCATGGTTAGAAAAACTGTAATCTTGGGTTAAAATTTCTTGTTCAAGGACCTGGCTCGGAATTGGTGGATGATCCAACAAGAAAAGCTAGGATATACTAGCCCAAAGAGAGAGGAAAAAAGTAGAGAAGAGAACCTCCAGCATACTCGATAGAGGTGATTAGAGTTCCTAAAAGACTGGGTAGGTTTTAGAAATGGATGGAACGAAGCTTCCGCTCTCCCCACGAGCACCAACCTGAAACCCGTGTAACCTCCTCCATTTCGGTGCTGCGTGTGGACGAAAGGAAGCTTTATACATTCAAGGTGAATACGAAGTAGAAGTGATGTTAAGCGTGCACAGGTGAGAATCCCATCCACCTGTTATCATTCTCCATGCTCTTCGCTTCTTTTGTTCGTTCATATATTTCAGCGAGCGAATCGAGGAATCTCACGGACAGGGACCGTCTAAAAGATACATTTTTGCATTAGCTGTAGCTCTCTGATTATCCCCTAGTGGGGCAGCTGACACACAGAGATACAACAATTCCACAGCATCCCGTTGGCTACGCTGGGGAATGAATCCAATTCATATCCTTGAAGAACCTTGTCACTATTCAATCAAGGGACTCTTGAATGTGTGTCCACGCGCAAGTAAATATAAATATAAATATAAATATAAAGCAAACATATCCAAAAAAAAATCCAACTTCGATTAATTTTTACCACCTGGCCCACTCAAATTCACGTTGAAAATTACAGTTCACTGGCGAAAAAGCTTTTTTTTATATATAAAAAAGAGTTTGACCATTTAACTGCTTTTTTGCATTCAAATTTATTTCATCTGGACAATTCCAGCTTGGACAAGCTTCTGAATCTTGCTCATCACCGATGGGTTCTTCGTGTGTTCCTGAGCTGCCTTGGGATTCTCTTGGAAGTCAACCAACACCTGCAGATTGAGACAAAAATATATTATTACTACCACACAAATGCAACCATCTCTGCGGATCTAGAGAAAAGGGTGACAAGGCAGTTTCAATCCTTACCTGTCTCATGACAGGATCTGAGAGAATGTTCTGAATTTCTGGATCTTGCATTCCCTTGGCCTGCAAAATGGAAGTCGCAAATTCAAGACCATGATCCAGCCAACACTCTAGTTTCTGAGCATAAAACAAAAGTCATAAGAACAAACTTACCTGTCTTTCCTTTAGTTCCTCGGGGCTTAGGTCACCACGGCTGGCCTTATTGAGCTGCCCCACACATCTGTAAAAAGTGAGAGCACAGTTTTACTCTCTCGACCAGGGGTGCACTTGAATGTAAAACAAATCTAGATAAATAAATACCTTCTAACACCATCAAGCAATTCCTGGTTCTGGGGGTCATGTTTAAGACCTTCCTGATAAGTTTCCAAGGCTTTATCATACTCTTTCATGAAGAATTGAACAGCACCTTTTCTTGTATAACCCTTAGAGAAAGTGGGATCAAGTTCAATGCACATCTCTGCATCCTTCAATCCCTCAGGAAGAGCCCCAAGTTTGGTGTAGCATGCAGCTCTGTTACTATATGCCTGATAACAGCAACCGGCCAAGCATTAGAGTGGAACAACCGAAACCAATCACATACATAAGAAAATGCTTGGATGACTGTTACTACCTTGGGATCTTTGGGATTCCTTCTCAAAGATTCCGAGTAGTGCTTCACAGCCTCTGGATACTTCTGCTGCTTGAAAAATTCATTGCCTGCAGAGAGTGCACGCCATCACATCATACACATGTAACAAAATGGATTAAGTGACAGAATAATATGAATTGCATTCATTCAAAGGAATGATCAGCAACTAAACATGAACAAAGAAAGGCTACCTTTCTCACGCTCTTCCTCAGCCAAACTTGGATCAAAGTATTCTTGTTGCTCAAGATCCTTCTTTGCTTTCTCCGCCTCATTTAGTCTCTTCAGTGTGTCTGGATTGCGATGCTCTGTAAGGGCCTTCTGGAAAGCCTCAATGGCAGGTTCATAGTCCCTTGAGCATTTTGCCATTTTCACAAAGGCAGTCCCTTTCCTTGTCAGTGCTCTTGCTACCATCTTAAAGTCTGATCTAAGCTCTCTACCTCTTTCAACAGCTTTGTCACAATCTTTAATACATTCATCATACTGAAAATTGTATTTGGGTCAGAAAGAGGTACGGGTGAAATCAAATAGTTAAAACAGGTGCTAGTTCTTCTCCTATACAAAGCCATGATCAGCCCGTATGTGCTCAGTAACATTAAGAACCTTCATCAGAGCAGAGTAAGCTAGTCATACTATAAGTGATCACCTTAATTTCTCTCGCTAGCTATTACCAAAAGTAGGACTGATATGCCCAGATACCATTCAAGTATGAGCATCATAACCCCACATCATTCTATTCAATCCATTTCCAGACAAGTTTCCAAACACTTGAATAGGAGTTCCCTAGTCAATCTCTTCCTCGCGTAGCGCAGTCCACTGCAATAGTTACCAAAACCTGCAACTCCTTTTGGACCCCAACTTACGACGAGAAGGTTGGGACACAACCTAGCGTTCCTTATGTACAATTTAATAAAAGGAAGCGGAAAGAGCATGACAGGAGATTTGCTATCATGCTTATGTGACACAGTCTCCATTTAGACTCTTCTCAAACTATAATCTCCCAAATTATGATCTGAGTTTTGTGTGGACATGAAAGACTTTAAAAATAAACAAAACTTATCTTCACTTCTAATGTGATAAAACGTCATTAGAACTTACTCTAACCCTTTAAAAATAGTATGTACAACGAACCTGAGCAGCAGGGCAATAATACACAGTTTGGGCTACTCGTCACTAAGATCCAACAAAAAAAGTGCATTGCTTTAAGACTATACAAGTATTCCAAATCTAACACACAAAATAAAAATTGTCACTAGCACAAGTAACAGCATTCAAAAATCATAGAGCCCATACAATTAAAGCCAACACGAAGCCAATCAAACCAAAATAAACATCAAAACATTAAATTTACCTTTCCTGTCTCCAAATAAACAGCAGCACGATTCGTCAAATACGAAATATCCTCGTCATCAAGCTCCATCGCCTTTGTATAATGCTCAATAGCCTTCTCAAATTCCTTCTTTTTATATGCAGCATTCCCCAACTCCTTCTCTTTCACTGCTTGAGGTTTCGTCCCCTTCGCCTCCTCCGTTACTTTCATTGGCTCGGGCTCCACTACCTTCTCCTCCATCTTCTTATCCTCCTTCCTCTCTGACGCAGAGGACTGGGGAGTTGACGTCTCCTCCGGAATCTCCATGTCGTCCCCTGAATTCGGCCCTCCAAACTTCACATTCAACAAAACCCCAAAAGCCCGCATCACTCTCTGGTCCTTCAAGTAGAGATTCAAATTATTAGGGTTTTTCTGCATCTCTTGCATCATCTTAACGAAATCTGGCTGCTGCAAATACATTCTCGTTTCCGGATCCGCTGTTAACTTCGCCCACATCTCCGGACCAGAGAATGCATTGCCAAACGGACTAAGCGGAGGCGCATCGCGGCTGCGGGGGGCAGCTGCTTGAGCATCCGCCAAACCAGATTTTAAGCCTTCATTATTAGGATCAATCTCGAGTCCTTTCTTGTAGGCAGAGATAGCTTCTTGGATTTGGTGCAAGCCGAAGTGAGCGGCACCGAGACGTGAGTAACCTTTCGACCAGTCCGGCTTCAGCTCAACGGTTTTTTTAGCGTCTTCCAAAGCATCGGCATAGTGGTGGAGAGACGCGTGAGCCGCCGACCGGTTAGAGTAGAGGACGTGATTGGTTGGGGAAAGGGCGATGGCGTCTGTGAAGTGTTCGACGGCGGCAGCGTAATCTCCTGCTGAGAAGGCGGCGTTGCCTCGGGATTTGGCTTCTTCGGACATGCTGAACGATGCTGGGTGGTGTCGTTTGGAGAAGTGAGATTTTTGAGATATTTTTTATAGAGAGCGGGGACAAGAGGGAGAAGGGTAATATAGGGAAAGAAAAAGAAGAGAGAGTTCTGATGATGGGAGGAGAAGAGGAAAGTGGGTTCTGGAATGTTCTTTTTTGTTCTTTTAAAACTGAATTGGGATTTGCTTGTGGGGTGTTTGGTGACGGGGCATTGTAGCGGTATGCTTTGGTTAAGCTGCGTTTTGGTTTGACTTTGACTGCCAAGATGTCAAAAATCATTTTGGGATTAAAAATTGTTTTATTTTTAAATTTTATAATACGAGTTCAATTTTTTTTACCAAATTTAGAAATTTGTATTATGATTTTCAGACCAAACTTGGAGCGCAATCCGATTTCAACCTTTATTCAGAATTGTGTATTAACCATTGAATTAGTAGCTTGGTCAATGGATTGATTATTATTAGATTATTGACTTTTGCATTGCATTGCGGATCAACTTTTTATTTTTATTTTTAAAATCTATTTAAATATTTATGACGTGTTCTCTATATATATAAAAAACAATTCATGAAACTCAAATTTTAAAAAATATCAATACCATAATCTACTTGATGATATTTTTTTAATTATTAAGTTTATATTGAATCGATTCAAGCTAGCCTATTAAGCCTGCAATCTAGATAAAAAAAACTATAATAATTTAATAAAAATCACAATAAATTATAAAAAATAATTTCTAATCAATACAATATTGAAATATAAAAAAAAATATAAAAACAATTTAGATTAATTTATCAAACTCGTAACCTTTAGAAGTAATTCATAGAACAAGTATGAAGCCTGATTTCCAAGTAATCCAAATGTTAAAGCATGAAGTAAAAAATAATAATAAATAAAATAACTCAAGTCAACTAGAATATTTTGTTATACCGATATGACTCATGTGAATGTGATAACTTCACATAAAGTGAATAAGTAAAAAAATCACTGAACCATGATAATTTCACAAAAAATGAAATGAAAAAAATAAAAATAAAACGAAGGTACACTATCATCTATACGCTTGGCGGTGAGGTTGGTAACGGTACCGTTTCGCAGAGAAGAGAAAATCAAAAGCCCAGACGAGGGAGGTTCTCGCGGATGCCACATCTCCGTCTCAGACAATGTGAAACGGTGGTGCAGCCGCTTGGCCAAACAGGCATCGCACAAGGAATCCCGAGTCGCCTTGTCTTTTGAAAGCTCCTTTTCCGGTGTTCTTACTTTCCACTCTCTGTCAGTAAGCTTCAATTTTCCTAAACCATTTCAGTGTTTAAATTACTTTCTCGAATACATCTAGTTCCCTTCATTCTTTTCTTTCTGCGAAGACAGAAAGAAATGCCAATGATTAGGTATGGAGTGATATTCTTTGGTTGAATGCCTGCAAGAGGCTGCCCTTCGTCAATAATAATCTGTAAAGTTTGTTAGCTTTTTATGTTTACTCCCAGTTTCAACCACTTCCATTTGTTAGACAACTTCATATCAAGTCTCGATATGAAAGCTTCCAGTCATGTAATCACGCCGTACTAGACAAATGAAACGGTGACGTTTGTTTGAAAATCTACATACTTGGTCTATAAGGATTGCTGCCTGTATTTTCCTCATCCATAACTTGCAGTCATCTTAAATCGGGCACCGCCGTTTTTTCCCATAGAGGCTTTCTGTTTTGTGCACTGGGCTGTGTTCCCAAGGATTTATTAATTTCAATTTTCCTGTTGTGGATCGATAAAAGCTGTGCTTTAAAATCTTATGTCTTTGCTGTTATAATCATTGCCATTTTGAGATGACAGCGTAGTCTTACCTCCGAGCACAGCAGAGAGTGACCAACAAAGCTCTTTCTCATCCTCTGAGCGGGAATGGTAAGAAAGATGTCGGGCAATGACCGGAATATATTAAGGAAACGGCTTATTTATTGTTCCCGCGCATTTGCATCAACTTCATATGTGGAAGCCCTCCACGAGAATTTGTGTCTTTGAAATCTTGAGATTCTGCGAGCAGTTTCTCGACGCGCAGAGAACACATGGAGAGTTGGAGTTTCAGCCTGAGCAACAAATTAACTGAATTATGAATCGGTTGCTGATCTCTTGGAACTGTAGTGTATCTTTCTCCTCTACGGGTCTCTAAATAATCTGCTTTACCCGGACATATAAAGAATTGATGTTTGAGTTTTGTTCTTTTAAACCATCATCTAGCTAGATTGTAACGAATTTACTAATTATGTTGTTCTGTTTGTGTTTTCTTATTGTGTTTGGGTTTTGGGTTTTCTGATGGTGTTTGATAAACAAAGACTGTGAAGATAAATCTGGAATTTCTAGGATCCAGTAACCTCCAATGCACACGGCAATATTCAGGGTTAATATTCTTGATGATCTTACATTCAGTCTAATGATGATTTAAATAACATGTAAGCAAGTAACTGCTTCCCCCCACATTATAGCCACGATCCCCTTCTTAACTTCCCTTAATAAATACTATTGAACTGACATAAAGACGTATTTGAAAATACATAACTGAAATACTCTAATTAAAATACTTAAACTATAGTAACTTAACAAAATAACTCTGGTCTGCAGAATAACCATGGTTGCAAACGTGTCATCCATCCAAGGGATCCGGATTGACCACGCGTCTTCCATCCTACAGCTGACACATCTCCCTGTGGTCGCCACGTGTCGGTCATCAGCCGCATAACATAGATTGCCATTTGTGTAACTATCATGCATTTACAGAAGGGACCATGGTGGCAATTTGATGAACGGTGCTTCTAGTAGCTTACGGACAGCTTTCTCCTACTGTGTTCCACAAGAAATTTTCCAATGACATGGGCTAGAAATCGTCGCTGTGGAATCTTTCTCTAATGATAGGAGGGGTTGCTATTGAAACTCTATATATGAAGAGGTACTTGCTTGAAGTTTCGTGATCCGCTTGCGCTGCGATTTATAGATTGGGAGGAATATCTTGTTTACTGGATGCATTTAGAGACACTCATGGCCTGACATCAATCTTTTCTTTTAAATTCAGAGTTTCTATGTTAAAGCTTCAGGGGAATTCATGAAAACTTGGTTCTTATCGTCTAATCTCATGCTTAACCTATAAGCTTGCGATCCATTTTCTTAAGAATCAAAAGGCTAATTATCCTTAAAAAAACACAGAAATCAATATTCATATTACTGTTAACATTTATATTTTTTTTCTTTTTAATAAAAATCACATCGAGTCTTGGATAATTTTGTTGTTTTCACTTTTTCTGTAGTTTGAGATATTACAGTTTCTATTTTAAATCAAAATTAAATTATATAAAAGATAAATTTATTCTCGTGTGTGTAAATTTTAAAATAAAATCCTATCTATATAAATAATTACACAGATATTTAAGAAAATATTCTATTATGATACTTTTAGAATAATATTAGAGATCTTGCGGTAATATCTACAAGTATTTTTTTAATAATAATATATTCAACCAACGAACATAATTATAAATAAATAAATACACACCTATATTTAATGAAATCAAAAAATATTTTTTTGTTATATTATATTTTCAAAATAATTATAATTTTATTATTTCACATAGTTGCTAAAAACTAATCAAAATAATATTTCTTGTTTCTTGATTGGAAATTTCCATGATATGTTTTTATTTTTGAAATCATGTTTCTAATATAAAAGACACTTTCGTCAAAATAAAAGAGAAATAAATGGCAGGTGGGTCTTGGCAAGTCCTTTTTTCGGCACCATTGTTCGAGCTTTATTATGAATGTCTGTTATTATGAATTTGTTTTGCGATATTTGTTTAGGTTTAAGAATTTGATCTAGATAGTACGGTTATAAAAAAAATTAATGAAAAATGAAAAGAGAGTTTTGGAGAGAACTAAATTATTATCTCTTTTATTTAAATCATTTGGATTTTTTACAATATTTATTTTATGTACTTTGTTTTTTTATTTATTAAAATAACTATGACATTAAAAAAAGTCACGGTTTTGTGAAAGAAATAAAAAGAAAATATTAGATAAACACACGCATTTACTTTAAAATTTAAGGTTTTTACATTGTGTTTCAAAAGTATTTTTGAAAAAAAAATATTTTAAATTAAATATTTTGATATTCTTATATTATTTTTATATGTTGATATCGAAAATTAATTTCAACCATGCTATCAAATAATCACTAAATCACTGGATTTTTATTACAAATATGTATCTTAAATGCCACAAAAAGAAGTCTTAAAAAAGATCAGTATTGTGTCTGCACTCTGTTGCGGGGTGACTGAGGGTATGAGCAAGGAGTATTTTGATGGTGGTAATTATTATAAATAAATAAAGATATACTTAAATTCAATTCAATTCAATTCAATTCTAGACTTAATTAAATAGTTAAAAAATTCAATAAAATAAATTACCACACACCTTTTGAAAACTGTTTTGTAGAGACTTCATAATGTTATCAAGTCTTAATTTGACAACGAATTGGTAACATCTCATTATTATCATATAAATAAAAATTATTGAAAAATAAAATAGTCATAAATGCATATAGATAAGAAATCATGTATGTAGATAGATCAATGGTGTAGATGAGAAGAGAAGAGACAATTAAATTTAGGAGGTGACGGCAGGAAGATTAAGAGACAAAAGACTCGTAGACCCAATTGTACTTTTTTTTGTCTGACCTACAGAGTAACTCAAGATATTTTTTCAACTTTTTTTTTAAATACAGTATTATATATTATCATCATATATTTACATAAAAACTAAAATTTATAAAATCCAGTGGAATACATAACTAACAGCTGATCACAACACATTGTCGTGTTGTTATTATTATTATATTTTTAAAGATATGTTATATTGATTTCTTTCAAAGAATTTGGTTTATTTTGAGTTTTTTTGGTTGATCAAATATTTTTACTTTTATTTTTTTCTTCATTGTCATTCTTTTATTTTTTTATAAATTTTTATTTTTAATTTATATAATCATATATCTAGTTAAAATAATTAATTTTTTTAATCATCAAAACTATTATCGTTTGAATATTTTCTTTAAGAAATATCATATTGATTTTTTTAAAACATTTAATTTAATATAAATCGGTCATCTTTGGTTTTTGTTGGATTAAATTGTTTTTTAAATGAAATCATATATTATTAATTTGACAAGTTAACATAGATGGATTCAAATCAATTTAATATATTTTTTTCAATCATTTTTTTTCTTCCATCTCATCTTTAATTTCTTTTATATTTATATTTCTTTTCTTCTAGTCAGCTACGAATGTTTATTTCGTTGAAAAACAATTAATCAGCTCAAAACTGCAACGCCAGAGGAGGCAGTAACCTAGTTGTAGGTGGTTTTGCTTTGTTTGAGGTCAAAATCAGCAAAGCCCCCTGTATTAAGAATCGTAACGAGCAAATCCTTCTCCCTTAAACAATTCATTAACACAAACTCCAAAACACGAAAGCAGCACAGCACAGCCCTCTTGCACCTTGGCATTTTGGGACCCGCCGGTCTTTCATCATTCCCCTTGCTTTGCATGGCATCTTGAAATCTCACTTTATAAGCACCTTCGCCAATTCTCTGCACAGGCCACCTAGCTCTTCCTAATTTCTCCCCGGGCTCTATATTTTTCCCTGACCACTGCTGCTAGTTTGATCATTTCTAGCAAAGTTCAACTCTCCGATGGAGACCCACAAGCCCTGTCTTCTGTCCGCTATTTTTGTGCTCTTGATACTGTCTTTTCTACATGTACAGAGTAGCCAGGCGGCTCGGTCGAACCCGGTCGAGGCGGGAATTCTTATGCCAACAGAGAAAGAATATGGAACAGAAGTTGATGATGATGGGAAGGAAATTGGCACGAGATGGGCGGTTCTTGTGGCCGGTTCAAGTGGATATGGAAATTACAGGCATCAGGTGATACTGAAACTCGCTAGTATTCACTAGCCCCCCTCTCCACCCCGTTTTCTTTTTTTACTTTTTTTAAGAGACCAGGTGGCTTATTCATCTTCCTGGGCTTGATTTGTTAACTGGCACTCTTGATACACTGCTCATTAGTAGAGTAGATTACGGATTTTCTTCTTCCTCCAATGTTTTTTAAGAGAAAGTAATTAATCTTATGGGTGTTAATTATTGATCAAATCATTGACTTGTGAAATATATATAGGCGGATGTCTGCCATGCGTATCAGCTACTAAGAAAAGGTGGGATAAAGGAAGAGAACATAGTGGTGTTCATGTATGATGATATAGCTGAGCATGAGCTGAACCCCAGACCTGGAGTTCTCATCAACCATCCTCAAGGAGATGATGTTTATGCTGGCGTGCCTAAGGTAAACTCTGCACATATTCCTATTCTCTTATTAAATTATAATACACACACACAGTGCTGTTAGGTGATTACAGTTGTTTGTTTTTTAAAGTATTATTAGTTTAAAAATATATTAAAATAATATTTAAAATATATTAAATTAATCTCTATAATAAAATAAAACTTGGAGTTTTTTTAGTGGTTACACGCTCCATTTTTTGGTATTCTTTATTATTATTATATTATTATTTTGATGTCCTATAGAAAGTGAATTTTTAAAAATAAAAAAAATATTATCTTTAGCGTAATAGAGCAGCATCCTAATATTAATCATGTCTGCCATGGTCATGAAGGTTTTGGTTGGCATATTCCATCCCAAGTTCGTCATCGATGGGGATTGATACTATGATATGCTAACAAGTTGCATCTTCCCCTTACCAACAACAAAAAAAGCTGCATGTAGCAATTATTGGCTTTTATCACTACGTGTCGTTATTTAAGTTGCAGACAACCTAGGACCGTCTAGGGTGCGTTCTTAGTAAGATCTATATTTCAACCTTATAGGGCTGTCCTAGATATTTCAAACTACCGACATGATTTTATAAATATTTGTTGAAAATGAAAAGGACGGCCATTTATATTAAACTATGAATTAGTAACTGGGCTTATCCTCAAAATTCCTCTTCTTCAATTACAATATTATTATTGTTCACGTAGCTGCGACTGCATTCATGTTCATTGTACCTTCGCGCTGCTATTCTATCCGAGAGAGCATCCGATCCGTTTCTCTTTTTGTCAGCTGGCAAGAGTTAATTATAAAATATTAACAGTAGTGCAGCAACAGACCACTAAACAACACTGTTTTTCTGAAGGAACAGAAAAATATAATCAAAGGATTACTGATAACCAGTCGAGTGGTTTAAGCCATTTTGGGCACCACATCATATTTTATGGGTCATTTGATTGAATTTGGAGTGAGGGTTTATGCCGAATTTGAGATTAATTTAGTTATAAGCCATAATTTGGTGGCGAAAGTTTCACGTAAGCTGTTGAAATACATGGTTTGTCGTGGCAGGATTACACTGGCGTGCAGGTCACCACTGAGAATCTGTATGCAGTACTTCTTGGTAACAAGAGTGCTGTCAAAGGTGGAAGCGGCAAGGTTGTGGATAGCATGCCCAATGACAGGATCTTCTTGTACTATTCTGATCACGGAGGTCCTGGAGTTCTTGGTAAATGTTTTTTCACATTTTCCGATCATGTGGTTCTGGTTCATTTCTTAGCCTTCAAAATGCCATCGATCCTGATATTAGGGCTAATTATATCAGTTGCTAGCTCATCCATTACAACAGCACCCTTTCCCTCCAAATCTGTTCCCTGTTTTTTAATCTAGTTTTTGGAAGAAACAAAAATGCGCGCCACCGGCCGGTTTTGGAAGAAAATTGAAGCTCATGTACCATGTGAATACAGGGATGCCGAATACGCCTTTTCTATATGCAATGGATCTGATTGATGTTTTGAAGAAGAAACATGCGTCTGGGAGTTACAAGGAAATGGTAAGGAGACCATTGATTCTTACCTCACAATCAGAAATTCTGTACACTGCCATGGTAATTGGCAAACATTTGATTGCTGACAGGCTTTTGTGTGCACGCAGGTCATGTATATTGAAGCTTGTGAGAGTGGGAGCATCTTCGAAGGGATCATGCCCAAGGACATAAACATTTACGTGACAACAGCATCAAATGCGGAAGAGAATAGCTGGGGAACTTATTGTCCTGGGATGGAGCCATCTCCGCCTCCAGAGTACGTCACTTGCTTAGGGGACCTGTACAGTGTTTCTTGGATGGAGGATAGGTGTGTACTTTAATGGCCGCTTCCTGTCCTTATCATTTACTACATAAATCAACCAGTTCATTCTTCTCCGATAGTAGTTCACAGCTGATGAAGGTCCCTCTTTCTGAGGAAACCGAGGATTTGTTAGTTTTAATATATGTATTATCAACTTTCTGTTTTCCTGCAGTGAAACACACAATCTCAAAGCAGAAACAATAAAGCAACAGTATCATTTGGTAATGCCAGCAAGTATCATTAGATGGGGATCTCTACTTCCGGCTTAATATAAACTGGCGCTGGTGTAATGAAAGATTTGTTTTTTGTCTGCGCAGGTGAAGGAGAGGACCTCCAATTACAATACATTCTCCACTGGATCCCATGTGATGCGATATGGGAACGAAAGCATCGAAGAAGAGAAGCTTTATTTGTACCAAGGTTTCGATCCTGCCAGTGTAAACTTCTCTCCAAACAACGTCCACATTGGTGGGCGTATGGATGTTGTTAACCAGAGAGATGCAGAGCTTGTTTTTCTCTGGCAAATGGTGAGTGCAAATCTGGGAATGAATTAGTACTTTTGGGACGTAACGATTTATCTTTCCTGCTGTGCTACAATCTTGTTTCGTGCCGTCCAGTTCAAAAGATCCGAAGATGGTTCAGAAAAGAAGACACAAATCCTTAATCAGATCAAAGAGACTGTGAGGCATAGAACTCACCTGGACAGCAGCGTGGAGTTGATCGGAACACTATTATTCGGACCTAAAAAGGGTTCCGCCATACTTAAATCTGTCAGGGAACCCGGCTCTCCCCTCGTAGATGATTGGATATGCTTAAAATCGATGGTAGCATACAAATGCTTGTTCAAGTCTTTTCCTTGCTGCGCATTCACTGTATCATCAATTTACTAAAACATGCCAAACTTTGAAAATTCTAGGTTCGACGGTTTGAAACGCACTGTGGATCATTGACGCAGTATGGCATGAAACACATGCGAGCATTTGCTAACATTTGCAATGGCGGTGTCTCTCAAGCCTCCATGGAGGAAGCTTGTTTCGCAGCATGTAGCGGCCGCGACTTTGGGGACTTGCATCGTTCAGACCAAGGTTACAGTGCTTGAAATGAAAGAGGAGCTCGAGTATCTTAAATTAATTTTGTTACTGTACATAATGTTTAGATGCTTTAATTATCCCTCTGTAGTCGCATTTCTATGCCCAGGTGTTCTAAGTTGGTAGTACTTGTTAAACAAGGCTTATGTCCTCTTCATACAAATTTCCATCTTATCTACTTACATGGTTGAGTTGAATAACGTGGTTATTTAAAATGATTTTTGTTTAGAAAAATATTAGAATAATTATTTTTGACATCAACATATCAAAATGATATAAAAATATAAAAAAATCAATTTAAAATAAAAAATAAAAATAATTTTTTTAAATTTTTTAAAGAAAATTTTAATTTTCCATAGAACTGTACTCGAGATCTGTATCCGCAGGACTCATATTTGAGAATTGTTTTTTCAAAGCTATATACACATATACACAAGTCATCCATTAGGTATCATTATAGGAATTGTTTGTTAATTTATAATTTAATTTGAAGTATAAAAACTTTGATCCCTAATTCTATTATTTGTTTGGTGACCTCTCACGGTAACCGTATGGTAGATTTTAAGGAAAATGCACCTCTCCCAAATAATAATAGCCATCCTCTCTCTCTCTCTATGGCTACAAACAGCAATTTCTAGAGAGAGAAAAAATAGCCCAAGGTCGATAAAACCAGTCAAAATCAACTAAAAGCCCTAAAAAATCAGGCCAGGTATATGTGAGCCCAACCAAAAGAGCTCTAATTTCTATATAATTTGTTTTGTTTTTCACTGACTTTATCATCAACCTAGGCACCTAGAAGAGTCGCGTGCCACTATAACGTAAGCAGCTCCGATGCACGCATATTTTTTTTTTTATAAGAATATTTTGGATTTAATTCTTTAGGATTTATTTATCCAAATACCAACCCTGAATAATAGCATACTATCCCCACTGAATATTTTGGATATTAGCCCCTTGAGATTTATTTATTCGAATATCGACAGTGAATAATAAATTCCCAAAAATAAGATTTTTATATCTTTGAAATATTGGTCAATACCCTTTGGATTTTTATAAACATGTTGTAAAATCTCAAGATGCAATAAATGATTTTTCTTTAGTGAAATCCATGCTAAAACACATTTTCTCTTCAAACTCCAAGATAATATATATTTTTTGAAAGAAAAAGAATTTTTAAAATATACTAGTGTATTGGTTGTATGCAAGAAAACAATATTTTTTGTCTTTAATAAAAATATTTTTATACAAATTTTATTTTTCTGGTGGGATGACTGTCTGGTCCTGGTGGGGCCAGGCTGTCAGCCCCTCCCCATGGGACTGGGCTGCTAGCCTCCATACATGGGTTGGGCTTCCAGCCCGCCCAATCTAATACTGGGCTTCAAAACACTTAAACTCGGACTGGGCTCTCAGTCCAAACAAGTTGGAGCCCTGTTTTTTAAAACGGTCAGACCAGGCACAAGCCACCCCGGCCCAACTGCCCCAGGGAGTGGATTAATTTTACCCCCCGCATGTAAGAAGATGAACTGTAGATGACAGATTTTCGAGTTTGATGAACGGTGTACCTATTAATACTGTTGGGTAGAAAAAATCGGGGTGGTTCTTATGGTCGTGGTGACATCGTAATTGGTGGTCTGGCCAGAAATGATGTCGGAAAGCTCATGGTCACGTTGCAGTCGATTAGCTGTTCTGCCAAATCCTTGCCTGAGATGATGGCTGAGCTAGAGTGGTGGGAGAGAGAGAGGGTTTTTTTTCCTGGTATTAGAGAGAAAAGATCAAACGACATTGAAAGAAGAGAAAAAAAAAG
This sequence comes from Salix exigua, assembly GCA_032356905.1. Classification (NCBI taxonomy): domain Eukaryota; kingdom Viridiplantae; phylum Streptophyta; class Magnoliopsida; order Malpighiales; family Salicaceae; genus Salix; species Salix exigua. Next base: position 9,539,064 of record CM063590.1, on the reverse strand, counting down.
GAAAAGGAGTTGTTGATGCCGAGGTTAACAAGAGTTGTTGATTCCTTTTTTCACTCCCCTCTGTTTTTCTTTACAAATATCTATATAATAGAATTAGAAAACTTATTAGAAAAACTCAGCTTTCACTTAATTTACTATAAAACAGAAACTTTTGTATTTATAAACACTTAAAAATGAATATTTCTTTCCAGTAAAGAATATATATATATATATATATATATGTTCTTATATATTTATAAATCACACCAATATGTTGTCGGTTGTCCTGCTTAACCAAGTATTAATATTTTCTTATTTCAATGCATGATAGCCTTTACAAAATGACATTTTGCATGCGAAATATTTGCCAGACAACGCGGTTGGGTGAACTTTATCCTGTACGAAATCTGCCAGTAAATCAATTTCCTTTTAATATTTTGCATGCGAAATACTAAATTAATAGTTTTTTTAATATAAAGTTATTTAATTTGGTAATGTTAAAAATAAGAAAAACACTACCCGATGCATTACTAAATACACATTCAGATTCAGATTCGATGGCGTGGCCTCGAAGAACTTTCTCCTCTACAAAGAAAAGAAAAGAAAGAGGATTGAAAATATATATATCACTAAATGAAATCATTTAACTTCTTCTGTTAATTAAAACCGCTGGAATCGAATAAAAATCTTCGCAGTCCAAATTCAAGACCACCAATGACATGGATATCACCAATACTTATGGTGCCTTCCCTGTAAACTGCAACCACTGCTTTTATGGCAATTATCCCATGCGGCAATCCTCACCTTTACCTTCTCAAACTCAGAATACCCACACGGTATAGTAATCCCACCAGGATGATTGTACCCGTAGACCCGCTCTGATCCCTTTAATAGCTCTCCAAAGAGCGGGTGATTGAAGTAAATGACTGGCACCAATTCCCTCCTCGTATCTCCATCTGGTTGTCCCACGTAAACGGCCATGTGTCCTTTAGGTACCTCCATTGGTTTCGCATGACCCAATCTGATGTAACCCGGATCCGAATTCGGAAAGCAGAGAGCTTTAGCTCCACGTTGAAGACATCGAGCCATGTCCAGGATTCTCGAAATGGAGTTGAAGGGCTTTCTGGGGTGGTCCATGGAACACAAACGGGCAGGTTTTCTTCTGGGTCGGGCTATCCATTTGAAGAATCTTGCTAGTTTCTTGCGTCCAATCCTGAAACCTCTCAGCCTTGCCATGGCGTTCAATGGAATTTGATCAAAGTGAAAATTATGAAATCTGAACAAATGGGCTACCTTAAAATGAAATTTTAAGAAAAGGGTCTCTGGTGTTCCAGTTACAGAAGTTTGTAGCTGGGCATGATCAAAGACTTCTGTGTTTTGGTGCTAGGAGAATCAAGTTGCCTCAACAGGCAGGCTTGGCCTACGGTGTATATATTTATAGTGGGTGTGAATGTGTACGCGTGCGTATTACGTTGAAAGAAGGCAGACGTGGTCGGTACGCGGCTGCAAAGTAAAGTCTATGAGGGATTAAGTTTTATGGTCAATGATAAAAGAAAGGCAGCAAAATTAACAAATAGCTGGAAGTGATTAGATCATAGGAGTTAGCCGAGGCAGAGAAGTTATAGGGTTCAGGGTCGACTATATGAACGTTCTGATTTTTTGTTGGCTTCAGGGTTTCCCAGGAGGACACTGAGTTTTGGGTTTGATTGATCTGTTAATTTGATTAATCACGTGATTAAAAATCAATTAATTGTGTAATGAATTATGAACAAGTTTATCTATAGGAACGTAAAGCTTATCTCTTGGGCATGGATTGTCTAGGTCCTCAAGGAGATTTGCGTGTGCCCTTAAAACTTGAAAGGTCAAGTCTTTGTACTGGTTTTTTTACGGAAACTGGGATTTGACAAGACAAGGGTCCTTTCTTCAATCACAACCACTCTTTTGCTGGACTTGTCCATCATAGAGAAATATCAAATATTGATGTTGAATTACTCCCGAAAGCTTACAAATTTACGAAAATTAGCAAGACCATTCAAAAGTCAAAGAATGCTCTTTGAAATTGAAAATCTTCAAATTTCAATAAAAAAATTCCAACCCTTTAATTTCATTTTGGTGTAATATAAATTCAGCCCATTGATGAAATATACTATTAACATTATCAAGAGGTGAAGGTGCATTTAAGCTCAACCATTGATGTTTTCTTTTTCCCAAGTTCATACATGAACTCTAATTAATGGCATGTTTAAATCATTTTCACAACGTCCACATCTAGACATGTTTATTCTCTATTATCTTTTTATTACCCTATATTTCTTTTTTATTCTTTATTCTCTCTTATCCTATCCCTTCATGTTACTTTGGGAAAAGGTCAATAAAATTCATGTTAATCCCTCGTTCCTTTCTCAATTATCATTATGCTTATTAAAGTTTTAGTTTGTTTGCCTTTTTTAGAAAATTGTAAATGCAAAAACAGTACGTAAATGAGTAAAAAAGTTACGAAATGGTTTGAGATTGATTGAATTACGTTGAAGATATATTTTTATATTTTTAAGTAAACAGTAAGACCGGATTGGACTTGTTTTAGTTGGCCTTAATGGCAGACCTTCACAGACCAACTAACTAGCAAAAATGAACTCTCCACAAGAACAACGTTTTTCTTTCTTTTTTTAATTGGAATATTAGCTGAATAGATACAGACAACGCCCCTTACTTGCAGCTACCATGTCGGGACTCGGGAGCTAATTACTGTTCAATTAATGCAATTTAACAACTGGCCAGATTTTATGAGACAAGCAAGCAAAATCTGAACTCCTGTCCTCCCGTTGTTCCCGGAACTTGAGCTCCGTTCGGACTAAACGTAGTTATACATGTCTAATTATGTATTCATCTACTTGCAAAGAAACTACAATCATGGATGATCCATAGCTAATTAACAAAATCCTAAGATAAGAATATTTTAATTTCTCGAATGAATAAATCCAAGACCAGCCATTCTGACGAAGAATTACAAATCTTATTCGTTCAAGCTCTAGTCTGGCCAGTAATTTATTACTCTTGATCGACTAAATTAACATTAACGTGATTGGTTGTTGCATTTCCATATATAGCTTAGATGACACTGCCAGCCATCGATCTTCAGGTTCCAATCTTAATTTCAGAGGGTCTTGTAAAGAATAGAGAACAAAACAAAACCCTTATTTTTATAACGAGTCGGAGGTGTATGGAAAAGAAATGACGCCAAATGCTGGCATCAAGTCACAGAGACAATGTATGCAGTTGCATCTGTCGGAAAGACTCCGAGCTAGGGTACACGGACAGCAGGATTCTATCATTATTAACAGGGATTTACAAAACGGAGAAGATGGATTAAGATACATTAAAATCTACAATTCAAATTAAATTTATGAAAGAAACTGTGATTTGAGAACAATGTTTTACTCCTGAAGGAAGAGGATGGACTTTTCATTAATGTTTTCCTGACATCGGTTACTAGAAGATGGCTAGATCAATCTCCCACGGGACAAGATTCATGCCTTGCTCCTTGTTTTGTTTTAATAATGAATTAGCGTTTTCTTTCATGAGCTTCGTGTAACGATAATTCTTTTTTTAACTGTACTTTAAATAAATTATCTACACATAAACTAACCTAAACTGATACGTTTTTTTGTTTTGTTTTTATGGGATAACCTAGTTCTATCTGAAAAATAAATTTTGGATAACAGCAACCTAGCTGTGCTATAGCATGCCAAAAGGGTTTAACGTTGTTTGGTCAGCCCCAATAAATTGAACACGTCAAAGTTCAAGACTTTGAAATATACAGAAGTAGAGCCGTCAGAGTTCAAGTGCTCCAAGTTTGTGGATTGAAAAGATTCTTTCGAGAATGAGTGGCTTTTATATGACGTTTTGCATCACTTAATAATTTGACAAGCCAATCAAGTGCCCATTGGGCCAGTTAGGTGCGAAGTTGTGGATGAGCTTCCAGGTTCATCGATAAGGTTCCTGAAAGCCCATTTGAAAAGGCTATGTTGGGTGGGTAGGAATCAAAATTCAAAGGGCCCCCTTTAAAACAGAGGAGTAGGGTTCCCAACACCTCAATTCCTATTCAGTTCAATTCATGCTCCTTCTGCAGAATCGGCATGATTTACTCACGGGATTGATTAAAGATTTAACCTTTTTGTAGCCATGTTGTGGCATCTTTTTTCCAAATGATGTATTTAACACATAAGCTATGTTTGATTGGGTAGTGCCAGAATTTGGATTATGTACTCATACTTGGCTTGTTCGTTCTCATTAGTATCACCAACTATGTAGCATGATTATGAGAACCACTCCATTAACTCTTCTAACTCACCTAACAACATGGTATCATATGTATTTTTTTAGTGGAGATGAAATCAAGCTGTGTCATTAAGAAATGGCGATCCATGTTTTCTTCAATCCGTTTTTGTTGCTAAAAAGCAAAACAAACATCTGTCAACCCGAAAGCTTTCTTTGATTCTATCTTGTAGCTTTAAAAAAGATGACAAGCCAAAGAATTTGCTTCAAGTTGATTTTAGATAAAAATAAATGAATCACAGCTGATACTGGGTATGGTTACCATACATCATCATGGCCAAATTGTCATTTTCATCTTTTGAGACGTTAGGGCGGGTTGACTAGTGATTAAAAGGGGTAAGAAGAACGAGTGAGCAAGCTCCACGTCTCCTTTTGAGTTCAGGCGTGAACACAAACATGAAGAACGTAGTCTTATAAAAGAGTTTTGTACTGGTGACCTTATCTGGAGAAGCCCCACAACCCTACGATGATTGCTGCTTCTTCAACTGTAACTGCTTTGAGGGACAGCACAAATCCTTCTTTTTTATACACGGTGCCCTAGCAAGAACACTTCACATTGGCCTCGTCGAAGGTTGTTGCCTGTAAACCACAAACGATTCCCCATGTCCAAGGGCTTGGAGGAAAAGCAACAGACATGGCAACCTGGATTTTTGGCGAAAGAGAGAAATTTATATTTTCAAACTGCACGTATCTGCTTTGCAGTTGGACCACCTAAATGAGCAGATCGTTTCATTAAATAAGTACACGTAAATGTATAGAGGTTCTTAGGTTAGTTTAATTTCTCCTCATTTTCGAAGCTTTGTCTTAAACCAGAAGAACTCTATATTCATCTTGAATATCATTATGGATACTATATATAACCCTCCAATTGCAGGGATATGTGCCATCTGGAAACCCCAAGAATAGCAAAATGATCCTTATAAGGGCCTACAGTACCATAGAACAGATCGATGCATTAGAGCTATTTTAATTTGCTGATCATTTATTTCATTAAATTTTGAACTGTCAGAGTGATATACACAACTAACCCCAAGCATCTATTTATAAAAAAAATGCCGGTCTTGGATCAGTTGCTATCATGAAAACACATCTTAGTTTACTCCTGTATTTCACTTGTGTCCTGCTCCATCAACACCTATATATTCTCCATCAAAAAATATTAGTGCAGTCCTATAGCTCATGACTCAGGACGTGTGGAATGTTAATTATGGTAGAATTTCAAAACATGGAGACAACTCTTTCAAGATTAATCAACTAATTGAATGGATGTATGCCTTTGGAAAAAGAATTTTGTCCTGTTTCGCTATTTTGTCTGGATATCATAATCTTTACACTGTGCAATATAAATGTTTGGAAAATAAAAATGTAATTTAAGACATAATTAATGCTGGCCGCGAACGAATGATCAAAAGCCTATCATAATCCACGTCCTCGTTTTCTATGATCTCACCAATCCATATATTCATTGCGTTTTCAGATTATACTAGATATGTTGGCATGTTTCTTATGCCAAAACCAAGCTGGTCCCTTTATTTCACTCAGGTTTGTGGTTAGTTCTACATCCCATGAATCTCTAACTCAGGTTTAAACCATCACATAGCCCCCCCCAGAGACAAGACTGTAAGCTTTTCTTGAATCTCTTGACATCTACTTTCTGCTCCAAATGGTGCTTGATCATTGCTGTGAAATTTGTGTGGATGGAGTTGAATATGATGGTAATCCTTCTAAATCCCACTATCTTACCCTTTAATTTGCTCGCATTTCTTAAACTTATTATTAGTTACCATAATTGGAATTATTATTCTGAAGGGGACATATAAACCAAAATGTAATCATGATCTGATCTGCTGCTGTGTTGACATAATTGTTTATTTCATTTTGCTAAATTCCTGACATGGCAATAAACAACCAAAAAGAGCCACAACCATTGAAAATGACATCGAAATTGTAATTATTAGCCATCACACCTTGAGCAACAAACCGTGAAATGATGCCGCTGCTCCTGTGTGCATGAGTTTCTGTGCAGGAACTGTAAGCCTTTGAAGTCAACAGTCAACTAAACACTATCCATTAAATAAAGGTATTGTTATATATTATATTTCACATTTATCATTTTTTTTTATTTGTTGTGATCATAATTAGAGAGGTGGGGTTTGCTTTAGCTAACTCTTAACTAAAATAGTCTATGCTATGAACGTGTCCCTTAAATATATGTGTTTAATCATTGTTTTCTATAAAACTATCTTGATTTTAATTCTCATGTAACGAGTTCGACAACTTCACTTATGTTAATTCAGGCTATATTTTTATTTTTTTAATTCATCATTTAATATTAAGCTACTTGAAAATTGATTAAGAGTTTTCCATATTATCCCTAGTTTTGCTATATTAACCGGGTTATATTGTCTTATTAAAATAGTTATGTATCACTCTTCTAAATGATTTTCTTCCACTTAAGTGCACCTAATAATTAATAAAAAAATATTTATTCGATTCAAATCACTAATTTGGCTTTATAAGACCTCTTTCCGTGTACTTGGCTGGGTTTTTCATTTCCCGCTGAGTTTGACCAATCCTCCATCAACTCAACACCACCAAACGACAACGTACTCCTCGAGGACAAGAAGCAAGATCTTCTACATGAGCGCGTGTTTTCCCTTTCCATGCTGTGTTTATGCATGTTGACTGCGCTTAGCTAGTCTCGTTCGTTCTCTTTAGCGACTAACAAATGTGTACTCTCACGTGCTTAAATTTGTGCCAGGTCTTTTTTTTTTTTTTTTAATTTCAATTCCGTCATCATGATAATGCGATCCCCATGAATCCTTGTCTGCCGCGTGGTTATGCGCATGTACTCTTATCCTAAAACTAACTTGGACAGCTTATGGCCTGTTTATTGCTGCTTATTTAACTGCATGTGTCGATCAAGATTAATCGTGCAGCCTGTAATAAATTACTAAAGCATTTTTATTTTTAATTTAAGAAAATGTTTACGACTTGCTCAAATTTTATCTCATCACATTTCTTTGTTGATTTCCTTCTAGCTTTCGTGCACTCTATTAATTATAAGTTATAGTTTTATTTTTTAAATATAGATATATATACATGTTGCTATTCTTTAGGTTTCCCACACTCGTCAAGGAATATTTTCATTTTATTTTCCATGAACAACAAAATTTAATCTTAAAATTCTACATGTGGTGGCCGAGTGAACAACTGATGACTCATGATCTGTTTGCTTGAATTTTTTATTTGAAATGATATTAAAAATATTTTTTTTATATTTATAAATAAAAAATATTTTCAAAAAAACTGAAATCATAGTTTTCTCAAATATTATTTAAAAATAATATAAAAAATTGCTGACGATAGAAACTTTCCTAGATTTTCTAAGCCTTCCATGTGTCATGGACATTGGGCAGGCGTGGGAGTACTGGGGCAGAAGGGACAATAGAACTTTTTCTAAATTTAACCAAAACTTTTTGGGTAGCCTTAGTAGATCGTGGGGAACCAAAAAAATGATGGGTCCATTTCAGCAATGATTAAAATGAAGATGCCCCACAATTAGGTGTGTTTATTCAGCTGACCACCCTCCACTACTAGCTACGCTTTTGCTAATCTCATTCTTAATCAACATCAATTCATTCAAGGTCCCAAAACCAAAGTGAAGTCATTGATCAATGCTAATATATAGCTCAGAAGTTCACAATGTAGCCATGCGTGCCCCTAAAGTGTATTGAGTTTGGTGTTGACAACTATTTTTTTTGTACTCTTTTAAAATCTGAATTATTTTAATTTTATTTTTAAATATTTTATTTATTGGAAATTAATCTTCATGCTTTTTATTTTTTTCTTCTGGATATTTCTTCTACTCTTCCATCATTTAGGAGTTTTTTTTCCGTTCAAACTTAATTGTCATTCTTTTTATTTTTATTTTTTTCATTTGGTAAGTTTTTTTCATAACTTTTTTTAAAAATTAAATTGATTGATAATTAAGATTTTTAACTTAACCTAAGTTAATGGATGTCATGATTTTTATGTCACGTGATTTGCAGGTTAACTCATATTTTATTCCATTACTTTTTAAAATTAATTAATATATTTTTTAAACAATGAATTCATGTTCATGGATTTCATGAACAATTAAGCTTATGATATTATTTAATTTGCTTTTAAACGCGATTATATTAGTATTATGATTGGATCAAAGAGTTTTGCATCTTGATTCAGGTGGGCCTATTAACATTTTGTTGGCTAGAAATCAGGCTTCACCTTCTTTTTTTTTGGGAAAAGAAAGGAAGGGGGGGTGTTATTGTCAAGAGCAAGCCTGGTCAGGATTAATCACGTTTGATCCTTTTGCTTCACTTCTTCACCTGTTACAGCAAAATATAGCTAAACAATGAAAACACACTACTTTATGGTTATCTCACTGTATCCTTTGCCCTTACGGCCATAACTGTAGGCGATAAACCGGAAGGTTTCATACAGTAGAGTACCAGTAGCTTAGCTTAACAGTCTCTACAAAGATGAAGTGTGTATTTAGTAACATGGTACATAGCATTTTTTATTGAAATAATAATTTTTAATATCAACCTATTAAAACTATTTAAAAATACTTAAATGTTATATTTCTTAAAATAAAATGCTGTTTTAAAAACAGGTACGCCAAAAAAAAGAAGCAGCCGAAGACTGGCTAAAGTAAAAGGGATGAATAGAGGATTGGCTTACATGTGTCAAGTCAGGAAGGCAACAGGTTCACCGGCAAAAGAGTGCAAGACAGCTGGGCGAAAACGGGGCAATCTTCCTGCAACCGAAATTGTGAGCTTAATGATCTGAGGGGCTAGCCCACGCCGGACCATTAGCCGCCACGTATGTATACAACATCATTCCGTTACGTGGGCCCCAATTTCCACGACAAAAATAGAAATTAAAACATAACCCAGCTTATATTTTATTTTTAAATATTATTTAAATTGAATTATTAAAAATTATTAAATTAATATAATGAATTTAATAATTCAAATATTTGAATCTTTTTATTTTTTTAATGATGATTATTTTATTAAAAACTACTAAATATATAAATTTATATCAATTTAAAATTCATATATTCTATTAAAAACTTGTACACGGTAATTTTATACAAATTTATTATTTTAACTAAATTTATATTATAATAAAAAAATTAATATTTTTTATATTAAAAATATATGGTGACACGCGGGTATTGGCTAATATATATATAAAAAGAAAAAGAGAGAAGGAAATGGATTGTTTTCCCGGGAGAATGTAAGAAGAATATGGCACGTGCTTTACTTGTGATCAGAAAAACAAATCCAACCGGTTACAAATCATGTGGTAACTTGCTACTTGACGTGCGCTTTGCTTTATTTTACACACTAACGTTTTTTCAACGTATTTTTTACATAAAGAAAATCAAAATTTAAATTGAGAATTTTATGCTAACATGTAATTAAATAAATCAATATTATTTGTATATATATATATATATATTTTTGTGTGTGTGAAAATTATACTTGACATGATAATGTGTGTGAAAATTTAAATCTTGTCATTTAATATATATATATAATTTTATTTTTGATAATAAATATAAACTAAATAATAAATATCTACATGAATATTCAAACACACAATAAATAAGATGTGAATATCTAAATTCTTTGTTCTTAATTAATTAATAAAAATATGAATACGCGGCAGTACATTATCCTTCCCTTTAAAATTTGTGTTGTTTGTAGTACTTGGATGGAGAATGAAAGTACGAGTATATTATATTATCCTGAGAAAATCAATGCTGGAATATTCAAATCAATTTCTTTAAAAACGATCATTAAACATTATGAAATATTAAAACATCGCACATTCCGAAATCTATTTATTTTAGTAGTCCAAGCGTGTTCTATCGGCTAATCTCAAGTGGAGTTAGCTAAAAATTCACCGAGCGGGCACGCTCGTGCACAAAACACTCTGAGTTTTGGCTCAGCCTATGTCGGGTCGGCTTCAAATGAGCCAAGCTGAAGCTGTATTGAATATCTTAAAGCAACATTTGGAGAAGTGTCATGATCGCGGTATACCGGGTCGGTTGGTGGGGTCCAGCGTGAAAGCTTTTTTTGAAGAGAGAGAGAGAAAAAAAACAATTATTAGAATAAAAAATGGGAGACCAACCAACCAGAGGCCGCGTGCAACTGCTGGTGAGTGAGGATAATATTTCATCATCCTCAAAGCCACCAAACCTTAAATAAACTTTTAGTTTACAGGTAGGATGCTATTCTTATTCATATAAAATATTTGCACTTTTAGACACATAATATTATTTATTTCGTTATTAAGGATGTCTTTTTTTCTTCTTCACTCCTCCTATCCTTAATTAGCGAGCTTGCTCTGTGTTTCAGTGAATCTCATTCCTAGTGTGCGGCCATGTCGATATCCTCCAATTTATGCTAGTAAAATGTTTAATTTATTTTGAAATGCTAGTAAAATGTTTAATTTATTTTGAAATAATTGGGCGTTGTTCTTTTTGAGTGTTCGATAAATATATTAATTAACCGTGGTTAAGTTTGACGGTTAATTAAGGCAGCGGTTTTCACCTTCACTTTCCTAGCTTAATTGATTTTCAGGCACTGTGCTACAAGGGAGACAGGAGACTGATCATGTTATAGAATGAAAACGAAAAAAAAGAGAAAGGGACAAGGTTATTGATTAATTGGTTCAAAATATCACAAAAATCAATTCTGATGCAATTGGTAAAATATATGAAAACTAATACGCCGATAGAAAAAAAAAAGTTACATGATTAAGGTGATATAGTTTATAGGGTGAAAGATTACGGTGCACGTTTGGCTACTAAGCTACAAAAGCCTTACTTCAACTGAGAAAATCAACAATTCTAATTGAACTATTATCATATCATTAGTCTGATCGTGTACACCACGCGGATTACATTGAATTTGACCCACAACTCACTATAGTAACTCCGGTTTTTTTTTTTTTTTTTAATGAAGATGAGAAATATGAAGAAATACGGAAGTTGTTTTCAAGAGAATTGAGTTATTTAGCAAGGAGAAGATCATATCATTTAATTTAAGATTTTCGATTCAATTTCTTGCAAGTCTTAAAGGGAGATAGCTTATAACTATATTTAATTAGTTCATTTACAGAGATACATCTATAAACTATCAGCTTTAATAAGATTTCTTTAAAAGAAAGATGTAATATCTCCTCATATGTATTAATTATATATACATTTCCAAATTAAAAAAAAGAAGAAATATAGATGTTGTAGTATTTATGGAGGGAGGGATGCTTTTCCCTAGCTATCATCCCTTAATTGATTGCACTACGTGTACATCGATGTCACCACGTCTTTTTCTTCTTTTTTTCTCTTTGAATTCGCTGTTTTTTTCTTTGTTTTTTTTATAAAAAAAAACCCAACTCATCTTCACCGTTTGATATTCTCACATAATCACATCGATCTTCTCTCTCCTTGTTAACATCAATTGCTAGCTGAACATTCTCTTCTATAGTCTCCATCAGTTGCTGGTAGAGGTCATCACCTCTCTCTCTCTCTCTCTCTCTCTCTCTCAAGGCATAGTTTGAGCCATTATACGCCCCTTTTTTTCGTGCGAAGCTTTTCCAGCAATCAAGCTCCCACTTGAACGATAAGAGAGATTATTAGGGCATGTGTGCGCTTCTACTCATTCTCATTTTCTTGCTTCTTATTTAACCATCTCTCTTTTTTCTTCCATACTCTTCAAGCACCTCTCCTTTTCTCTTTGGCAGCCCCTCTCCTCTACTTTCCTCGGGATCTGATCATTCCCCTCTCTTTTAGTCTCTTGGGACAATCAGATGTTCCATTAATCAAGACTACAAGTAGTTGGGTTTCAGCTCAATTCCCGAGGATCACTTTTATTGCTTTCTTCTTTCTTGTTTGTTTGCTGCGTTTTTTGCTTGCTGGTTCGGTTGCCTTGTTAAAAGGTTGGCAGGGAGTGAAAAAAGCTAGCTTAAAGTGTCTGTTTCCTTCGAGCTGATTGGCTGTTTCGAGTTTGGATTCATTAGCGACGAGATCTAACAGGGAGTTCTTACTTGGCAAGAGTACTGTATTATTCTTAGCTTCAGAATTTCCAAGGTTGTGTATCAAGAACTTCTTATATATGCTCCTTCCTTCACTCTTTATTGATATAGCCTTTCTTTTCTTTTCTTTATATGCCTTAATTTGATGGTTTTACTCAGTCCTTAATCTGAATGATAATCACTTAAGATCGGAGAACTCTCCTTTGTTACGGGCAAATTGGAAGATACGGATTTCAAATATTCAATTGAAAAGACATTACTAGAAGCTATGATAACCTTACCATTCAAGTTTTGAAAACTAATTAAGTTTGGTCGGATTTTTGCTCTACGTTGTGCATGGTTTCATGGACTCAGCAGGTCATTTCATGCATCGTCTAATTAGCATGTTGAAATATTCAAAGTGCACTCGTTCCACCTTTTCTGATTCATTTCTTCTCTTCTTGTAATTCAAAATTTCCGGATTTTTTGGGACCTATTTCATTCAGAAAAAGGGAATATTGCTTTGGCTTGCTGAAGTGACCATATCATATGATTCAGTATTAAGCTCTATTTTTGTGATTAGAATCGATTAAATTAAATGTCTTTCTGTATTACATGTTTTCTAGCCTTTTTTTACCTTGGCTCATTATCATATGCATTTTCTTTCTTTATTTTGAGACATTTATTCGAAGATCTTATCATCTGTATCGTGCATACTTAACAAAGTTTAGACTTTTTGTGTGGTCATGGAGATCAATGATGGAGGATAGGGATTGAGTCTATTAATAGCCAGTTCATATTCATATTCATAGAAAGTTGCGTTTTAAAATCGTCCTCCGTATACCGTTTTTGTTGATGCATACCACGTCTATTAATGTTGAATAAGTTAAATGAAAGGTGATAGAAAGCAAAGAAATGTGCTCAAAATATGTGTTTGAGAGTGCCTGCTATATTCTTGTCTGTGGCAATGATCTTCGAATGGTTTTCATGGCAATGATCTTCTTCCTTGAGGATGCTTCAAAAAGTAAGAGTTTTAAATTTGGTCTCCCGATAATCATCCAACATTCACCTTTTTTGAGTGAAGAGAACACTTTTGTTTCAGTTTATTTTTGATAGAAGGATTCAATTATATTTCAAGATACAAGGACGAAAATAATTGTAAGAATTTACTAGCGAGTTGCTCATATATTCTGTGTATTTTTTTTTCTTATTATTATTCTTAATATGCTCTCTTTATTTTATTTTTGGAATTATCTCTTATCTAACGTTTTATTCTTCTTTTTTCTGTTTACTTGTTTTAAAAAAAGATATTTTGTTATTTAATTTTAGTTTTCAGTGTAAACATAAACCGATGAATTAATTAGCTCATAAGACTGTTATGAGAGAAAAATAGGTTTAAAAAAACTATATCAATTAAAAAACTTAATCTATTTAATCTTTAACCAAATCTCATGCCATGTCAATTATACTCCAATGGTTGATACATGAACTTTACAATTTTCTTCACTCCAGTACTCTTGTCCAGTTAAGTACTAATTTAAAAAAAATTGAACACAATATTAAATGTCAGAATATAATCTATCACCCTTTTTACTTACATATGGTTTGATATTGCTACATTTCAGTTCTTGGAGGAGATGGATACCTTTTCGCATGTTCCCCCGGGCTTTAGATTCCATCCAACAGATGAAGAACTTGTTGATTACTACCTTAGAAAAAAGGTTGCTTCGAAAAGAATTGATCTGGATGTCATTAAGGATGTTGATCTCTATAAAATTGAGCCATGGGATCTTCAAGGTAGTATAATAATTAATCTTCGAACTGGTGTTTGCTTATGACATTTGGGAACGAAAAGCCTCTATCTAGTTCATGGTATTATTTAAATTTATTGATTAATTTTGTTTGCTGGGACAGAATTGTGCAAGCTAGGAACTGAAGATCAAAATGAATGGTACTTCTTCAGCCATAAAGATAAAAAGTATCCTACCGGAACTCGCACCAATAGAGCCACAAAAGCCGGGTTCTGGAAAGCTACCGGAAGAGATAAGGCTATCTACACCAGGCATAGCTTGATTGGCATGAGAAAAACCCTAGTGTTTTACAAAGGACGAGCTCCAAATGGACAGAAATCTGATTTGATCATGCATGAATATCGATTAGAAACGAATGAAAATGGAACCCCTCAGGCAAGTTTTTTTCTTCTTCTTCACATGCCAATGTGCATTCATTTAGCCTTGTTATTTTTCTACCATATCGATGACTTGGAGATAAATCTGGAGGCAAACCCAAAAAAGCTCACTAGAGAGCCTCTTTCTTTCAATTCAGCATATTATTTTGATTGCCTAGCATGCCTAGGGAAATTGAGTGATACCTTGGGACATCGATTGGGCATAATTGTGATTTTATTTCCAATTAATTATGATGTTTATAATATTTTTAATGCACAACTGATTTAAACTGTAGCATATATAGCTGTAATACTTTACAGATTCAATTTCTTTGATCAACAACAAAAAAACTCCTCAAATCTTCCCATTTTATAATGTGTGTTGCGTGGTGGGGGGATTTTTGGTGTAAGTAAATCAGATACAAAGACCTATATAAAAGATTCAGATAGCTTTGTTTCTAATTTAATTTAGCGTCAAAAAATTATCAATCTAAAAACCCTCTCATTTTTATGCTTGAATATTGCGTGCTTAATTTTTAATAAATAAAATAAAAATAATAAAATCCCAATACCATATCATAAAACAATTTCGGTTTAAACAGGCCAGTTAAAATTCTACCATTACTTCAATACACCCGCATATTACCTGTGATGAAACTAAAGTTGAACTGTCTGATTACGAGATTGTTTGGAATCGCAACAGGAAGAAGGATGGGTTGTCTGCAGGGTGTTCAAGAAGAAAATGCCAACAATGAGAAAAGTTAATGACTACGACTCACCATGTTGGTATGATGACCAGGTCTCATTCATGCCAGAAATTGATTCTCCAAGGCTAATTCCTCAACCCTATGCATCGTACCTTCATCATTATACTTGCAAGCAAGAGCTCGAGTTGCCATACAATGTACCTCATGATCCTTTCCTCCAGCTACCTCAATTACAAAGCCCTAAAGTTCAATCAGGAGCCACAGCAAGTAGCAATTCTGTCATTGCTTATGCTTATGACAGGACCAATGGGAGCACTTTGCAGTCATCGACCCTCACACAAGAAGAACAAATGCAGCAATTCCACCAGCAAAATCTGAACTCATTTTACAGTAACAATAATAGTGAGCAGGCTGTGGACCAAGTGACTGACTGGCGAGTTCTTGATAAATTTGTTGCATCTCAACTCAGCCATGAGGATGAGTCCAAGGGAACCAATAACTACTCCAATAAAGCCACCTTTCTTGCAGCTGAGCAGATGCATATGCTTGCCAACGGTTCCAAAAGGTCAGAAATTGCACAGGAATATGCCTCGACGTCGACCTCCAGTTGTCAAATCGATCTGTGGAAGTGAAGGCTTATAATAAAGCTAAAAATACTAGAATATGCATACTGATTATAGAAGCTACACTTATATATATGAAAAAAAAAGTATGATCCAAGTTTCTGTACATAATAAAACCGAGACGGTATTGCTGTAGCTATGGACTTACTTTGTCCATACGGATGAATACTAGGTTACTAGATAGAGAACAAATGCCGAGCAAAAATAAGTTAGTACTTTCAGGTGGGATGTATAGCTGAGATTTGCTGGAACTCACTTGATCAGCTATTGAATGGTGGATGTACCGCCTTCAATTTGCATTTGAAGGCATTATGATTGTAATGATCGATCGTTTTCTATTTAGATCATTTCTGTATGCTCAATCTTAGCATTGAGGTCTCTGTTAAAATTTCCCCCCTCAGTTTTCACAGCAACTGTTTGAAGATTGTAAATTCATTTTCCACTCGTTTTCATAAGGAAAAATGTAGTCCACCAAGAACGGTAAATATCTCGTAAGGAAAGATTCATCATGAAATTATAATCTATATTTGATTTTACTGTCTTCTGCTATTAGTTTCTGCAGCTGCATGTACATTTGCACTCCCTTTCACAATTGGCTTTTTGGTGATACTAACTTACTCGGTGCCTGAGAAAAAAAGAAGATAAAAAAGAAGCTATTCATGTGTTAAAAATGTAATTTCTGGATGGCAAGTCACTACTAATGAATCTATACAGCCTACACCGCTTCATTAATCATTTTGAAATTGGATTACAATCATGTGAAATTAGATATGTTGACCTGTCATGCACCAGCTAGTTTCCAAAACAATTACAGTGAATTTGTCTTCTTTTCTTATTTTTTTTCTTTCATTGGATATACATTTTTCACCTCATCTATTTATAACTAACATCAAATACATGGCCAATGATGAAATTGAATATCCGCATTTTGGAAAATGCCTAATTCATTGTTACATAATAATATAAATTATATGATGGAGTCTCACCTAATAACTTAAATTTTTAGATGAAATAATTCTTTAATATGGTATCAGAGCCTTGTTAACCCAGCGGTCACGAGTTCGAATCTCATCACCCTTATTTTATTTGATAAAAATCAAGCACAAGGTACTATAGGCCTGTGTGCAAGTTTCAACCTGAAAGAGTTTTTACTTGAGAGGGTGTGTTAGATAATAATATAAATCATATTCCGGGATCTCACCTAATAACTTAAGTTTTTAGATGAGATGGTTCCTTAACATTCATCAATCTACCATCTAAATGTGATCATATAGTAAATGCATGCGTTTAGAAGAATCATGGCTTCCAATACAAGAAAGAGTCATTGGGACTCTAATTATCAGAAATGAGTTGTACTGAGTCATTTAGACCTGCATCCCTGTTAATTAGCAGACATACATGATAATAGGTGTCTAGTTATTTAACGTAGGAACTAGAAATCAATTTGTTGATATTGCAAGCGCTGAAGAATAGTTTTCATGTTCTAAGTTGTGGCCAGATCATTTTGTTGCTATCAGGATATATAGAGGAAAACTGCTTAGTTAAAATTGATATATCGTAGCAGATAAGAGAGATTGCTGGTTTAGTTTTCAAACTCTAACATGCTTCTCCTGAGGAGGGGGGAGGGGGTAACATATCCTGATCGATGTTGTTTAAGATGCAATGCTGAAAAACCTAATGTTCCGCGGAAGGATTATTACTTGTGAAGTAAAACAAAGACATGACATGGTCCCTAACAGAGCAAATATGTATGATTCTATGTAGACTCCCCATCTTCCTCAAATACAAAAAAGAAAATAGGGAGAAAACAACTAGTAACACAATTAAGACGTACAAAAGGATCAACAAAAATTCTTACTCAAAGAATGAAAATCAACTAGCAAACTGTTAATTTCAAGACTTCGCAAAATTATTTTTAGATAATGCAGGAAGCTTGGTCAGCTACCGTCCTGTGTGCACGATACAACTGCTAGCTAGGGTGAACCTCGTAAGGAAACCACCATATTCGATTCATGCCTTAACTCTCAATTACACATACCTGTACAAGAAGATGAATCAAAATGCATCTGATGAACTTCTTGATAAATATTCTATGAACTTCTTGGCAAGTCGATATCGGGTAAAACAAACTTTGTGCGACAGCCCACTTCAGCGAAATCCATGGACGATCTGCAAGAGGTGGCCTTAGATTCGGATGATTGGAGAAAAATCATGGATATTTGTGTGTACTTGACCACGAGAAGTACACTTTGAAATTCTTACATGGGGGTTTAAATACGGATGGCAAGGAACAAGGGAACATATTAATCACTTGGTCTAGATAACGTGACTGATGATTAACAAGAATGAAAAGTTTGAGCTTGTTCTGATGTTATTGACCGGGAGAGCAACCTCTTACTTGGGTCGAAGTCAATCAGTAAAATCCCTTTAAAGCAATGAAAATTTCCCAGGCGACATAATGAGTGGGCGTGCTCCCAAGGCCTCATCATGCATAAACTCTTACCACTAGTTTGGAGAGAGGCGGGGAGGCGTACGCTTAATGGGAGGACTCCTGATGGAGGAAAATATTTCTTGCTGATTAAGAGCATGTTTGTTATAGTTTTTATTTTGGTTTTTAGATTTGTTTTTACATATATATTTTAATATTTTCTGATTTGATGTAAAAAATATAAAAGGATTTTAATATATTTTTAAACAAAAAAATAATCTGTACCATTTATAATTTAAAACCCTCCCTATATTTGGCATGCTGTGGGAAGGCTTGTGCTTTCTCATTAGGGTTTCTTACTCTCACGGTTTCTTCACTTGTGATAAAAGAAACCGAGGACATTTTCTCTTCATTGCCTCGCATTTCATATGATCATAGGAAAGAAAATAAATACGATGTACTGTAAACCTCGCAAAACCCAAAAAACAAGACTGATGCAATTTTTTGTGGGTGAATAATTAGGGTTTACACTTGTAAATGTTGTTTGCAGAGTAAGTAAGACAACATCATTGACCATGCATGTGAAGCAAACATAAGCCATGTGCGGCAGCATTACTAGCTAGCGTGCAATTTTCTTGGCCACCCTGATCCCAAACCTCTACAGTTCCCCGAGCCAGAATTCTTTTACTTCTCAAATACGACGTTAATTTTGGTCCCCTTTCGGTCGCTGTCCATACTTGGACTCGTGTATATGTTCAGTGTATACGAAATATATTTAATCAATACACGCGCACGTGTATGCATTTCTGTGAGTTTTCAAGCTTAAAGTCCCTTGATTATTTTTATTGTGCGATTATGGGGATATATTTATTTTGAACCTGGGTCTTCATTTCGCTTTTCAGTGAAAAGATGCACCCCTCCCTCGAAGAAAGAACTGACGAATAGATATATCAAGTTGGCGCCTTCATGTAAATGATTTTTTTGAAGTGGTGTACTAGCCTTGTTTTAGTGTTTACTTGGTACATATTTCAACAAAATAATTAAGCTTTCATTATGAGTTATATATTTAATTCAATTTAGTAACTTTTTTTATTTAATATAAAAGGTAAAAAATAGTCTTACATTAAATAAGACTATAAACTTCAATTATCAAACAACTCAATACACAATAACAAAATTGAAAAACAAATATTAAAAAAAAACAAAATAAATATATATATATATTGAGATCAACTCAAGAAAATTTTTTAGCCCCGCAATCATAGATACAAGATTAGAATAGCTCCATAAAAAAATCAATTTCAAAAGAAATGTAAAAAAATAAATCAAAGTCAACATGTGTTAATTTTCAGAACTCGTGAACACAATCTTCAGACTAGGATCTATTGCATAAAGAAAAGTGAAAAAAAGGCTATTTTTTATAACAAAAAATATTAAATAATAAAATTAAAAATATATAACTAACAAATATTTTTCTCTCTTTCATCATAATTCAATGACTTACTCTCTCTTATCATAAACACAGGGACTGAAATGTGAATACAATGAAGACTTGGAGCAAAGGATATAATTTTCAAACTAAGGGAATAAAATGAATTTAGATAAAACTTTATACTAGAAAGGTGCTAAAACAATTTATTTAGAAAATGTTGTCATTTCACAAGGAGTTTAATTTTTTAATCCTTTTATTTTCAAACAACAAAACTTAATTATAATTTTTAAAAATAAAAAAACCAATCCAATATTAGGATTTTGTTTTTTAAAATGTAATGACCCGGATAAAAAAAGGTGTTTTCCCCCCGAGAATACCGTAAAACACAGTGCCTCTTATTTTTTTTTTAAAAAAAACATTTATACTTCGGAAGAACTCCTGGTATTAGAAAAGCACACCTCTGTCATCTATAAATGAAGGGCCTTATGCTTTTGACTTTAAAGAAGAGATATAGCTATTCCTTGACTGGATATAAGAAGCAGATGGTTATATATATATATATATATATATATATATATATATATAAGGAAGGGGCAATAGTGCGGGATGCCTTAGAAGCAACAATAGCCATGCATCATGTTTGACATGATTATTAGTAAAGAGCTTACAAATAACGGTCGGATAGGTGTTGATAGTTATTATGCAAGACTGCAAAGATGAGATCATGAAAGTTGAATTTCTCTGGAGATTTTATTTTTTCTTGCTTTATGCATGCAGGACTCTTGAGAGAGACGGTGGGAATAGAGTTGACAGGCTAAAAGGGCACATTCCCTGATTGGCAATGCTTGATTGCCAACGATAAAGAAGACAAGAAATACTCATGCATGTTTTTGTTGGTTCACTTTGGAAATTAAAAAGGGAAAGACAGAGCAAAGTAAAGAAGAAGCAACTTCGATTGATTTCTTTATCAGTTGGGGTCGATGCTTGACTTGGGAGCTGAGGTTGGCTTTTTGTGCTGTCTGTGCCATTATAACTTCTTTTATTTTGGATTCGAGGAAACCCACTTTCTGGAAAATATACTTTGTGGATCTAGGTGAAAAAGTAAAACTCTACTGTCTCAGACTCTTATAAAAAATACACATCTTAACTCGAACTCGAGATCTCCTATACAGATCTCAAGTCTTTTACCATCACGTTACCGTTATAACTTCCTTAACATGGAGAGAGCCTCCTCACTTTTTTCCCCTTCCTTTTCTCTCTTTTCTGCTTAGTTGCCCTTACCTTGCCCCCATTATCTATAGGGATGAGAAGGAACCATTTAGGATAGCACGAAATGCTCAAAATGAAGACAGCACGCAAGCTTTCATAATTTCTAAGCTTTGTATACGTGCCCCACGTGCTCTCAGCTTTGTTAACATTTGATTACAAAATCAACCTTTGAGACTAATTATTGATGGCTTAAGAACAGTCTAAATCAAGGGGGGAAACAACCATATAGCTACAGCTGAGCAATTCAGAAAATTTCTTCAAAACATTGGAAGCAAATGCTAATTGCCTTTCTCTTTAAATTAGTAGTTCTGGTATTTTAGAATGAGGTAGTTGTTCTGATTCATAACATCTTTTGTCGGACATATATATAACGCTTCTGTTTACATAGATATTGGGACGTTTTTTGGTGGGATGGACCTGCTTGGAATTATTTCGCATCGCAAAGACCAGTGCCTTGATCGCAAAAACCATCACGGTCCAGCAGTTTCTGAGGGGGGGCACTCAACAGAGGAGAAGAAGGCGTGCCATAAGCATTTCTTCTGCTGTTTCCGCAGCCTAAGCTTGCTCTGGTGCTTACCCCGGTAATTGGATTTGTGCCACTAGCATACTTGCAAAGAGCCTATATGATCAAATACGAGAAATAGCCATAAATGAACCAGTTAGAATGGTAGGGTCGAATCCATGCATAATAAAAAAAGACCAATTAAATATAATAGGTGAAAAGTTGAAATGGCAGCTAAATTTCCTCGTGAAGATTCACTTTTCCTCTATCCAGAATGTTGATGAAAGTGATCAAATTTCTGAAATATTATTCATCACAGCTAAATTTGGGACTAAATTTCTGAAATCTTATGAGTGGCAATATTTAAATTCCAAGAGATTGAATTAGGGTACAATAGGCCAATCGATTTCAGTATTATAAAGAACAAAATGTCATCGCTGATCTCATAGATAACAGAGGTTCTGCAGTAGAATAGATGTGAATACCAATCAGTTTTCTTCTTTTTACTAGACAATCTCTTGCAGACTTCAATAATTTTCGTCAGAAAAAAAAAGGAAGGGTATGATGTAGACCAGAAGAATAACAACATGTCATTGTGTCAGGATTAAGCCACCTGATAACAGAACGTGTACTTGAACAGAACAAGGGTCTTAAAGTAATGCTTAATAAAGAAAATGCAAGGAAAATATAAATTAGCAATTTATGCAGAGACCTGATGGTGGAACCTCAAACAGTAGCCTGCAAGAGATACATTTGAATATTATTGTAGAGATTAAACTGAAAACAAGTAGTTTATGAAAGCACCTGTTTCTGAGTAAGGTCTATAACAGCGTCACTGAAGTCAGCACCTACAATCAGTGCACCCCCAAGATCACTGCGTGTGAGTACTGATCTAACAAGCACAGCATTGGTGAGGTTAGCTTCATTGAGAACCTGTTGACAAAAGCAGAATATGTTTGACAATCATTGCAATCCTTGTCAATATGAAGAAGTGGAACCTTTTATTTATTTATTTATTATTATTATTATTATTTTCTATCAAAATGATTGAAAGCAATGGATCAAGAGGATCCAAAAGACTAATTAAACAACACTTCATGGGAGGTCATATTTTTCAAGGAAATCGATGCTTAATCCATGCAGTAGTAGCATTAGTAGATAAATGATTGCAGATGTGACACTAGTTAGTCTTTCAGCCATACCATGCGATCCATCAATGTATCGCTCAAATCCGCACCTGTTAATCAAAAGATACACAAGGACAATATGCAGCAAATTAGAAGGCAAAAACAGTACGCAGCTAACCAAATATATGAAGAACGTAAACGCGCATGATAGAAATGTTTCGAAGGGCCACATTTGTAGTTAGAACTTTAAAGTCTCACTGACCTGTAACAAGGACAGCCAATGAACAAGAGAAATAAAAAAAATGCCTAGTTAAGTGATTTTCCTATACTGTTCCAACTACATGAGCGGTCTCCCTCTTTCTTCGAACAATTTTACCAGGTAACAATCAGACTTTGGCATGACCAAAACTAAAATGGTCGAACCTGACTCCACCCAGTAGTTCCAATCTCAAAAAACTATCGATTTGGGGTGGGGTGAACTCTGAGAAATTAAGAGCCAAATAGTTACACATAAGTATGATGATCTATATAATGAAAACATTATTTTGGCTATTTGTCTAAGACTAAAACAACTAATTAATACAACTGGGATGTAGTCAGATGGATACCTACTAACTTCCACAAACCTTAGAGGCAGTGAGTATCAAGAGTTCAAAGTTCAAACATTTGCTGCAGCCAAGCAATTCATTGCTAATCTCGACTGAAATAGCCACCCTTGCATTAGTAATTACCAGTCATTAAATGAGAGTACTAATAACTTTCTGAATTTAATAAAATCTTTAATGGTAGGAATTTGAAGGGCTTTTTTTTACTTACTTTCTTTTTTTCTTTTTGGTGCGAAGCGGGTTTAATAAATTATAATAAGGATTTCTCCAAATCATAGCCTCTTTAATTCTATCCAACTCGTTTTGTCTCAGCTGCGAAGTCTCCTTTCTCGACCCCAACCCCCTCTATCTTTTTTCCCTTTTTCTTTACATTTTTTTGCGACAAAAACACCATAAATCTGATAAATAAACCCCTGAATAACAAAGCTGCCCGACTTGGAAAAAAAAAGACCGAATCTTGCAGCCAATTAAGCAGGGAAAAAAGAACT
The DNA here is from genome assembly GCA_032356905.1 of Salix exigua. Classification (NCBI taxonomy): domain Eukaryota; kingdom Viridiplantae; phylum Streptophyta; class Magnoliopsida; order Malpighiales; family Salicaceae; genus Salix; species Salix exigua. Next base: position 9,515,332 of record CM063590.1, on the reverse strand, counting down.
AAACCCTTGAATCCCGCAAATGAAGATCGAAGGTTAGTGGCTCAATTGGGTTCTCTTCATTTTCCATTTCTGTTTATCTTCTTCTTTTTTCTTTTCTTTTAGGTTTACTCATGCTTATTGTTTCTCTTGTGACCTTTTTTACTTGGAAACAAAATCTTGTATTTTAGCTTGCCTGTTGATTATGTGAGTTAAACAAACCACAAAAACAAAAGCATCTTTGCATGATTCTATTCAGCATTGCTTAATTTTTATATATTTAGTCTCTAGTTTTGTGATTGCAAGGCTTTAGTAAGAAAAATATTTACTTTACAAGAATTAAGACAATTGTACTTTGTTTTTGTTTAAATGATTTTTCATTATTTTTTTCACTTTTGTGATGTAAAAATCATATTGAATGATGCAGGAATTAGTAAAGTGCTGCAAAGGGTTTTGTCCATGATAGTAGTAAATGGGAGGGAAGGGATGAATCAAGGTAATGAATCCTGATTGGTTCGGGCATGGAGTCATGAACTCCAGAAGAATGCTGCAAGCACGCATTGATTTGCAGGTGCAGGATGTGATGGATTTCATCCGGTACTAAGGGAATGAGGTGTGGAATGAACTGTTTTGCTACAAATCACTATAGCAAGAGGCTTACTTTCATGCGACAGGAGTTTTGTCGCTGGATCATATTATGGTTACTATGAAGTGGTACTGCAACTAGTTTTACCTGTAAAATTTGCCTTATACGCAACTGCTTTCTCCATGTATGCACCATTGAATGTTGAACCACTAAAATCAGATTCTCTCATATCAGCAGCTGTAAAATTGGCTCTTCTGCATCAGCCGTTTAGATTTGCTTAGATACATGTTGATCTAGAACATGGAATCACTACGTGTCAAAGAAGTAGATTTCTGAGTAGCAGAATGAACATGTAGCGGAATATGAAGTGTATTGCTTGTTTAGCTCTGCTCGACATGGCAGTGGTAATGAGTGGCTCATATCTCGTAAAATAATAAATTGTGTGAGCACTTAAATCTTTGCAATTGGAAATTATGCTCTCATGATATATGGTTTCAGTTAACATGTCCTTGATTATTGGGGGGGAGAAATATCAGGGGATTTGAAGAGGCAAAAGGAAAAATGTGGTTTCAATTAACATATTCTAGAACAAATACTTGCACCTAGATTTGCTGTACTGTAAAGCTAAACCACTCTGTTTTGTCAAGTGAGATTTATTTTGAAATCAGAGAGAATTACCTGAAATTTTCATTCAAATGCACCGCCTTTCTGCATAACAAAACCAGAACTTCAAATTCTGACTGGCAGTACAGCAGTATTTGCAGCACGCGAGCATCATTAAAGTAAAACAAACCTGAGATCCGCAGAACCAAATTGCGCTGCTGACCCTATACCAAACTCCCCACGAATCTCAGCTTCAAACTTATTAAGATCAGCAACAGCAGGCAAATTACAAGAACTAAAGCTAATAACGGCAGCTGCCAATGTAGTTGACACTACCCTAGCCCAATTCTTGGATTTAGCAGTTTCCATCTCGTACCCATTTTTGGAACAATCTTTCTTTTCAAGGGAAACTCAGTTAGATGGAAACTAAACAGACCTATTATATTAATAACCTGGAGGATAACATCAGTCTTTGTTTCAACTTACCAGCCAATTGGTTTCCTCTTTCTGTGTCTAATTGATAAGCTATGCGAAAAGGCTTAGATGAAGAGAGAACATGGTGCGGAGATTTTGAAGATGCAGTGGAAATGTTAGGAGACTTGATGGAGATCGAAGAGAAAGAAGTGAAAGCCATTCCAAAGTGTTCTTGATTTTGTCGGGGAAGCAATGGAGGAGACAGGAGAGGGTGTAATGGAGGGATAAGCCATTGTCTCTTTGTATAGGCCAGGATGATCACACGTGTTGCTTTGTTCTTAGGCTATTGGGCTGCCCCACTTGTGTTGCTCCAAAAATAAAATAGCCTTGGGTCCATGAGCCTCTTAATAGCCTGGTTCCATTTAAATTCCTCTTCCTATCGAACCATTTTAAAGTTTAAATCCCCAAAATTCTAGCTCTCTTGGGCCTTGTCTAAATCATTAAGACCTAAACCTATCAGCTGGGTCTTCCCAGCGAAGTACGGGCCTTATATCTCCTGGGCCTCAATCATTTTTCGTATCGTTTTTTGGAATTTAGAAGTCTTCATGTTTTCAAGTAGGCCGTATATGCCCTCATTATTTAAATAAACCTAGGTTCATCTTTACTGGAAAAAAAAACATAGTTACGAATGTATTTATCCGAGTTTTTTTTTCTCGGTGTCTGCTTCGATTTATTTACCTTTTTCCTCATTAAATTCTTGAAATTTCATTATTTTGAAGTAAGAGAATATGGATAGTAATTGAGCTATCATAAACGTGGCATGGTGAAGTGACTGGTTTTTCTACATGAGTGCACCTTTTTTTGTAAAATGATGAGACGAGTGCTGTCGTGCTCTTCTGTTTTTCTTCTCTCCTGTTTTTTTTCTTCTATTTATTAGATTATTTTTGTAATTTTCATGCCATTAATTTAGTTTCATAAAAATACAGATTGATTTTTACATATTAAAAAATAGGTTCGATGGCTCTTGTCTTTTCTTTAAAAAAAAATGGAATTCCTTTTTTGCCTTATCAAACTCAAATCCTTTGAGGTTTCCCTAGCTCCACCCGAGTGTTTGTCTGAGAAAAAAAAGAGAATTTATTGGTTTCCAGTAAACCAACCTATCTAATTAAGCGCATATATATATATTATCAAGAAATATTTTAAGTTGATGATGAAGTTCCAAAATATAATTTATAATATTTTTTTACATATTCTCAAGTGAAAATCATTTGAGTTTGAAATTTATATAGACTCATATTATTTTTTATTTGATTTTTATCAAATAAAATGAAGATAATAAGATTTAAATCCTGATGATTAAATCAACAAAATTATTATTTTATTTAAAAATTTAAATTATTAAAAAAAATAAAAATGTAATTTATATTATTATATCAAACATCCGAGCCGAAGAAGATGGTGAGGGGATGAATTGATTGATTGATTGATTGAACCCATCCCTTTTGCGGGGCATGTCTTTGGGTGGCTAAGCGAACGACAAATATAGGCATACGTAAACATAACCGATCTAGGCAAGTCATGTGGGGTTACCTAAGATAAAGATCTCAGCTATCAACTCGTACGAGCGTGAATCACAGTGGATTGGCAGCTGGAGAGGCCAAAAACATCAGACACCACACCACATTCAAAATCAACTTTATCGGAATCTACCCTTCCCCAATCCCCACCAGAGGGAGGGAGGGAGGGAGGGAGGGGGTGAGGCAAGGGAGAGAGATCCTCATGTCCCCACAAACAGCAACAAATAGCTCCTTGCAGGCTTTTTACAGTGATAGCTTTTCCTCATTCGTACATTCCAAGCATCAATGCATTCACACTTGAATGTAGGCCAGCAAGAATGCATGCATCATTCGAACTGCTATGCGGTCACGGTTAAAATTTAAGATTTTTAACTTACTCCAGGTTCTCCCTCACGTGTTCGATCCTTGAAGACGTGAGAGTGACATGCAGGAATTGGAACTGCTGCTTCTGTCTGTAAACTACTTTTATCAAACCTGTCTTTAACCTCTAGATTAATCTATGAAAGCTAATCCTATATAAGTTCTTACTTAAATTGCACAGTGCATTGACCAGCCATGCTTGTTTTCCTTCCTGAAGGGATCAAACTCAGTTCACTTATAACCAGCTGGTTAATATATATATATAAAAAAAGTATTATAATTTCTTTAAAATAATTGACCAGTTAACTTATAGATTAACTTTATAACCTGATAATCTAGGTCTTTTTTATAATCAATCTATGCTTAGAGTCTAAAAACTGTAGTTTGAAGTTATTGGGTCTGTTGAAACAAAATACCATTGTTAATTTTTTTATATTTTATTTTTCTAATGTTTTATACTGGTGTGGGGTTAACAAAGAGATGTTCATGTACATAATTGAGCTTCCCCTCGTATTGCTTTGGCTTTTATGTTGATTGTCATGAGATCAACTGAACTTACGTGCTAAGGTTGTTCTGAAACAATGAGAGAAGATGCAAAAACGAATGGGGATGGGGGGAAACGATGAATACATGTTAAACCAAACACTGTTGTTTTCTAGAACTACTTCTAGAAATCTATCTTGCGAATTTCATTATTATTAGATACAAATAGTGTTTCTATTCCTGAAAATAAAACTTAAAATCACAGATAACTTGGCGAGATTTCAATTCTTGTGATGTTCTTCAAATGAAACCTCCTTTGTGATACTTTTTATATGAAACTTTCATGGTGGCAATTTAATCTAAATTCAATAAATATTTTAATTACATCTTGAAAAAACATCAAATGAAATTATAAGTAACCCTAAACAAAACTCAGACAAATTACAATCTTATTTGATGGTCTTTCAAGATAGGATTATAATAGTTTCATCCATATTTTGATAACGATACTATAGCTATTTTGAAAACAAGATTCCTGATGGGTCCCTGATCACCTATTATTATTTTTTTATTATTTTTTTCTTCTCTTATTATCTCTTTTGTCACAACAACTTATCTATCTTTTTTATTGTCCATTGAATTTTAAATCGTATATCTTGCCATTAAATGTTAAATCTTGCATTTCATAACATATAGAATTTGTATTCATGTCGAATTACCAAGAACGCATAAACGATAAAACGGAAGCGTACCTGAATCCATAACCGGAAATCGTATGGATGGCCTTCTAGATTAACAAGTTTTTTCTTTTGAGAGCCCTTTGATCTCTCAATCTTAGCCTTAGTATTCTCTCTACAATGGGTGTAAGAGTGAAAATGATGAACTTGTAATCTAGGGACCATGACCCCATATTTATAGGCAACCAAGTGCCTTTGTGGTATTTAAATTTTAACCCATCACTAAAATAGAAATAACCCCGTAATCTCTACACATTAAAGGTCCACACCCTATTAGATACATCAAAACTTAATTGCCTAAAATACTTAATAGATCATTTTAATTAGGCTTTACCTTATTTGACAGTCCACAAACACATAATTATTTTCATATAAGCCCAACGTTGGATTAATGATCCAACATTAAATCCTTATAAATTTCAGATTATTTTTTATACTTTTTTAATTAATTTTGAAGCGTGGATTTTGAAACAATTCATTACATCGCATTCAAACTGTATGACATTTACTCATAACATTTATCATAGTATATTAAAAATAATGAAACAGCCTTATCTTTCTAACAATGATAGGGTTTTTTTAACAGAGCAATCCGTTTACTAGTACGGTAAAAATAAATCCTTGGTGTTGAGTACCTAAAAATAAATTCTAAATCATCCAGGCTAAGTACTAAACCATTCAGGCTAATAATGACTCGATCCCTGTGCCAGCACTGGAAACGCACCAGGGTGATGATTTCTTTGTGAGTTAGAGCATCTCGGTAGAGCCACCAGGAGAGCTAAAAGTAAAAAAAGAATTTTTTAAGTTGTTTTGTGTAACTGTGGACACTCCAGCGGGAGTGTCATAAGAAAGGTAAGAACTTGAGCTGTTATTTGCGGCAGCTATTGGGGAGAAGGTAAAATTGTCGGCTCTTGATATATATATATTAGAAAATAGTGTAATTATATCAAAAATGTTTATTTTTATTTTTATTTAAAAATACCTCAATAATAGTAAAAATTTATATATAAAATTAATAATTATATTATTGGAGGGTTTTTTTAAAAGTAATTATTTAATTATATAACTTACTCTTATTAATTTTATAATTAATTGTATAATTAAACTACATACAAAATAATTATATTATATTTAAAATAATATAAAAATAAATAGCTCTTCAAAATGATTTTTATCATTGAAACACACATCAACAAAAAAAATATATATACACTATTTAAAAAAATATTTTAAAGATTTAACTCTTCATGGATATTCCCTCTTAGCGATGGAAGAGGACGCTCTACTTTTTGTTACAGACCCGTGTGTAACCATCGCCACATTATTTAAGGAAATATTTTATTTGAAAATTTAAATGGTGAGTTTTGAAATATAATTTGATCTAAAACCAATAAATAAATAAAAAAAACTCGTTTTTAATCTCATTATACTTTCTTCGACAATGTAAGAGGTTAAAAAATTACTTAAATAAAACAATTCTCATCAAATGATTCATAGATCGAAAAAAATAAAATTACACCAACCTAATCTATAATTAAATGTGAAAAGAGAAGCAGAACATAATAGCTGTGTTGACTATTCACAATTTATGCTAATATTTTCTATAAATAACAAAAACCATTATGCACTGTTCAAATGAACAATCAAGCAGCTCGAATATTTGTGGATTCGTTTTCCTCAACAAATGTTTCTCTGCCAGGAAAAAGTGAGTTTGAATTTCTTCACCACTAATGCCTTTCTGAAAAGATTCAATGGCTTTGGCCTTAGTATATATTAATGCGCGTGCTGTGCCCCCTTTCGCATTGCTGTGGGACGGTTTTTAAGAGATTGGAGACAAGCTTTGTCTCCTATAATGATCAGTGCTGCTTGTTTCATCCCAGCATCTGGGATTCTGGTTGAGCGCCATTGTAACACCTTTAGGGTTTCAGATAAGGAATTCCTTTCCCTGTAAACCAAATTTGTCTCATCTGGGATTCTGGTTTTAATTTTTTGGTGAAGTGCTGGGGATCCACGTGGTTTTACAGTCGACTATCGTTAAAGTCGGCAATGACCTCCTATCAATTAGCTTATATGCACCTGTTGTTTCGAGGGAGTTAGATCCATGGTTAATTTTGCTATTCCCATATATACCACAAATAATTCTGGGCTCTGTGGTGGCTCATCTTGCTTTCCTTCTACTTCAATTTGCTGCTTTCAAATACAAGGACTGTCTTCTTTAATCAAATCGCTTGGCGTTGTTCTTAATTACGTACATGTTTGTTCTTCATCGATTATTGTTCTGGTCTGTCGGGCACAGCAGGCTTCAGTCTTTACAAATAACCCAGGTTCATTGGATTATAATAGCAGCTTATAATTAATCAATTAAGATAAAGACTTTGAACTTTAAGATCCATCACCTTCCACTTCTTGGTTATACGTACTTTGCTCGATCGCTTCCGCAATTAGCCGCAGCGTAGCGCGGGGAAACCAGCAAGTAATAATAATAGACATTTGCAGAAATCCCTCCCGGCAAACTTTTTTAGCCATTATCCCCCGTGGTCGTTTCACATCTACACGATACCTTTATTTTCCCTGGAGATCACTTGTGATCAACACGTGAAAGGTTGTCTGTGACCTGACTGTTTCGTTGTAAGAAATCACGATGAGCACGTCCTATTATATTTCGTCAAGACTTCTTTGGAGAACTTTGGTGAGGTGACCCAAAGAGAATTAGTTCGAGAAGGGACCGTGCCAATTATTTAATTTAATAATTATTGGAGCCAAATAGTCGTTGTTTAAACCGATAACTGTGGAATTTTTTGCCGGTTTAAATAACTTACAGATATAAATCATTTAACCGTACCATTTATGTATGTTTGTAAGAATATTTTTTTTAAAAAAATACTATCTTTAAATATATATAGATAGATATAGATATAATATTTTTATATTATAAAATATATTTTTAAAATGATATTAAAACAATCTAGAAACACTAAAAATAGTTAATTTAAAATAAAAACAAATTCAAGTTTTGACGAAAATAAAATAAAAATAAAACTCTCACAAATACACCCATCATCTCTAATATTATATGGTTTTTCAACAGAACTCAATTTAAGTTATCGAGTCAGCATGCAGGGACAAAACAATCGCTATTATTATATCTTATGTGTAAACCAGAATCTTTGAAATCTGAACGCCATCGCGTATGGGGCTTTTCCCGAAGTACAAAACGATCGCTAACCAAGGAGAAAGTAGGGTTTTTGTTCTTCTTAAATTACTTCACAGGATTCAAACAGTAAATTAAGCTTTACACTTTTCCTTTATTTTATTTTGGCTGTCAAACATATTATTCAATGACTTTTTTTTCTTTTCAAATTTGACCTTTTGACGTTGAAGCATTAAGTATCCGTTTCAGATTCCCAGTCTTATTTCCCTTTCAACATGTGAAATAGGTATGGCTGAGATCTTGAGTGAGTTATTTCGATGGTGTGTAAAAAGCCAACAAGTCTTTTAACTCACTAGAATCCCATTTATTATATAGCATAGAACCCATTCCGCTTCATTAGTTAGTGAATGTACCTTTTTTCTTTTTCTTGGTATATGTAATTGGGTGGGAATGTACTCGAATATTAACCTTCGGTTCACTTTTTTTTTGGGGGGGGGAGGGGGGAACAAGCGTGAAAAGGCTTAAGGCTTAGATGAATATGGATGGTGATGGTTCCTTTAAGACTTTAAAATGGAAGGGAAAAAATCAATTAGAAAATGAATCGGGCAACTATCCCTTTCCACACTAGTCAGGGAAGCTTTGCGAAATTCGCAAAGGAAACCCTAGGAGAGGAAACCATGGCAAAGATTCGACCCCCATTAGCTAACATAAGCCAAAAAAAAATTACAGGAGAAAAAAGGACAGAGGTAGAAAGTGAGGGGTGGCACTTAAATTGTTTTTACTGACTTGAATACCTATCTGTTTGTTTGTGTGCAAGACAAAAGAGAATGAGTGGTCAAATCAACAAAAGTAATCTTTAAAAAAATCAAAAGTAAGCCCGCATTTAATAAATGGAATTTCTCTATAATATTTATGTCCAAAGTAAAAGTAAAAAATGTCATGATTATGTGATGATAACTGCAATCAAACCCTTCTGGCTCTATATGAAAATAAATGTAAATGTGTGTATATGCTGCTTATATATAGCCCTAAGGAGGCGGAGGCTGGGAGGATGAGGGTTATGGCTGAAGGTCTTATTGTCCGGGAGATACAAGGAGGTCTTAGGGTATGGGTTCGGAAATTGAGGCCAAGGAAAGGGTTTCGGATTTCGAATCTCACCACAAAAAGACAGTATACAACACACCCTCTTAACTACTGAAAACAACAGGTGAGTGAGTGAAAGCTATATCACCCCATGCACACGTCCCTTTCCGGCTCCTCTCCCCCACATCTGCCGCCTCTCTCTCCGTCTCTCTCTCTTCCATGCATTGGGAATGCCAAACACACATGTAATTTCCGATGAACACAATGGTATTTCTATGGTGTTCATTATATGTGATATCCACATGCATTCATGGGCATGCCATGTGAGAGAGTTACATGCAGATACATCATATAGTACATGCATGCATGTGACCTATAAGCAGCGCCAATAAATAGAGGGAGAGAAGGGTTTCCTGTGTTTTCTGCTTTCTTATTATATTTACTGGACAAAATATAAATCACCTTTCTTTCACAACTCTCTCATAATAACCAAAGGAAAAGGCAGATCCAAGGTGGTAGTTAAGCTGTCAATCTATCAATCAGTCACCAATCAGTCACCTCAGAGATAGAGAGCAATTGCCAATCAGAATTTCTACTTATAAGCCATAGAAAAAGCAATTAAACGCCATGTCCAGCTCTTCAACCTTGTCTTTGGACCTCCTCCCTTCCTCCGAGCAGCTCTGCTATGTCCATTGCAACATTTGCGACACTGTCCTTGCGGTACTCTCATTTGCTTTATTGTCTCCGATATGAATGTTCACTCTCTTTCCCTTTCGCTTCTACTTTTCTCGACAACGTAGCAATTCTTTCTTCTTTTTGGTATTATCTATTCGTTTCTTTGATCATATGTTGGGGTTCTTGGCTTCATGGTAGGTGAGTGTTCCTTGCACAAGCTTATTCAAGACTGTTACTGTTCGATGTGGTCACTGCACCAATCTCCTTCCTGTCAACATGCGTGGGTTGCTTTATCCATCCGCCAATCAGTTTCACTTGGGTCACAGTTTCTTCTCTCCTCATAATCTTCTGGTGTGTAATGACAAGACTTTTCTTTAACCCCTACAGCTTCCTATGGACGTTTGTGTGGTTTTGATTTCATACAACTCTCCCGCAGTGATTTGGCATGATGTTTTAATTGATATTTTTCAGGATGAGATCCCAAACCCAACTCCAAACTTCTTGATCAATCAAACCAATGTGAATGATTTTAGCGTTCCGGTTCGAGGAATGGCTGATCATGAGCTTCCTAGGCCACCCGTTATCAACAGACGTGAGAATCATCACATTTTGGTTATTTTCCCTTCGTTTATTCTATCAGTAATCTCTCTTTTCTAGCTTAGGTCAAAATGCAAGATGTTTTAGGCCTTTTCAAATTAGTTTGGAGGGAAATGTTGTTTATCACTCGGGAAATATTCTCTTGAGAAAAAAAAATAGAGTCCTTTTTAGCACTGGATGTGAGAAAATTCACGCCTTTTCCCTTCTTTATCGACTCAAGAATCTCTGTTGAAAATGCCTTGCTAGACCTTTAACATGTCCAATAATAGCATTCTCTTAGAGAATCTGAATCATATCCATTGCCTTTTTGGCTCACTTGCAATCTTCTTGAAGATCTTTTGATCTGCAGGTCTTGTAAGGGGGAAAGGAACTAGTTCATTTCTCAAATTAATTAAAAACCAAATCCTGTCTCGCCTTCCATTTTAACCACCTTTCTTTTATATTATTTTTCGTGTGGCAGGAGTCCTGTTTTAGTAAACACCTTTCAGGTCCATTCTCTATGCACAGCAAAGAACGCTAATATATAGCTACTAGTAGTGCTGCCTAGGATTGATCACATCATGAGCACTGGTCAAAATAACCTACCAAACATCGGCAGGCTGTGTTAGGAAATGAGTCAACAGATTTTATTCCTCTTCCTCTCTCTTGCATGATCAAGCTGCTAAGTTTCTTTCAAAATCAAGCTCGGTCTTTTCTCCTTGATTAATTTCCCCACTTTTTTTTTCCTTTTTGCTCAAGAAATTAATCTAACCACTATAAAACAAAGCATATGTTGGCTATGGTCTGGCCTTTCAGTTAGCAAAAGAACATTTAAATAGTCAGGTAAAGACAGCATAAAATGAATGCAGTCCCCCGAAAACCTAGATACTAGTAAGGAATGATTGTACAATATTGCTTCTCCAGGGAAGCTAGGAAAGAATCTTTGATGTAGAAGTGATGAGAGTGAGAGATAGAAATATGAAGTGACTGTAGAAGAAGATGAGGAAAGAAAAAAACAAGAAGCAAATCTTCAAAGCTAGAAAAGTGATTTTAATGTGTCTCTGTTGTGTTTGCTATAATGTCCAGCTCCGGAGAAGAGACAGAGAGTCCCCTCTGCATATAATCGCTTCATTAAGTAAGTATCAACTATATATATATATATTTGCATTATTATTTATGAAGTTTCTATAATTCCAAGCAAATGTAAATGGACAAAAATATGCAGGGACGAGATCCAACGCATCAAGGCTGGAAATCCTGATATAAGTCACAGAGAAGCATTTAGTGCTGCTGCTAAGAATGTAAGATCCATGAAGTTTTCTTCAGGGTATCTAGTTACTTTACCAAATTAGGGTTTTTCTTTTCCATGGAAAGAAAATTAGTGCCTTTGATTCCTTATTTTTTTTAATATCTATAAGCTTATGCAGTACGTGGGTCCCTTTGACTGATCGTGCTTTGTCTTATTATGTCAGTGGGCCCACTTCCCACACATTCACTTTGGCCTCATGCCAGATCAGACAGCGAAGAAGAGTAACGTGCGCCAACAGGTAGCCACTTGATTATCTATTCCAGTAGACTTGCACATTGCACACGTACTTGTTCATGGAGATACTCTAACGTTCGTTCCTCTCTCAATTTGGGTCTGTGTAGGAAGGAGAAGATGTTCTGATGAAAGATGGGTTTTTTTCTTCAGCTAATGCTGGTCTCCCTACCCCTTACTAAGAAGTGGAGCTGCTAGATCTCATGTTGTCTTAATTAGCTTTTACTAGTTAATGGACGAGAAAATTTTTAAGGTTAAGATGTTTATCAAGTACTTTAACAAGTTTAATTACTTCATGACCTACTAAAGTATTCTAATGTGGAAATCTGATCTAGCTCGCTAGTACCCATGTATTTTCTAGATATTCTATGTTTATTTTGCTAGCAGAGACGTTTATTATCCTCTAATATCTAACATTTCTCAAGAAATGCATAATTAATTAGTTAATTTATTGAGCAAATTTGATCGTGCCTGCGAGCTTTTATCCCCTTCGTCCGTTTCATTCGACTGAACGCCATTGCAATACTGTTTTCTAAGAATCTAATTGCTGATTTTACATGAAGCGTTGGGGACTAGAGGGAGCTAGTGACATTATTGTTCAAAAACCATCTGTTTAATTCTCATCGAATAAAATTATATTATTTATATTATTTTTAAGTGAGACCTCGAGATATAATTTATATTATTTTTAACATACTTTCTCAAGTAAAAATCCTTGAAGTTTGAAGATTGCAAAGACTCATGCTATTTTATGTTTAATTCTCATCAAATAGAATCAATAAACCATCTCATCTAATTAGAAGCATAAACTTCAAATTAAAATCTAAAAATATAATTTATATTATTATATAAAAATAATTAGTATAACATGTAGATATTTCAGCTCCTAGTTATAATGAATCTACAGTATCTATTCTAGTTTACATCTTATAGTTACTAGAAAACCCTTTTAAAGATGTAAATTGTATCCTGTGTACTTATTCCATTTGCGTTCCTATAGCGGTTCCTTATATTGTATATAACGGATCTCTATCGATATGAAGAATCCATTATAATTTAAGTTGGTATAAGTGAATCCATATTAAAAATAAAATAAAATAAATCCTCTGGTGGCACTGTTTCTTCTCTATCAACAAACCCTTTTCCTGCAATCCCTTCATCTTCTGTACCACTGTCAACCGCTAGCTTTTCAAACTCACATAAAATTTTATTTGAATAAAACATAGTTAATTAGTATATTTAAGGATAAATTTAAAGTTTACTTCCGCTAGAATTAAAAGTAAAAATTGTGTGGCTGTAAAATATTTGAAGTCGTTGGCCCGTAGATTTATGGTAATGCTGGCCCAAGGTTTAGTCCATTAGTTCGGCCTTCTTTTTATTCAATTTTTTTATCCTTTCCTTTTCATTTTGCGCAAATTTATCTTCAAACCCTAGCTACTGTATTAGGTATTGTTCTTAACAATAAGCTACTTAAATTATTAAGGTTTCCGTGATGGTGGTGGTTTTGCTTGAAATAATCTGTTTCCGTGACGTGGACTAGAAATGAATTCATATATTTCTGTGTAAAATACACTGTTTGAAGCATGCATTCATATCAGACACCATTCTTGTAACAAGTTATACTTACGTGCTAAATAGTTGGGCATGTACAAAGGATATCTTTTTTTTAAAAAAAAAAAACAATTCACATAAGATTTTTTATTCATTGTGCGGGCTGCTTTTGGACGGTTTAAAATAAGTAAATCACTCTATGATAATTGTCATGTGATTTGATTTGAAACTCGAACGAAATAAAAAATCAAACCATGAAGTTTCAAGATTGACTCCCTAGTTTGAGTTTAGTGATGATGTCAATTAATGCTCTGTAATTTGAATATTTCTTTTATCTAATCTAAATGATAGTACGATCTAATAAATCAGTTTAAATTGAGATGTATTTAGGATTGCAATGTAGTATAATTGTTAATCCGGTAGGATTTAGTAGTTTAATATAAATATTTCAAAACACAAGGCCTAAACTAAATCAAGTTTCTATTGAAACCAAGTAAAAAATTGGCTTGATTGAGTTTGTAATGATCTAACCGACCTGTCAAATCTCATCCAAATCTTACAAAGCTATTTACTTTGTAAGAAGCTGTATACTTACTGAAAGGCACGTAGCCATTTATTTCGAGGTTTCAATGCTCTCATTGTTCGAGGTGAGTTGATGGGGCAACAAAGCTGCACAAGAAGCACCTTTTACAGAGATTCAAGGAGTTGATGTGGGTGTGTGACACGTCCTTTCTCAAACAACTACAGTCTCAGATGCTGGAAAGTGCCTCGATCGAGCGGTCCCTCTGGTCACCGGCAGTTTGACTCCGATGCATAATTTCATAGTCACGCTTAGCAGATACAAAGAAAGTGATCATTACCGACCCTACCGCCATGGATACAATAATTCATCACTGTGTGTCTCCCATGATTTCGGCCCGCCATTCTCGCCTTTTCTCAAAGCCTGCAAGGTGGACGGACTTGACTGGGAGATAACCGGAGGCAATGTTGAAATTGGAGTCTTACACTCACTTCTGCGCGTAACTTATGATGCTCTTTCCAAGGTTTTTCGATACAACACATTGTGATAATCTGAACAAGGGTGAGCACATATCTCTTATGGCCGATCAATTAGTTACAAGTCACATTTATTTTATTCATCTAATAATTTTCTTAGAGGGTGATTATTTAATTAAAAAAAACATTATTTTAATATATCATAAATAAAAAATACCTTAAAAAGTAATCGCTGCCCTAATAATAAACACCACTTAAGTTAAGTTATCCTAACCATTAATAACAAACATATGAATATTAGATATAACATGAAATATATAAAGATAATTGAGAGATAAAATAAAAATTCATCACGAAGGAAAAATATTTCACACGTTCTAAGAAAATATTGTTTGCGAGATCATTGAGCTGTGATGTGAAATGAAAATTGTTAAGAGACTTGAATTTTATTATAATTTTTTTTATAATATTAATTATAAACATGATTGATATGGTGGACACATCAAATCATTTATGACATTCTTATATTTGAAAAATCATAATATATTACTAGACAATTTTTTTTATATTTAAATATAAATCAATTATTTATTAAATTAATCAAGAGTGACTTGTCCTTTGTGGTGCATCCTGCGTAACTCATTTAAGGCAACCCCCAATCCAATTTGACATTGAGCCCTAACTGAGCAGGTTAGTATTCAGGTGTTTAAAACCATACAATGTTTCACAAATTTAATGTATTTTATCTTTTATTTTAAATTATTTTTTATGTTTCCAAATCAGTGATAATATCAAAAATATATTTTTTTTTAAAAGTATTTTAATAAATTCTTAAGCAAAAAAAAACACTAAAACTCAAACCTCATCTACCATTTTAAACATGCTGTAAAAGATACTTATATTTCATGGGGCAGCATTACGATTTGATGGGGTCAACAATGGCCTCTCCAAAAGGGAGGGGGAAATCGACATGATGATGTAGCTAGCTGAGGTGGCAGAAACAAGCACGTTGTAAAAGTGACCTCGGACAAATCTAAAAGCAACAATGATTTCCAATTACACCAACAAATCCAACTACGACCAAGACTTGTTTGTGTTCTTAAAACATGATATATTCATGTTTTTTTAAATACAACATGTTAAACTGTTGCTGTTTTAAAACATAATAAACATCTTATTGCATTTAAAAATAACACATTTAGTGATAAAATAAAAACTATATTTTAAATAGTGTTATTATATCAAAATTTTCAGATTGCATTGCTAATTAGAAGAGAGAGAAAATCAACTTTTACCATGTATACTGTCGGTTTCAAGTTCCGGATTTACTGATACGAAAAATAAAATCTTTGCATTGACAGGTCGTTTTCAACAACGGGTGCCCTGCACATCAAACCTCAAAAGCATAGCCATTTTGGTACGGATGACTCATCAAAGTTTGATAGCATACTATTAAATTATAATCACTACACTATAATAAACTTTTATAAAACAAAGCAGCATTTTACTGTTTGTTTTTATTCTGAATTTCTTTTTTTTTATCCTTCCAAGGTATTGAAATCAAATAATTCTTTTTAATCCGTGTACTGCATCGTATTTTTGATGTCAAAATAAGTATTGCCTTTTTGTTTTAGATTTTGATTGAAATGCCTTATAAATTAAATATTTAAAATCATATTCAAGTTTCAGTAGCATAGTTCTTAAATAATATTTTGAGGTTGGAAAATGAGATTGTTTATTGAGGTTTCTTAAATATTTCAGGGGTATTTTCAAGTCAAAACATGTTGAAAAATGAAAATTGAGTTTAAGAAATTCAAGAATCTGGCCTTAAATTTGTAGCCACCGAAGGTAGTGGATAAACTGCTGCAACATACACCATTTACTAGAATCATTTATTTAGCAAATGATAAGTTGTCCTCTCAATTATTATTATTGTCGTCGTCAATAATAATAATAATAATAACAACAACAATACCAAGCTCCTTTGCTTGGTCCATGCTAAAATGCACATGGCCTTTCTTTTTTGAAGATTAGAAGCTGGGGTATAGCTTTCCAGGCCTAAAACAAACCTTTGTTTTTTAATTTAAAATATTTTTTATTTAAATTAATAATTATAATTTTATTTTAAAAATCACATGATTATGTCGTGCTTTTAAAATAAATTCAGGTTTTTTATGGTTATATTGCGATAGTATTTTTAATAATTATACATGGAGCCTAATATACGACAAATAATTAAGAACATTGCGCACGAATATTCAAATGAAAATAACATGGGTATTTTTATTAATAATTTTTATATGGCTTTCATAAACTCTCATTTCTTACACAACCACTTAAAGATAATGACATGGTTTATATGATTGAAACCTGCCTTTTAAATTATAATAATGATTTATTCAAAAAAACATGCTACTAATGTTACTAATGAAAAGACATGTTTTTATATAAACAAATAAAATCAAAGAAATAAGAAAGTGAGATTTTTCTCAAGAAAGAAATGTTGTCCCTTTTCTTAAAAAAATCTTTGGATTCGAACTCTAGCAAATGCTATTCAATAAATAAAGTCGCCAGAAAAAAGAAATCCATAGATAAAAAGGGAGGACTTCAGCCTAAGAAATGCAGTTTTTCCCCAAAAAGAATTTAAATCGTGCAAACTCTTACAGGTATTTATTTTAATCACATTAAATTAAATAAAAATTAGCTTTAAGAATTATCACACGGCATCGCACGAGAGTATGATTTGGTGTCAGATGGACGGGTTCCTACCTGGGAACCAAAACTCAAGTCTCTTTAACAGTTTGAAAGTCACTTGCTTCCATTCAGGAAAGCATGCGAAACTACATTAGTAGAATGTTAATGTGTCTAAGATTCGATGAATTCCATCACCGCATAAATTACAGGTATTAAAAGAATGATAATCCCAATAAATTAAACAAAGAAACCCGGGAGGAGACCAAAATACATGTCAAAATCAAAATCACCGAAAATTCTTATCGACAGGACTACACACCTACGCACTCACAAGTCACAACCACGAATCGCACTAACAAGAGGGCTCGAACAAAGCAACGGTGGATGGCAGGATGTCACAGGGGAAACATCAGCCAAAAACGGACATCAACGCACAGACGGCCATCAGCATGGTGAAGAACATCTTTGATCTGCTACCTGCGATTGATGCAGCGAAAGAAATATCTTGTGGCCTGAAAGAAGGGAAAAGTGCAATCAGAATCACGTCGCTCCTATGAATGATTAGAAGAAAGTATAAAACAAAAGGACAATGGTCTATACTTCTGCAATTTGGTAAGTGCACCACAAAAGAGGGCATTGTCTGGAATAGGCAGCTCGGTTTTGTTAGTTGCCTCTGGATTGACAATTCTGACATATGTTTCCTGGCCAAGATACCAGGAGTCAAGGTTTTCAGTTCTGAGGTTCCAGACTCCAACATTGTCAAGCGATACCAAAATTGCTGTCCATGCTCCAGGATAAACCTGGACAGATTCGGAGATTCAGATTACAATGGAGTTGCAAAAAAGGACAATAACTAGGTGGAAAGTCTGCACTTCTAGTTGATTCTTGGATTTCAGGACAATAACTAGGTCAGTGCCGCAAGTTAGCAGCTAGTTTAAGCCTCCACCTTTTTCAGGTGTGAACCCAGTCTATATATAAAAAAGGTAGATTTGCTAGAAAATCTGTTTGAAGAGGAAAAATGATGACTAAAGACTGACATAACCAAGAGTTTCAGCGGCATGGAATAAGATAGAATAAAAAATAGTTCAACAACATACCTGGACAGTAGAGCGTGCAATGCCATCCCATTTATTATACGTTCCCCTGCTGTTCTCTGTCCAATCACCATAATCCATCCTGAAATAAATCAAATGAAGTTCAGGTGACTAAATGTACACTCCCAAAACCCTTCTCTCACATGGGTAAATGTAATTAAGTATTTGGGGATGGAATGAACTCCTACCCCACAACAAAAACTGCGTATCCACTTAGGTGATAGCTCTGCATCCTGGTGTCATTGTTCTGCAGAATGATTTCCATGAATCCCCTGTATGTTCCATTGATCACGGATGTTTCTAGTTTAGGTGATCCTGTTAAGGGCTTGTTGGGGAAATCAAGCTTATACACCCCCTTCACTTTGTACTGGTCTGCAAGCCTGATTGGAGTAGCAGGATTGACAAATGATATCCCACTGAGAGTCGCTTTTCTTTTCCCATTGATTGTTACCAGTGGCTTATTTTTCAATACGTAAACATCAGTAACATTGATTGAGCCATATCTGAATGAGCCTTGTGGGTTGGGACGTGCACCACTGGCAGAAACATTCCATCTGCAAAGTTTGAGCATAGAATCCTTAGTGTTGACATGAGCAAAGCTTCTAATAAAGTGAAAAGTCTCCAACACAGCTATGAAATTCTGTTAAAAATGGATTTCAGGTTTATTAAAGCATTTCTCTTTTGGAGGAGCATGGAATAACTAGCTTATTTAGGCTCTTATTTTTTTCTAATTTCTTATGCTTTTTTTTTCAAATCAGAGTTGCTCATAATATTTACAGGAGAAAATTAATTTTTTAAACAGAGCACGCAGAGATCAGAATCCCCACAGCACGATTCTGCTTCAATACACGACTGAAGTGCTGGTTAGAAACCGTTCTTATAAAAAAATGATGCAAGGCATTTTAACCAAGATCGAAGCCAACCTGATGGATCTTGCTTGGTTCATGGAGAATGTTTTGTCAAACTCATCATTGGGTGCATCTGGAAGGGGACCCTTTGCCTTCCCCTTGGAATTTGTGTAACGCAAGATTCCAACACCAGTAACCCTTTTCCATCGAGATTCATTCACAAACCTTGCGCTAGCTACAATGTAGTAATCAGTACTTGCGTTCTGATCCATGGTCACCAAAAAAGAATAAGATTGCCCTACATGTATATCTAAACTAGTGTAATTTTGTTGCACTGTATATGATCCCTCTGACTCAGCTAGGAGAAGATTGTGGTTCTGGATCCTGAAATTCAAACTAGTTGAAGTTCCAACATTGTGCACACGGAGGCGATAGGTTTTTCCTGTCCAATATAGCAAAATCAATTATTTAGTAGTGCGGGCTTCATATTCAGGAACTCCATCATAAGGAACACAGTTGAAAAACAGTAGTAAGGAAGTTTTCATTCTAAATTCATGCATTAGTTATTTTATTAATAACAAGTTGAAAGTTGTGTCCTGTCCAGTCAAATTCATGATTAACACGATGCATTAAATCATTTAAAAGAACCACTCAATCATTTAAAACCATTTCTACCTTCAAATCTGGAGACCAATGAGTTGTTAGTACGGCTATTTCACCAAATTCATGTAGAGATCAACAATTCAACATCTACATTATTAGTATTTCTTCCATCCCCCTCTATCATCATTTTACCCTATGAGTTATCTCACAATATACCCATCAAGAAATGGTAAATGGCATGTTTCTAATTATCACTATCAAACTTAACTCAAAACAAATAGAGCATGGTGTAACCATCAGAGAAATGAGCAACAAGCAGGACATAAGTGTACCCAATTTGAAGGTTGCAGAAACTGTAGGGATGGCACTGCTCAAAGATAAATTCTAACATGGGAACCGAGCAATTCCATTCAGTAACAAGGATGGAGCCTATACTAGGATCCATGTCAAAATATAAAATGTAAACTAGTAACCTGGTTGAACTTCAATGGTTTCGTAGTCAATGCCATCAGGGACAAGTGTAGTGTTATATTGATAAGGACCTTTGCCATTGATAAGAACTCCATCTGGCATCCCTAGATCTTTCCCATCATCAAGAGCCTTCCTCAAAGCCTTTGATCCAAAAAACCAAAACTCAGCATCAAGCAATGCCATCAGCATACTGACTATTGAAATTCAACATGCTATATACTAACCGTGTGGTTCCTTTTGTACCAATCACCAATCAAAATGACAATGTCCCCATGTGGAGTATCAAAAGGAATCGGAATAATAGCACGGTTGTTTACAATAAAGCTTCCAAATCCACCAGAAGCTCTCTGCATATGGAGAGAAGGGAAGTAAAAGAAACTCCCTATCTGATCTTTAACTTGAAACTGGTAAGTCCAGTTCCACTTCGGTGGAATTGGACAGTTGGTGCCAGGAAGCCCATCTTGCCATGAACTTCTCCTTTGCTGAATTCCAGACCTGTGTTATCAATCATCAAATTCCAGTCACTAAATGAAGTATAATCACCATTTATTTATTTATAGTCTAAATCGCCTCATATTTTCACTGTCCATACTTTAAATCGCCTCATATTTTCACTGTTCACTAGCAAGATGAGCAGTGAACCACTTCTGTTCACACTTAGATTCAAATTAACAGCAAAAATGCAGCAAGGAAAGAAACACACCAGTGGATAAGGAGATTCTCGTCCAATTTGTTCCTAACATTGATAGCAACATTGTTGTTAGTGGTCACATTGATAGTAGGACCAGGAAACTTCCCGTTTATAGCAATAACCTGAAAAGCAAAAGCAAAGTAACAGCATCAGTCAAAAGCTTATTCTACTCTTCTAGCTAAATCTACAGCATCAACTTCAAGCAGTCACTGCCTGAGCAAAACTTAACAGATCTGAGGCTAAAGATAGAAACTGTAGAGAAACTAAAGCAAAACCCGTTTGTCAAAAATCAACACCAAGTACACTCACATGAAAAGATCCACTGAAAGTAGTTTAAAAAGGGTTGAAAATGTAGAGAAGGAAGAGAGATCTAAAGAACTAGCCTGTTGAGGCACACCAAGGGGAGCAGCAGTGATGTAAGAGACTTCAAAGTCATAGCTAACAAAAGGATCTGCAGCTGAACACAAGCTCAAAAGCAAGCAAATGTGAACAAGATACAAAGCTAAAATCTTGCTACACAAAGCCATTCTTTAAACAATCTTTGATGTTCAAGTACAAATAAATTTTCTGAACCGAAAATTTTTCTCTTGGTTGCGTTTACATTACAAGAGGGGGAGGGGGGGAGAAACCAGAGCCTCTGGAGAGAGATTTTGTGTTACTTTATGGACAGAGAGAGAAACGACTGTATTTCACTTTACCTTTATTTTAGTGGTGGTTGTTTGTGTGTGTCTGGCTTAGTTAAGAAAAAATGTGTAAAAAGTGGAAAGAGTGACCGATCCCCAAGCCTTTTGTCGGTAGCCAGTCATAATTCTTGCGTGGAGGACAGAAGAAAGCAAATATAGAAGAATCCAGCGGGTGTTTAGGATTGCACATGCACTGCATTTTAAAATATATTTTTATTATTATTTTGGTGTAGTGATATTAAGAATAGATTTTAAAATATATATTTACTATTAAATAGAGAGAAACAGGGTGACAGCCAGTAGCCAGTTCACGCGTGGAAAAAAAATATCATCAAATCTTGACCGTTGTCGACTCTCAAGGAGCGTCCAGATCATCTTAAAATACCACATGCTTTGCCAGGCGATGAAAGCTAATGGTCCATCCACTCCATGCATGATCTTACTTTATATATCAAATATACAAAAGTGTCTGCATGAGTTTTGTACAGCTTTAGACCAACGAGTAATATATATCAAAGATACAAAAGTGTCTGCATGAGTTTTGTACAGCTTCGGGACAAAGAGTAAGTGTTGCCAAAACAAAAATTTTCTTCTCCAAAAATGTTTCTATTAACTTGGTGAATTCAATTAGTGGTGCTAGTGGTTTCATGGTAACGACGGATTTGGGGAAATATCTGGGGGTTCCGTTGTTACATCAGAGGATTGCTAAACAGACTTATAGCTATTTGCTGGAGCAGTTACATCAAAAGCTCGCTGGGTGGAAATCTAATACTCTATCTCTAGCCGGGAGGATCACTCTATGTAAGTCCGTGTTATCCACCATTCCTTTGTACTCAATGCAAGCAGCGGTAATCCCAAAGCATACCTGTAAGGAAATCGAGAGGATTTGTCGAAGGTTTATATGGGGGAGTCAGGATGGTAGAGAGAAGATTCATCTGGTTAAATGGTCAAAGTTATGTCAGCCAAAAGAAGAGGGAGGTCTGGGAATCAAGAAGATGCAGACGATGAACAGGGCTTTTGTAATGAAATTAGCTTGGGAGATAGATCAGGGAAATAGCTTGTGGGTCAGATTGTTGAAGGAGAAGTATATCAAGCCTAATAGAACCATTGAGCACCCGACTGCTTCAGCGAGGGATTCAGTTCTTTGGAAGGCGATTTGTCAAGTCTGGAGTACAGTTCAGCAGAATACCAGCTGGGTGCTTGGGAATGGTAAATCAGTTTTATTCTGGAAGGATACTTGGTTGGATAACTATGGTCCTCTGGCTAGTCACACTATTGATGGAGTTCCGCTGGCGAACAGTAATTGCACAGTTGCTGATATGGTGGATGAAAGGGGTAGGTGGAAATGGGAGGAATTTGCTCATAGTATCCCCTTGCCAATTGTGATGGAAATAGCAGGCCTAATTCCACCAACCCAGGATGTGGGTGAAGACAACAAGATTTGGAATCATTCGCAGAATGGAATGTTCAAGACAAAATCTGCCTATAAATTGCAAGAAGAGCAGAGGTCAATGGATCATGATCCCATTTGGAAGGTCATATGGAAATGGAAAGGAATGGAACGAATCAAACTGTTCATATGGACTGTGGCTCATAATTCTATTATGACAAATGATATTCGATGGAGACGCAAATTGACGAATAATCGTTGTTGTATACAGTGTGTTCATGAAGTGGAAACGGTAATTCATGCTTTAAGAGATTGTCCCAGGGCAAGGAGGATATGGGAGGTTTTTGTCAAGGAAGAGGATAAAGTGTTGTTTTTTAGCCAAAATTGGTACTCTTGGTTGCTATCAAATTTAGTTAATAGAAGCAGCGGTACAAGTGGTAGTCAGTGGCCTCTGGAGTTTGGCATAATTTTATGGTACATTTGGAAGGAGCGTTGTAATAACGTGTTTGGCTCTTCACATGGTAATTGGTATGGTGTTATACTGGCTATAAAAAGAATGATTCAGGATCACACCGCTTTGCAAGGGTCTAACACGGGCGGGATGTCTTACAGTCAGGAGCCTCTGCAGGTCGGGTGGAAGTATCCTCCGAATAGTTGGATCAAGTTGAATGTGGATGGGTGCAGTAAAGGAAATCCAGGGCAAGCAGGTGCGGGAGGAGTTCTTCGGGATGGAATGGGTGCGTGGATAGCAGGGTTTGCTCGGAATAATGGGATTTGCTCGTCGTTTACAGCTGAATTATGGGCAGTTTATATAGGCCTTCACATTACATGGGACAAAGGGTATCGAAGGGTAATTTTGGAGTCGGATTCGAGTGTGGTTATTGGTCTCATGAAAGGAGATAAAGTCAGTGTGTCCAAAAATTGTTCTTTAATCAAGAAAATTAGGGATCTGTTGGCCAGAGATTGGGAGGTCAAACCTATTCACGTTTATAGAGAGGCCAATTGCGTGGCCGATTGGTTAGCTAACTACGGGTTGAGTAGAGATGTTTTTCATAGACAGGATGATGTATTAATGGACCCGCCGTCAGGGTTATACCCTTTGCTGTACTATGATCTCATTGGATCGACTATTCCTAGATTAATTTTATAGGGCTTTTTGCCCCGATTTGATCAAAAAAACAGGTTTTTATTTTTTTATTTTTGGTGTGTGTGGAAAATGTTTTGCTCGTAATGTTATCTACTTCAGTGTACGCTGTTAGCTACCTTTTAATTTAAAATTCATGATTATATAACGTTTAATTGAAAACCATATATATATATATATATAGTATTTATTTAACAATTGTATAGTATAATTAGATAATTATACATGTTAATATTTTTGTAATTATTATCCACATTGCGGTGTCAAATCATTTTTTTCCTGATTTCTCTCTATGATTTTTTTCTTTTCTATTTTTTTTGTTAAAAAATGAATAATATTATATGGAAACACTGTATATTTGGACAATAATCTTCAACAAGTAAGTGGCATATAAGATTTTAATAGTTTGCACCTCATATCAAGTTATCTTAACATGTCTTGTATAGGTTAGAAAAATTTTCTCGATCAATTTCATATACAAGTAAATTACTTTGGTTTATATTCATGCGTGATATACATGTTATTCATTGGATCATGCCTCCGGTAAGCCAAAATATCCAACATTTCTAAGCTCCAATTGAAGAATTCTGCAGATTAAGATCTGCGAACAGAAACTTCATACGGCAGCTGACCTGCATGAGCAGGTGATCATTGCTTGGCAGATAAAACAAGCTTAGGTTTCCTTATCATAATTTAAATCAACAACTGCAGCAAGACAGCTTGGCAAACCTCCAAGAGCCCATGTTGCAAGCTGGCTATGGCTTTTACGAAAACTATGGGGAGAAGAATATTGTTAAATCATATATTTTTTTGTTTGGTCGCGGATTTTCTTTCATCTCTTCGAAAAGAATCATTGCAAAAACCAAAACATGGATAGATCCAGTTGGTTCTGATTGTGTTGGCGGTATGAGAATGTGGTGTCATTTACTTTTTTAGTTGATGGTATATCCCAGCAATATTTTTTAATAATTATTTTGATATTAAATTATTAAAATGATTTAAAAATATAGAAAATAATTAATTGAAAACAATAAAATCTGCAGCTCTTGCAACAAAAAAACGCGCATTCATGGCTAGCAACCGAAGAAAAAAGAGCAGAGATGCAATGGTTATAAGTGGGGCCCATAGCAAAATGATGGTGGGCTCTTTGAATGAAACAATGGTTATAAGTTGGCGTGTATCATATCGATACACGTGTGTTGATCTCAAGTTCGCTTGTCACGCCAAGCCGAGGAAAATTCGGCAGAATATTATCATTAAATTAAAATAAATAAAAAAACACTAAACCATATCAATGTTTTCTTGTAAAGCTAGACGCACTCCATCATAAATTGCTATAATTATAATTATTCATTAACTTTTTTTGAACAGTCAAATGACATCTTGAAGGTAAATTAATAAGCTTAGAGATTTTTTTTATCATTTTATTCGTAAAAAAACAGCAAAATTACTTCAATTTCCTTAAGAGAATTAAAAACATTTAGGAGTATTTTTTTTATATTTTCATCATATTTATTTCATTGTGATCTATTTGAATAATAAGCATATTAGTGTTTTAACAAATAAATTATTAATAAATAAAAAAGTGCATGGTTACTGAAACACGCAATATTAAGTATCTATTTGACGTTGTGATTCAAAAACATTTTTTTAAATTAAAATGTCATTTTTTATTTTAAATTATTTTTGTCTGTTTGTATATTATTTTAATTTGTTGAAATCAAAAGTAATTTTTAAATAATAAACAGTATTCAACCCCTAGAATAACTTATAGTCATCTCATCTAAAGTGTTTAGTAGTAGCATGTACAGAGACGGTAATTGGGAGTTTAGTTGCCGATGTTTTTTAAAATAATATTTACTTAGAAAAGTATTTAAAAAATTAAAAATATATATATTTAAGATTAAACATATCAAAATAATTTAAAAACACTAAAAAATATATTTTTATTTAAAACAAAAAAAAATCATTTTTTTTCTTCGTAAAAACACTTTTCAAGTGATTCCTAAACAAAGATAAAATATAGAAAAAAAACACAACAACTCAGGAAATGGGACCAATAATTATCAAAAGATTTGATTATTTCTTCCTCTCTAAGCCTGCTGCAAGAGTGAACAGGAGGGGAAGAATATTTTCAAGTCAATTTACAAATAATCAAGAGAAAACTCTATAAATTGAAGGGGGGTTTGGGTAAGAATTAGATGAGTGCTGAGGGAAACAACATTAAAAGAAGAATCAAAGGAGAATAAGTGAAAAAATTTAGGGATCGTAAGAAGTGGGAAGCCGACCAAGAGGAAGATGTTTTTTTTAATGCTTTTATATGATGACGATGATGATGATATTCTTTAAAAAAATAATCTTAATTATACTCCAAAATAAGGAAATAGTAACAACTCCATAAAAAATAATCCAATAAATATTCCAGACACTCTATAGATGCCTTTAAATAATGTGCAACTTCAAGAAGCAGTAGCAAGCCAAATCTACAGTTATTGCGGCTTCTTGACACAGATGAGATAACCGAATCAATCATGGGCTCTGAAATCTGAATAGCATGGCGAGTGGTAGTCATAAGTAGGCTGCAATCACCATGGCCAAGCCTCCATGACCAAGTCAATTTAAAATGAATAGATCTTACAATCACCTGCAGATTTGTCTCAATCAGACAATCTGGTGGCCAGGAAAAGAAACACGTGAGGTGGAAAACTTTATACAAAATGTGGTAAAAAAGAAGAAGACTGCAGTTCAAAATTGACTCGATTTATTTCTACTGCTGTTCATTGGAATATGGGCGTATAAATGCTGAATTCATATTCCATATCTTGAGTGAAGAAGTGACACCAGCCTCGGTAGCATTGTTGAACAAAAACAGCCTAGCAGCACCGTAGATTGCCCTCGTCGGATACACCCGGGATGTGATGCACGTCCTACCACCTTGAGCAAAACTTTCAATTATCGAATGATCCACCTGATTCACATCCACAGAGTCAGATTGATGATTCCATTAATCAAACGCATGATATAAATTTAAGATGCAGTAAGTAGTGGTAGTCTATCTCGACTCACCAATATCCTAACTGATAGCTTTTCACCCTTCAATACAGGGACATAGCTTCCATAAATTTCTTTTCTGACATCATTTGCCACAGAAGACCTACAGGAATATTATAAATCATGAAGATCATCAGATAAACTTCAGCCACGATCACTCCAAGAACCTGAGCTATAACAATTAAGTGCGGGAGGATCCTCAATTCTTACCTTGACTGGTCAGTGCAGAAGAAAGTTTTGAGGCTGCCATTATTTCCTTTGGCAACAAAAAAATAGACTGGAGTATATTCGGAGAGATTGTCATCTGCAAGAACTAGAAGACCAAATGGTCCCAGTGCACCGCGGTGAGAAGCCCCGCCATTGTTGCTGCAGCTGAACTCCACATTCGATTCGGCTGCTCTTTCTATAGCCTTCTTGTCTAGCTCAAACTCAGCAACGATGTCTAGCTGTAACATGTTCTCGTCACGTAAGCTAAACAGGTTTTCTTGATATTGTTATGATTTAGATTGAGAGATTACACTGATACAAACCTGTGTGGCTCCATCGAGTTCAAGCTGTACAACTGACCCTGCCTTAACCTCCATGTTGTTAAAATCGTTGCGTTTTAATCTCAAACTCTCTACCTCTTCAACTGGCCATTGAAGCAGATTGCTACCTGTCTTTGTATCCAACACAACTGTCCTTGGAATGCCCTGCAGAGTAGCGTTGTACAACCAGAAAATTGTTAAAAAAAAACAGAGAGCATAGAAAGCAAACATTTCTGAAGTTCCAACTCATATTACATTTCTGAAGACCAAGCCAATTTGTAAAACATGAGGCATACCTGAAGAGATGCCCATCCTTTCTTTACATCGGCGACTTCACTATCAGACTCTCCAATCCAGCTCCACAACACTCTCCTTCCTTTACTCTGATCATAAAATGTCTTGGAGGCATAGAATATGCCATAATCGTACCTAATACCAATACCAACATCAATCTCTGGATTATCTGGATACCATTTTCCAGCCTTGTCATCATAAGTCCCAATTGCATAGTAATCATGCCTATCATCATCCAGGCTTGTCTTGACCACATGCTTCACCTGAGGACCATTAACAGATGTATCCAATCCATTTTGACCTGTTTTCGACACGGGGTAAAAGTCCACACATTCCCACATGCCAGTTTTAGGGACAGCATGGAGTGTTCCACTTGACAACGTATAATTTATGAAGTCTTCGGTATCATAGACTAAAGCTATGCCAGTTTTATTAATTTTGGATCCAATTATAATGCGCCACTTCCCCTCAGAAGTTTTCCAGGCTGTTGTGGGGTCACGGAAGTCCTTGGCACCAATACCTGGTGGCGGCACCAAGACTGGATTGCCAGAGTATTTGACCCACCTGAGGAGGAGAGGATCATTGTGGTCTGCTGGATATGCAAGATTTTGAACCTGCACTGACTCATTGGTGGATCCAGTGTATAGCATGACAATTTTACCATTAGGGAGGATCGTGGCAGAGCCAGTCCAGACACCATTCTTGTCGTACCATTCATCGGCAACCATTGCCAATGGGAGGTGGAGCCAATGGATCAAGTCTTTTGATACAGCATGGCCCCAAACTATGTCACCCCACACCGCAGCATTTGGGTTGTACTGGTAGAAGAAGTGGTACCAGCCTTTGTAATACAATGGACCTACAATTCACACAGGTCAAAGTCAATTTAATATGTAGAATGATGCTCAGATTCTTACAATGTTGGCTTATAATTATAAAACTGATCATCGTTCGCGAATGATTCAGCCTTTGAAATCCAATTAGCATGCGTAACTTGTGTTTATTAGTCATTGACAATCCCGGGGCGATTACATTGGCAGTCGGGTGGATAAAATTGAATCAGTCACGTTCAGGAAAGTAATCTGTCGATCTATCCAATTTATATTTTATGTGATTGCTGGATAATATTCAAGTTTCGCTGGAAGGCTCTCCAAAACAATTAACAATTGGTGTATAATTGGATTTTACAATATATATATATATATATATATATATATATATAAACATTTATTTCTCTTCATTTTAGAACCATAATTTGAAGAATTCAGTTTTTATCTAACATGTCAAGGAAGGTAAAGAGGACATACCGTTGGGATCTGAAGCAGAACGTGGCAGATTTCCCCGTCAAAGCAATGAAAAGTCGGTCCACCAAACCATTAAAAAAAGGGGAGAAAATCAGCATAACATAAAAACTCATCTCAACAGTAACAACGGGAGATCTGACAACATTACATCTGACAATAACATGTAGTGCACGTCCGGATCACCAATTAAATCAAAATTTTGTATTGGTGGCTTGGAAATGAAACGCTGCACTTTATAGCTTGCCTATCAAGTCATGTCTTTTTAATTATTATTTTTTTGGATGTGTTTTACATATGTACCGTGCGATTTTGAACAACAACATGGTCAACTAATAATTTTGGTAGTTCAAAGGAAATTCCTGAATTAAAATATGTTCTAGCCGTTTGATTTTAATCTGGTCTTCGAGGTAGAAAAAGACTCAAAATCAAACTTTGATATCCTATTTGTTCTTCTTCTTTTTTATTTAATTGATATAGATATCTATGTCGGTTTAACTAATTTCATAAACTCTAAAATTAACAATTACAAAAACTTTTAATAATCATCCTGACAACCACATAATTCAAATTTAAAATAAAGAAGAACAAACCCTTAATCCTATCTAGTTACAGCCACCCTATTCTTCAAGGAAGAAGATGAGTTGGCAAGCATATGTTGTGTATATATAAATAAATAAATGATAAAAAAATTATTTCATCTGACATGGCCAATTTTCAGTATTGGTAGGTAGAAATAGAAAAGAGAACTTTAATTGTGACTTTAAAATAAAGTACATCAACAACAAGTGTCAATCAAAAAGGGTCAGCCTGAGATTACAGTTGAGTAATTAATTACAATTTGTCATGCTCAAACATTAGAATAATAAATAAGTTTTAAACAGACAAACTCTTGCTTTAACTTCAAAAATAATTTTTCGATAACTTTGGTGATGCCAGTTTGAGTGTCTTTTTTTTTATAAAAAAATATTATTTTTTATTTCAAAATAGATTTTTTTTAATTTTTAAATTATTTTAATGTGTGATATTAAAAATATTTCCTTAATATATACCCTCTCTTTTTTTTTAAAAAAAAAAAACAACTTAACTACAATCAACCCTAATCATACGTTGTTACAGTGCAAAAAACAGAACCAAATAGAAAACGTAGCGGCCACCTAAGTAATGGCCCACATGGCCTCAAATTTGTGGTTGAATCCAAAAGTTCATGGCGTCTAGCAGCAGGAGGGCCACAGCTGTTAAGGTTCTTAAGAATTTTTTAAATAGCGAAAACGTGCTTCAAATTTAAGAGTTTTCTCTCCAAATCATCCAAAAGGCATTCCTCTTTTTCTGGACAAGTAAACAGATTTCTGAAGAAGAAGAAAAAAAGAAGTTTGAAATAACGAGAAGTGTAAACCATACCGTTCATCCAATTATCCTCCGGTTGAAAATGGAAGGCAGTTCTTTGCCATGATAACATGCTATTGTTCCATGGATAATCTTTCACCCCAGCTCCCTTCAAGTTGGCCTTCTCTGACACACCGGCAGACACCCCACGTGATCCGGCTGGCAACAAAGTCTCGGGTTCCGCCGTTTCTCTCGACGCGGCCAAAGACGCATTTTCATCTTCTTGTTGAACTCCACTGTTGTTATTAACTGTCGCTAAAATTAAAGAAACAACAAGCAACCCAGAAAAGACCGTAATGAGTACTTTCTTGGATCGTCGGAGACGGGTCGCCGGACATCCGGTTGAAACGGTCCCTTCTGGGACAGGATTATAGCTGGGCTCTAATGAATTGGAAACTGGAAGCAATGGACTTGGGTCTGCCATTACCAGCGCAGACAATAAGAAAAGAGATGTTTTCGGGTACGAAATTTATGGGGAGAGAGAGAGAGAGGAGAGCACCTAGTGGTGTCTGTGTGTGTGTAATAATGTATTATGAAGGCGTGCTATCTATATATAGGGGTGTTTGTCAATGGATCGGAGGGCTGGTTTTGTTCCGCTGCAAGAAAATGAGCTTGGAGAAGAAAGAGAATTCGTCAGAGTAATC
This sequence comes from Salix exigua, assembly GCA_032356905.1. Taxonomy (NCBI): domain Eukaryota; kingdom Viridiplantae; phylum Streptophyta; class Magnoliopsida; order Malpighiales; family Salicaceae; genus Salix; species Salix exigua. The sequence goes on along the minus strand of CM063590.1, from coordinate 9,484,203 downwards.
GATGAAATGAGTGAATAATTGTTTACATGTGAGAAGAAGCATATGGGACCCAACATTTCATGTGAGTTTCGTGGTTGGAGACCCAACAGCTTTTCGAGTTTATCCCTCTTTTCATTTGCCTGGTTTGGATTATTGGGCTTAAATATTGTACACTGGAGCCATCCAATTCTGTGGCAATGATTTCATTATCCTGCGTCTTTTTTAAATAGATAGGGTCGGGGAGATTCGAATTATTTTGTTTACTCAAAGTTTTTTTTTTTTAATCTCTTTACAAAGGAGATAAAGAAGTGATTCTTTTTTCTCGGACATCTCTTTAAACATTCATAATTTTAATTTTACTGTTTTATCTTTAGTCATAGAATATTTTATTTGACATGCGACTAGTTTAGTTACTTATTTTATTATGAAATATATTTAGAGAAATGATTTAATTATTTAATTATATTAATATGATCTTAACGGGTGGAGAAATTACTTTGGTTTAAAAACTAACAATACTTATTATAAACTATAGTTCAAATAATGATCTCTATTTGTTTATTATCCTGAAAAGGTAATCTCAAAATTCACATTTCTTGTGTGCGTCAATTACATGCAGCCAATCCAGTTGAATTAAGGCAGGCTAGTTATTGACTTCGTCATGATGAAGAACAGTAAGGTCATGGTTCGTGGTTGGAAGACGACGCGGTCACGAAAATATTAGCAAACGTTTTTCTAATTGCTGGTACTTTTATTTCAATCGAGGGGTATTATTTACAATACCAAAGAAAAAGAGAGCCTGTTATTTGTGTATTGGAATGAGAATGATAAATAATAGTAAAGGTTTTAGATATAGCCATAGCTATAATAAAAACTACTAGAATTAATAGTTTTATTGACAAAAATATTTGCTGGTATTTAATTCACTGTATATCGGTAATTATTTTACCGACAAAGATAAATCTCGTCACTAATTCATATTATGTTGATGATTCTACTAGTTCTTAGTATATTAAACGTATCATTGACAAAAACAAAAAAAGAATTATCCTTGTCAATAGCATCTCGTCATTAATCTTGTTAGTAGAAGTGGTACTTGAAGTAATTATTTTTCAACTCGCTAGAAAATACTAACATAACTTTTGGTTGGAAATTCTATCACATATATTTAAAAAAAAATGAGTTAAATTAATTTTCTTACCTTCAAAATTTAGATACCTGTATCTAAAATGACAACAACAGAAAGACATGCCTAGTTTAGAAAGACATGCCTAGTTTAAATGGAGAAGAAGAAGAGACACCGTATATGCAAAAAAACTAGTGATTTTATTCATCTTGTTCTAACAAATTTACATGATTTAATTTGTACAATATTTTTATTTTTATGCAATTATATTTTATTACTTATAAACTTTGAAGAGAAATGTTAACTAACAAAAATAAAATAAAAAGATAACAATAGAAAAAAACAAGAAGAACAAGACATACACGGACAAAAAGGTATGCTGTGAGATTTTAAAATTGATCCATCCATCAAATTAGGTTAAATAAAACATTAACTTTTATATCTATATATCTGTCTATATAGAGAGAGATGGTTTGTTTTTAACGTAAAAGGGTTGACTTTAAAACAAATTGGATTGCTTGCAATAGTCATATGAGAAGAAGATTGAACGCAATCACAGCGGTAGCCAGTTTCGTGATGATCTACAAAGCAACCAGGAAACTCTAGATGAAGTTTCCTTGGAAAGATGTCTCTCTAGATACACCCGAGAATCAAGATGAGATCGGAGGAAATATTCGAACTGGATCATTGAAAGACTTCAACAAAATAAAAGACAACGACAATCATGCTAGCTCCACCACAATTTGATCCTTCTTCTTATTAAAAATCATTTCCCTAAAATAATTGACACCATGCTGATTCGGATTTGAAAAATGATTGATCGCTCTTCCATGGCCACAAATTAGTTCATCGCCACCACAAGAACAAAGACTGCTGGTCATTTCTTTTTGGAATTACGGCAAATGTTTTTTCTTTTCTTAGAAATATATGAGAGTAATTTTTGTTAATTTCTAATACCATTATTCAAAATAATAGAAATGATTTATTTAAAAAAAATAAGAAACTTAAAACGCACAATACCCTCCCAAACATGGGGAGGCCACTTGTCCACTCAATAATAGAATACTGGGCTGGAAATGGTATTAGCCACAGGCAAATAATGACTAGACTCCAAACCATTCTGGCCATGACGTGATTTGTCATCCTCTCGTCTCCACCCCCACGCTCTCATTTATTGAGGAAAAACAAAAATAAACAAAAAGGGCTCTCCCTGTCGAAGAATAATCAAAAAAGAAAATACTAGATAAAAAAAAAAAAAAAAGGTAAACCACGCAACATCCCATGTCTGGTCGTCAAGGAACCCAGTTTCCACATGCAAAACCCAAATGATATCATCACCGCCCATATGCATCCGCCTCCAAGAACACATAAATCAGAAAAAAAATTTGGAGATTTAACAATTATTATAGAAGTTGTCGCAACATTTTGATTAACATATGTGGACCAAGAGTGCACCAGACACATGTTGTAGAATATTTGTACGCTTACAGCAACACAGATGATGGCCAAGCCTAATCATGCCTACTAATTTCCAGTGTTTATAATTATAAACTTCTTGAATTTTTGTGGATCCCTGATCTAGTGCTGTTACATTATCGCTGTGGCTGATTATGGTGATTTGGAGAGAAAGTCTTTTTTCCATGACAGTCTAGGAGAATTGAACACGTAGCAGCTCTGACCACATGAATTATTCGCTACAACAATGTCCCACGTATCTATTTTTATATTTCTTACATGTCCCACATGAGCTAGAAGATGATGATGTCGTGTCATTGGGGGAATAAACAATTGCTCTTCTGTCTTTCTTTGCCAGTTGGCCCAATCATAGAGTTCGGTGCCGCTGCTTAACCGTCACTTTTTTTTCCACCTCAGGAAAACGAGAAGTATGGGTGGTGACGGGGGGAGGCTTTATGTGGTTTAGATGACCAGAAGTTTATATTTATTGCTTTAATAATAATAATAATAATTAATACATAGAACTATAGAAGGGCTTGGTAAGTAAAATTGCTTGAAACGTTGCCAGATGTGCTGTGGGGAGAAGTATGCAATTTTAATATTCTATAAATAAAACGTGTCTCACTCTTTAGAGGAAACTAGATGGGTTACCTGAACCACGACACTGCCTCGCTATACCTTTTAACGTGCAAGAAAGGTTTGATCAAGATCATCATTGAACGCCATCAAAAAATATGTTTAAGAGATTACAAATTCACACCTTTTTTTTAATTTAAATATTAAGATCATAATATATAAAATGAACTCACATCATTTAAAATCTAATAATCATAAACACAGGTAAAGTCTCATAAATTCATCTCGGTTCAATATAGTTTTACAATCTCAAATATTATAGTTTACAGTTAAATCTTAACGTACAGTTAACAAAATGTTTGATAAAACATTTATACTATTTTGGTTAATCTCTAACGGATGATTATAAACTGGTTGCGGAAATTATTTATTTATTTATTTTAAAACATGAGAAAAATAAAAAAAAATTATGAAAATATGCTTGAAACGTTTTTATTTTTAGGATTTGATTACATGCATAGAAGCAAAATATTTTTTAAGTGTTTTTAAAATTAGAATAACTATCAATCTTTTTTTTTTAAAAAAATCTAATCATTCATTAACTAAATAAAACTGAATGCTAGCCTTTAAAAATCAAAATAATGATTTAAATATTTCTAACTTGATAAATCATGTTATTCTTTAACTTGAGAGGAGTCGAATTCAAATAAAAGAATAATCTATAAATATATCTTTATGGAAAAAAACACTTTCCTTCTGAATCATTTGTGCAATATTTAAAAGTAAACATAAAATCTAAACATTCATACTAAATTGATTCTAAATTAACTTTAAAACCATTAAACTATAATTAATTACATACAGATTCGAAGGAATCCGATTTTATATAGACTACAGCTCCTATTATTGGGATCCACACCAGATTTTCTTCCGACTGTACAAACCAATTATTGTCGTTGTTTTTTATTGGAAGGTCCGTTGAATCTTGATTGAACAAGAGTAATATTTTTATATTACGCTGGCGATTGAGATTCTAGTGTATGGTAATTTTTAAAATGGTTTTTATTTAAAAAACATGTTATATTATAGGATTTTATTTATGTGTTTAAGTTTTTATGCGAGATGATTCTTTAATATGGTATCAGAGTTCTGTTGACCCAGTGGTCACGAGTTCGAATCTCACCACCTTCATTCTATTTGATAAAAACCAAGCACAAGGTGAGAATAATATAAACCTAATCTTTAATATAGGATCTCACGTGTTTCACTTGAGGAGATGTGTTGAAGAATAATATAAAATATATTATGGGGTCCCATTTATAAACTTAAGTTTTTAGTGAGATGGTTGCTTAATAATATTAGTATATGGTAATTTTTCAAATGGTTTTTATTTAAAAACATGTTATATTTTCAATATTAATATATTAAAAAAAAATAATTTGATTTTTTCTTAAAACAGTTATTTTTTTTCTAAAAAAAGTAAAAAAACGGTCAAACAATACTACCTGTATGGTTAGAACTGTATTATTGGAGCTTATAGAAAGAAATCATGAATATATGGAAGTCGAATAAAAATATTAATATCTTGGCTGCTATCCTATTTTAAAATTAATTTGAGCATATCCTTGCTGACATGACATTTTGTACAAGAAACAATATGTTATTTTTTTTGTTTGGGAAATTTGATAATGTTACCATGAACTTCAGAAGGTTTTAAAAAAGGGTACTCCTACGCCTCCTGGCTCCTGATTTATCATCGTAGCAAGAATATCTACACCCTTAAAAATGAAGTCTCATCACGAACCAAACTTCATGAATTTATGTTAATAGATAGGATTGGAAATAAAATCATTAACAATAATTAAAAAATAAAATCAAGAGATAACTACAAATTAAGATATTTAATTTGGCAAGACTAAAGATTTACCTGGTTATACTTGTTAAATTTATTTAATAAATTTCATTTTTTATTTAATCAAATAAAAAACATATACATATTAAATTAATTGAATAAAATTTACAATTCATAAGCGATCATCCTCCATTCAGGTTGATTGCAATCATATACACAATGGTTTTTGTCGTAAAGGCTTTCAAGTAGACTTGAACTTTACCTAACCCTCCTAAGTAACATAAATAATTCTTAAGTATTTCTCAATATTGTTGATCTCATTTTGTTTTTGCTAAAACAGCTAAAATATTTTATACCAGTTAAAAAAATAAGATAAAATAACATGGTTTTTATCTCATTTAAAATTTTGGTCTATTTTAAAATTTTCATCCGGAACATTCCGGTTCCGTTCTGCTTGTTCCATTTCAGTCAAATAATTTTTTTTTTTAATAATGAAAAATTTTTCAATATAAATCATTTCTTTTAATCTGAGAATTAGATTGAGATGAAATTTTACGAGAAGTCTCTTGACATAGTTATATATATTATGTTAAAATTTCAGAGCAATCAGATAATGTAATGATTTTGCGAGATTGATAATGATATTCTCGTAATATTATAGATGTTCATAATTTTGTCTAGAAAAATCATTTTATTGTAATTTTTAGATTAAATTGCATAATTCTAAATAATTTTATTTTTGAATTTAAACTATTTTTTTGAGTTAGCATATTTAATTATGTGTATGTGTGTGTAACCTTGAATGGAGTGTCAAAATACTTTAAAATTATTTTTTTTGTTTTAATTATAAAAATAAAACATGAATTAAAACGAAATTGATAATTTTGGTATTTTTATTATCATTAATGCATCAACACATCATAATATAATTAAAATTTCAAATTCTGTTAAAGTTCTTCTACATGGGTGTGCTAAAATCCCATTGACTAGATTATTGGACTGACATTTAAGTTCGAATTATTAATTCAATATAATTAAAGGTCGGCAAACGCAAAGACATGTGTAAAATGCAGCGACATCTTTCGGATTCCAATCTCAATGCGCTGCCCCTTTTCACCCCCACAACCTTCCATGAAAACAATTTCTTAGAGAAATAAAAAATAAATAAAAAATCACCCTTAATTAACTAAAATGTCCGGTTGCCTGATCGAGCCTATAATGTCCAGACTGAGGAACCTTCAAAAATCAACATCAATGAGCGAGCCCATGAAAATTTAATGTCCACACTCTTTTTTCTCATTTTATCAAGAAGATATTCTTCTAACTGTGAGTTTTTGAGACAGTGATTGATTTTCTTTTTTTCTTTGAAATTTTATTAAAATAATTTATATTTTTTATATTAGTATATTAAAATAATAAATAAAATTTAACAAAACAGTGATCCCCACTATGCCAAACAATACAGAGCATCTCCAGTGGGGAGCGCCATTTTGGAGAGGCAAATCTCTGAAATGACACTTTGAATAGTGTAAAAATGGTATTTTTGTTGATGTGTGCTCCAGTGATAAAAGACATTTTGGAGAGTCATTTATTTTTATATTATTTTCAATATAGTGTAATTATTTTGTATGTAGTTTAATTATACAATTGATAATAGTAAGTTATATAATTACTTTTAAAAAACCCTTCAACAATATAATTATTAATTTTATATATAATTTTTTACTCTCTTGTTAAAATATTTTTAAATAAAAATAAATATTTTTAATATAATCACATTATTTTCTAATATATATATATATATATATATATATATATATATATATATATATATATATATATCATAGGTAGAGCTACCTATACAAGGTCCCTCATGAGCTGCCACCTAATAGCAGCCTCATGAGCTGCTAGGTGCCATTTTTTCATCCCCAAATAACACCCCGCTACAGTTGAAAAATAGAAAAAAAAAAAGTGCTAAAATATATTATTTAATAGATGCCTCCTCATTTAGCATCCTGCGGCGCTGTGGATGCTCTAAATTGACACTCAATGCCAAGTCTTAGAGAGTCATGTCCCAATAAACAATGCTTTATTCAGTTTGCAAAAATGTTGTAACAACATGCAATACGATGAGAGATAAGAAGCTAGCATGAGAATGTCAATTCTTGTAAACAATACTAGATAGTTGATATGTAGTCCACTGCAAGTTGAGTCAAAGTTTTTCTCAAACAAAAAGTATTTAGAGGTTATTAATATTTTTTTCATTGAAAAAAACACTAAACTATATAGGAATTAACTCGATATAACCCGGTTATTTTCATAGGTCCAAAAGCAATCCAGATGACACATAAAAATATTATTTGACTTAATATTTTCTTAAATGATATTTTTTTAATAATAAAATATTGAATTTATTTAAATTAATCCGAGTTAACATGTAAAATTTGCTGACTCTATTTTGAAGCGTATAAATTGAAAATCAAAGCATTATGAAGAAGAGAGCGCACAAACACATAGCTAATCCTATACAAAGGCAATCGAAACACATCCAAAATCTGCATGGTGCTTTTTTTTGGATGTGGAACCCATTAAAGCACAAAACGCCATCATCAAAAGCAAGTTATACCACACCTGAGCACACCACAGTGCTAACAGCGATCGCAGCTAACATTACACAAAGAATCGTGGCTCCAATGTAAATGTCATATGGATAAGTAGACCTTTGTGGTTAAACTTCAAAGCAAAAAAGCTTTCCAAGTTGATACAAGGGGGAAAGGGGGGAAATTCACAATAATTTAATCTGCCAACTCTAAATTGCTGGTCCAGAAGGCAAAATAATACACAGATGCACCGACAGCCTCTTTATTATGTAATATATCTATAATTAAAATGCTCAAAATAAAAAAGAAACTAAGCAATATGCATGTCATCAGATAGTCCTTCTATTATTCAGGATGCATCCACCTTCTTCTACCTTCTTCCATGCCACCAAGGAATTAAGAAATTTCATCACCTGAAGTTTCCACCATAATTAAGGTTTGACAAAAGACAAGCGAAAAAGAACAGAAAAGATTTCACAGAAGATTCTTACCTCGTTTGGATCTCTGAGAGAGTAAACTGCATTGGTTTCTTTGGGTCTAGATGATACGAGAATTCCATACCCTCGATTCCCCTCCCGGAGCACCTAATGTTACACCGAATTATCACATAAAATTAACCACACCACCTTTTACCTTCACATGAAAATTAAAGTCCCTGTCAAGATTTAATTCAATACCTTGAACGCATCTTCATCTGAAAGATCATCGCCGATATAAATTGGGAGCACATCGTCTCTATTGCTTAGCCCTGCGCCACAATTTATGAAATATAAATGGTCAAGAAAAACAAGTCTATACTACCTAAGATGCCTGCAATCAGCAATCGATCTCACCAAGAGACTCGAGCAGAAATTCAACTGCTTTCCCTTTATTCCAGTCAATCATTGGACGGACCTCTAAAACCTGATCACGTAGAAAAGCGACGTCCAAAATCATAATCAAGGAAAGCACCATATAGATAAAATCATATCACTAACATGAATATATATATATATATATATATATATATATATATATATATATAGCAAACAATCATAATACCTTCCGTCCAAGAGTTCTCCGCAGACGAGGATACTTATCTAGAATATCCTGAACACTTTGTGCAATAGGTTGCCAGTTCTAAAGTCAAGTGGAAGCAGAAGAACTTGGTCAGATTTATAGCCATCCTATGAGAGATGTCTAAAAACCAACAGATTCCCTTACCTTCTCGTCTACATTTCGGAAATGTACAGAGACACAAAATTTGTGATTCTCGACTTTCACACCCTCGATTCCCTTAGTTTTCTCGACAAGGGTTCTAAAAACCTGTGTGAGATTGAAGTGAGTCGGTTTACCCTCTTAAATAATGATGCAAGTGCTCTGATTTATACATTAAAACTCCATAATTGATAACTTACCTCATCGATCATAGGTATAAATTCTCTAGCAGGCTGGAACAGATTTACCTCCTTGCCCTACGAAATACAAACATAAGGTACAACGACTTGATTAGGTCGGGGGAAATTATCAACGTAATATTATACCTGTTGGTCGGTGGTGGATTCAGTAAAGTTTGGATGATCATTGGATATTGATGCTTTTCCTACAGGGCCCAAAATGTCCATCCCATGACTACCAGCATAATATAGTTCTGTTAGTCCAACCAGCTGATAAACCTGGAAAGATGCAGTAATTTAGATCCCGCTATGGCAATATATAAATTAAACTTTACTATAAGATAAATGGATCATGTGCATAATGTGGAATCCTCCTCTCACCTTGTCACGACTTCTTCCACTTATAATCGCCGTTGGGAAATACTTCGCAATGTTTGTTACAATAGAACGCATCTGAAAAAAGTTCATCTCAATTTAAAGAAAGTAAATATCTAATGGTAAAGGATAAAAAAATTATCATGTTGAACGTCCAACAAACTTATAAGCAATTCTTACATCTCCAGACATAAACGCATTATCAGGGTCATCTACAATTGGAGAAAGAGTCCCATCATAGTCTAGAAACATTGCTATCTTCTTGTTTTTAGCAAAAATTGCAATTTCCTCAAAAGAATTGAGTGCTGATGGATGCTTGAACTACACAGCAACGAAAGGAAGGGAAGAAATGATTTACAAGTAGCACATAAAACACCATGGTCCTTATTCTATAAAACACATTTGTAGTTAGCAATACGAATTTGTTAAGCATGTAGCATGACAAATTATCAACAATAAAGCCATCATTACCATCCAGGAGCTGTAGGCGGGACCGTCCTTAACGAGCTTCTTCCGAGGGGGTGATGAAGATTTCATGGCATCCAGCCATCCATTCGAGCAGACTTCGTCTAGCTTCCCTTGCTTTTTCCTAGAAATGTTTATATACTTGCTAGAGGAGAGTGATCCTCCTGGTGGCGAGCAAGGCAACAGATTAGAATAGATACCGAGCCTTGAATTGTTTATTGATGCAGGGTCAGCGAGAACAGGAGAAGAATGGTTTGAATCGACATCCATCGTAGCCAAGTTACTTGCAGCAGATTACTTGTAAAGTATAACTTAACCAAATACAAATCAATGCACGCTACACAGAACTTTTTCACCCAACCCTTTTATCAATGAAAAACCATCTCTTCAAAGTTTTCTTGTCACCATTACAAGGAGAGCAGTCCATCAAGCAGGGACTTCCTGCGAACTGTAACAACAGACTATTAAATATTTGCTTTAAAATAAGAATGTACGACTACGCGAAACCTATATTCATACCTTCTCATCTCCAAAACTACACAACATTTGTTGGGTGACAGAACATTATATGTACAGGATTTTCGGGAAATGAAAGAATGGTTCCAGCAAACTGCACCAAAAATATCTGTAACAAGAATAACAAAACTCGGCATGTTTAATTAGTCCCGTGAACTTTGCTTTCTTCATAATAAAAAGAGTCTGGATTTCTCATACACAACTGGAAACTTGGAAACTACAAGTGATAAAATCAAATGGACCAAGTTTGTGTTAGGTATATTGCCATTTGTGGCAATATCCTACCATTGTTGAAAATGGTAGAGTTACCAACCCACCATTGTTGAAAATGGTAACCAACCCACCATTGTTGAAAATGGTAAATTGCCTAAGTTTGGTGGCCAACCTTTGACTATGAAGAAAATTTGGTAGCCAACCATTTAAGATTGTCTCCTCACTCTTGCTATAAATAGAGGAGCTTCTTAGAGCTTGAGATGAGAGAGAGAGCAACACAAGTGAATGTGTTGAGAGAGAGAGCAACACAAGTGAATGTGTTGTGGAGAGATAGGGAGAAACACAAGTGAATGTGTTGTGTAGAGAGAGCTAGAGAGAGTTGATGAGTTGAGTAGAGTGGATGTAATCCTCCTCCTCTATATGTATTTATTGTAACCCTTTCTCTATCTCTAATACAATGTCTCTCTCCCGTGGATGTAGGCGGTTTTGCCGAACCACGTTAAATATTGTGTCAGTGTGCTTAAGCCTCCTATGAGCAAGTATCAGTACATCCCCGGTCCGCGCATGGGAAAGCCGAATTCCCAACAAGCTGGTATCGAGTGATGGTTTAAAGAATGTTTGATTTTGCTCAAAAATGAAAATTGTCAAAATTGTGTTTTGACCATACCACTTGTGTAAAGGAGGCCGAGACAAAGCCGGTGGTGAAAGCAGCGTCAAAATATGATGTCGGACATGGTCGCACTCTCAGCCGAGGCATCCGCCCCACGCGCCTCATGCGTCTTCTTCGCCGGATTGGTCGACCGAGCCGAATACCGGTTGACCCCAACAAGCGGTATCGAGCCGTTGGTGTAGATGTTTGATTTTTACAGAAAAATCTAAGTGCTCAAAACGAGTTTTGAGCATCTGATCTTGTAGAGGAGATCACCACGATTCCAACGGTGTATAGTACACTTAATTTGGAGTTCAAACGAAGGAGTTATTGCTCGGTCAAAGTTTCGATCGGAAAGTCAACGCCACGTCATCGGCCAGTCCATGCCACGTCATCGGCCAGTCAACGCCACATCATCAGTCAAGTCAACAGTGCCATGTCACTGGTGGGATAAGATTCTGTGCAGCAGAGTCTACGTGCAACCGGATCTGAGATTGAATCTAGGTCGTTCATCAGGTCAGACTTGTTTTGATCAAATCTTAGCTGTCTGAAGTGCGATTTGGACGATTTCAGACTTGTTTCCAGCTAATTTGATCGTTCCGGATGCAATGGTATGGTCCGATCGTTGAGATTTGAGACCAAAAATGGCAGTGGCGAATTAACAAAAGAGATTGCCCGATCGGGAGGCATCCGAAAGTGATCATGGTGGTCGTTGAAGAGAAGAAGAAGAATGTGCACATGTTTACCCAATTACATGTGCTCGAATCGCTAAGTGGGGAGAAATTTAACCGCCTTAAGGGAAGGTAAAATTGGGACACTCGGACACCCGATCATGTGGATAATTTGAGGTGAAGAGTGGAAATTGACGAAGACCAATCTTGACGAATCTAAGCACTCGGTAGTCTCGCCGGATATTGAGAAATCATGTATTAAACTAGTATATTTCGAGATCACTTGTAAAGAAAAAGCGGGACAAAGCTAGCAAATGGTTGTATATACTGAAAAGACAAGTATGATGGATAGATATGGCCTAAGAAGTTCTGTCTAGGAGATTGGGTTTTAAGCGGGACCAGTGTGACCCCTCCAATCTTTCCTGGGAACTTGCTTAGTGGAAGGATTATCCATACGATACTATTTTCGTATATATAGCAGTTTGTAATGAAACAGTTGAAGACTAGCAGGATGGCGGCACAAGGGAACAGTTGGGTTCTGTATGATCAAGGATCTGATGCAGTGGTGATTTCTCCAAAGAAGTTAGATTCGGTGACTGTGATTTCTCGAGGGGAGACTTGATGAAGACCCTGATAATGGAAGAGAAATACAGCAGGGGATAAAGATTGGCACCCTATTTTGACTTTGACAGGTGTTATGACAAGATGAGCTACTGTCAAACATAAGCAAGGAATAGGGAAAAATCTGGAGAACAGAAATTGCACGAGGGCACACGGAGATTGTGCAGAAGTACCCGTAGGATCCAACGAGGTACTGTAATGAGACAGCAGGTGCAAGGAGAAGAGGTGTTCCCAGATGAAGCTCAGAGCAGAGACTGTTAAAGTTTGTACAACAGGAAGTCTCTTATGCTCTTAATGAAGACAACAGGCGAAGACCTTTCCAATGCATGCAAGGATGGAAAGAGAGTTGTTATAGAGGCACCTAATTGAGGGGGTGCAAACGCCTGTGATAAAAGGCAACCGTCTATGATGAAAGACGAAGACACCAAAGAGAGTTGGTGTAGGTGGAGCTGTCGAGCAGAAAGGCACAAAAGCTCCAAACATAGAAATCGAGGTGGAGGATTGCGAGGAGTATACCGCAACTTTCTCTTTCTATGTAGTCAGTGGCAGTAATCTCTCCCATAAGTGCACATGGTGGTAGAGACTTTTTGATCCACTTTGAAGCATCTCAGTTGAAGGAGGATGCAACCACCTATGAAAGGTGAAGACACCTTAGATGGAAGGTGTGTGAGGGCCATGATAGGAGCCCGGATCAGACAGCCCTGTGACAATGGGCGAAGATACCTTAGATGGAAGGTGTGTGAGGGCTATGATAGAAGCCCGAATCAGACCGCCCCATGACAATGGGCGAAGACACCTTAGAGAAGGTGTGTGGGCCATGATATGAGCCTAGTTCAGAACAACCCCAGAGCCAATGTGATGGCTAGATATGAGTGGACAAGTGTATAGCCAATGAAGTGGCTATGATGAGTATGAAGACAAATGCAGGATTGACTTTCATGGATATTGCCCCCATGCTAAAGATCAATGAGCTAGAAGACATTTGCCTTGGACAATAAGAGGGTGACTTGTGGAGCATTAAGACGCGGCTGCTATGAAGGAGCAGAGGGCATGCGCAGGTTCCGGGAACGAGTTGACTTTTGTCAAGGTGGTGAGCTCGGTAATGGCATTGTAATACTCAGAGTATGAAGATAAATATGGATCAATCTTTAATGGGCTGCCCCCATGGTTAAAGGTGGAGAGCTACCTGGACTCTTATGACTAAGAGCGAGAGACTCATGGAGAAGTAAGACGTGGTTCCTAGGGTGGAACAGAGGGCAGGCACAACTCCTGGATGAGTAGACTCTTGGAAGAGTGGTGAGCTTGTGATCACATTGAAATACTCAATGATTGTCACACTTGGAAATATTCGTTTGAGGGGGTGTTGTAAGCCTTGGTGTAAGGCTTGAAAAATCATTCCGGACCGAGCATGGTTGATACGCTCGAAGGGGAATGTTGTGTTGAAGACGCCTCGTAATGGTAAGTTTGGAAGAGTCAGTAGAATGCAAGCTTAGTCTGAACAAGCAAGAGGACAATTGCCCACACAAATGGCAAAGGGGGTGATTGTTAGGTATATTGCCATTTGTGGCAATATCCTACCATTGTTGAAAATGGTAGAGTTACCAACCCACCATTGTTGAAAATGGTAACCAACCCACCATTGTTGAAAATGGTAAATTGCCTAAGTTTGGTGGCCAACCTTTGACTATGAAGAAAATTTGGTGGCCAACCATTTAAGATTGTCTCCTCACTCTTGCTATAAATAGAGGAGCTTCTTAGAGCTAAAAATGAGAGAGAGAGCAACACAAGTGAATGTGTTGTGGAGAGAGAGAGAGCAACACAAGTGAATATGTTGATAGAGAGAGGGAGAAACACAAGTGAATGTGTTGTGTAAAGAGAGCTAGAGAGAGTTGATGAGTTGAGTAGAGTGGATGTAATCCTCCTCCTCTATATGTATTTATTGTAAGTCTTTATCTATATCTAATACAATGACTATCTCCAGTTGATGTAGACGGTTTTGCCGAACCACGTTAAATATTGTGTCGAGTGTGCTTAAGCCTTCTATGAGCAAATATCAAGTACACCTCCGGTCCGCGCATGGGAAAGCCGAATTCCCCAACAGTTTGGTCTTGAAGAGATGTAGAACTTCCCCATATATAGCCATGTCAGTACTAACACCACGCTAGATAATAATTATAAAATCCAAGAAGCATGCATATAATTGTTAACTATAAGCTAAAATAATTTAGGTTATCTCAAAATATTCTCCACCTCATCCACTACGACATCATTAATTTTCATAAATAAAAAGCAAATGAGGAAAAAGATTTGCAAAATGAAATTTTCATTTGCCGTCCTATGGCAAAACACTACAACTACCAAAACGACCACAGAATAGTTATTTAAGTCATAGTAAGACTTTCAGCAAATGTTGTCCTTTATAAACTTTTTCATAATTAATGTGAAAACTTTCTTTGGGTTTTTTTAGGTTTGAAACACCAGTTGGAGACTTTTTAACTCCTGACTGTATGGTTGACAACTCAAATCTTTGTCATGAGCACACCATTACTGCGAGGCAACAACAACTTCGCAGCTTAGAAAATACATCTAAATTGTAAACAACAACACATAGAGCTTTATTTTTCTCATTAGAGGTCCATTATATCACATCAAGAGAAAGCGATTTATAACACTCGTTTTAGAACCTCAACAAACTGGTTTACCTTAATCATAACAACCGACAAAAAAGAAATTTATGGTAAAATTAATGAAGAAACTTAATTACAACTCGGTTGTCTGATAAATATATATAAAAGACATATCAATGAAAGAAGAAATCCCACCATGGTATGAAAAAAAATCTCAAAAATAATTTCACCAAGAAATAGGCATTCAAAAGTCATAAACCCTATGGCCTGAAAACTCCGAGAATGAATTAAGGTCAAGCCAAAGAAAAGCCTCCATATTAATGGTTGAAGAAAAATAAAAAGATTGCAGCTTTAATAAGTCATGGGGTTTACATGTCTAACCAGAAAGAGAAAAGAGCCTAGACAGATCTCACAGAAAGGACTTCTGTCTACCACTGATGTTGGCACAGAGGTTAGCATTGCACATGAAAAATGAAAATGTTTTCAGATTCTACCATAAATAAACAAAACAAACAACAGAGTTCATACCTAACACAGGTGTTAAAAAAACGGGGCCTGCCCTTTTTTTTCTTTCGTTGTATATTTTTCCTATCAACCAATCAGGAGCTGATCTCTGTAATGCAGTTTCCAGATCATAAATGAAAAGCTGAAGATCCCACAAAGAGGAAAAACAACAGCTTTGAAATTAAATAGGAAGAAATAAAAACATGTATGAGGAGCAAGAGAAAAAAGAAAAGAGAGAGAGCGAGAGCGAGGGGGGCAGTCTAATATACAGACAATGAAAAGAGAAAGGAATAATCACCTCGTTGTTAATTAGGAAAGTTGCAGAGGAGACTTCATGGGAGAGAGAAAGTAGAGGAAAGGGAAGGAAATGAAGGCGAAAAGGATGAGTATTTATAGAGTTTGATATGCCACAGAAGACGTGCTTAGCAAGTTAAAACCCTAAATAACCCGGTTGTTGAAGCTGGAAACACACTGTAGCTTCCCGTTTGCTAAACGTAAATCCTTAATGAAAATCTGCGTAAATTGAGTGTTGGGTGTTCACTACTATAATAACTTCAGCTAACTGCTTGAGAAGCATATGCTTAATTATGTAGATAAATGTAAGTTGTAGTCCTCACAAATTCAATGGTCCCATCATAAATGTTGGACAATTAAGCTGGTGCAACATGCATTTTTTTTATTTTAAAAAAAAGATAGTGCAAAAGGTTGGTTTAAATATTTTTGAGCTTGAATCTTAGGTCATGATCTGAGAAAAATCATTTGTTAAAATACACCATAATGTGAGATGCATTTAATACCTTTTAAAAACTTAATTTCGATTGATGTAACTTGAAAATCATTAAAAAAAACAAATTAAAAGCACACCACGTATTTAAAAATAAAATAAATTTAACTACAAATATATAAGTATAAATTGAATTTTTGTATATCTAATGACTTGACCATATTCTTAAACTACTGTTTTTTTCTTCTTCTATATAAATGGTTAAGAACCCATCTTGATTAATTTGAATAATTGGGTTGAGATTTGAGATTTGAGATCAGACAGCCAAGTAAACAAGCTAAACATACAGTAAAAAGTAGGTGATCTTCTCGTTACACGTGTCTATACACCATATCTTTAAGGCGATTCAATAATGTCTATATTTTAAGCATTCTTTGAAGGTGAAAAGGGTAATTTAACAATAATAGCATCATCACTATAATATTTACCAAGTAATCGATTAATTAATTAAACAAAAAAGAGTAGTGGTAGCGGTGGAGTGGGGCTGGTGTTTTACGCTAGTTACATGTTTTTTAATAAGGCATCTCTTACACGTGTACGTGGAAGTTTAGAGACAGCGAGTAGTATTAAACTGGTGCCATCTGTGAAACACAAAGACAGAAGAGGCCACATGTCAGTGTTGCAAGATACGGCCAGGATCTGCGCTTCCGTCTCTTTCATGTCAGTATTTTTAAGGCCCTGTTTGTTTGTTTCTTTCTTTCCACATCCTCCACCCCCTTTTTGCCTACCCGTTACAAAACATAAATGATTTCAATATTCAAATACCTGCTCAGTGGCTTACAATACTATCATCGTCGTCTGCCTGCAAAAAAAAAAAAACTATATTTCAAGAACACTCTTGATTTTTTGGGTTTTATATTAATTTTAAAAAGGGGGAAACAATCACGAAGAGGAATAGTTTATTATATATATAATAATAAATTAATTGAAAGTAAGACATCCAAATACATTACAATAATTTAGGTAGGAATGTCAACTTGTGGTAATGAATAAAAGATTTCTAACGTCTTACATTATAAAAGAGATGCCTATAAAAAAATACTTCTTTCTTTGGTTCAATTAAAATCTAAAGGGTACCCTTTCATTTAAATAAAGAAAATAATATAAAAAACACAAAATCTTTTCTCCTAGTCTTTATAAGAAGATCCGAGGCCTTTTTGGACAATGACACCAGCTAACAACAACTGCCACATAAACTCAAACACCACGTGACAGAAAAGAGGGGGGTTCATAAATTTGAAGAGGCGATAAAAAACCGGTTTTCCTTTCAACGGCCAGAGAAGAAGGAATCCCGTGGATACCCAAGTGGCCCATCATCCCAGCTTGCAAAGCGGCGGCTTTATTGTCTTCTAGACTATCCACCAAGGCCCTTTACTTTTTGAGATTTTCTATTCCATAAATAATTCAACTATCTCTTTTTCTTTTTTTTGCTTAAGCTCAAAATTTCTGCTCCTGGGATAGCTTAAACATATTAAATTTTAATACTATATCCTCATTTATTGTTCATTTGTTGAATTTTTTATTGACGTTAATTGAAAATTTCATAAAAAAATATATTGAGAGTATTCTTAATCAGGAGGACTATATTGAGAAATGTTTAAGAGTATGGTGACTACATGTACTAGCAACCAAAGATGACGGTGGCAATGAAAATAGAGTAGCTAGATGGAGAAGAAGAGCATGGGACCCAGTGCGGCTGGTTGCGTTTTGTTTTTCCTTGCTGATGGAGAAGGAATCTTCTAACACCTTCACGCTGTTACACGCGCTCAACAGCAGAAGATGGACGCACGCGGGTCCGCTAGCTTAAATGATGTGGCATTGATGATGCATGTTACGGACGGTTACTACTCCTTCCTGGTTCCGATTTTGAGAAAGTCTTGGTTAATACGTGGAGCCTGTCGGTAGAGATTTCCTTCTCTCTTTCTCTGCCATCAACGAAACTCAATGATCGGAGAAATATATAATTATGGCTTTAAATAATTTGATTAATCCATTTATTTCTCGAAGCATATTTCCTCTATTACAAAAAAGGAATCCAATGAAATGATAACAGCTCAACTTTTGAGCAAACACAGAAGCATGACTTCATACTTTTTTGTGTTTTTCTTTCATTTTGTAGTAATAATATATAATGCTTCATTATATGGATCTTGACGAAACTTCATGCATGCATGCACTAGGAACATCTCAGTAGCATCTTACAATTTCAGGGAAATAGTTAGCAAAATTCGAATTCAAAGAAGGAAATAATTTCAGGGGAGGAGAGACGTATCCATATAGTGAAAACATCATAATGAACCAGATGATATGGGAAATAAAATAATCAAGACAATATATAATGTTAACTATTAAAAAAAAATATTTATCACGTAATATTTTCAAACCATTTTAAATATTAGCTAGTAGATGCAAATGTTGGTTTCTTGCTTTCGTGAATCCCCCCCTCCTGGATCAAAGCTCAAGGCGCATGCGGAAACAGTAACCATGGATTTTGGGTCCTCCATGACGCCATTACTGAGGTGATAACCTGAATTTTATTCATGCTCTCTAGGACTTCGAGCTCAGGACAATCATGTCATTGAAAACGCGAAGAATAAATTGCATTTTATAATAATAAAAGGAATAATAAGCTGCCTTTAGCATTTTAATACAGAGAATGTTATCGGAAGCTGGTGGCGTTAAGAAATCAAACAAAAAGAAAATCCAAAAATATGGACAAGCAAGAAGCGATGGTGAGACGTCACTGAGGTATAGACTCGAGCTATGTTTTTTCCCTATAGTTTTTCGTATGGGAGAGGCTACCAAGTAAGAGTTTTCCTTCATCTATATCAGTGCAATGACCTTTTCTTTTCGTTTCTTTTTTTCTTTACAAACAAAAACACACAAAAAGGTAAGATTTGAGCTGGAGGGTTGTCCAGAGGGGAGTGCTGTAATTACTGCAACGGACCCTGTATAGATTTGATTTAATAAATTAAAGGCGTCTAGCAGGAGCTAACGTGAAATATCTTTGCAAATCTTATTTCTTTTTAAGTTTTTCCAGATAAAACGTAATACGAAGCATTGAATTTGACAAATTATTGGGATATAATGCCGCTTGGTCACGAATTGGAGAGAGTCAAGAATAAAAATATGCTGTTGCATATACACTCTTCTCAAACTTGAATTTTATGCTATCATAAACGTGCCTCATCGACTCAAGAAGGCCAAGTGAAACGTCTCGATTCTGCTGCCAAGCAACCTCATCAAACCTCTTGAGAGAGAAAACCAGGCGTTGAATGGAAAGAAGCTTCCTTCCAGATCCACGTAACTTTCCTTGACTTTTCTAGCTAGGTAAATATCATATCATATTATATCTAATATAATTTTCTTTTTTTATATATATAAACCATCTCTACAATCGTACCACATACGTCTACGACAATACCATTTTCTTTGATGTCGTTTAAAAATAAACGAGTAAATCACACCAAATGTCTGAAAATACTAAAACTCTTCACATTTGGGTCATGTAAGAAACTAATCATAGTTTAATTGATGATTTTTAAATACACATTCAATCGAAACCAATGAGTATACGCATCGATTATGAGATCCAGAGGGAGGGAGATGAGAGGCAAATTATCGTGGTTGACAAGCGAGCTTTGATTCATGAAAAATAGGAAAATGCAGACACCTAGGATACACGAGGCGGGCCTTTGTCTTCAGCGTAAAACAGCACCAAAAGGGGCCCCGCAATCAGAGAAGGTTCACACGGTTGGTTAGGTTTTTGGTCCAGTAGTCATCGATGCTACGTGCTGAGGGTTACCATTTTCAGGATTCTATCTTAATAATAATCAGAGAAAGGGCCCCACATCACCCATTACGAGGTAATTTATTGGATGACGTGTAGTGATGTCATGAGCCAAGACGTGACTTGGTGCTGACTCGGACTTGTTTTTTTATTTAAAAAAAAAAATCGGATGGAAAAAAAAAAAGCAAAGAGAGAGCGGGGATGTCCGTGTGGGGGTCGTTTTCTGATAAAAGAAAAGCCGCGTTTGGTTAGATTTAATAATTTCCAACAACCCTTTCCATTTTTTTAGGTATATTCGATTAAAGTAACAAAGATAAATATATAGAATAGATATATTTTATTGAGTCGTTTTTTGTATTTTTAAAATGGAAGATATTTAGGTTGATCGGAGTCGATTTTTCCCTGCAATTGAATTCAACGATAATATTTGTTTTGTTTTAGAGAAATAAAATTCAATTCATTTTATTTCTTATAGTACTCTCATTATCTTTATCTTATTTTTTCAAAGTTTTTTTTGGTGATGTTCTTAGAAATTTTCATTTGGAATTCAATTCTTAATGCTCAAAAGAATTCCAGCCATGATATGTCAGTATAACTTCTTCAAATGATTCCAAAGACACATGCTCCTTTACTATTTATTTTTATATTTTTTCTACCTCAAAATAAGAATATAAAATTATATCTTGAAAAATCATTTAATAATGAATTATTAGGTTAGATGATTATAAATTCCATCGTGTGTGTGTGTGTGTAGAGATGTATATATTGTCTGTAATATTATATCAATCAAATTGTTCCATCATATGTGTCTTGTCTGTAATATAATATTATAAATTCTATTACACTCTTACAGAGATGTCTCGTGATTGAAAGACATGAAAGGTAACCACACAGTAGGTATTCGGTCCAAATTAGCAGGAATAAAATTATTAAACTTTCCTCTTCTTCTTCTTTTCCATCTATTTAAAATCTTTATTTGTTTGATCTTTAAACAAGAGAACATCCTTAGTTCCCGCAACTTTATATCTTTCAGATTCTATAACAGCCAAACTCATCATCTTTGGAACTTAAGTTCATGCCTTTTTAAAAAAAGTATCGAGGAGATGTGCAGGTTCCAGGGCATCATATCAAACTTGGCGTTAATTTACAGTAAACCAGTAAACACAGATGCTAAGCGCTTCAAAACGATAAAGTAGGGCATCTACTTGCTCGTAGCTCTCTTTGCTAGTGATGACAAAATTTAATCAATTATATGGACATCGATCAAGCTGTCGGCCACTTTGTTCATTAGTTTGTCACCATGCATGCACTGATCATCACGTGACAAAAGTGCTACTGTTGAATTAATAGTGGAAGTTCCACGATCCGCGAATTGATTCTTGACATGCTCTTAGCTTCTTAGTTTAGGAATCTCGACTCACCTGGTTTCAGGGGCACACTTAACTGGATCCCCTTAACCCCCACGTCGATTATGTGATTAATAAATAAAAACGTTGTCATTTTGCCAGTCATAGAGAGCACAGCTCGCTTATCAACTAAAACTAGAGTCGAGGGAAATAATTAAATAATTAACAATGCAAGTCCTGGCCCTCGATGATAATTCGATTCATTTCAAGATTTATATATCTGAACCCCATGCACGCTTACGTTTTCAAACTAAGTTAACAACCTGGGAGGAAAACTCTCTCACACTAATTCGCACACAAACATGCCAAAGAAAGAAGAATCTATTGGAGAGAGATAAATAATTAACCACATTATTGTACACACTAGATGATGCTTCAGAACATTATTAGGATGGTTAGTTTGCTGGATTTTATTGTTGACGCTTGATTTGGATGTCACATTGAATTCCTGTTTAACTTGTGATCAACTTGCTCTTTAGGAATCTTGCGAACAGATTTCATGGAAAACATCACACGTTGCTTTGCGAGCAGCCCGAAAGAGTTGCTCCCCCAACTTGTCATAAGAGACAACATTTAAAGATTGGACACTCATGCATGCATGCATGCAAAGATTTGGAACAAGAATGATATTCTAAATAATTAATTACACGATTTCAACAGCTGAAGTTCATTAAAATGGACTGAGGCACATTAGCTACGCCACCTGGTCTTTAATCAAATCAAACATAACATCGTATATAACACAGACGTACGCAGAGTCTAACTGCAAGTCAAATAGGCAGCAGTCTAGGCTCGTTGGGTCTTACAAAAGTGCTTCCTAACTAGCATCTAAACTAGGGTCGACCAGAATTCTAAAGGGCTGTGTTTAGATTATCAGACTTTACCGATCTAGGCATTCGAGTTTTTATCAAGATAATTGTACTTGCGGTCCTGCAGATATTCAGCAAGGAATGGATACGATCAACTATACATTGCTTACCTCTTTCGGAGACAGTCAGAAATGCCCAATTTGGTGGGTAATTTGAATTGTTTGACAGCATATTATTGTATTTCTGATAGATACTGCTTATTTAATTAGTTACTAATTCATTAAATGTGTATTCATGAGTTATACATATTCAAGTACTATGAATTTCCCGTTCCTGTTTTTCTTGGCTTCTTGCGTGGGGAAGGTACTTATGCCAGCAGTGGCTTAAGAAAAAGGTCGTGCATAAAAATCAAATTGATTTAAGATCATTGATCTGCACTGTCAACATCGATGCATGGGGGGAATGGAGGGTCATGACCGTTTGATTCTCGATATTTTAATATTATATTAGAAAAACAATCTAAATCATCAAATAAAATTTTATATTATTCACTGTTTTTTCATCAAGAAACCTTGTAATCTGCACCGTATATCTTAAATTTGAGTTAAACATATTTTTTTTATAAAAAAATAAGATTTTATTTATTTATTTAAAATCACAAAATATTTTTTTTTGAGAATCTAGTTTACTCGCATGAAAAACAGGTGTCGTTGTCGAAGTCAAATTATATATGTCGGCATGCACATGGTCCAGACATAAGGCGTGGGAGTGTCGTAGTCCTAGCTAAATGTGCTAGTTTCTACTGGAAATAGCTTGAAAGCAATAATCCTGCTAGTTGGATTAAGACCTCCCGTTAGTCTCTACGATCCCTTTTATCTTAAGAATCTTAATCCTTTTTTTTAAAAAAAAAACTATAGCATTATTTTATTGATTGAATAAAAAAAAGAATTAGGGCAAGAAAATGCGGAAATTGTTTTGCTGGAATAAGAAAGCAGCAAAAATAACATCAAACAAGAACAATTATTTTACTAAAATCGAAATGCTTTTACAGCTCTATAAATAATTCTCTTAGTTGAACTTGAAAAAAAAGTAATAGAGAAAATTAAAATTTTTATATATTTGTTATGGTTATTTTTTAATTTGATAAATACTGATAAAATATTTTTGCAAAATGATATTGATAAGTATAATAAATGTTAGACATAATCTTTAAATTATAGATATTTTACCTCTTTATGTTCTAATTTCCAAAAACAAATTCGTCGAATTCATTAAAACAGATAAAAAAATCATAACCGGAATTTTCTCTTTTATAAACACCGAGCAGATAGGAAGAGGTGGGAATTAAGTTCTTCATTTCAAATTAATTATCTCAGTAAACGCGTCAATGGGAGGGTGCTAATTACAGACTCCATTAAGGATTTTTTTTTCTTTACAGCGGGAAATGCAAAATGCGAGGATTTTTTAATTTGTTTTTATTGATTTTTTTCTTCAAAGCTATTCCTCATCATTTAGTTTAATTTGATTTTTATATAAAATTTGATCTTTATTTTTTTAATTATTTTACTGAATGATTTTTTTAAAAAAATTATCATTGAGAATTTAATTTTAATGTATTTTTATGTTGAATTTAATCCTAGATCTTTTTATTTTTTTTTAATTTATTTTGGATCCTTTCTTATTATATTCTTTTTTACTTCATCTCTAATATTTTATTATTTATAAACTTTTTTAGTTTTCTTTGTTAGTCTTACATGGTGCCCGTCCTGATCTTATGACCACTGTCATGTACTTTAAAAATTAAATAAGGATTGACTTTGATCTCTCTTGTATTTTTATAGAATATATTTATTTTTTATTTTATTATTTAACATTTTTTTTAATTATTCATCTTGCTTCTTCTTTTTTACTTTCTTTTCAATGGGCTTATCTTGGTCCCATGTTCATGGTAGCAAGGTTAGTGTGTTAATCTAAGTTAATTAGGATTTTTCTTCATTATTTGTTTTTAGTTTCATCACTTTGTATTTTTTTTATTGAGAATTTTGTTCATTCATTTGGGTTCACCTTCTATGCAACCAATACTAGCCTCATGATCATGATCACAAGTTTTGAAGGTGAACACGGATTAATTTTAATCTTTTTTAAGTTTTTTTGCAATTTTATCGTTAAACATTTAATTTTTTGAGAATTGATCTTCATGATTTTTTTTTCTTTTTTTTCCTTCTATGGGGCTATTATAATCTTGTGTCTATGATCGAAGGTTAGTAATTTAATTCGATTTGACTTTGTTATTGCTTTTTAAAAAGAGAAAAAATATTTTGTTCACTTTCTCCATTTAACATCGAGCTGTGTGGTAGGTAGACTTTATAGTTTTATTTTGTTTTGGTTAACAATTTTTTTAACCTTTTATCAGCATAAATAATCATTGATTAAATAAAACAATTACTTTAAACGACAAAATTATAAAACATAACCAAGTATATAATATGTATTGCAATATCAAATATTTTAGTCTTAATTATCTTTGATCAAATATTAATTTATCTAATATATGTGTTTTAATTTATAATTAATTTGTTTTTATATTAAAAAAAATTCTACATTCAATTTGTTTACAAAGAAAAAGTATCCGTGGCGGAATGGAGGTAAGATAACTAGCTAGCGACTCGTTTACTGAAAGCAGAAGAAGAGATGTATGGGCCTGATTTATCCATTTATGGGTCTAAAATGAAATGACTTTGCAAGTCCTGGAGTCCTCAACCCGTTCATCATTTGAAACAAAGAACATCAGAATCAATAGTAAATGACTACTAAATTAGATCGATAGTTGGTCGTTTTCAGCTTCGATTGCTGGCGCAAATTATCGGATACAAGCAGCGTAGATTGAAGTAACACTGTCCTGTACCCAGTTGCCCTAGCAGCTTCACTCTGTTTGTAATTTCAATACAACAACAATTGCAGATTGTAAGAAACCAGCATTCATTCCTGCTCTGTCGTTTCAACTGGACAAAACTAGATAAGAAATACCCAGTGCGATGCAGAATAATGTCAGCAACGACGACACTGCCATCTCGGAAAACCACCATTGGCGCTTTCCACCTGAAAAGTTTTTGAAAAAAATCCAAGCTTTTTAGATCAAGACATCTCCTAACACTATGGTCATACAGTTGCCTCCACAAAATCCTGAACTCTAATGATAGACAATTTCCTTTCTTAACTTGGATTAAAACTTTGACCATAGAATGAAGCCACAGATTGTCATGTCCCGGCTGTTTTTCGTAGTTTTCACCAGCCACTGATCGGGATGAAATGTGGACCTCTCTGGCTACCTCAGCAATCGCAATAGATTAAGCAGCAGCAGCACTCGTGGAACTGCCTATCACAAACCACAACCTGCCAATGGAGGAAAATTATTTAACTACAGAGTTCAGTAGAATAAAAAAAAAATAACCAGGGACTCCAAGTAATAGCGAGAATGCATAGACACACAGAAACCGCCATGAAAACAACCAAAAATTGCATGAAAGGGTGAAGAGGAAGTGAATACAAGTAAACTCTTGCTTGTTTAATTTTGCAAGCTCGATATGCTTTCAAACATTACAATCAAGGAATCGTTACAAATATATGGATTAATCACAGCCCGCTGGAAAGAGAGCGTTAGGTTGACGACAGTTGAAAGCATAAGAAAACCAATCAAAAGTAGCAGTAATATTGAAATAGTGATTCTCCACAGTTACGTATCATTAATTATGATCAGATAAAGGACAGAAACTTCGCACATACTCGATTCCGGAATGGCTGATCAGGAGTGCGATAGTTGTGGCCGTGTATTTGCTTTCCAGGCCACAAGTTGATGCCTGAAAAGGATGTGCAAGAAAATTAAAGACACGATTGGAACAACTCCAGCAAAAACCTTTAGACGCGGAGGCAGCAATAACGCATATAAATTTCAGCAGTTCTAGGCTCTGTGACATGTCCACTGCAAACTACAACAGCATCAAACTTCTCATCAAGAAAACCACTATCACCATCACTATCAACTAATCTCTTTGCTTTGGATTTTACTTTCCATTTCCAATCATCGACCATCTATCTACACACTAACCAGTACTTCGCACTCAAACCTCACCATCTCCTCAATCCCAAACTCCCTTGCAAAATCTTTCAACTACATCAACACTTCTATGTGACCTGGAAACCTTCCCGGGTCTCTATTTTCGCCCTCTCGGGTCCCAAACTGGTAGTCAGTAAAACCCATCAGCTCCCTGGAAAGGTTGGTACGAAGAGACTGTATAGGCTGGTGTGAACAATGGGTCTCTTCCAATCAGGTCAGGTTCTACCAAGTACCATAGGCACCGAAGATTTCGGTTCTTGCTACTCTTGTCAAGAAATGACAGGGGAAAGAACCCAAATCAATGTCGCATTAGTTCCAAGACAATGATAAAAAAAAAAGGTTAAGAATTATTTAATAAAAAGTCATGCGTGCCAACTGCCAAGGCTTACGAGGACAGGTTTATGCGCATGGTCCAAAAGAAAACCCGAGGCATACATAACGCTAGCTCGAGCCCCAAACCTTCTTCTCTTTTAATGGATTCATGTAATACTTGTTGTCTATTTGGATAGACGACATGTCTTCTCGTTTAAATTTCATCATCCAAAGTTAATTTTTAAGTTCTCGAAATCTAATAACATATTTTCTCTTGTTTTAATATAAAAACATATCTTTAATCGTGATTAAAAGCTCAAACAACATATATCAAACTCCCTTCTCACATATAAACCTATGGGAACCAAGATCAATTTTTGTATAGATAAAATATAGGAAATCTCTTTCCCCTTCCCATGATTTTTCTCTTGCCTCTTAATTCTCAAGAACTGAAATATATATAAAAATTAAAACTTTAAATATTAAATAATCAAAACTAGAGATTAAAGATAAAAAAAATCAAAAACTTCAAAGATAAAACACAATATTATAACATGGAAAATAGAATCTGGGAAACTAAAACATTCATCGAAGAAGCGAGAAAAAAAAAAAGAAAACAAAAGAGGCTTGATAGTACGTTTCACCGACAAGAAAGAGGTCTCGAATGGAACCTCAACTCTACGTGTACTAAAACAAAAGAGGCATAGGAAGAGGTCGGCGTGATTATGGGAAGATACTCTCATCGAAATTCTAATCTCAGGTTACAATAGAACAGTCGGAATTCTTAACTCTGATTGAATGGTTTATCTTAAATCAAAGAAACTGGAGAGATAAAATTAATCATAATGCGCTAAGAAGGTAAGAAACAGCACGATCAAAGTCTAGCATCATCCTGTGAAAATCAATGTCACAATGGCCCAGAACTTGTCTTTTCTTGGTCAAGTATCGAGGTTTTTGTTTTTATGAGAAGGATTGTGTTTGGTAGGTTACTGAGCGGTATACCCGCGCGATGCGGCGGTTTTTTTTCTATCTATGTAGAAAATTTATTGTTTTTATATGTATTGTATTTTATTAGTTTAATATTTATTTAGTATAGTTATAATTGATAAAATTTATGTAATCAAAATGGAAAGTGACGCGTATATTTTGTAATTGCAGATAACCTACGTAAATCTTTATTTTTTTTGTTTATCTTTTCCCTAGCAATATTATATTTAAAATATTAAAAATGAAAATATTATAAATTTGTTTTTAAGAAATAAATCTAAACAAAAGAGTACCAAATTTCAATATTAATTTTAAAATGATATTAATTTTTTTATTCCAAAAAACCTAGGTCATGTTTTCTTTTCCCTATATATATATATATATATATATATATATATATTCATATGAGATAACATCCAATAAATATTAGAACATATAATTAATGAAAGACTAAAATTATCCTAGAAAATTTAAGAAAATTAAAAAAAAATCACTGTCATCACTATCAAAACAATAAAAATTATTAGATTATATGGAGAGAAAAAAACAATAACAAAAGAGTAAGCAAGAAAAACAATTAAATTATTATTATAAAATAACTCGGACACCCCGGTCATGGGGAAAAAATATAAGTGGAAAAAAGGGGAAAAATGTAGAAGTGGAAACAAAAAAAGAAAAAAATAGATCCGGAGATTAATCGTGATACGCGTAAGCTGTCATTAATATCCAAGCTAAAAAAACAAACAAACGAAAACAACTTTATCAGAGTAATTTTCTAAAATTAGGATTTTAAAAATTCCAAAAAAAACGAAAAGCAACACTTTCCAAAATAAGGATTAAAAAAAAACGAAATTTAGGAAAAAAAAAGATTTAAAAAGAAAAAAAAAACAAAATTTAGAAGAAAAAAAAGGATTTAAAAAGAAAAAAAAGAAATTTAGAAAAAAAAAGAATTTAAAAAGAAAAAAAACGAAATTTATAGAAAAAGAATTTAAAAAGAAAAAAAAACGAAATTTAGAAAAAAAAAAGAATTTAAAAAGAAAAAAAACGAAATTTATAAGAAAAAAAAGGATTTAAAAAAAAGAAAAAAAACGAAATTTAGAAAAAAAAGAATTTAAAAAGAAAAAAAACGAAATTTAGAAAAAAAAGAATTTAAAAAGAAAAAAAACGAAATTTTGAACATTATTATTAAAAAAAAGCATGGTTATTAAAAAAAACAATGCAAGGGAAAAACACTTTTTTAAACAGTAATGAGAAAAAAATCATGTTATGCATAAAATAACTCGGACACCTCGATCATGGGGGAAAAATATAAGTGGAAAAAAGGGGAAAAATGTAGAAGTGGAAACAAAAAGGAAAAAATAGATCCGGAGATTAATCGTGATACGCGTAAGCTGTCATTAATATCCAAGTTAAAAAAACAAACAAACGAAAACAACTTTTACAGAGTAATTTTCTAAAATTAGGATTTAAAAAAATCCCAAAAAAAAACAAACGAAAAGCAACACTTTCCAAAATAAGGATTAAAATAACGAAATTTAGGAGAGAAAAAAGAAATTCAAAAGAAAAAAAAAACGAAATTTAGAAAAAAAAAAGAATTTAAAAAGAAAAAAACGAAATTTATAAGAAAAAAAGGATTTAAAAAAATAAAAAAAATAAATTTAGAAAAAAAATAAATTAAAAATAAAAAAAACGAAATTTATAGAAAAAGAATTTAAAAAGAAAAAAAAAAAATTTAGAAAAAAAAAGAATTTAAAAAGAAAAACGAAATTAATAAGTAAAAAAAGGATATAAAAAAGAAAAAAGGAAATTTAGAAAAAAAGAATTTATAAGAAAAAAACGAAATTTAAAAAAAACAACGAAATTTTGAACATTATTATTAAAAAAAAGCATGGTTATTAAAAAAAACAATGCAAGGGAAAAACACATTTTTAAACAGTAATGAGAAAAAAAATCATGCTGCGCATAAAATAACTCGGACACCCCGGTCATGGGGAAAAAATGTAGAAGTGAAAACAAAAAAAGGAAAAAAAATAGATCCGGAGATTAATCGTGATACGCGTAAGCTGTCATTAATATCCAAGTTAAAAAAAACAAACAAACGAAAACAACTTTTACAGAGTAATTTTCTAAAATTAGGATTTAAAAAATCCAAAAAAAAAAACGAAAAGCAACATTTTCCAAAATAAGGATTAAAAAAAACGAAATTTAGGAAAAAAAGATTTAAAAAGAAAAAAAACAAAATTTAGAAGAAAAAAAGGATTTAAAATGAAAAAAAAACGAAATTTAGAAAAAAAAAAGAATTTAAAAAGAAAAAAAAACGAAATTTATAATGAAAAAAAAAGGGTTTAAAAAAAATAAAAAAAACGAAATTTTTATAAAAACAATTTAAAAATAAAAAACGAAATTTATAGAAAAGAATTTAAAAAAAAAACGAAATTTAAAAAAAAAAAAGGCAGATGTACTCCCGTGGAGTACAAATGCAAAACAGCCAATCCACAGTAATCTATTGTGCATTTAGCCGATGGCTTTTGGATAGATAGATAAATAATAATAATATTGATCCTCACTCTATGCTCCACGACAATACTAGCTTGCAGGCGAGTCAACGCTCCGTCCCCAAAGAGGAAAAATGAAAAAGAAAAAAAGAGAAAGGACAAAGGGCGGTCAGGATTCTTTGTGACGGATTCGGAATAAAAATAACTCCGTTACAATCTTATTATTATCAGAAGAATTAAAAGAAAGAAAAAAAGATACCACACAATCATAAAAAATACATCATGAAAACTATACTTTAAAACATTAAATATTTTATATTACGTACCATAATAAAGCTAAATTATTATTTTCACAAAAAGCAACATGAAAAAACCATTCGATATTGGTAGACAGGATTCGTCATTGGATTCCGCATTAACATCAAGATTCAACGTCTCAAAATTATTTTCAAGAAACTCTCTTGCTGTTTTTCTTAATTTTAGTATTTTCAATAATATAATTAAACATTTCAAAATGGCATAAGTTTGGTAGATGCATGTGAGATGAAGATTGATTACTCTATACTGATCAAAGAACATATTTTCTTATCCGTTTTTATTTTTAAAGTAGAAAGTATATTTTATTTTTTAAACTCCCAATAAATCACATTGCACATACAACATTTTTGTGTTATTGAGAGAAATTTATATGGAAAGAAGCAAATGAATATATATTAAGTTGCAACCAGTTATATGACCTAAAAAATAATCTTGAAGTTACAAGAATGAAAGTTCAATTTACACACACATATAATATATGCCTGAAGAAAACTATTTGTACGGCAACAGCAACGGCAGTTTCAGAAGGGACCATCCTGATAGAAAACAGTAAATCAAGGGACCAAATGGGCAAAAGGAGAGCAGCAAAATAACAATTAGATAACCAGCAGCAGCACCATGGGCTATTTGCCTTCTGCAGATGAAACTGTCATCACTTTAAAAACCAATAATCTCGTTGGAGAGAGAGATGCAATCACAAACAGGGCAACCAAAGCGAGAAAGGGACAGAAAGTTAACCCATAAAAAGAAGTGATTCGACAGCAACACAGCCCTCACTGTTAAACTATATTAGGAGCTCTATTCTAGTCTCTCCCACCCTCTCTCATCATATCCAGTGAGAGAGAAGTGGGAAAAAAAAGGAAAACTAATGTATCTTTCTCATTGGGTTCTCTTTGATCTGATTCCCTTTCTTTTTACTTGTCTTTCATGACGGGTTTTGTATGGTTTTTACATTCTTTTCTTTGCCATGTGGGTTTCTTTTGAAGAAGTTGAAGATCATGGGCGTCTTTGCTTCATGGTACTCTACTTCTCTCTCTCTTTTATTTTTACATCTTTTTGGGATTTAAGTTTCTTTGTTGCTGATAGCATGTTTTTGCTGTGTTTTTTTTTTGTCTCTTGGGATTACCATAACAGTGTTTTATTGAGTATGGGCTGGATATGAAGTGGAATTTTGATCTGTTGAATGCCCTTGTGTAAATCGCGCCAAAATGTTAGCAAGATATAAACTTTACATGCCAAGGAATACATGTTGAGCTTCTACTTGGTTCGTGAATCATTAGCGAAGTTATTTCCGTTGTTAATATGCAAATTATTGGGGCTTAGTTTTTTTTTTTTTTGAGAACTGGCTTAGATTGCAGTGTGCTTGAGTCCCATCATATAAAGGCTTAAAAATTGGATATGAAGGCATCAAAGTCATTTCTTGTTGCTTGAAAAATGAGGCTACTTTCTTTTGTGGCTGGCTTCGTGAATGGGAGCCGTATCTGGGTTTTTATTGGCCAAATTTCATTTCCATGCATGGCTTCTATGAATTAAACTTTTTCTGCTACCGAATAGTGATGGAAGAGTTACCCATAGAGCAAGTCAGATCATATTTTGCTTTGTGTTGGATATGCATAATTGTGGGTGCTGAAAACAGAATTTGATCCTTAAGGATGTAAAAGGCTCTGGTATGATTTTCGGTTGTTGATATGCTCTTCGTTGTGCATGATTAGTGCTGCTTAGTATTCACATGATTTTGCAAGTGCTTTAAGCAGGGGAAAGCTTATTTCATTGGTGCTGCTTAGAATGTCATAGAATTGACGGTTGATTGGTTGATTCTGGGCATCTTATAACTAAGAATTCTTTTGAAAATGCAGGGATGGTGAATGGATGGTTTCTTGGCTCTTATCGGTGCTGCCCATCTCATAACTAGAAATTTTATTTTGAATTTACTGGATGGAATATAGATTTGGGAGACAAATGGTCACAAAATGCAGCTTACGATATGTGATGTGATGCGATGGAATTGTTCAATCCTAGCAAGGAGATTTCGATGCAAGGAGATTTTGATCTGAACTCTGTACAGCTTTACTCTGATTCATTTAAAGAAGTTATAAAGAAGACGATTCTGAAGCAGGAGGTCATATTTGGGACTCAGGTTTGGCCTCAACATTCATCTTGCATCATAATATGTTCTTAGTTAAATCTGATATCATATGATTCCTTTGAGTTTGGTCAAAATGTTGGGTCACTTCTGTTGCACGTAGCTTGAACTACTTGGTCATACTAAAACTAAGCTGAGCTCTTAGATTTTGGGTTACACTTGTTTAATATGATTTATCTTATGGGTGAATCATAAGCTCATGGTTTTGCCACAATACTCATATCCTTAATTTACTTGTATTTCCTTAGGTCCATGAACTCCATGAGTTATATAGGACACAAAAGTCACAAATGAAGAATCTTGGTCGTAAAGGGTGTGGTGCATACAATTCATGGGATTCAAATGTGCAATCATTTTTACTGCCTTATACAAACCCTAGAAGAGTTGAACCGTTGGTGAAAGAGACAGGAGTTTCCTCAATTTCCAAGGTAAATGAAGCCTACGACTATGAGCTTGCTCTTTAAAGTGATCCTTAATGTCGGAGAAGAGGGCCTTCTTTTTTTCTTTGTTTTTTTCAATCATGATTTTAGGGTCTTTTTTTTGTGTGTTTTGTGGCACTAGCTCAAGTCTTCTAGGGAATGCCATATGAAAGTGTAACCTGTAGCAATGTCAAAAATGTCAGCAATTCAGTTAGTAGAGACCTACTCTTAATTCCTTTCAATGGCTTCCTGCTTTAATTTGGTTAGATTGAGGCGTTTTGGTCCTTCAGAAAAGACAAGTGATTGTTGTATCATCATCAACTGGCGAATCATGTAACATATCTTTCCATGGAAGACTTCACTAGATAGCTTTAAAGCAATCATCATGTGCACTTGCTGTGCTAATGTAAGGATCTTGTCTTTCAGGTGGTCCCAACACCTTCCACAAGCAAGGAGCTGTTAGATGGGTGCCAAGATGCATATTATAGGCTTAAGAAGAGGCCTCTTGATCTTCAGCTGTCTGCTGATGAATTCATCAACCATGTCAAGGAGGATCTCCCAAACATAGGGCATGCTTGGAATCATCGCTTAAAAACCCCTGTAGACTCTAAACATCCTCTGTCTGCTAATTACTCTTCAGGTTCAGAGGAGCTGAAGCTTTCCCTGACCACTGGAGTTGACTACAGAAGAACAGAAGGTGCATTGAGGACATGGTTTGATAAGAAAACTCATCAGTACTGTTCTGTGATTGATTTGGAATCAGATGAGACAATATCAGATGATCATGCAAAATGTTCACCTTCCGTTGGCAGTGCTGCTCCAGAAACTTATTCCCCAGGAAAGCACAAGTCACAAGTTTCTGCCTTCTCCAGTTCAACCCTCTCAACTAGAGCGAAGAAAGATCCATCTGTTGAGATTGCAGAAAACAGCTCTTTCCAAGAACATGGTGAATGCTGCCTACAGCATACCTCTTCGAATGAAGGTTCTGATAATCACTACTTGGAAGTCAATATAGTATTTTTTTCTATCCATGAACGTGTGTTTCAGGATTTTGATCTTGTGCAATTTAGGTATATGATTAGCCACCATCATATTTAGCTCCTTTTATTGTTCTTTCAAGCAGGAATTATGGAGTTTCATGATGATATCCTGTTTAATAATCTTTCCACCAAAACTCAACAGTCCACCTCACATCAAAAAGCTGATTTGGACCTCAACAAAGTTTATCTTGACGACTCATCATGTTTCTCAAATGATCCTCCATTGGCCTATCCTTCATCAGCCAGCTCGGCAGGTGTATCTGCAGTGGTTATCGGGAGCATGCAGGAAGAAACTTGCCCAACCACTATAAGGGAGAAACAGGTCAATGTCTACTCAAATGAAATTTCTGTCATCCCTCGTGCTGCTCAAGTAGATTTAAACAGCACAACCAGGAGCACAAATGTTTGGACTAGAAGTTCCAATCATAATGGAATAAGCGGTAGGGTAGTGAACCTTATAGGGCCAGAGCCTATGGCCAGCGCCCGAGTAGACATTTTTGAAGACATTGGCAGCTGCAGTGGCGATGATAAGAATGATAATGATGTGCTGAAGGATAAACTTGCAAATGGTCTTCTACTTGATTTAAATCAAATGGGTGTGGCTTCTATAGAACTGACCTCTGAGAAGAGCCTAGTGGAAGACGCTGTCTTGTCATGTACATATCAGTGCCAAAATAATAGACATGGAAATCAATCTCCTGTTTCATGCAAGTCTGGCATTTATGATAATGATTCAAACAGTGGAAAGACAGCGCAATGTGGCAATGTGTCTGGTGATGTGAACACTGATTTGAAAAGCCACTTAGGATCACAAGTTGCTGATGCCACATCGGATGAACATGGCCTAAGAATTTCCAACAGCTATGATTTGAAAAATGAATGCTACAACAAGAATGAAGAATCGGCCAAAGTGGACGTTTTGATGAAAAGAGCAGCCGAATCACTTATAAACTTGTCACTGGAGAACTCAGTTTCCTATCTAGATTTTTCTGCCAAGGAAATTAGGAATGAGACAAGAGAGGAGTCGCACTATACTTGTGATTCTTTTGAATTAATGGTTGTGGATCTAACGGAGAGCAATGTGGATGAAAATTCCGTGACATCAAAGCCATACGAAGTGAATGATGTGGAGACAAAAGATTTTGGTTCAAAGCTGAGACGGGGAAGGAGGATGAAAGATTTCCAGAAGGAGATACTGCCTGCTCTGGCATCTCTTTCGAGGCATGAAATTCACGAAGATATAAATATTATCGAGGGAGTTTTAAGATCAAGAGAATACCATAAAATCAGCGGCAAGATGGCAAAAAATGGAGAGAAATGGTCTCCACTGGTGAGAAGTAAACGGTCAAGACTCAATTACGGTGGACGAAGAAATTGTTCATCAAAGTTCAAGTAGAAGTCACTGACAGCCTGATATCCATCCACTTCCGTTCTAGATCTACAGAACAATTTTTGCGTATATAGCAGCACATATAGTTCGATCCCAATTCGTAGCCTTAGAAACAGAACGCATTGCTTCGAATGGATGGTTGGTCTTCTTCACCTTTTGTTCCATTCTTTAGAGTAATATTGTCCTTCACCACACCTATCTTTGGCACCTTAAATGCTTCTCTCTCACTCTCGTTCTTATCAAAGTAACTTTTACATGTTTATTTTCCCTTAATGGCACTAAGTAGGAAGTTGATATTCTGCTTCTTTACTGTTGGCAAAAGAAGTCACGGACAGAAACTTTTACTGCTTGGCAAGGCTACTGATGCTTATATGTTAACGCCCACTATTCGATGAATGGCGTCGGATTTTAGAAGTTGTTCCATTTTGAGCAGTGCAATAATGGTCACATTTATAATGATTAGCTTCTGTACTTTCATGGTGGATTCCATGCTGGTATGCCCCACAACTCCCAGACAATTTACTTTGAGAAGCGGGGCATGCGAGTGGACTGCAACAGCGATCATCTTTATAATTCAGTCAATGATTTATTGTAGTTTTATTACACCTACCTTATTGTTACCAATTGTGGGCATGCTACAGAATGTGAAAACATCTCAGCTGGAGTTTTTGGAGTAAAAGTTGAACCGGATCATGGTCCAACTTGCATTCATAAAAAAAGGGTATGCAAATGATGACTTTTAGACAAGTGCAAATGCTTGCGAACAAGCTTGTTTTACCACAAGATGGCTCCGCAGTTTTTATTTTAACAGTTTATTTCTATTTTTTTCTGAAATAGAAGTCATTAAGCAATGGCCTAATTTGGGACCATTTAGTCATTTCACCGTCCTGAAAGTGTCCCATGTATCTATTCCTCTATTTTAACACCATGGCGAGTTATCTTTAGCTACACACCTGTCAATGTCTCGTTAAGAGAGGTAGGCTCAAATGCCATATTGCATTGGGTGGTCCGGAGGCTATATATGTAGCTGATGGACACCATTTCTTAAGGTATAACTTGCGATGAGATTATCAATTATATACTTGTCATTTACAACAACTGCCATGTTTTTTTTTTAATAAATTTTGACCATTTACCGTGCCTCTTCTCTTTACATAAAACTCATTAAATTAATACAGGGGAGAATGTTTGTTAGATATGAATTTGTTTTTTTTTAATTAACATGGATGTTCATATTCTTTTGTGTGCATTTCAGCTAATGTTAAGGATTCTAAAATTAATAAAAATGGTAGTGGCGACAAAATATGGTGGTGGTGACCAAATTTGTGTAAAGTTGCATGTGTAAGAGGAGAGAGAGATCTATCGCAATGGACATTGTCTGCCATAACAGAGAGAGAGAGAGAGAAAAAAAATGACTTCACAACCCGTGCTACTTACATAGAAAAAAAAAGAGTGCGTTTCTGATGGGGTGATTCTTGATATCCAAGGCCATGCCGGATATTGCAGGTAAGATTTCTGTGAAATTTGTGTTTTTCTGATATGGTTTCTTTATAGTGACGAGAGTTAAACACTGCATGCACTAAGAGGAGGAGTGAGGATGAAGCCACCCTCTGGGAACAAGCATGCTTCAATGATATATACGCTACTGGTCCAAGTCCTTGAATGAAAGTGACTGCCATTGCATTGTTCGGATGGTTAGTGGATTTGAATCGTGGGCAAGTGGAACAAGGCCGCGTGCAGCCAAAAGTTCTTACCTAAACTCTCTGTTTTCTTATGCACTTACCTGTCCCGCAACCCACAGTTACAGTGGAATGGTTTTTAATTTATTCATAAATATATGTTCATATGAACACGGAAACGCTATATATCCATTATAATGAAAAGAAAAAAACTAAAACACACCATGAACTTGTAGGTTCTTGATTAATCTATGTGAATCCTGACATAAGTAACGTCGACGTCATGACTGTGATGCTAGAGTTGGAATTTGGAGTGAAGAAGCATCACCTGCAACTGATGCGAAATCTTTCTTTTTAATGATTTTTATTGAGTTCTGTTGCTTTATTTTATCAGTATTGCTAAATGATGCAAAAAAGCCGGCACAAAGCAACTTGAGATAGAAATGACAGTCCCCTTTGTTTCTACTCCAACGTTTTCTTTCTTTCTTAATCTTTTTTCCACCTGTCTCAATTATTTCGAACTTATTTATTTAGTTGTCTATTGAATAGACGAGTTCCGTAACCCACGTTATCGTTTTGCATCAGTTGCGTACATAAAAAACAAAGAGAGAGAGAAGAAGAAGGTATCTTCATTGCTTGGTTTTGAACAGTTTGCTCATTTAATTGCTTGTGGTCGCCTGCTACTAGAAAAATATAGTTTGTCTATAAAGATCGTGAAGTATCTCGTCATTCATGGTTGTTTGGCTCTCACTGTCTAAACCTAGGCAAGGCCTTTTACCAGGTAGTTACGATACTAGGTTGTCAGTATAGCGTAAACTCCAGAATGATTACGAAGGAAGCTTCAGCTGTTTGTGTTTCCATGACTCCAAGATGGGATTTCAAAATTCATGAGGTTGCTCAGAGTAGTTTCAGACATGCTAATAATCTGTTTAGCTGTATTTCTGATCAAAATCAGAAAAGAAGCATTCAGGAAGTAAGCCTGATTGCTCAAGATGCAGTTAATGAGTTCAGAAATCTAGTTAGAATCCTTGACGACTCGGCGCAGTCAGATTGTAAGAGGATCAGGAAAGGTCCCTTACCACATGCCCATGACATAAACCCAGTTGAACTGATGGATAGTCCCAACTCTATGTCTGAAAGTCCTGGCCAAAACTTTTCTCGACCCAACAGGCAGCTATTCCCTCCACAGAGTATTCTGTCAACTTCTTCTTCTACCCATGTCAATAGTTTCAATCTGTATAGGGAGAAACAGAAGAAGCCTATAGAAAACGTCGATGTCAAAAATAATTTGGTCATGGGGTTGAACCTTTCTCCCTTTCAGCCAAACGCATGTTCTTTAAGTTTGGATGGAAGAGGCAGGATAATTCATCATTCATCATCAGAAGGTCTACCTTCCCAAGATGATTCCTCTTTATTTTCCAAGAGCAAGAGTGAAGAGAACAGTGCTAAATGCCTTGCCTCAACTGGTGGATGTCACTGCTCCAAGCGAAGGCAAGTCCCACCTGATTTGTTTCTTCTGATTTGAATCAAATTTATTTTACTTAACCCCGAGGAAACTTTTCGGTTGTTATATTTGGAGAGATTCTTCTGCAGACCTTTAACTTGTCTTGCTGATAGATGCTTATGATATCGTTTTTTGCTGTATTTGACGAAATCTTGGCATTACTAATGACATGAAAGCTGTGATTTTGGTTGCCCCGACCAAACTCCATTTCTGCTGCATAGTCTTATGTTAATTTCTTGGTTTTAATCCCACCTTTCATATATTATCTATAGGAGATTGAGGATCAAGAAAATAATCAAGGTTCCTGCTTTAAGCACTAAACTAGCTGAAATACCTCCCGATGATCACTCCTGGAGAAAATACGGACAGAAGCCAATAAAAGGATCTCCATATCCCAGGTATTTTTCCATCCTGTGTCCTGATATTGTTTTCTTTAGCCACTTCTCTTTTGTTTCTGGGAGAGACAAGCTCTATAGATTTTCATTTCCTTTTCTTGATAGCAGCTGAAAAAAACTTGATTTTGTTGCGTAGAACTTCGAATTCATTCTTTCTCTGCATTCGAGTACCCAATAAAAATCAATCAGGACAGACTGGACTAACTCATCATCCTGCTCATGCTTATCATCTGTGTGATTTATGAAGCCTTGAGACAAATTACTACTGTATTCTTCTTTTTGCCCACAAGTCAATATCCCAGTCAAACCCGTACTTGTAGTCAAGATTCATATGTTTACACCTACCTGGTACATTTGCAGTTTGGATTTTGTAATCTTCATTACCGGACACAAGCTTTCGACACTAACCTGTCCATCTGAGAGTAAAAATACCAAGACCAGTAATATCGTTTTATTAACATCTTTTTAATTGATTCTTTGTTTTCAAAGGAGCTACTATAAATGCAGCAAGAGGAGGGGATGCCCTGCAAGAAAACAAGTAGAAAGGAGCTTGGACGATCCTGCCATGTTAGTTGTGGCTTATGAAGGTGAACACAATCACTCAAAAATTCCATTTCAATCTCCCAACATGATGCTTCATATTTAACAACAAAATCAAACAGAAGGGCAGCAGTATTTTCCATGCTGGAATTGCTCGAGCACCTGCAAGCTAAGGTTCTTCCTCTCCTCGACGTTTCCTGCGAAAAAAGATCCTGTCACTCCATCAGGACTCCCGATTTCTAACTTCTAGCCTATATGCTTCTTCTTCATCAGTGGAGTTTCATGTCTAGTTGTATATATGCTCTTTTTAAGATTTTCTAATAAAGGCTTCTTTGTTTCATGCACGACTGAATTTTTCTAGTTGGTTTTCATATATCTTTCACCTCACGAGAAAGACTCAGTTAACCAGGAGTTTTATCATATGATTACTGGAATTTACTATGAAGATTCATCTTTTGAGACTTATTTTGATTGTACGTTCATCTCCTGCCAGCGTATTATTTGTTTTCCAGGAGCTCAAACTCATCGGATCAGGCAGATCAGACCTCGCCCAAAACATGGCCTGATCCGTCATAAAACGCTTGGAGAGTCTCTTTTGAGTAAAAAATTTAAATGCCTACTAACACTAATTTAGTTACGTATCTTATGCTTCATGGAAATTGTTGAATGTTGCTGCTTCGACTTGGAAAATGAATCAACTCATAGGACCAGAGTTAAAGTTAGGGCTTCATAGTTTAGAAGAGATACGAAATGGTATCACCAATCCATTGGCCCAACACAATTTTTCCACAAACAGACAAGCTGATGG
The DNA here is from genome assembly GCA_032356905.1 of Salix exigua. Lineage (NCBI taxonomy): Eukaryota > Viridiplantae > Streptophyta > Magnoliopsida > Malpighiales > Salicaceae > Salix > Salix exigua. The sequence continues at coordinate 9,443,665 of CM063590.1, read as the reverse complement.
ATCCATACTTCTTCCACAATCTGTGCACTATCCTTGAGCTAATTAAAATAGAAAAAAAAAACTTGATAATTTTTTTTAAACAAAATACTAATAAATTAAGCACGGTCCTATTTTATTAATTTTGTTAATGTAGTGATTAATTGATTTGTTATAATAAAGTGCTTGGGCTTTATTATAATCAAGCCCACTATCTTTTATGTTTCACTACAAAATTTGGTTTGATTTATACTAATCAAAATATAAAAAAAAAAATGAAAATTAAGATTAGCTAGAAAAACCTTTCTCGTTATAAGCCTGGATGGCAAGTGGGCTCCACAACGTTTGCTAATATTGCATGCCATGCCATGCTCAGGTCCAACTCTATTTCTCAAACAAGATGGATAAAATTATATAAAAGAAATATTCAATAAAAAAAATCTGATTCAATCTAGCTAATTAACAAAAAATGTGATCATGATAACCATATAATAAAAAATAATTATAAATCTTAACTCATAATCAATACAATGTTGAAATATAGAGTTGAGAAAAAAAAAACTCGTGACTTGGATCATAAAACAAAAACAACCTCATATAAAAAATTAAAATAAATTATTAAGTACAATACCTAGTAACCTAATTTTGAACTATAATATTAAAATAAAAGGTTTGAAATTAAAAACAATCTAAAAAAAACTTGAGTACCAAAATAAAAATAAACCTTGATATTTCATTGTTTATTGCTAAAATGCCAAGGGCTTTTAGTATATGTTAACTAAAGTTGGAACAATTTTGTTATATTAATAGGAAAAAAGAATATTCAAGTCACTTGAGATTTTTTGGCATTATCATTAAACCTAACTCAACTAATCCACCATATATTTTATATTTAATGATAAAAAAATCATAATTATTTAAATTTAATCAAAATAAATCAATAAATTTCTAACCATGAAACAAAGATCCATCAAACTTGTTACAAAAACATGAATAAAAACAAAGTCAAACCAATATAGAAATGATGGTAATAATAATGACCGTTTGAAGTCCATGGCACAGAAAAAAGCAACTAAGACATTGAAGATGAGAGAAATACATACCACTTATCTTAACTTAAAAACAACAATAAAAACTAATCATATATCATAAAAACATAATCAACAAAAACTAATAAATATGACAATTTTTATAAGTGAATTACCAATGAAGTTCATATGGTAATCAATATGGTATTGAAAAATCAACTTGCGTTAAAAATCTCAAGTTTTTGAATTTAAAATGAGGAATATGGATTAACACAAGAAAATCAAGAAGCCCTTTTCTATTAAAAACTTAGATTTAATTATAAAACCAAAAGTTTTTGGTCATAGAATTTGAATATCTCCAACCATTACCAGCTCTTGTAAATCAATAAAAAGGTAAAAGAAAAAAAATAAAAGCAAAACCCCTTTTAAAATAGAGAGCAACGGGAGACAGAAAAAAGACATAGGACGTGAATTTTCTATCATTCAAATTATGTCAAACACCAAAAAAAACACAGTATTCCACATTTTACAATGCTATTTCCTCCACATCTTTATCTTTCTTCCCCATCCACCATTTTTATCTTTCAGAACGTGCTGGAGCAGAAGTAGCTGATATAATTTGTTTGCATATTATCCAAATCTGCCATAATGTATGGCTTGACTGAAATATCTGTCGCTGGAGCAGAAGTAGTTGAATGTGCTTGTGTAATTGAATTGCCTGATTTTCAAGTCCACATAATGCTCACTGTTTGGTTGTATTGCCGGCTGCTGTGAGCAAGATGCCAGCATATTTTTCATCTCTGCTAAACAAAAGCTGCAGCATGCAACTTAATTTGTTTAACATTTATGTATTTATGAAATCTTATGACATGAACCATTAACCATTCTCTGCTACAAAAACAGCATCCCATCGTCTCATTTATGACTCTGATGTTTCAGGGTCGCCAGCTATTGAATAGCAGGCCATTTTGTGTGCTTGTGGAGTCCCATTAATGATGGGACCTCGAAACACTATTTTTTTCTATTCTGTAACAAGGCAAACAATAATATTCTATATCGTAACTTAAACTAATTCAATCCACTAGAGGGTTAACATGTGTCTAGGAGATCTAGCAGGGTATCATTGGGATAGCTAGGGATAACGATGAAGCTTGGAACTAGAGGATGAATCCTTCATGCCCGTAGGAGATAAACTGTAAGGCTCCATCCCTGTCTCCATCGGAGCTTGGGCTGGGAAACACTAACTTTGCTCAGACCTCTAATTCAATGAATTGTGTCTCGGTGTGTGTGTGTGTTAATAAATATAATGATATTTTCAAATATTCTTGAATCTTCAAGGTTAATTTTATTTATTAAATCAAGTATAGTACTCCATACCGGAATTGATTGGAGAATGATTTTTTCTCTCTCGCCTACACCTCTATATATGGGGATTTAGAAACCTCCATGCCCGTCTCCATTTGGGTGGTACCATTCCTATATGGAGTTTAGTTAGTTTTAAGAACTCTAAGTTATAAATAATATTTTTAATACATCATGTATTTTTGAATCTTTTTTCGAGCATCTTTTATATAACTTGGTATTCAAACCAAACAATTTTTCAATATCTTTTTCTTCATATATATTTTCTTCCTTTTTCAAGCATCGCCACCCGCAAAGACCAGCACCATATCAAACACAAACTTTTGTAAGCTATTGAGCTACAATCTCTTACGTAAAAATACAGAAACAAGATCGATAGGTAGGTAGTTGTATATATAATATATAGGGCTCCATAGATTAATGCAGTAATAGGATAGGGAGTGTTTATCAAATATGTCGACCACGCACCATCTATGCCTGCCTTTCATTTTCTCCCAAGCGAAGCAACTGTTCGACTTCTGGAGAAGAGAACTAGGTAGGATGGAGATTCAATGCCCGACAAACAAACAAGTGTAAGTTATCTCTTGTTCTTTTTTCAACGGTGTCTCTAAACTAGGTCTTCTTGTAATCACAACAAAATTAGGTGTCGCCATTGCTAAAATACAAGGTTAATCTTGCCATCACTTCTTTGCTTTGCTTCTCACGTAACAGTACTTGCCACCATTGATGCTGTATATATATTTGGAGCTGTACGGTATAGGGCGACGCTTGTAGATCAAGGCATCCCCCTTCTAACATGCGTTGCAAAGTTATGTGTCACTGGATAAACACCCATTGTTATTTAGATCGAAATGATAAGCTTCGATCTGGTCGTGGTACGTGGAGAACAGCACAGAGACAAACCTACAAACACTTGTAAAGATATAATTTCATATCACCTTATCTTCACTTAGAACCTCCTTTTTCAGTAATTTTGGAGCTGTTAAATCAGTGGAGTTCTTGTTTTCGAAGAAAAATATTTCTTTAAAATCCACTAAGATACATATATTATGATATTCAATTTGGTGCTCCACGCCTTTGGATATAATATGAAAATAAATGAAAAGTTTTTAGGCCTGGATGATGACCCGTAAAGAAAAGAGAAGATATTCTTTCTTAAATATGGGACGGGAGGGACTTTCCTATCTAGGCTCATTCTAGTTTATTTACCCACGTTGCACGTCGATATTTTTTAAAACATGAAAAATTACACACAATATATTATTTAATATTATTATTAAACTTGATGAAGTTGATCAATTTTCAAATCCTTTGGCTCATTTTTTTAATCTAGTTTTAGGTTTAATATCAATCTTTATAAAAGTTGCTTTGACATAATCTAATTAATATGATGAGCTCTAGAGAAAACAAACGGCCAATAAAAAATATGACCTCTTACTTTTTCAAAAAAAAAACCCATCAAGATAACTTCTTTTTTATTTTGATATAGTAATATTTTTATGATTTAATCTGCAAAATTCACATTACCGATCATGGAATACTCTAGGTTTAAGACTTAGTTTTCTCTTTTAAAAAATCTCTTACTTAATGACATGATAACACAAACAAACTCTTACAAAATTGAAAAAATAAAATCTATCATGTCAAGTTATCGTTCCTATCTTCCTTGAATAGTGCATGACACAAAGAGAGAGACTTATTATTCATAACTCTGCCTTGCCTCTTACTTCTCGTATCAATACTTATTAGTGAAAAACAAAATGCAAGTCTTTGATTGCAGCTACAAATAAATATACGAGGGGTTGGGGATTCAATGTCGCACCTTGTACTGTGACGAGTTCTCTAAACGACATCGCATAACCCGTGTGAAGTATCTAGCTTTTGAAATGAAAACAAAGAGACACTCAAGGGTCAGCGACTTTTCCTAATCGAATCATTGCTACAATACTTATTGGACCATCATCGATCCCCTTCAGATTTTCTGCTGCCAAGAACATAATTACAGAATCCAGTAATCTTTTACGGACAAAACATAAAATAAATCCTCCAGTTGGATATCGCTGTCATAATTCTCCTATTCTTTTGCCGTCACTGTGCAGGATCGTTTAGCCATAAACCGGCACAAGGCGACTGATCCAATAAAATCCACACCCACTTTGCCTTCTCTTCCTGGCAGGCAGCGTTAGAGCTCCATCGAACAAATTGAGTGACATCAGTATCATCAAACGGCGATTAATGACCCGCTTCTCTTTTTTGACCAGACTCTCTTGTTAAAAATAATTTGTTTTTTTATATATATAAAAAATAGAGTCACAAAAAGAACAAGATGTGGTAGGAAGGTTGATGGGCACTTGGTACATTTAAACAGTAACTGGAGGTAGGTTAATAAGCATTTATCAACCCAATTTCTCTCACAGTAACCACGGCATGTATAGGTATACAGCAGCTCAAAATTAGAAATCAAGATAGAAAAAGGGGGGTATTTTTTTAAGAAAAGCACTTCCAAAAAATAAATGAGAAGAAAATAATTTCCACGTCTGTTTACAATTTATAGATAATAAGAAAGCAGGGTAACACCGCACGGCTATCGAATGCCATCAACTCGCCGTTATCCCCACTCACCGAGTCAAACCCGACCCGGCAGTCATCAATCAATGAATCAAACCTGATTTGCTTCGTGACCCGACCTGCTACGACCCGGCAAACAAGCATTGCTCTCCGTCCTATACCACCACCGGCGCTCTCATGAGCTCCTCCACTGCCGGAAAACGTGCAAAATTTTGCTCCTTTCCCTCCGGGAAAAACCCACGCATCGCCACGCGCTTCATGTACACCTCCAGCGGGACCCAAGCAATAAAACCGCATCATCTCGTTTCCATCCGCGATACACCTTGCGTTTTCCTCCCGCGTCGTTCCACCTGTTAACTCGGCCCGGGTTTTAACAGTTTCTCGATATTCTTCAAAGCGACTCACCGTTCTCGACCCGTTTTGCACTTTGAAAATCATCTCGATTTGACCCGGAAATGATTTGTTGCTCCAGCTGGTGTGAAAGATGATATCTACCACATTTCTTGAGGGATGTCCGACAGGCAGCTCGGTGAGGGCTGGGAAAACCGGGTCAGAGTTCCGGGTTGAACGAGAACGTGATGGGGGTGTTGAAGCGGGGTTTGTGGTGGGGTTTTGTTGGTTATGATTAAAAGGATAGTGCTTAGATTTTGATCTCTTGGTTTTGGTTTCAATAATGACATCTTTAATGTTTTTTGAAGAGGTTTTTCTGCAACTGGAACTGGGTAGCAAGTGTTTCGGGTTGGGGTTAAGAACATCATCAAATGCTCTCGACTTGCATTGTAAGGACTTAATCCACCCGCCCGCCATTGAACGAGACCAAACGGATCCTTTTTCTTGAAAACCACAAATTAAAAAGAAGACGATGAAGAGAAGAAGAAGAAGAAGAAGAAGGGAGAGCTTTTTAATTCATTTCTGTATCTGTGTCGATTTTGTTGGGTCAGAGTTTTTGAGGGAGGTCTTGACGTGTGCTTGGGGGTTCATTTACTTTTTTAACACAGAGGTCAGAGTTTTGTTTTGTTGTCATGTAAAGAAAAGAATGGAAGGGATATGGCGCGATATTAAACGGAAACTGCAAATGGTCAATCTTTTCAAATGACGATAATAACCTAGACACCCGTGTTCCTTCTTCCTTCCTTCTCTCTCTTCTAATTTGATTTCCTTGTATGATTCTTTCTTTGTTTTATAAATAAATTTTATTTTGTTATTTTATATTATTTTACTATCTTAATGTTAAAATTGTTTTTTTAATACATTTTTAAATGATACAATATTTTTAAAATAATAATTATCACAATATAGCTGCTCATCATAAATTGATTAAGCGCAAATAAAAGATAAAAACATTAACTTAACTTAGATTACATAATATAATAAGGTCTCTAGATGTTTTATTGCAGCAATTTATTTATTTATTGTTTTCATTCTCAGACATTATTTTCAATTGCATTACTTTTTACTAATTTAATCGTTAATTTCTTATATTTAGTTAACAAAATTCAATAAAAAGAGTGTTCAAATGTAAAATAAAAAGAAACCTTAAATTCTCACGAAAAAAATGTTTATTCAATTTTGTTTTTCTCCGCGATAATTTTTCTATGGCATGATTGTATGGGGGAAAAAAGCATTTTTAGTGCATTTTTATTACTATTATAATTGAAGAATGCCCGGGTTGTTTAAAATTAACTGTCCGTTTTCATGTCAGCGTACCATCCATCTATCTGCCCAACACACAATTTTTATTCAGCAATATCCTATTAAATTAGTCAGCACTCAATTTGTCGAGTCATTTTCCATTAAAAGGCTATCTCTCCCATTCACTCTATTAATGTACTGTGTTTTTAATATTTTTAAAATAAAAAACTATTTTTTGTTTTAAATTAAAAAAACATATAAATCATTTTTTATATTAATGTTATAAATAATTTAAAAAAATATTTTAATATATTTTTAAACAAAAAATAATTTAAAAAACAATTTTTATAATACCCTCATCTAGCTTTGTTTCCACTTCGAATGAAGGAGCACTGAATATTAAGTTTGTGTTTTACACTATTATACATTATGTTTTTTTAAATATATATATATATTAGAGTATTTATGCTTTTTTTTTTAATATAACAGGTATTATTTTTGTTCTCTATGCATTGTTGATTCTCCTTAAAAAAACAAAGAGAGGCTGCCTTGACTAATTGATCAGTGGCCATTAGTAGTTTTGATGTCAATGAATTGAATAATTTCTTGGATCCTTATTACAGAGAATTGTTTTTAAGGATATTACTACCTCCATGATTAGGGTTTCCAGTGTCTGGATTCAAGAATTTCTTTTTCAGTTGCGATATTCTATCTTGCTTATCAAATACCACGAGTAGGGTGGTTTCAGTAGTTGAACAATGATTAAGATATAATTATTTTGAAATTAATTCAATATTGCATTAAAAAGAAAATTAGAGGACCCTGTCTTAGATTCATGAATTTTAATTAAAGCAATTTTTTTTAGATCCAAGAAGAAAAATGCCAAGGCAATGCAGGGATAATATTCTAAAATAACTTAAAATAAAGAAAGATGAGTTCAGTTAATTTAATAATACAAAAAAGAGATCTAATTTAATAGCATGAAAACACAAAGAACACGTTGGTGAATGTTCTAAATTGGAGTTAATATATTAAAACCATAAATTTAAAAATCACATTCCTAACTTAATTGAGGGCATCACTTCCTTACCAACTAAATATTGAACAATAAAGTTATAACACAAGTACAACCCTGACCAGTTTAATGTCAAAGATAATTTTTTTTTTAAAAAAAAATCAATATAAAAAAAGTGGTTTTCTTGATTAACAATCCAATTTTTTTTAAAAAAATTAAATGGTTCCTTTTAATTTGAAGTTAAAAGTATAATATTGCACAAACCTAACTAGGATCCTTTTGGAAAAGACAAGCTAGGAAGCTTGTTGGTATCACTCTTCAATGGAAGCCTCCACACAACAAAAAAATATAGCGGACAGCAAGGGGATGATTGGTCGGTAACAAACTTATTGGTATTTTTTTTTTGTTTTTTGCAAAATTTTACCAAACGAAGAAAAAGTTGGTAAATATTAACAAATTCATCAGATAAGTTGGTAATACATTATTAACAACCATGACACGTCCTGTTGATAATACTTCGACCATGACGTGCATTTTGATTTTCCACTTGTAAGTTGTAACCACTCTTCTGATCGCAAACAGGTCTGGTTCCTTGCATTCTATAAAATAAAACATGTTTTCTTTGATATTGTCAAGGTTTTTCTTATTATTTATGAATTTATCTAATTACAAATTAAAAACTATATGGGTCAATAAATAATAATAAATTCATTGATTCCAACCGAAAATTGATTCAAGAATATTGTTTTTTTTAGGTTGAATATTATCTTTCCAGTTTAAGATTGGATCTAAAGTTAAAATAAAATAAACTCAATTCCAAGCCATCTTATCTTATATAAAAGAGTATCAAATTGAGAAAAGAAATTCAGCGATAAGAATAAAATAACTATTGAAGCTTGCAGTAGATTGTTTTTTTTTTCTTTCTGTGTTGCATTGTCACCATTTCTTTCTAATGTCTTCTTTCATATCACATCGCATATCGTGTTAATGATTTCAAAGATTAACACATGGCTCACCTCGTATTGACTTCATGAACATCACTCTAATTGTTACTAAAAATAGCAATAAAAAGAAAATAAATTTTAATATAAAAAAGGTGATAAAGAGTATGGCACAGAAACCTGGGAGAGGAGATAAAAAAAAAAGGATAGGAGAAAAAGGAAAAGAAAAGAAGGTTATCAAGCTACCTTCACCATCGCTCACTGTCAGGTGATTATTTCAAATTTAGTCGTTGTAGCGTCAATGTTTTTGAAATTAATACATGGTTGACTTTTAAAAGATAACAGCTTGTAATTATTCTCGATTTTTTTTTTATTAAAATGGAACAAGTTTTTAATTTTGAATTTTTTTTATTCAACCGTTTCCCTGAACAAACCCACGGCCACCACCAATCTCCTTGAGCAAACCCCAGTCACCCAATCAACAAGGCCCGCCGCCGCCAACAACATCGAAACACCAAAACATGTCGGCGCCGTGGACTGATCCGCCTTTCCCTGCATCAGATCACTGTTATAAAGTCGACCTTCCCTAGACCAGATCATTGCTGACGACAGATTAATTAGCTAGCTAGGTTCTGCATGATTTAGTAGGATGTTCGATCTATTATCTACTCGGCGAGATGACGAGTCGTTTGGTCTTGCAGTCGAGATCTGAACGTCCATGCAGGTTTTTCAGATAATTATCATGTTTTTTTTTGTCATCAAAAACCATTTTAAGCCGTAACTTTTTGAATTATTTTGATGTATATCAGAAGTAAATTTTTAAAAATAAAAAAACGTATTATTTTAATATATTTATATACAAAAATTAATTTTCATTAAAATAAATATAGACTCTACCTGATAACATGTTTTGAAATTACTGTGAACTTTATTGAATTGCATTTCAATTATTATTATTTTGTGGAGTTGTATTTTATTTTTTTAATTAAAAACGTTCAAAATAACTTTCATTAACTGCTTATTCAATGTAACCACTCATTTATTTGTTGTTACCTTTCATTCGAGAGCCATATTCAGGTCTATATTTTATTAAATTTGATTTGCAACTAAGTTTGACATTTTTTTGTAATCTAAATTCCTTCACTTTTTAATTTAATTTCAAGAATTTGAAAAGTTTAATTTGATTTATTTAGGGAATTGATAACTGGATACATTTTTTCTTACCACCTTCAAGCCATGAAAAAGTCATTGTGTTAAAGCAAACGACATAAATGCAACGCTATGTATCGAGCTCCCTCCTTTCCCCCCGTTAACGTGATTTTATTTCCCGCACCACCTTGTTCCACTGCATGTCATTAATGTCACTTTGGAATTTTCCCTTTGATGCCTCGTTGTCTACCAACCTTACCTTTCCCTACCTAGAATTTTCTATGCAACACGTGACCCCTTTGTAGTTTTTTATTTATTTATTTATTTATTATTATTATTATTAATGTGTGTCCAGACATTAAATATATTTCAACTAATTTTACATATTATTGGGCATCATTTTTAAGTCATGCTAGTCCCACCTGCATGTTTTGTGGTAGCGCTTATGAGACCTAGATGTTTTATAAAACCGTGTTATTTTAATAAATATGCTTTTAATGGTACTCCTTCATTTACATTATTTAGCCACTGTATTCTTTCTGAAAATAAAAAACTCTCATGAAGGCCTATAACTTACCAAAAACACCTATCAGTCGAGGAGTGATTATCGGATCGATCAAACATTTTGTTGACTTGTCCAGATGGATCAGGAAGGACTGCGATCATCATGTGATTTCCTAGGCCGTGGCCCTCGGCGATTTTGTCAAGGTGGTAAGGGAAGGCTGGCTGGGCTATTTGTAGACCCCATTTCAAGAGGCTGGTCCCCGTTTAGACCTTCAGTAACTTCAATGGCATTCACCCCCGGTCTGCCCTACACCATTTGGGGTCTTCTATCCTTGTAGCGGTGCTGTTGGACGCTGGTGGAAGTGGGTTTTAAAAACAGTATCCCTGCAGATTTGGACCCTCATTAGCAAGTTTTACCGGTGGTGAAGCTTGTGTTTGGTAATTAGCAGGTGGTCAATTCTGAGTTCTTTGAGTAAATTCTAGAGAGAAACCAAACTGAAAATTTTCTGTATGTCACCATTGCATGGTGCCAACAGCAGGAACGAATGCTTTGACCCAGAATACTGTATTCTATGACTCCGGCATTTTACGTTGTAATTGGGTCTGAATGGATGATAGATAGCTGCTATTCTGTGAATCAAGCTCTAATAATTGAACGTCGCAAATGGGCAGCTATAAGACAAGAGTCAGCACTAAAAAGCATGAGACAAACCGGCGAAAGTAAACCATCAACCCAAATAATCATAGAGCTGGCGTATCACGGGTTAACTAGTCTAACCTAAAGCTTTGAGCAAGTTTGTCCTCGAATTATATTTTATAATGCTGCTAAACACAATGATTTGAAAAAGGACATCTTTTATTTCATCATAAGCTGTCCACTGATCCATAAGAAAAAGTAGTCTATGACACGTTGGATTATAGGTATTGTATGGAGCAGAACATGATCAAATTCGATTTCTGTCATGTTTTTCCTCCAAGCCAGAAGATCTTATTCGGTCATGTTATTCCATAACAAAAGCCTATTTAAGCCCATTCAATCATTGATTCATGTGCTGTCTTTCGTGGTCAGCAAATCATCACATTAGACCCGATTCCACTGATACCTTCTGGTATTGATCGACCCACTGCTTTTAAAACCGTGTAAGAAGACATGATAAGCCGAAGAGTCCCAAAATATATATTCTTTAATTCTTGTTAAGAAGAGCCCATTTATAATAGATTCTAGCCGTCACTTTGTAGTTAAAGCCCACTCTAAAACAGCAACCTTGCTAGCCCATTATTTCCCACTTCCATTTCATAATCAATCCCTTTATATATTCCATCGAGTTATCTATGGATTAGGCAAGTCAAATAAATATTTTAATTTTACATTTGAGTTAGCCAAGAAATAGGGGCGAGATATACTGTTTTTTTTTCCATACAAAATCCAATTTTGTTTCTATTTTTTTTCTTACAAATTGACCTAATTACATTTGAATTATTTAAAATTAATCGAGTTATGTTAAAACAACTCTAATATAATATACTTTTAAATCTTGGATTGAGAGATTTAAAGGTTGATATGCAGGGTTGAATTCAATAACAATACAACGTGATTCATTATAATCTAAATATTTTTATTATGTTAAAATAAATTTTGATCCAGCCTAGTTTAAGCTATAATCTAGTTTAACTATAAACTAGTCAAAGCTAAATTAAGTTTCTCTTTAATACATCTACAAGTAAAGATTAACTGAACTTGTGAATTTACACTCGAGAACAAGTCCGCTTAAAACTTGTGCGAGAGTTATGTTATCTATCTATATATATATATATATATATATGTATGTGTATATATATATATATAATTTTAAAATTTACCATGTTCTTATTTTTCTTTGTATAGTATGAATTAATAGAGGTATAAAAATGTTGAATGAATGCCATTTTTGACGTGTTCAAAGCATTAATTTTATCCAAAATAGTAATAAATAACCATAAAATATTGAGTGAGCTAAATAAATTCTTATTTTTATAACGATGATAAATTACTATTTTATTTTTTAAAAAAATAAATAAATACGATTTTTTTTTATTTTGAATTTTTGTTTTGAAAAACTTCATTTTTTTTATTAATTAATGAAGTCAAAAAATGAAATCACATCCGCTAAGCTGAGCTAGATCCTTCTATCCAAAACGACGCCTTTTCGTATCCTTAGTCCATAACCTCTTCTTACGACCACAGGTCCACAACCTTCACCTCTGCCACCGCACCGCCACCGCCATATCAACACCGCTCCAACTACCTCAAATGGCCGAACCACCACCGGCACTCATCCAAAAAGTCCTGACGGTAGACACAAAATTCTCCCACTACCTTCATTCCAAATTCCACACTCTTCTCCCAATAATCTTTCACCTCATCCTAGAAATTTCCGCTGACTTCCGCTTTTCCTTCCCAATTTCCTTCTCCCTTTTGTTTACCCTTTCCCTCCCTTCCCTCCTTCCTTTCTTTTCCTCTCTCCTCCTTGGCCTCCTCCTCGATCTCGCCGCCGTCGGCCTTATTAAAATCCTCTTCCGCCGACCTCGCCCTCCTTATAACCACCTCTCCTCCATGTCTACCCCTGTCTCCGCCGATCATTTTTCCTTCCCTAGTGGCCATTCCTCTCGTGTTTCCTTTGTCGCTGCATTGGTTTTTCTCTATAAAGAGGCGATAGAGGTGGCGGCTGTGGAGGTGAGGGAAAAAGGTGGAGTCTTTGGAAGTTGGGTGGGGGAGGAGGGAAAGTTGGTGGACGTCGTGGTGGTGGGAGTTTGTGCTTGGGCAGTTGTTACGGCAATTTCTAGGGTTTTATTAGGGAGGCATTACTTTTTTGATGTCTTCGCAGGGTTTTGTTTGGGAGTGATCGAAGGGGTTTTCGCCTTTCGGGTTTTGAGGTTTGAGGATTTATTAAGGTAAAGATTTGAGACTGAACTTTTTTATTATTGGCTATGCAATTTGGTACACAAGTTTATTAGCTCAAGAATTGGAAGTTAGCATTTACAGTAATTAAGTTGAATTTTTGTTGATAAAATTGATAATCATTTGGCTAGTGTTGTAGTGTTCAAAGAGCTATGAAATTTAAACATCGTGAACCTTAGAAAGTTTTGGTTCTGATAGTAGACAGGAGTGGATGATGGACTATGCTTCAAACAAGGAATGATGCTATCCATGATGTTTACAGGATGTGACTAATTTTACAAGTAATGTTTAACTTAAGTTAGATGATGAGTTAGAGTTCAGTTACTTCTGCGTTACGTGCTATCGATCAATTCATCTGTCATTGGCGTTAGGTTGTCAAGACCCATTGAGTTCTAGCCATGAAAGATCAGGAACCGGCTAATAGAATTTTCATCCTGGCTTGCAATGCAAAGGTCCATTTCAAGCACAGTCCGCTCTGTAAAATCACTGAGGTTTAGATTTCCGTCCACTCTGTCATTCAAATCAATGCTTGAGCTGATTTTGAACTTCCTAAACACCATCACCTCCCACTTGTCTTTGGGTTAGCCATCCTGACCTGTGCTCTACTTTTTTCAATTTAGTTTATTCTCGCTCTTGCTCTCGCCCTCGCTCCCTTTAAGTTTTTCTTCCATGAAATACCAACTTTACAGATGCATGTCTTTTCATCTCTTCTATATTGTACACAGATTGGTTGACAAAGCAGTAGAATGAAGTGGTTTAGTGCATTTGATACGTACCATATTCTTGCCCATAGGGAAATGTGACTGTAGAATGGTTAACTATTATCAGCTTAACATAACTGCCGGGAAGGTTACCTGCTCTTTACTCCCCTTTAATGAATATTGTTTTTCATTCGTCAACGTTTCCCTTAAAGATGTGCATCAATAAAACTTATTTGAATTATAGTGTTTGGATTTATCAACTAGCTATAACTACTAAAAAAGATGAGCTAAACAAGCCTGATTTTCCTATGCAGCACCTTTCGACATCAAATCTTGTCAAGGTAGAAGCTAAGTGCTTGGAATGGAAGGCATGGGAGATACTTCCTTTGAAACTCATCGGATGGACCTTTCTGGGTTTATCTTGATGGCAGATCTATATTCAAGGTATCATTTTCTCTGATGCGAAGCCCCAGAATTCTAAGATGATGGGCGCAAATTTGCTGGACACACAGAATTCTGAAATGTGCTGCTGGCGAATGCCATTTAGCCAAACTATGTTGTGGCATTGTTTTGTCTCAATGTGCACAGTTCATCGGTCCTTTGGCATTAAATATATTTCTTGATTCTCTTTAACATCACCTAAATGCAGTTGTTGTTTGCTACAATTTAATCATAATGAGATTGATGGAACTGGTTTAGTTGGACCTTTATGTGGTCACTAGTTGTTCCAGTAAAATAATGGATGACGCATGGTACGAGCAACCGTATATAATGTGTTCAAAGCTGCTCCTGTTCTGCGAGTCTTGCATCCACTAAAATGTCGCCTGCCGATGCGAAACCTTTGTAGTGCTTCCATCTTTTAGGGTTCAAAACAATAGTGCATGTATCTTTTGGGGCATAAAAACGACGGGGCTGATGCAAAGGCCATGTATTCATCGATGGATAAAATACTTTCCAAGTTTAGTAATTCCTATGGGGTCTCCCATGGTTTTCATTTAGTTCTAACATCCCAGAAGCTAAGCAATTGCTCTGACCGCTGCTCGAGATGCTGAAGAGATTGGTAACTTCTTACATTATCATAAACGAAGAAGAGACGAACTCCCCTTATTGACCGTGGCTATGGCGTTTTCTCCGACAGAAACTAGGCCCTGTATTTCCAAATAATTAAGAGTTTACGAAGCAGTTAGCTCAGAGATTTGTGCAAGCTAAAAACTTGCTGCCGTTTCTTGATCCATGGATTTTGTTGGTTATGGCCATTCAGGGAAAAGCGCTTGGAAACTTGTTAGATTAAATCTCTTCAGGCCAAAAAAGCTTCAAGAAACCGACATCTGGTAGCTTTATCGCATGGTAGCTTGATGGATATAAAACGAGTTGTAGATCACTGGATGATGTTCTTTAAAGTCCATTTCCAATTTCTGTTGCTGAAAAAAGATATGCATATGCGTTTTTTAATTAATTCTCAATATGTTTACACTGCGTTTTGAGTTGCAATCGCATCTTGTAGTTGCTGTAGGATCTGAAGACAGAATGCCCCAACACTTTTTATGCACCAGCGATAGAAGACCAACAACAGGTTACAGCAATTGTACAACCAACATGTAACATTAGAGTTTTAAGATTTTTTGAGTCTCACAAAAACACTAACACTGTCGTTTTCTGGATGGTATCGGGCAATTTTCATCTCGTCGTCTTAGAAGATTAGGGCTGTAGATGATAGATGCATGGACTTTTGCACTGCGTCGCTGAAGGCTTTGGTTGGTATCTCATGATTGATAGAAAAAAAAACATGTTTTATTTTGTTGAAGAGATAAAACAAATATGTTTCTATATAGTTTTAGATAGAAAGGACATGGATACATGGGTTTTTTTTTATCCCCTTGTCTCTATCTCTTGTGTCCTAAAATAATAACTAATTAAATGGATATCTCAAACTATAATTTAAATTTTCTTCGTATCATCATCAACCTTTGAAATAAATGGCTAAAACAGCTGTTTGTCATTGTGCCAGGACGCATGAATTTGTTTCTGCCGACCATTTTGTGGGTGGTGGAGGTTTATGGGACGGCACCCTAGGCTAAGTCATTGTGGTTGTTTACCTATGTGTTTTGTTAATTCAAGCTTCATGGACCGACCTCGAACATGAGTCCCTCTGAAATGTTAGGCCAGTCAACTCCATACATTTATGATGACCGAAATAAGACAAAAGCTATGCAGAGAAAGCCTGTTAGGGATGACACTGATCAGTAACTTTCATATTTCTCTTCTTGCTAGCTAGTGAGTGGAACCCCAAGAAAACGATGCGAATACAATTGGGTAAACATTTTATTTTTCTTGCAGTTCGTATATATACACCAGTACTTATTTTGGGAGGCTGGATGTGGCATTTCCAATGGTCATTGACCGGAGCCATTTTGGAGATATTGTCATGAACTGAAAAAGGGCATCTTCCCTTTTCCAAAAAAAAGTTGAAGGACCACTGGGAGTTCTGAAGTTTGGATTGATTTCCTCATGCCTTTGCTTCTTTCTTTTGTTTTCTGTTCACCAGTTAATTTATTTACCTGTTTGGTCATTCTATCGCTGCTGGCAGCAATTCTATAACCTGGGCAAGAGAGATTCAGAGAAGAAAAACTGCCACAAAATTCAAGAGAAAATATTTGCAGGGATGAAGTCGACATCTCTCTATCTCTGTGCTGTGTGACAGGGATCGATGATGTCAGATTTGCTTTCTCTTACATGCATGCATCTCCCCTATAGTTAATCCTCCTGACTTTTATATTATACTTTCCATTCATTTATGAATTAATCCTTTTTGTCCATTTCATGCTCTTTTTTTTTGTTAAATATTAAATAAATAGGATGAAAACTTTGAGGAGAAATTATAGCAATGAATGTGTGTGTGAAAACTTTGAGGAGAAATTATAGCAATGTGTGTGTGTATATATATATATATTACATTACATAAAATTCAACCGTAAAAGACTGTCGCATCACCACATACACTTTGTGACCCTTGTGATACCATCCATATTTAGAAATAAGCTGATTGAATAAACAGAATTTGGTGTTTGGTGTGTGTGTATATATAATCTAAAAATTAATTAAAATATAAATAATGTTTACATAATATATGTTTATTAATATAAAAATATATTTTAATATTAAAATAATCTAAAAATGAATTAAAATATAAATAATTAATTTTACAGAGCATGTCAGCTTATCTATACAAAACGCAGGTTGAGATTGTTGTTGCATCGATGACACTACATAACTATATTAGAAAGAGATCGCAAGATAATATTTTTTATTTATTTAATATGATCATAATCCTAATTATATCCCAGATGATTTTTTACCAGATATTATAGCCCGTGAAAATAGTCAAGGATTGCAGACACCTTCACGTATGGATATTGTTCATGATGACATTGCAAATAGTTTGATGAGAGAATAAAAAAATGTTTATTTTACTTGAATTATTTCTTATATTATGAAATTATGACTATTAATACAACATATATATATATATGTGTGTGTGTGTGTGTGTATGTCTACGCCCTTTAAAGTAATTTCACAAGCTAAAAATAATATAAAAAACATAATAACCAAACACACAAAACTGTTTTTTTTCAACCTCTAACTCAACCACAATTTTAACCAAACACTTCACTGTTTATTTTAAACTATAATAAAAATATTTTTTTAAAAATTATTTTTTTCAAACTTCAAACACAAAACAAATTGAATAGCAAAGTATATCAACAAGTTTATTACCTGGAATCCACAGGTCAATGTATCCATCTCCATCTTAAAATGTGTAAAAGGGAAAGTTTTATCATAACCTGTCATCCCTGACGATTGATCAGGCCACTCATTTACTTTAACCTTAGCAGATTCAATTTTCTGTTCATTTTCAACTTCACTTTAACTTTAGTTAATCATTTTATCCCAACCTGTCACCGTACGAGAATGTCGATATATCCGACAGAAATGGAAATCATAAACAATATATTCTTAAGAAAATCATATCCAATTTAGTAGCTGTATTTTTTTATTCATTTTTGGCTTCTTTTAATCAGTGTTATGCTCACAGTTTCTAATTGTAGTAGGATTTATAGGATGCAATTATGCGTTAACTTTGATGAATTGGGAATATCACATCGCATCACATCACATCACAATCAAGAATGAGAAATAATCATGCTTCTTGGCTGTCTCTCTCCCTCTCACTTTATTTATTTTTTATATTATTTATAAACACTTTCTTCTTTTACTTATTGTTTGTGGTGGCATCAGTGCCCAGCAAGCAAGTGATATCCTGACATTGCTGTCTTGCTTTCACTATGCAGATGTTGTTTATTGGATTATTGAGAAAAAAACATTACATGAGAAAGAAACACCGTAAGTCTCCCCTGTTTAAGATAGCAGCCAAGTCTCACCTGTTAAAGATACATATGTTGATCAATAATTAATTATGTTATCGAGTTTGATATTAAAAAGATTATGTTTCTGTTTAAAGAGACATGCTCTGAAAAAATTAATATTAAATTGATGCTCTTAAATATTTTTTTTGATATTTTTAATACTAAAAAAAAACAAAACTACTAAAAAAAACCAAACACGAGCAAACAGACAGCACTAAAGATGGAGTTTACTTACTCTGGTTTAAGAAAGGGATATGAAATCATTGCTATTCTCAAAAAGAAAGAAGGATAATTATTATTTATTACTCATTTACTCCGATGACCGCTTGAAATACAGATGTCCAGTTCCTGCCTGAACTCATCTCCTCCAATGACCGTGTTCCAGTACGCTACTTCTCTTTCCGTGAACTAGACACTCTTAGATCTCCAACCTCATTTTCGATAAATCTAATTTATTGTTCTCATTGATTTGTCACTTTCACGAAACAAAGAGCAATAATTTGGTCAAAGAAAGAAATGACGAGGAGAAAAGAAAACAAAAACAGGAGTGATGAGTACTGGTCCTGAGAAATCATTTCACACCCTTTCGTTTCTGGTCAAATATATTTGCTAGCTAAGAAATTATGACTGCAATGGAGTGGTTAATAGTACTGGTCCTGTCTATGGCTCTGGATAGACTAACTTTGTCTGTAGTTACTGCAGCTGCAAAATTTCCAACCACCGCCTATTCTAGAGGCCCCCCTCCCCCCCACCACCGCGACTCTCTTTAATCACTCCCGATTTGCTTTCTTATATGCTTCGTTGTCCAGTCGAATGGGTACCCCATGCCCAAGAGTTTGAGGAGGGTGGAGGTGACCTTAAATTAATCAGAATCCCAAACATGTTGGAGTAGTAAATTAATCAGAATCCAAAGATGCAGCAGTTCTTCCTTCCATGACTTCAACTACCATTAGTTTATTTTATTGCAGTTCAATTATGTAAAAGAAGCACCTTTCTTACTTTTCTACAACAAATAACCGATACTTGAAAAGGTCATTTCTGCAAGGATAATAGCTTTTTACTGTGCTGGATTAGATGTTTCAATATCTCGATTTTTACAAAAAAAAAACAAAAAAAAAACTGTTACAGTATTGGAAAAGGTTGGAAATTTCGAGCTATGGTTATGCAAGAAGCACTTTTCCAGAATAATTATCAGACCTTCAAACTCATGGATGATTTCAGATTTGCTGTCTTGAACTATCAAGTGAACATATAAAAGCTCGAGAGAGCTAAGCTAATCCTAACCCCAACCCCAATCCGATGGCTTCACGAAGGGCGATGTGTGACGAGGTGGTTGCTGTTGCGACACTGCAGGAGTTTAGTTTTTTATCCTTATCCCTGTCCGTGTCTTCGTTGTTCTTTTTAGTTGGTCAGCTCGATAAATGTCTTCTCCTTTTTACCTCCCC
The DNA here is from genome assembly GCA_032356905.1 of Salix exigua. Taxonomy (NCBI): domain Eukaryota; kingdom Viridiplantae; phylum Streptophyta; class Magnoliopsida; order Malpighiales; family Salicaceae; genus Salix; species Salix exigua. The sequence continues at coordinate 9,423,982 of CM063590.1, read as the reverse complement.
CCCCACCACTCTCTCCGAAGTTTGTGTATTTTCAGCACTAATTTGAATTCAAAGGATCTATCTATCCTTTTCATTCATGGAGGCTACTTTATTTGTTTTTTGACTTATATTATATTTCTTAAACTATTAAATAGAAATTCAAATTTGTATATTTATGCAACATGCCCTCATCAAACCCTATATATATAAAGATATATGGCGAAGACAAACAATAATAAAAGGTGAAGTGACTTCTAACAATTGTAATTAGGCGGGCACCTTTTTTCTTTCACCCAGTTGGAGCCAGCCTGCACAGGAACATTAATTTGTTTTATTTGCTTGTGAAGCTGACGTGGTGGTGAAACATCACATGAGCAGGGTAAAATTTCAAAGGGCGAAAGCAGGTCGAGATTTTAGATGGATAAGCTGCGTTTTTCAGTTCATCCATCAATCAATCATGGTGCTAGCTCGGTGATTCAGGATTGGGTAGCAAGTAACTACCAAGGTGAAAGTTTTCATGGATAGAGATGATGAGCAAGACTTTTGGGGCTGATAAGAATTTGTATAATGATTACATTATTAATTCTGTAATTAGCATTCGTAATCCATCTCATTTCCCTCTCATTATCAAACCACTTCCATCCTCGTCTCTGCGAGCTCCCTCTCTTCCCAAATCGAAACCAATAAATAAACAAATATGCTTTTTACACTTGATTTTGCTTTTACTCTACTCATTTTCTCAAACTTACCTTAAAAATAATAGAAAAATATAAAAATAACGAGCAGAAATAATAAATAATGAAATACCATTTCTTTCTCTCTAAATTAATATCATAAAATTACCAAGAACAGAAAATAAAACTCCCACTTAACTGTAACTTTAATCGCCATTCTGCCAATATCACCCTCTCATCCTTGAAGTACCGCCTCTCTCACTCTCTCTCTCTGCAGCACAGTTTCCCTCCTCCCTCATAGCCTTGCGCGCATATATAACATAAAACTGCAGCTCTTAATCTACCAGCATTAATATTTTATACCTCAAGTACCCATTATATGAACAACCCAGAAGCCAAAATCCTCTCTTTTCTCTTAAATTCCCACTCTCTGGTATTGATAAACACTCCGTTCTCTCATTGATTCACTGTCTCTTCCGGTTTATGTTGCTCTGATTCTTTTCTTTCTCGTTTCGTGCGTGTCAATGCAGGAAGTGCTATCATTCTTTTTTTCCTATTAGCAGTAACAACTTGGGATTGAGGGTTTTTTTGTTGTATTGTTTTAAAAATGAGGGTCAAAGAAATGCATCCATTATGCTGCATCTCACTAGAGAATCCGGAAGTTGGGAGCCAATCACCGGATGCAAAGTTGACCCGAGCAAGATCGTTGCCGGGTACATTTTCCACTGGATCTAACGGCAATGTAGGGAGGACAGAGGCGGGATCGGAGGCGACGGTTGCTGGAGTGTTGTATAAGTGGACGAATTTTGGGAAAGGGTGGAGATCGCGGTGGTTCTTGTTGAAAAATGGCGTGCTTTCTTACTCGAAGACTCGACGGCCACCGGAGAGTATTCATATGGGTGATGATGTTAGATTGATCGGAGAAATATCGATGAACCGATTATTGAGATTGGATAGTCGTGGAGGCAGTGGAAGACCGAAACCGCAAAAAACTGTTGGCATTGTTCAACTTAAGGTAATATCAAAATGGAAAATCAGATATTATGACCTTTAATTTAAAATTTAAATGATCCAAGAAATGAAATTGTTCGCTTAGTTTTTCCCTCATTCATTAATCTACCTTTTTTATTGTTTTTTTTATCAAATTAGGAAAATGATGAGATTTTATTTCTATAAGAAAAAAATAATCAGTATTGTTATTGATTTTAATTTTGGAGGGGGGAGTCGTACGCTGTTTTGGGTTTTGTAACTTTTGTTTTTACAGTTTCAACTGGATGTTAATGTACAGTGGGTCACATCAGCAGGTGGTTTGTGGGTTATGGTATGGTGTGGCTATAATAAGGTACGGTGTAGGTCTAGGTAACTCCAAGCTTTGGTCACATCAACGGTCTTGCATGGCTGGATCTTAGCACCATCAAATGATCTTTCATTTCTTTCTCTCTATCATCCACTTCTTCATTTGGTTTGCACTCCTCCCATCTCTTTCAAATACCAACCCTCTAGAGTCTAGACCTAGGTGTATAGATTTTTTCCTTTTCTTTTTCTTTATTTTCGTGGGATTTTTTAGAAGACTACTGTTTGTGTTTCGTTTTAAAAATATATTTGGTTCTTAAAAATGTTGGTTTAATATTTCTGATTTGCTATATTAAAAATAAATAAAAAAGATATTCTTTAAGTATACAATAATTTATGGGTTTAGGAGTTTATTTGACCACTGCTGCTAAAAAACCGCAAAAACAAAAAGATACTTTTTTGCGAACATTTTTAAGCATATCCTTTTTTACAACCGGGAGATCCTGCTGACTCCAATCTCCGGCTATGCTTCTCTGGGCAGTGATCAACTTTAGTATACCCTTGTTCTTGACCAAATCATACCGGGGTCTAGGTGGTTGATTTTGGCTTTGAGTTTCCACAGCTGATTTATAATATTCTTGTGACCAAACATTTGTTAGTTTTATTACCGGTGCTGGCTGTTTCGAGGTTGGCTCTATAACTAACTAGTTTAAAGGGTTTTGCTCCTCCCTGGGTTATTTCTCGGTGAGCTCAAACTGAAAGGTGTTGGACAGGGCTCGGTTCAAAAGTCCTAACGGTTCCTCTTCTGGGTATGTCTGTCTTTTTTTTTCTTTATATATATATATGTGTGTGTGTGTGTGTGTGTTGTATGTAGTGAATTGCTACTTACCCTGGGGAGTCTTGTCCTTCAACGTTATAGCTTCTCCTTATCTAAATGAATCTTTGAAATTGAGAACGCGTTCACTGTTCAAACTTATTCCAGATACTTGATTTTGTTTGTTGATTTAGTCATACGATTATTCTACCATCTTATTCGTGATATTCTTAGCATTTTCTCATTGAACAATGTGATATACAATTATTGCAAATGTTTATCGGGATATTTTCTAAATTGGTGCAGCAGATTTCATCATTTCGTGAGAGCAAGTCCGACGATAAGCGGTTTTACATATTCACTGCTACAAAGACACTTCATCTGAGAAGTGATTCAAAGAGAGATAGAGTGGCTTGGATACAAGCATTGGTCTCAACTAGGAGTCTTTTCCCATCAAGATCGCTAAATGATAGTCTCTGCCTTGTATCAAATGATTTGTCTATCTCAACTGACAGGCTTAAGAAACGTTTACTTGACGAGGGCATCAATGAGAACATTGTAAAGGATTGCGAGCTGATCATGATATCGGAGTTTTCTGAAATACAAGTGCAAGTTAAAGTTCTCTGTGAAGAACGGTCAAATTTGCACGACACATTAAGGCAATTGGAGGTAAAAAAAAAAGAAGACTATAACTTCATTGGCGAAGTTTGGGGTCATCTTCAGTATATTTGCACATTATCTGAACTTATTGTTTTTTGTCATTGCATTATCATTTTAAAATTTGAAAATGTTTTGGTCAATCCTTTTTCTAAAACAAAAATAACACAATGAGAGGATGAATTCAATTACTTGTTCATCTTCAAGTGAAAAAAATACGAAGGTTAGCCAAACAAATCTTCATCCTTTTGACAATTTATGTGACCCTAGCTTCTCTAGATGCAATGTATTGACTGGCTCATTTCTTGATAAAATAATTTGTTTTGTCGATCTCCAATATCTTCATGACAGGTTAGCAGCTTCAACCTTCCTGAGTGGTAAAATATGTCCTCCATGCTCTTAACATATATTTTGCTCTCCAAACTCTTAACTTTGAAATTTGTTTGAAAACTTAGGATTATAGTGTATGAGTAAGGCACATGTTCATAGATTTTTAAATTGAAAAAAAATGTAAATTTCAGGTAGTCGATGCAATTTCTGCTGTTCATGTTTAAAATCTGACATTATCATAAAGCATTGGAAAGGTTTGAATGCTTTGTAACCGATGGGAGTGTAATGGGCAGAATACATTTCCTGCTGCCTGAATTCTTGAATTTACAAATAAGAAATTATTAATATATTCACTAGAACATGGAGGTTAACTTTTGTTGTCACAGTATTGGTGTTGATGAATATTTACTGACAAATTGCTTTTGTCTTGGCATTGCAAGCGATGAAACAATCTGTGGCAATTGACAAAGTTGATCCAAGAAACTTTTGAACTGAATTATTTGGTTCATTACCATTTATGGATTCTTTAACGTTGTTTTCTATACAAAGTGAATTGTTGTTGGTCTTATTTCGTTAAGTATCAATGCTTTGAAATAATCTTACATTGCATAACCCCAAGAATTTTTGTTTGTTTGTTTGTTTTATGCATGCAGGCAGCTAATATTGAAAATGAAACCTCGGGAATTCCAGATGGCGAATATCAATTGACAAAACATGAATTTTCAAGTTTAGGGCGTGGAAAATATAGTGGTATGGGTATCTGATACTACTTGATCTTCTTATTGTGAACTCATAATGAATTACTTGAATCTTTTCTTTATTCTGATCACTGGAGTCGACCACTGAGCCGTTCTTATGTAGCAAAAATTGAAGGGTATCTGGTATATTTTCTTGGGGTTGAAAAATATTTTTATCACAAAATGGCATGCAATCTGCGTATGTTATTTGGTTCTCATGATTTCTTGAAAAATATTTCTTTAATATTTCTTCTATGCTTTTTTTATTTATCCTTTTCCTTTTAAAAAGCTTTCCTGCTCCTCAAATTTGCTTCAATAACTACATTTCAATGTTACTTTTTATGCATTCTTTTTCCTGATGTCCTATTATGGATTCCAGACTATAGCACGACCGAATCATCTGATGATATTGAGAAACAAGAGCTTGAGGAAGCGTCAGATGAAGATGGAGCCTCCTTTTATGACACAAAAGAATATTTTACTGAACTGGATGTCAGTGGTTTGTCAGTGACAGAAGTTGGAAACTACTCGGAGAAGCACAGGAGATTTAATCAGCTTGAGAATGAAGAGAGAATGCATGCTGAGAAGCAAATTTGCAGTTCTGGATACCCACATATTGAAAGGCGAAAAAAGCTTCCTGACCCGGTTGAGAAAGAGAAAGGAGTCAGTCTTTGGTCTGTGATCAAAGACAATGTGGGGAAGGATCTCACTCGAGTTTGTCTCCCGGTTTACTTTAATGAACCAATATCCTCTCTTCAGAAGTGCTTTGAGGACTTGGAGTACTCTTATCTTTTGGACAGAGCCTATGAATATGGAAAAGCAGTAAGAGTTATTATTTCTCTTAGTTATGAACAACTTTTTCGTCAAGACACAACACACATCTCTAAATATCTTGAGTATTGCATAATCTTTCTCTGAGTATCCATGTTTTTTTTTCTTTTTTCTTCATATTATTATATACCATTCATAAATTGTGCACACATTCTGGTGTCTATGATGAGATGGTAGACAAAAAGGGTACAGTCCATGCATGGAAAGTGATTGATACTATTTTGCTTTATATGTTGATTTTATGGTCTTTGCATCTAACATTGAGAGCATTTGATTTATCTATAAGTACGTGGGAATTTGAGGATTTCAGCAACTAAACTCGTCTCTGTTCATGATGTTTCTTTGCTGTGATACTGACTAATACGTTAAGGTTCCATATGAAATAACACTCGCCATTCTAGCATCTTTTGAGAAAAGCAGTTCTCTCAAGTAAATATTACAGGCTCTGATAGACAATATCTTTAGAATTCCATGCATTGCAGTTGGCTAAACCTTCTCATCATTTGATTGGCATATGCCATATGGTTTTCAGATAGCAATTAGGCTCTATAACTTGAGGGCTAAAGATGATTTTGTAATCTGGAACAAGTCAAGTAGTTATATTAAAATGCTACCTATGTATTTTCTAAAACAAAGAAGATCTGGCTTTGCTCTTGACCCAAAATGACAAGTAATTGATTATGTGTCAGCACTCTCAGACTGTAATTTTTCAATCCAATTGATTAATTTTTGCACAATCGCATTTTGTGCAAATTGCAGTAAAATGCATGCATTGTTGACTCCCAACTTCTTTAATTTTATTAACGCGTGCCACTGCATCAAATATTTTATTAAAAAAGAAAATATTATTGCATTGCTGTTTGGTTCTGGCTGTTCAGATGTGTTTTATTTTAAAATTTCAGGGGAACAGTGACTTAAGGATGCTAAATGTTGCCGCTTTTGCTGTCTCTGGATATGCTTCCTCTGAAGGCCGGCACTGTAAACCCTTCAATCCTTTGCTAGGAGAAACTTATGAAGCTGACTTTCCCGATAAAGGAGTTCGTTTCTTCTCTGAAAAGGTCAGTAATCATCTCCGATTCACAACAGAACAGGGTGACTCAACTTAAGAAATATTCCCTTTTCTTTTCTATATTTAACGAAAAATCATGAGATATACCTAGTCAGAGACTTCAATGAATGAATAGAAAGAACTTCAAGAAAAACATGACTGTGATTGGAATCCTAATAAATGCAGAAGGGTCTGCCTGCACCACTCTCTTTTCTAAAGGGGAAATTACAAGTTTTTGAAATTGTACCACTTGGAAAGAAAAATATATTCTAGTCAAGCTGCTATGCAGGGTTTGGGAGTAAATTTCTGTTTAAAATTATTCAAACAAAATTGAACCACGCTTTTAGTTCTTCACTAAATGAAACTAGCCAAACAAAATGTCCTTATGGAAGATATAGGACCTGTCTGGTCATGAATGCTTTTCTCTTCAGACAAAGTACATTTCAACTATATTTTGAGTTGAAACAGGTTAGTCACCACCCAACTCTCATTGCCTGCCACTGTGAAGGTAGAGGGTGGAAATTCTGGGGTGACAGCAACCTCCGCACAAAATTCTGGGGGCGGTCGATTCAGCTTGACCCTGTTGGAATACTGACCCTAGAGTTTGATGATGGTGAAATATTCCAGTGGAGCAAGGTATGTACTTCTGTGTGGATGCCGGCATCATGACTAGTCAAATCTCTTGATCTTCTAGCTTCCATTTCTATTAGTATGGGGTGCATTTGAATTGACGCAAGATTGCTTATCTGCTAGGTCACAACAACAATCTATAATCTTATCCTTGGTAAAGTGTATTGTGGTCACCATGGGATGATGCATATACAAGGAAATCGACAGTATTCATGCAAACTGAAGTTCAAAGAACAATCTATTCTTGACAGAAATCCTCACCAGGTTGGTCAGTTTTGGAAATTCCACTTGTATGCATGAGATTTGATATTTCTTTTAATCTTCTGAGTAGTATAATGCTTTTCACCAGCCTGATCAGTGTACATATAGTACAATTCATTAGTGTCCTGTATTTATAGGTTCAAGGGCTTGTCGAAGATGCTTCTGGTAATAAAGTTGCTTCATTATTTGGGAAGTGGGAAGACAGCATGTATTATACTACTGGGGATGGGACTAGCAAGCCCAAGGATCGGATTCCCTCATCTAATGCCACCTTGCTTTGGAAAAGGAACAAGCCACCTCTTAATCTCACCCGGTACAACTTGACGTCATTTGCCATCACCCTAAACGAATTAACGCCAGGACTCCAGGTAGTGATGATGAAATGTCATGATTTTCTACCACGCATTTTCCTTTACCATGCATGCATCTCTAATTGCTCTTTATAGCCATGTCTAATCCTGTGTATTTGATAACGGAATAAGGAGAGGCTCCCACCCACGGACTCCAGGCTTAGACCAGACCAGCGGCATTTGGAGAATGGAGAATATGAGAAAGCAAATGAAGAGAAACAACGGTTGGAGAGGAGGCAAAGAATGGTATATTCACTCCTTTTGATCTTTCTCAACTTAATTATACACTTCGTTTTAGTGCAGGTATGTTGGAATAATTATAAGAATAGGGAATATGAGCTGAACTTCTTACTGGTGATGGAAGAACTACTTTTTTGCCTCGGCTAAGATTTGAACTTACTATTAGTAACCTGGCGTCAGATATGTAGTGTGGCTACGCTGTTGCTTGGGCTGCTGCATATGAACTAGATGTGATATGGACAATTAGTCCGTCATATAAGTTTCGTGTCCCACTTGTCTGTTTAGATCTCTAAGAAATCATATTTAAGAAATTCTTTGCATGGCTACATGTGAACATTATATATGCACTTGCAAGAGCTGGTGTCATCTCACTTCATTCATTCTATGCAGTCCAGGAAATTACAAGAAGATGGATGGAAACCCAGATGGTTCCAAAAGGAAGGTGAAAATGGATCTTTCCGCTACAGTGGTGGCTATTGGGAAGCCCGAGAGCAGGGGAATTGGGATGGATGTCCAAATATTTTTGGTGAATTCAATGAAAACCTAGTGGAATCCTCTGAAGGGCGCCTGACTTGATTTAGGTGTGTACTCTTCCAGAAAACTGCATCTTCACACTCCTTTAAATGCGGCTTCTTTTGCTGATGAGTTGCCATGGTGGATGCCTGAGATTTTTTGCAATGATGCACCATTGTTTATGGTGAAGCTTGAACCTGAAGCATGTGCAAGACTCAATATCCTAGCAAAAAAAATGCATTTCCCCCGTCTTGGCCCGCGCTTTCCCATGCCATGCTGCCTGGTGAAAAGGATAGACAATGAAAAAGTTGATGTAAATTGAGATTTTAACTAGACCCCTCTATTCTTAATTTACCGTTCATAGAGAAATTCCCTCTGTTTTCATCGAAATCTCCAAGCAGTTCAATAACGGAACTCCAACACCTAACACTTCTCTTAGACCTGACCTGATTACGTGCTTGTCGATAGTGCAGAAAGGGTTGTCCCAGAGCAAGCTGTGCACATTAATTAAGGTCGAGTTTATCATACTCCAGCCTTTTTTAAAGGTCATCGTCCAAGTTTGACAATGTTTTTCTTCAGTTCATAGAGGATGGATAGGATTAGAGCTATTTTCTTGTGGCATTCTTAATTGTCTGCTTTAAGGTGTTGTTATTCTTGTGAAGTACTCTCTCTTCTGTTTGTGATAGTTCTTTAAACTGCACTAGCCACTGGCTAAAATTTTTTATGTCTTTTTTTAGAAATAAAAGAAAAAGGAAATATATTATTTTCGCAACTTTTGGTATAAAAATCATGTTTTTTTTCAGGGCTGAAATTGGGAGAGTTGATTATAGGTTTTAGCATAATGAAAATGTGCTTCAAGCCTAATTTAGCTCATTCTAGTAGAGTTTTTTGAGGGCAAGTTTCTATATATATATATATATATAATAACCTTGATAAATCATTTTTTATTAAATAATATTTTTACCCGTCTTAGAATTAAAATGGTAAATTAATAATTTGTTGTATTTATGTGATAACACATCTAGATAAAAATACATTGGTTTCACTTAATATATAAATTAATAATCTTCTTATACACACTAAGTGACTCAATTAGGAGGCTCTCATAAAATTCATCTCTATTTGGACTTCATCTCCAACTTTTTGAAAGTTTTGGGATAATATTCCCGTATTGCAAGAGAAAATAATGCAATGTAATTATTGTTTTGAATGTATTTTTGCACGAGATAAGTTTCAATATATAATTATCATCATTAACTTTATCATTTCTTTTTATGATGTTCATAATAATTTGCTAGTTACCCAACAAAACTTTGAAGTTGTTTTGTCTTCTCCTTTAATTTAAAAGGTACTAAATATCCATTGTATCACAATAATTCAACTCTTTTTTAAAAAACATATAATTGTTAAGCACCTTCAATCCAAATTCTTTGAAACCATGTTATCTAGATTCAATTTTGCAGTGTATTGTTGAAAACAATTTGCAATTGTACTTGCTTGCAAATCTATTGTCCAAGTCGAGAGTGCAAGATTTATTGCATCTAATATATATATATATATTCAGTTGAAGATCTCAATTTCATAACCATCCAATTTTTTTTGATAATAATAATAATAATAATAATAGTGCATTTTGAAAGTTCGTATAATCCTTATGGATGAGTAGGTGAATGAATTAGCAGGGATAAGATGAATAAAATGTGATCAAAAGCCAAGTTCAATATTTACCTTTTTTTTTTAGGTCCAAACTCCCTATTATACTTGTTTCACATTACATTTTAAAAATATTTTTGAAAAAAAATTAAAAAGTTTATTTTTATTTTTTATTTTAAATTAAAAAAATTGATGTTCTTATATTATTTTCATGTGCTGAAGTCAGAAATAATTTTTATAAAATTAAAAATATTATTTTGATATATTTCTGAATAAAAATATTTTCAAAAACAACTTTAATTACACTCTCGAACAAGCAAACTTAGGCTCTGTTTGATATTGCGGTTGTTGTTGTAGTTGAGGTTGAAAAAAAAGCAGTTTCATAAAAAGCGTTTTTACTGCAGTTCAAAATAAATAGTGAAGTATTTGGTTAAAACTGTGGTTGAGTTTAAGGTTGATAAAAAACAGTTTTGTATGTTTGGTTATCGTATTTTTCGTATTGCTATTAACTTGTGAAATTATTTTAAAGAACACACACGTGTGTGTGTATTGTTTTTAATTATTTAATAATTATAATAATAAAATATAATTAATAATTCAAGTAAATTAGATATTTGTTTTTATTTTTCCATCAAACTACTTGTAATTTCATAAAGAACTACAAATCTATACGTGAAGGCCTCTATAATCCCGGAACAACATACAGTAAAATATCATCTAAAACAAAATTAGGATTGCAAAACAAAAATTATATTGTGATTTTCTTCTAATATATTTATTTATTGTATTTTTTTTATTTTTTTAATATTATATATATATATATTAAAATAATCTATATATATATATATATATATATATATATATATGGGTCTGGGGCGACTTAGCATATATATATATATATATATATATATATGCCAAACCTCCCAAAACACGCGCGCGCATATATATATATATATATACACTTATTTGTTCAGTTTGGTTTTTATTGGTGTCCAAAATGAGAAAGCAACTTCAAGCTGCTTCTCATAAAACGTGGGTAGAAATGCTTTTAATGGTGGGCCACTATGATCCACAACAGGTTTGGGACATTACCAAACACTTATCTAGTAGCTTTTTTTTGAACGTGGTTAATACCATAAAACCAAACAGGCACTTAGTTCCAAATCACTGTCATAGGTTTTTATCTTCATGAATAGGATTGTTTTTAATAGAAATTAGAAAGACCAATAGATATATCATAAGTTTCTAATATATAAGCAATTTATTTTAAATAAGATAATTTAAAGTGATAGCAATGCTATTTTTTTTATAGTATAATGAATCTTTTATCTAAAGATCCTTAAAAACTATCAAAATTTATAGTTACCATAAACTTCATAGCGTTTGTGGTTCAGAAAACACATACACACGCACCCACACACACATTCTCGCATTACGCCATGTTCAACCTTCAACTTTTGCTCGATTCTTTTCCAAGCTTTTTATACATACTACGTGGCCGTTTGGCATAACTTATTTTTCTCCGGTTTTTTTTTTTTAAAAAAAAGCGGATTGAAAAAAAGCTGCTACCCGTTTGGTAAAGAAAAAAATCAATTAAATTGGCATGGACCCACCACCAAAATCAATCTTATTTTCAAAAGCAGGAAAATCATGTTCTTTTGAAGAAGCGAGCCTGTGGATCAATTTCCCTAAGCAAAAAATATCATAAGTAGTGAGGATTTTCTGTGCAAGCTTCTCGAAAATATCATTAATAAAGAAATTCATTATACCCATGGCCTTGCTTGAGATCCCTATATCTAAATGGACTTGTTTCAGCACCTTAAAGATGTATATCTTGTATGTCTCTCTGCTTTTCTTCACCCTCATTTTCTTCTTGTCTCCCGCTGCTGCTCCTTCCTTTGGGAGCTTCTTCCTTACCTTGGGCTTCTTCTCTGCTGGGGCTTTCTCTGCCACCGTTTTCTTCTCAGCCAGTTTCTTCTCTGTTTTTGGTGCCATTTTCAGAGATATTTTTAAAGGATGGAGTTTTGAAGAGATAATAGACAGAAAATTGGGTTTTTTTTGAAGGGGGACAATAAGCTATTAGAATAATTAAATTGATAATATAATTTTTTTTAATAGTATAGATAAAATAAGATACTATATATATATATATAAAAAAAAATCTATTTAGAAAATTTTATTATATATTAATATAATTATTTATTAATAATAATTAACCAAAACAGCTTCAATTAATAATAATTAACCAATACAACTTCAATACAACCTTAAACTCAAAACCAGTTTTAAACAAACAGTTTAAAACTTATTTTTAACTACAACTAGAATACTTTTTATAAAACTATTTTTTTAAAATCTAAAACACAAAAATAAAAACTATACCAAACACACCTGCATCTAACGTTTACAAACTTATTAAGAGCAAACAACACTTGTAAGAGCAAACAACACTTGTAAGGTTAAAAAGCGAAACACACCTGCAGGGTTAGGTGCCGGGGGGGGGGGGGGGGGGGGGAATAAGGGTGTGTACAAATATTTAAAATAAAACCCTTTTCAGTGGAAAGTGGGCTCATCAACTTCGCCCAGCTCAACTCCGTCGTCAGCGAGTCTCCTGTCCTTGTAGACATACCATGTGGCACAGACCAGATAAATGACAAAGTTGAAAGCACTCAGAATCGCCAGCAGCCAGTAGAAATCATGGAGCCTCCCCTGGTTCAGATTATCCGCCAGCCATGGCTCGTTTACAGTCACCTTGTGCACTATAGTGACCAGAGAAGAGCTGACGAAAAACCCGAGAGAAAGGGTGCTCAAAAACAACCCTGTGCTCATGCTCTTCATCCCTTTAGGACACTCTCTCAGGAAGAAATCAAGCTGCCCGATATAAGTGAATGCTTCACCAGACCCCACGAAAAAGAATTGTGGGACCAGCCAGAACACACTCAATGGAATCTCGGCCGTCGGATAGTCGGTGAGACCATGTAATCTTGCGGCTCTCAGCCTCTTCTTTTCGGTGAGTGCCGCGGCTATCATGGCAACAATGGATAGAACCAAGCCGACTCCTATGCGTCTTAATGGGGTTAGCCCTTGTGGATGCTTAAGCACTTTTCTTGCGATTGGAACGATGATCCGGTCATAGACAGGTACGGTCAAAAGAATGCTACCAACAAAGAAGACCGTCAGCGATGCCGCAGGTATTCGGAAAGATTTTCCGATGTGACGGTCCATGGTGGTGGCTTGTGACACAGAAAATGTGGTCATTTGGGCGTAGACAGTCCAAAATATTATGGTGGTAGCCCAGATGGGTATCATTCTGACTACCATTTTCACTTCTTCTACATCTGTTAAGGTCGCTACGTCCCCCTTATTTACCTTGGCCACTTCTAGCTCCTTGATCGCTGCTTTTTCCAAGAAACTGCACCGTGTATGAAAAAATAAATTGAAGTTATGATCAGTAAATTATCACTCATTTTCTGTGGCATTTACATTTTTTTATACCAGAAAACATCAAGTATATTATGTGAGTCTAGATAAATAAGTAAAACCTCATTTATTTTATTTTTTTTTATAAAAAAATACATGTTCTAACTATACAAACTATACAGACAGACGACAAACTCTTTCTGATAACATAAAGTTTAGTACTTTTATAAAAAAAAATACACGTTATAGCTATAAAACTATAAAGACGACAAACTCTTTCTGATAACATAACGTGTACAGGTAAAGCCACAAGGCATCCGCTATCCAGAGAAGGTTTCAAGAAATTAAAGCTAGAACTTGTGTCACGAGCTGGCGGGGGGAAATGTGAAATGAAATGCTGGGAACAAAAATCATCATGACAATAGATTCGATTTGGAGACAGAGTACTGGCCTCAGTTGCTCGTTATCTTAGTGAATGTTTAGGATTGTTTAAATCAAATTAATCTATAATTACTTTTGACCTTCCAACTTCAGTCACGAGTGGTAGAAACTGTAGATTATACAAATATCCTCTTGGAAAGCTTGAATATACTATGTTAGAGGTCTATAAAATAATATTATTATAAGATGTATGCAAATCAAAACACGAAATCAAGCCTGATTAATTTAGTTATGATCCTGATATTTTAGGGACTGAAATGTCTTGGGGGTAATTTAGGGGCTCCAATCATCAAGATGCCAGTGTGTGGATTCTTAGTGTTGTAGAATACTATAAATCATATTATGGATCTCACTTCAAGCTTGAGCTTGCAAGTGAAATGGTTCCTTAACATGGTATCAGAGTCTTGTCCAGCGATCATGAGTTCAAATCTCACCATCCCCATTTTATTTGATAAAAAAACCAAGCATAATGTGATGTGGGTCTGTGCAAGTTTCAAGCCTAAAGGTTTTTCACTTGAGGGTGTGTGTCATTCTATTTGATAAAAAAACCAAACATAAGGTGACGTGAGTCTGTGTAAGTTTCAAGCCCAAAAGGTTTTCACTTGAAGGTGTGTTAGAGAATAATACAAATTATATTATAGGACCTCACTTATAAAATTAAGTTTTTAAGTGAGATGGTTTTTATCGCACTTTGCGACAAAAACATTTTATAGAAAAAAAAAATCGTTATCACTTTACTAAACCTACTTTAAAATTTCTAGATTTTTAATCCGGGGATTTTAGGCAAATCTTTATGGATAAACGAGGGGAGAGCCGATACACTAGCCAGACCGATAAGGAAGAAGAATATTCCCACCATGTAATCAAGATAAAATGAAATTATTTCCAATTAAAAACACGTTCTGAATAATAATAATAATAATAATAATAATAATAATAATAATAATAATAAAAGTTATTAATGTTTTCAGGGCGAGGTAGATAAGTTCAGTAATTGCTTGTGTGTGTGAGTGTTACAGTGTTGTTTTTGAAATATGTTTTTTTATTTATGAATATTTTATAATGATTTTTTAAATATTTTTTATATTAATATATAAAAATAATTGACAAATATCAAAAAATTAATCCTGGAGCACTAACCGGAATTGCTTGGTATGGGGCAGCTTTTGCTTCTTCTGGCTGCTTCCCTCTTCAACATCATCAACATTGTAAAGAAGAGACACATCTGAAGGTAATTTCACGTGCCTTTTTTTCCAAGCACCCACAAAAACAGTGGCTACCTGTGTCAATGGACTACCCACCAGTTTCTTGAAACGGTACCGCCTTGTGCCGGAAAGGAACACGATCAGGCCTAGCACAATAGCACAGGCACATATGCCATATCCCCATTCTCTCCCCAAACTATCTTGTATGTAAACAAGAACTGTCACTGCACAGAGCGCGCCCAGGCTGATTAGAAAGAAGAACCAGTTAAAGAAATTGAGCATCTGTTTTCGTTCTTCTGGGTCCGTGTCATCGAATTGATCCGAACCAAATCCCGAGACGCTTGATTTTAGACCCCCGGTGCCGAGAGCAGTGAGGTACAGGGCTAAATAAAGAACCGTGAGTTGTTTTCCGGTAGCAGGGATGCAATCTTTGTTGTCCACACATTTAGGTGGCCTGAGGCTTGGGACTACGGTGGAGAGAGTCAAGATTGAGACACCCTGATCAAAAACAAAAATAATAATAAGAACAAAGAAACAGGTGAAGTAATATATGTAAAGACAAGGTGCATAACCTTTTACGACCAAGAAGGAAGATTTATAATGAAATAATTTACTCAGAAGGAAATATGAAAAAAAATGGTTCAATTAATGGCAAGTGTGACGGTCTCACCGTTGCTTGCACGGTGGCGAAGATGGCGATGGTGAGATACCTGTCATGAAACAAAGAAAAGGGTTACGAAATCAGAAAGCAGGAACTAAAATGAAAGACTGTAAGTGCAAAAGGCTCGTTAAACCTTCCAAGAAAGGTGTCAGCAATAAAACCACCGAGCAGGCAGAGAATGAAGGATGTTCCGAGGAAGTTGGTGACGGTGTTGGCGGAGGTAGCATTGCCCAGGTGCATGGTAGCAGTCAAATACGTCACCAAATTAACAGCAATACCAAGTGTTGTCAGTCTCTCCATTGCCTCTCCACCTGGTAAAATCCAGAAAAAGGAGAGTGAGAGATGATCAGACAGAAAAACATGGACAGCTAGGTAAGCTACAGATATCATAGAAAATGAAAGAAAGCTGTATAGGGTGTGATCTGGTCACTGATTTCAGACCTAGGATCATGGCGGCACTGATCCAGCCACCAGTTTTGGACCGCTCCGCAGGGCGGCCCTTGTAGTCCCAGGCATCTGGGAGGGTCCTGCCTTGTGTTTCTGAAAGAGACATTATTGTTTTGGTTTTGATTTTGGATGGAAGCCTACGAGGTAGAAATAGGAGTGAGTAAGAAAGAAGAGACCATGTGGCACATTGAATGCAGTGGAACTTGCCCCTTTTTATAGGGAATTTAAGGGGATCTAATTGTGCTCAAAATAAATAATAACGTAATTGTATTTCAAATTAAGTGAAATGTGTCAGCTTATGTTTAATGAAGATTTATTTGGTAGTTAAATGTGGACCACAGCTTTTATATTGTATAAATATATTTATAAAACAACTATCTTAATATTGACATAAAGCCCATATATAAATAATATTTATCAGTTAAAAAATATATAAACATATACATACTACATATTAATTAATTACCTTGTTTCTGTTAATTAATGAATAATAATAGAGTTATTTCATATCTAAAATTTAATGAATAATTTATGTATATTTTGTTTTCTAGCTGATAAATAATGAATAAAATATGCATATAAAACTCCACTTGTAAATCACACATATCCCACTTTTCTCTCCACATGCTAGTGGACCCTGTGCAGTGTTTGATTGGAGAAGTCTTTGTTTCGGGTGGCAGCTGGAATTTGAAAGAGAGAGACGGCAAAGGTGGAGTGTGATGAAAGCTTTTGGAGGGCCAAGCTATACTTATGAGATGTTTGATAGTGTGGTTGAAAATTATCTGTGATAAAATAAAATAAAAATATTTTTTTATATTTTTTTAATTTTTATTTTAAATTAAAAAATAATATTTTTAGATTATTTTCATCTGTTTATATCAAAAATAATTTTTAAAAAATAAAAAAAAATATTATTTTAATATATTTATAAACAATAAATATTTTCAAAAACTATAACAATCTCACTGCAATCATTCGCAAGCAGATATGTGAAACCTGTGGACCGTATATGGATTGAATTGGCTATCATAAGTTCACCCGCCATAAAACAAAGATACAAAACACCGATTACAACAGTATTCCTGTCTTTTCTCAGCGAAATGGCCTTGTTGATTGGGATGAAGATGATTTTATTGACTGGAATAATTTTTTTTCATTATTAAATTGTTTTTCAATTTTTTAGCTTAGTAAAATTACTTAATTAACTTAGCAAGCTAACTAGAGCAAGGTTGTTCTATATTTTTTTTTAAAAATGGAGGTAAAAAACAAACAAATACAAAACTGAACACCACTGAGGATTGCTAGAAGGAACATTATCAAAACTTGTAATGAATAAAAAAATACTAAAAAAGAACCTGAAGTAGATAACATAAAAAAAATACAGTTTTAATATTAAAGACCAAAATATAATTAAAAAATTAATATAGATCCACCCGATTGATCCTAAATATTTCCCATTCCGACCAAACCTAAGAATATCAATCAACCTCCATTGCTCGATCAAACAGTTGTTCAAAATGGTTAACCACAACTAGACCAACCAGTTAACTAATAAAAAAAATAAAAAATAAAAAATAATTCCGACGTTAGATTGAATCGGCATTTTCCCAATATGTTCTAAAAGCCTTGTTCTATAAAGGTAGTACAAAAAGACAACTTCATCAGAATCCAGGACCATGCCCGAATTTGACCTAGAACTTACTGGTCAAGATTTGTTTTTTATTTTTTATTTTTCGTGTATTTGGATCATCTTTCCTATTTAAATTAGAGCTTTCAAATTAAATAGGATTTTACACGTTTTCTTACTCTTTTTTAATCTGATTTTCTAATTAGGTTTAAATTGCTCAGAGTAAAAAAAAATCATAGCATTTTATTTGATCTTTTTTCTTCTTATTTTTTCATAAATATTTATATTTTTTAGTTTTTTTTTGTGATTATCATTAGCCTCCCTATTTAAGCTAGTTCAGCTAAATTAGACTATTTATGTATATGGTTTGGAGGGCCCGGGGTGTCTTTTCGAAGATATACGACGAAGGGCACAAGCACACAGACGCTACGTCGTGTATTTTCTTCTGTATGTATCAAAAAGCTTTAGACAATTAATGGTCGCGCATCTTTAAGCTACTGGCACCACTGAAATTTCGTGGCCTGAATCGCCCTAGCGGCGGCGACTTTTCGAAATTGAAGGCTAGAGTTGACACATTCAAATCACCCGTCGAATATTACGTGGTAGGGTACTTTCTTTCTCCTTTTCCTTGCTTTGCTCTTCCGGTGATGATATTGATATCTCCCCACTTCATCCATGATTTTTGGAAAGGGCGGCAGAAGCTACTAGAAGAGACTTTTTAATTTTTATGGCTCCACAATTACCCTGCTATACCAAGCTCCCGTTTGGAAACTTTTTTAAAGCAACTTCCATCTATTTTAATTTTAAACTTGAGCTACGTAAACATTTGATTTTATGTTTTAATATTAGATTGATGGATTGAAAATCAAGTAGAATATTCTTTTTATTTACTTTTTATAGATATATCAGGAACTCTTGACCCATGCAATATATTAGGCGTGTTAACTCGAGTTGATTCGAGTCAATTTAATATATTATTGTTTAAATACTTGAAAAAAGATGTTATATCATTTTTTTAATTAAATTATATATATTTTTTATTCCAGCTATCTTTAAAACAAGTCAGGTCAATGAAAGTTTAATTTTTCTTCCACTGAAACACACATTAACAACGCATTATAATTGATTATTATAGTGACGTGGAACCAAGAGTCAAGAATATAAAAGGGGTGAATAGGCCGTAAACAAATAAGAGTAGTGCTTAATTAGATAAATAAAATCAACAACACAAGATAAACGAGGGTAGAATCAATGAACTTGTAAGCACAACACAATAAAGCAATAGTTTAAGGAAGAAAGATCAAACGTAAGGTCTTATTCGACTCCATCCTTGCCTTCAGTCATCAAGTATAACTTGAGCTTGTCTGATTGGCTACATGTTCCTGCTTACACGAGCAAGGAACAAGCTTTTTGCAGCAAATTTCCTGACGGGATTGCAAGCCAACCCTCTGTGCACTCACATCATCTGTTCTCTAGTATTGACACGGTGTTACTCATAATTAATCTAGTAATCTAACTGATTGTCCTAATTATCCTAGACAAAACCAAATAAATCCTAAAGTATGGTATTTTTTTTTATGCAAGGAAACTTAATCACTTGAAAAACATATTTTATGGATCAAGTAAGTGAGTAAAATTTTGATTGTTCTACATTTTTATATGTAGTAGACGTCCTACCTCGAACTCAATACTTTATGTGCGTATCACTGTATGCAAAAAAGTAATCAATAAAGCTCTTAAGAAAGAAATTTATAATACGCAAGTATTTTTTTTTTCAACTTTCCTTCAGTCTTTCTTGCTCACTCGTATGCTTAAAATATGTTGGAATGATAGTTATTTATATGGATTTTAATTATAAGACTAATCGCCATACCTTACATGAAAGTAGCCGCTGTATAAAATCTTTCCAAATCGAACAAATTCCTGCACAAACTCTACCTGACCAGTTTCTGGGGCTACTTGGCATGTCCTAGGGTTTTCTTGGCTAGTTTTTTTGCTCTACTTAGTCGGTTTTTTAAAAACAATTCTCTCACTCGATTCTTCTGAAGGTTCCATGCCTAACTAGGTTCATATGACTTGTACACGTATAAATGATGCTCCAAAGGTCCATCATGATTTTATTTATTTATAAAAACCCGTTTGATAATTGTAATGCAAAGATTCAATTAAATTTCTTGATCACGGGAAGCTTTACCCTTGACATAAACGAATATAATTAATCGTGATTGATATAATCGTCTATGATTGATTTTATATGCATGCTAAGTTTAAATAGAATTAGGTGTATATTTTCATAAATCTATTCATTCCACTGGTTAAGAAACATTTGCATGTTGTTAATAGAACTAAACAATCTAACAAAACTGAAAAAACTCCACAGAACCATGGTATGATATTGAGGCAGAGAGGATCGAGTCCATAGCTTACACAAAATCACAAGCTGACTCTACAGGTGGGAGATCGCCAAGCACACCGGTAAAATCATAACTAGATAAATTTAGTGCAGGAGAAGTAGAGGAGACACCGCAGCTGAAAATTCAAAACCTGTAGTTGGAGACGACAAGTAATTAATAGACAGACGCAAGTAGAACTAGAGACAGAAGCGCTGGTAATGGTAGGCATGTTGTTGAAGCAGGTTGGAAGGCTGAAGGGCTGAGAAATAGGTTGGATAGGAAAAATCAAGATGGGGCATCTTGCTCGATAGTTGTAAAAGGAAAAGAAAAGTTTTTTTCGAAATCGAACATGACACCCTATAAATTATTTTACATTAAATTTCGAAACAATGATAGCTCCAATGAGAAGAAATGTACCTCAAAAACACACATGACTTGGATTTAAAATCAATGGTATGTCGATTATATGGGTAAGACAGACAACCGAAGGTCTTAAAAAATGTGCAAGCACTCATATGAAGAATTGCCACCAAACCTAGCACACAACTGGAAAGGAAGAGAGTTGTTTCAAACGAAAGCTTTTAACTTTTGAGGTATTTTTTTAGTGACCTAAGACAGCCAAACTATCTTCAACAATATGCCAAGGCGTTGATGCTAAGTAAAAGCTCGAGCATTTAAAAATGCTTGTGGAATAAAGATGGCTAAGGACTAAAGGGACAGGGATCATCATGACTCCAATCAGGCATGAGGATTTTCTTGGCAAGTAGATCCCTGAAACAAAAATAAAATTAAGAAACATTTTCTGCCAATATGAGAAATTAGTAACTAGCCCCATGCCATCTTCAACTTGAAGTTGATCGCGATCACAGCAAGGATCAGAAAATGTCATCGCGCACAAACAGATCGGGTTTGGAGGATCTATGATCACCTTCATGAGTTTTAAACCAATCACTCTATTGATTTTCAAAGTGTATTTTTATTTAAAAATATATTAAAAGAAATACTGTTCTATATTATCAAACTAAAACAATTTAATATTTTCTGAATATAAAATAAGACATCAGTGGTCGGTCGATGTCGTCCCAACTTTATGCACCCAACTTTCCTTATCTTATTATTTTCTATTAGAATTCAATCCAGTTAGGACAACTCTCTTGGACAGCGTCGAGGTGAGTGAATGATTATTTTATCCTATTTTCATTCGATGATGACTTTGGATTATGATAAGATTCAAGGTATATATATTTTCCCACTTTATTATTTCATGCTCTGCAAGAGCCAATCCTCTAGACAGGGAATATACTTGATAATTCTAACCAGCTAGTCGGGACATACGCGTGGACAGGTGGCTGGAATAGATGTTCAAAAACAAATAAAATTATTATTATTTTTTAAGCCGATAAACCCCACCTCTAAAAAATATATTTGATAGATCTAGATGAGGGAATAAAATGTTAATTATCTCAGGTTCTTGCAAAAAACACATATTCTAAGAATTGAACTCAAGATATGTTGTACAAATCGCAAGTTTTTTGTCATCATGTTATACCTCACGGGACACAAAAATGTATAAATAATACAAAAACATTGGTTTTCGATGATATTTAACTAAAAAAATTGCTTCTATAGAATAACGAAAATAAATGGTGAAACTCATCATACGTGTTCAAGAGAAGTGGGGAGTTGTCTGGGAATCGTCTTATGTTTCATCCAAGATGTTGATATGGAAGAAGAAGTTTGTGCTGCATTGCTTTAACTCTGAATGATAACCTAAGGTTGAGTCATCATGGACGGCACAAGCCATCTTATATGTAATTAAAAGACTTCTAATTACCTATGAAAAATATGGTGGCAATTTTAACAAATTAAAGATAATCTATTATTATTTGTCAATCAATAAGTCAGGGCTCTGTAAAAATGAAATAAAAAAGCAGAGGCTGTATAGAGCAACAGCCTATCACTGACTAGCAGAGAAGCACTAAAATAAAATTTATCCTGAGCACAAATTAATCAGAGTCTGTGTAGTAGGATCGCTCTCCTTGTGGCATGACATAATTAATGCCAAGTCAGTAATTTGCCACAGACAGAAGCTCTTTTTTGTTTTATTAAAGAAACACACTGTTTGAGCCCAGATAAGTGGGCTTTTATTAAATTCATGGACCGTTGATTCCTTAGGGCGGGAAATTCATACATGCTACCACTTGTGGATCAAGGCAATCCGGGCCACGTCCAGTCCAATCTATGAATTGCATTACGTTACTGCAAACCACCAAGCCCACCAACATCCCTTTTTTATGCACCTCGCTCTGTTAAGGCTCCCCTCTTGTCTTTTCAATTTGATATAACATCTTATAATAAAAATATATATAAACAAATAATTAGGCTAGCGATGCATCAATATTTACATGCTTTGTGAATGAAGTCTAAGACATTGTCTAAAAAAGTCCAATAACAAATTGGTGATCCAACGTGCATGAAGTTCGATCATTATTCTGATGGTGTACCCCCGCTACCTTTGTCTAATCACAAAGATGGTCTCCCTCATTTTATTTAGCTATCGTAACTGCATATGTGTGTGTGTGTGTGTGTGTGTGTGTGTGTGTGTGTGTTTGTAGAAGCATCTTACTTGATTACCTTGCCTCTCAAAGATAGGATCTTTTTGATGAGAATCTGATCAACAGTGAAGATTCGAGATTTGCCTCAAGGTTACTGTAATGAAAGGTAATTGCTGGGTCAAGAACCACCAGTCAGCACCCATCTTTTTCGGCGCACAACTTTCAATTCGTCTATATACATTTAGAGTTTCAGACATTCAATTAAATAAAGAAATTGCCAAGTGCGTGTTTCTAAAAGAATTCTGGATATTCAACTAAGACAGGGTGAAGCTAAACTAACGTAGATATCTATAGGCAGCGTTATAATGACAGGCACCTCCAGAAATTACTTTAACGAGTGCTTGTCCGAGAAATCTAGGAGATGGAGAGGTTTTTTTTGACGTGATCCCCGAAATTTAAGGTTTTGGGAGCATCCGCTGCCTTTAAAGTCAGCCAATCCTAAATGCATGTCTCAATTATTTTTCATTTCCATGAAATCTACAACACTTTGTTTGGTTGTTTAATAGGGTGATTCATTCTACTGCTGTGGAGAGTATTAAATTTTATGGGATTCATTGATGGGTTCATGCATGTGGTCGGGGATTTCCTAAAAAGGTACATGTGATTTTGGAAAATAAAAGGGAGGGCTGATGTGAAGTGGCATAGGTAGTGGTAGGTATAGCCGACGAGTACAGTGAAAGAAATATAAAGGGAACGACTGGTTTTTGGGCAGTGAAATGAGAGAGATGATCAGTCTTCGAGGGGTAAAAAAGTGAGGTGGAAAAGAGAGGATGGTTGATGTGATAATTGATAAGGGTTGAATGCTTTGATATATATCAATTTCGTTTTATTAACAAAAATCTAAAAGAGATTAGTCATTCACGGTAACAATTCATTATGAATTTCAATGATATAATTATTATTTCTTAGATTTTGTCTTGAAATCTGGAGCATTAACAACTTTTTCAAGATATCCATTGGCAATACCAAAATGTTTAAGGGTATTTGCCGTGTATTACATAAAAAAAATATGCACAATAATCAATCTATTAATTATATAAAAAAATGCAGGAATACAACTCGACAAAATCGTCCTAATTTTTCCCTTGTTTAATGCAAACAGTATCATTGTAGATTCAATCAAAGTAACAAATATTGTTTTCTTCTGTGTTTAATCTTCTGCACACCATTGGCAGGAATTAGTCGAAGAAGTTATAATTTTCCAATGGATCATCGGGCTGGCCTTAATTTTCTAGTGGCTAGTCATGACTACAAATAAAATCGACAAACGGCTGTCAGTCGACCTCTAAACAGAGGAATGCGCGCACTAACATGAACTTGTAATATATTCTTATCAGCTTCGAGCTTATGCGTCAGTATCACGTAAGCGTTCATCTCGGACAGATCAAAGGTAAAACCAATTGGAATCATGTAGTGATCTGTGTGATTAGTGATTAAAGCAATTATTAAAATGAAATCATATGCGGTTTGCAAGGTGGGTTGCTGTCTTGGTTAAGTAATTGCATGGAACACGAGCTAGTGGAGCTAAAAATGGCTCCACACGGTGTGAATGAAAGGAAAATTAGCAAATAACGACAATGGTTTAAGTTAACATTTTTTCGGCTGTTTGCATGCATAATTTCATCAGAATCCGCAGTGGAGCCCATGGGTGGGGGTTCTAGGGTTTCCCGTGACACGATCCCATCTAACTCCCACAGGAATCAAATACGCCAAGTTGAAAGTGCGTTCATGGCCACAATTCATATAATGGGACAAGATACAAGCTTTATTTTCATACTTGTAAAACACCATTTAACAGCAAAAAGAAAAAAAAAACTTTTTGTTTCACACTGAAATCGTTAAGAGACGATAGAAAGATTTGCTCTCCATTATTTGATGATGCGTTTAACAAAAAAAAACACACAAAAAAAAAATTAACCCATTTCTTTTCGGGCCACCAGGTTCATCTCTGAAAACTTGTGTATGATTTGATTGGAATGGATCTTCTGGGATTTATCCATGGATAGTACTTCCATCGTACAAGTCGAGTTATGCTTAACCTATAAGTCAGTGTCAATTTCTTTACCTTGGATGCTAATTTTATTTTGCTCGACTGATCTTTTCTGTTTCTGGTAAGATACATATTTCGCACCCTCGTTCTCATATAATCATCAGAACCAATTTGTCCTCAGCAGTAGGATATAGCCTGATATATAGAAGGGATTTGAGAAATTTGACTGCCGCTCATGAAAATGAAACTAGAAACAAATAGCAGTGTTTAAAAGGAAGAGAACGATGGAGTAAAATGCTTTCTTCTTTTAGCTAAACTCAACCCTGCAAGCACCACAGCTGACATGGGACAACTCAATCTCATATACCACCAAATTAAAGCATGAGATGCAGCTGGACGTACGCTGAACTATGTTTCATAATGAATCATTAAGAAAACCAGAACATCTTTATCCAGCAATGGATGCACAAGATGAGTGAAATCTTGGCTAACTAGATGATCCATGGTAGGGTTGCAAGGGCCTACTAACATGGCAATTTGCAATCCCTAGCTAGAACACAAGCATCCAAAAGTTTCCAAAAATTCTACCTGTCTGCTGCCAGCTAAATTCTCAAGACCACACATGGGTGCATGGACTTCTTCAATTTGTTATTATTTTTTCTTTTATGGCAGAAATTCGATACATTATTTTGTCTCAACATCAAATTAAACTACAGGATCTTCTTTATGTCAAGGAATTATCTCACCTAAAATCTTAAATTGTTAAGTGAGGGCTCAGGATATGAATTATATTATTTTCTAACACATTTTTTTGAGCTTAAAACTTGCATAGGCTCATACTAATTTGTATTTTATTTTTATCAAATAGAAATGATGAAAGTTGAATTTGTGATCATTGGATCAATAAAGTTGTAATGCCATATTAAGTAATCATCTCGCCCAAAAATTAAAATTATTAAATGAAACCCTAAAATATAATTTATATTATTATTTCATTCTTGAGACTAGAGCCCTATAAAAACCAGCTCTTGGGTGCATGTTTTTCATCACTTGAAGTTTTCTCTTCTATAGCTTCAACTAGCTAGTATTCACTGTAACTTCTGAATTCAAAAGGAGCCATCGGCTTTTGATAGAAATGGCTTCCAAAAGCACAGCATCACTTGCTCTCTTTCTTGCACTCAACCTTCTCTTCTTTTCCCTAGTCACTGCTTGTGGAGGGGGTTGCCCCTCTCCTAACCCTAAACCAAAGCCAAAGCCAAAGCCAACGCCAAAGCCAAAGCCAACGCCGTCACCAAGCCCTCCCGGTGGAAAGTGCCCTAAAGATGCACTTAAACTAGGTGTGTGCGCTGATTTGCTCGGTTCATTGCTTAATGTGACCGTAGGCAAACCCCCTGTACAGCCTTGCTGCAGTGTCATTCAAGGCCTTCTTGATCTCGAGGCTGCCGTTTGCCTCTGCACCGCCATCAAAGCTAACGTCCTGGGTATCAACCTTAACATTCCAATTTCTCTGAGCTTGCTTCTCAATGTCTGTGGAAAGAAACTTCCCAAGGACTTCCAGTGCTCCTAAACGTATTAATTTGCGAACCCCTTGCATGGTTTGAAGTATGTTTCTTCAATTGAGAGTTGTGTGGTATAGGGAAAACAGCTGCTCGTTTTCGCTTTTACGGTGCTTTAATTATCTGTTTTATTCAGCAACCACGAATAAGTTCAATTAGTTTTCCTTGATGTTGTATCATGTTTTCTATATATCCTGTGTGAAACAGAGGTTGCTTTTAGTATTCAGTTGGTGATATATTGTTTCATACTTCTGTCACCTTTATATGTATGTATGTATGTATGTGTATGTATATATGTATATGTACATGTACATGTATATGTATATTGCATGTTAACCATACATGAATTTTCTACCAAAACTGATACATCGCTTGGTGCTCCTGCTCCAAAAAGAAGTACCATATATAATCCAAATATTACTATATATTATCACTTAATCAAAGAATAATATACAGTTAATAAAATGGAAAAAAAAATCTTCTGTTCCACCCCCTTCTACAGTAGTATACTACAGTCCAATACGGACGGGTCAAATTTAATCGTCTTGAAAAATACTCCTGGAGCTTTACTAGATGCCTTCGGCTGTCATTGCTTCTGCACGACTGAGCAAATTAATTTCCTTAAAAGTTGTACACTTTTTTCTCAACCCACAGATTTCCATTATAATTACGGAAATAACCATATAAGTTTAATAAACAGTTCAGGTACTTGTCATCACATCTACATCCATTTGATTTCATGTCAAGTAGCCTATTAAATTGCATCTATGTTTCATTCTTCATCTATATTTTCACGTGAATAAACATGATTTATTCTCACTACATCAACCATCATACTCCTATAACGATAATCATTGTCATCGATAACTTCATAAATGTTACTAGAACTAAATCTTGATCCAATAATCAGGTCATATAAAAAATATATTAGTGTTTCTCAACGAACCTTTATTTTAGAAAATGCATCGTGAAAACATTTGGTTGGAAGAGCTAGCTTTTTGTTTTTATAGTTCATACATGGACATTTAATTCCACCTTCACGAATATTGTTTGGATTTGAAAATAAAAATAAAAACAAAATAGAGGGATATAAGTAAATTTTAAATAAGAGAAAATAAGAATTTGTGTGAATTTGAAAGGTTATGGGTAAGAAGTTGTTTATAAT
Organism: Salix exigua; assembly: GCA_032356905.1. NCBI lineage: Eukaryota > Viridiplantae > Streptophyta > Magnoliopsida > Malpighiales > Salicaceae > Salix > Salix exigua. The sequence goes on along the minus strand of CM063590.1, from coordinate 9,396,452 downwards.
AGGAAAGAAACAATCCCTTATTTATCCCACCTGTGATAAGTAACTTCATATAATTTATTTTTTATTTAATTATAAAGAACGCCTAGTGTTCTTATAACATAAGGGTTTTCTTAAACTGATAAAGGTGTTTTTTGCTGATGAAGGTAAAAGAAATAAGAATAAAGACAGTGATTTAGAATCTAGACCTTAATTATAACAAAGATTAACCTTCACTTCAAAACGCAGGCACTGGACCCACAAAGATGATGAGCAAATGATAAACAGCATGTCCAAAATTATATTGACTAAAATAGACCATAACTCACACTATAATGGGTCTATGGTTGAAAGAGTTACTTAAGAATACTGTCAGCCCCTTCCGATGCCTCCCCGGCCGGCCACCATTTCCACATTTTCATAAGTTTTCGGTAGATATTTAGTAATTAAAACATGTATCAAGATTTGTTAACAAAATTCTACCATGAAAATAAAATAAAAATCACGACCGGAATTTTTAGAACACGTAACAGATCACAAAGATGAGAATTTCATAAGAAAAAGATAATTATTTTGTGACCGATTGTATTTTGATCACAAATTGCGGTGCAAAACCAATCAATAGTGTTTTTTTTCCAGTGTTCCTTCATTCATTAACGCATCTCGATAGTGAATCAATCCGTACGTAATAAATCACCAATAATAATTAAAAAAAAAAGAAGGTACATGATTAAGAAGTCAAAGATTGTGCTGCATTAATAGAACAAGATCAGAATTAATTGAAACGTCGACAAAAATCCACCAAGTGGATGGTCACAGCATGCATGTCCAAAAGAGCTGTTTATTCCTTGGAGAGCTGCTGCTTGTCAAAGTCACAGTAGATATCCTCTTTAATCAGTTCTTCGATCAATTGCACCAAGTCAACCGCAACTCCAGGCCGTGACTTTAAGCTGTGGTAGCAAGGGAAACGCGAATCCTGATCACATGCCAGAAAGAGAAACTGTTGACATTTCATTTCATGATCATCATATACATCCCACCTTCTCTGCCACACGGGAAGGCAAAGATTCCATATTTTGCTTGATTCAAACTAGCCACCACGCTTCTTGTTCAAGAATGGATGATTGTGGCTATCCTAAACTTGTTGAATACTTGTTTCTGTATGTTCTCCAGACATAATGATGCGAAAGCGACATGTCATTTGACCTCCTATATAATATTATTATATCTGTTTGTTAATTAAGAAATCAATAATACATTTGTCCTTGATGAATACGAAGCCCACAAATTCCATTCCCGTGAAGAATCCTGGGTGCTTTCCAGCTTTCCAGTCGGTGAAAAAAGAGAGTTTGAACAGCTACCTATGTGGTTAATTATATGGCTCTGAAGTACGCATGCCATGCCTCGTCTCTACTCATTTAGCTTGCAGTTATGAGTCACCCATGATAAGATTCCAAAAAACTTATCTAAAAAAATGAAACTTGCATAAAATTATATTATTAACTAGATTTTAATTAGTAGATAAAATGAAAGCTGCAAGATTTGAAATCATGATTATTTAATCATGAAAACTATAATATTATGTCAAATAATCATCCCAACCAAACAACTTAAACTTTTATATTGAAATAGTTCCTTAACATTCAATCTTGAATATTTTAGAGATTCTCAACATCAAAATAAAAACCAGTCTTCTAGACATATATATTATGCTTCTCTTCCCACATGAAAGTTGATACCAATTATATAAACTTTTCTTTTCTCGTTGATATGTACTAGTTTTATTTTAGATTTCCCTAGTAAAATACTTCTATAAAGTCCTGTCTTTTTTTTTCTTTTTTTTTCTAATGGTATGCATTTGTGTCTCTGGCCTTTTCTGTAGGTAGGAATCATGCCTTAAAGTTTTGAAACTTGGCCAAAATGTTACATATATCAATGTAATTGACCAACCTCTATGGTATTTTTCTATATACAAAAACCATAGTGTTAAAACTGTGACCAATGATTAATATAATAATCTGGACATTGTATATGTATTATTTAGAATTGTGCAATTTAATTTAAAAAAAACAATAAAATAATATATCTAAACAAAATTATAAACATGTATAATATTACTAGAATGTCATCATCGCAATGTCATTATATTCTCTGATTACTCTGAAATTTTAACATAATATATATAAATACATCAAGAGACTCCTCGTAAAATTTCATTTCAATCTAACAGCCAGATTAAGAGATATGATTGATATTGTAATATTATTTATTATTTAAAAAATATTATTTAGCCGAAATGGAACGGGCGGAACGAAACTGCAATGTTTCTACTAGTATTTGATCGAAAATATGGAACAGATTAGAATTTAAATCAAGATAAAAACAACATCATTTTATCTCGTTTTTTTAACCGTAATTAGAAAAACTTCTACAATTTTTTCAATAGCTAATAAAAGAAGTCATGATTGAATTATGCTGGTAAAAAGAAGTCTAAATTTACGAGATGATTAAATCTTTTTGTTCTATGCATGCATATACGTGCAGGAATAAACATAGACTACATATTTATGTATTGGTAGAGAGAGAGAGCTGCTTCCATGGTAAAACAAATAGACGTAATTAAAAATATTGAACCGAAGCATCCCTTCAATGGTAGCAACTGAAATCAAGTTAAACACAAAGAAGAACCAAACTCTAGATCAAGTTCACAAGACTAACAAGCAGAAACCTAAACACAGGACAATGCAGGACCATGCATTTTACCTCATAATTAATCCTGAAATGACCTTATTTTATAATGACCAGCTAAAATAGTTTCACAGAGGTGGGCATACGAAACCAGGAGGGGGGGTCTTTCCACAAGTTATCAGCACTTGAAGGGCTAGAGGAATGAAAATGTTGAGGTTCAGGAGCTTGAGCCTTATACTTGTGCAAAGACAAACTGCTGCTTCAAGCTCTAGCAATCCTTTAAGCACAGGGCAGCAAACATTCTCAACCGGGTTCCCTAATCCGATATGCACCAGTCCTCCTAGCACATCCACGCAAGCCCCTAGTTTTAATGAACTGATTGGACAAGTTGGCTGGGTTGTTGGAGGAGGATTGGCCACTGGAGTGCTGCCACCCCCGCCACCTCCTCCACCGCCGCCTCCACCAGAACTAGGTGGTGGGGTTATCACAGGAGGGTATGTTACTGGTGGTGCTATCACTGGAGGTGTTATTACTGGTGGTGCTATTACTGGAGGTGCTATTACTGGAGGTGTTATCACTGGAGGTGCTACTACAGGAGGTGTTACAATTGGCGGGGGGTTTATTATAATTGGTGGTAGTACTACCGGTGGCAATGGCGGTTTCTTGGAAGGTGTGTGGCCTCCATGATGTGGTGGATGCTTCGCGGTTGGTGGTTTTGGGTGAGGAACAACAGGGCGGGTTGGGCGGGTTGGAGGGTGAGGAACAACAGGGCGCGGGGTTGGGCGGGTTGGAGGATGCGGGTGTGATGGTGGATGCGGTTGAGTGCAAGGAGTGCAAGCATAAATGGGTGGCAAGGATATTGCTATGAAGATCATGAAGATCAAAAGCGTGGCTGCAAATTTAGAACCCATGAATTAGGGTTCCTTGGAAGGCTACAATGCTAATTGTACTTGGGTTTTTATTTTTGAGGGGGTGTGATCCTAAGTTTATATAGATGAACTCCATGGCCAACCCGTGACTGGTTATTTATGATATGAAAGCGAAAACTAAGCATATAACATCAATTTGTGTACAAAAATATATAATATTTTGAAGATTTCTTCTCCTTGAAAATATCAATGTCCAAAAAAAAAAGTTTTCACAAACTAACATAAAAAAATATTTTAAAAAATAGAACTTAATAGCTATATATGCCAATGAGAAGAGCACAATTCATTAAATTGCGGGTAACAAAGCAACATATTTAAACTGTGCTGTTTCTAACAGCAGCATAATCCATAAACTTAAGCTATTTTTTATAAATGTGTTTTTGGGTTACTGAAAAGGTGCAGCCAGTGTTATTATTATTATTTTAAGAAAAAAATCTAACACCTAGAAATCCATGAGACCTTTTCTGTGAAACAAAATAGGAGAATTTGGAGCCTTGCTGGTCCTTCGCAAACTTCAATGCTCCATCCGTGACTGTGGTTCAGCTCAATCCGTGAACTTGTTTAGTTAATTTCAGAGCCCTAGTCACTAGTCAGTGTTCTGACAGGTTTCCATATGCCTCTTCCTTTGTTCGTTTCCTTCACTCTCATATTTCCCCCTCTTTTTCCCACCCCCTTCCATATCTCAGTGTTTGTGTGTATATATATATATATATATATATATATATATATATATACCAATACCTCGTGTCTCGTCGCGAGCAGCATAATATTTTTTTAAAATAAAAAATATTAAATATTTTTTTATTATAATATATATTTAGTCAAACTAATAAATCCGTGTAGAATTACAGTTAAGTGCAAGTTTTCTATAAAATATATGAATTTTAAATTGATATAAATTTATTTGTTTAGTAGGTTTTAATAAAATAATCATCATAAAATTATCATCATCATTAAAAAAGCAAGAAGATTTGGATATTTGAATTTTTAAACTCATTGTATTAAAATTAGTTTATTTGATAATTCAATTTAAATCACATTTAAAAATAAAATATAAATTGTGAGAAGACCTGCAATAATCAAATAAAAAATAAATAGTTAATGTTCTATCCATAAAAAGATGAAAACATGAATTGAAAATTCATCCCTATGTTATTGTCATTTTCATTATTATAACAATTATAATTATTATCAATATTATTGCTCAAATAATTAAAATCATTAAATTACCTCAAAAAATCAAAATATTTTAACAGAAAATAAATAAAAAAATTAATTACTAAAATTATCATTATTATTGTGAAAACAATAAAATCATAAAATTATCTAATCCAAAAAATAGATAAAATAACAAAAAACAACTAAAAAAAGAACAAAGGAAAAAAAAAGCAATATTAATTTTAAAATTATCACCAATATAAATGAAAATTTCAGAATGGAACCTGATAAAAATAAAACCCTAACAAAAAATGAATCAAAATAATAATAATATAAAAGCATAAATGTATAAATACGGGCAGAAAACAAACATTTTTCACACATTGTATTTTTTAAACTTTTTAGATTATTTTTCATGTGGTGATGTTAAAAATAATAAAAAACAATTATCATTTTAATATATTTCAAAACATTTAAAAAAAAATCAATCACATTTCCAAGAAAAATAAAAAAAAATATTGCTTGAAAAACAAATGAAAAAAAATCAGGAAAAAAAATTAAAAAAAAGCTATAAAAAATTTGAATTCGATGATTAATTGTGGTGCGTTTAAGTTAATCCAGACACCCTAATTATAAAAAACATTAATATATATATATATATATTACTTATAATATAAAACATGTCTCAGTTTTACTGTTATAATCCACAGTAATATTTATTATTAATATATGTTGTTGGAAAGCATGAACGATATATTGATTCAGTGGAGTTGGTCCCAAGAGCACGATGTTATTGTTATATATATATGGAAAAAAAATATAACCAAAAAATAAAAAAAATCCCCCAGGAAAAAATGGAAAAAAAATAATTAGAAAAAAAACTTCGTAAAAAAGAACAAAAAAAGGAAATAAACGAAAAACATAAACAAATTAATATATATATAATAACCAAAAAATAAAAAAACAATCCCCATAAAAAATGAAAAAATAATAATTAAAAAAAATGTAATAAAAAAGAACAAAAAAATGCAATAAATGAAAAAAGTATGTGGCTGAATCGGGGATTCGAACCCGCTCCCTCCTCTTCCATAGTGGCGCACGATAACCATCCCTGCTACCTCAACATTTTGCTAATAGTTTACCACATTTTATATTTATAGGAAATTTATCGAGGGCAAAATAAAAACCCACGCCCTCTTGCAAGAGAGCAATAACACCGCGCTCTCGGGACCAACTCCACTAATTCAATATATCGTTCATGTTTCCCTACAACATTTATTTATAATAAAGGTTACTGTGGATTAGAACAGTAATTGTGGGACGCGTTTTATATTATAAGTAATATATATATACATATATAATTATTTTGTCAGCTTCATTCGACTAATTTCACGAATCCTAGACTAATAATTATATAAATTTTCAATGATTATCTCATTAACCATCGCATGGTAGAACTTATAATATATCAGCAACCTGAGTATACATATTGATGCTGTGGGTATCATTTCTTTCTTTTTATTATATTCTGTCAGATGATTTGAAGGAAAATATACGAATGAATTATGGAGTTCACAGCTAGGCAAAGGATCTTGCTTTTGGTCCATCATCGATTATTATTTCTGTCATTACGTGACGGTACAGTCTGGAATTTTGCTGGATAGAGCTTTGGGTTTGCTGTGGGGGACGTACATTATTCCGTAGTTCAGTTCACGATGTAAGCATGTGAACTATTTCCTGTATATTTTTATTTTTATTTTTCCATTTAAAGAGAATATATTTATCCTTCAACTATTATCCCCTGTAAAAAAAATTAATAATATTCCCCTCATTAAGTTAGTAAATAGAGAAATGCAAACATTTAAAAAGAAAATAAAGAGATACTAATTAATATCAGTTATACTACAACTTATTTGTTAATTTTATAAATAACAAATAATTGATATTTCATGAAGAAAAAGAAACAATTATCGTGTTTATATGATTTTTTTATAATATCATTAATCTTTCTGTAATTCAATTCTCCATTCCACCAAAGTTCAGGCTAGAATTTTTAAAACAACCATAACTGAATTCATTCATACCAAGTTACAATTTTTTTATACACTCCAATTAGAAAATATTAATCTATTAAAAAATACTCTCCAATAAAAGTTCTATGATATTGAATATTAATGTCTAAAACAAATTATAAGTGAACAAAATACTAATTTTAAAACATTATCTGTTAAAAATATATTTCAAACTTAAAGGTCATATCTCATATTGAAATATTATTACAAAATAATTTCTTTTTTCAGCCCATGATTCTTTACATATTCAGATTTATTAATCGAGTCTTTCAAGATTAATAATGTCAATTTAAATCTAGAAATCTTTTATATATTAAATCCCAACCTTGTTTTTAATTATTTATTTGTTTAGTATTGTCTGGTCAGTTTATTAAATTTCTCAAGTTCATTGAATATAAGGTTTTTATTAGCAGTTTTTATTTTTCAATTATAAATAAAAAATTATTTGGTTTCCAATAATTATAACTAATTAATTTGAGTTAATTTTGCATTTCTATCCTCATGTATAAATAGAGGTGTGGGGATTTCGATTTGAGATTAAAAAACAAAATGCTCTATATATTCACCCTCTGCTCTCTTTTCTTTCAAGAGCTTACGGTGGTGGTGTTGTAATTTAAAAGTTTTTTTTATTTATTTTATAGGCTTTGATGAAAATTACATTCTTTCAAGAATCCTGAGAATCTATTTGCGTTTTCATTAATTGACAGGATATTTAATTTTAAGACAAAAGTTACAATCATTTTCTTAATTTCCTACTTTATTTTGACCTGAAATTCTACAAACAACTAGTACTTTATTTTATATTTGTGTTTTATCTAATATATTTGTATGATAATTTAAAACAAAAATCATAATTTATACAAAACAGTTCTAACAGTTCCTATAGAATAATAAAGGTGATGAGGAGGGGGGGAGTTGCCTTCTATCCATCAAAACAAGAGTAACACAACACTGAAGATTTATTGATATGATGTTCATGGCGTATGCCAATAAAATCAAAAACTGGGAAACACAACATCAAGAGAGAAAATAAGTTGAAATGTTCACAAGTAACGGAAATACATATAGAATGGATTTATGCACACTTGAATCCATTTGGGACTTTCTTCCCGCAATAGTTGAGCAACAGCTCCAAAGAAACAGGAACGTTCAGGTTAATGCCCAAGATGTTGGCTTTGATGGCGGTGCAAAGACAAACAGCGGCTTCGAGATCGACAAGATCACCAAGAAGGCTGCAGCAAGGGCTCTTTGGGGGGGAACCAACGACGACGTTCACCAGATTCAGCAAATCTGCGCAAACACCCAATTTGAGGGTGTCCTTAGGGCAAGTTTTTGTTGGCTTGGGCTGGTGTTCATGGCCTTTTGGCTTTGAAGGTGGTGGTGGGCAGTGAGTGGAGCTCACCAAGGTGAAGAAGAGGAGGTTGACAGTGACGAGAAAGGCAGCTGAAGCTAGTGCTCTTGAAGCCATATTTCGAAGACCAACTAATATATTTTTTATATGGTTTTTGAGATATTACTCTGTATATTCAATAAGCAATATTCTGATAAATCTTGGGAATGGTGTAGAGGGTTTTATAGTAGAAGATCGATGCACTAGCTGGCCTGCTTGGCTCTCAATAATCAAATCTAGAATGAGACCCATGCAAGTAGGCAAATCGGACAGGAAAATCGGACCCAACCAGCTAGCTAGCGGTGCAGAATGGAGGATAAGGCTTTGCGGAGTTTGGAGTTTGGAGTTTTGTGTGTTGATTAGTTGTCAATGCTGTCTCACACATGCAAGAAAATCCGAATGCTCCAATTAAGTCTTCAAATTAAAGATACTTCCTTCTTTTTTGTTTTGCTTTTCACATGATGGGCTACTTAAGTTAAGACTAATCTTCTGTGGCTACTTGTTTGTTCTATCTTGGATGTAAGAATCATTTTAATTTCTTAAACGAAGCGGAACGTTAATAAAATAAATATTTATTATTATTATTATGATTAATTAAGTTAATTTTGAAGTAATTGTTCAACAATATTTGTGCTATCAAGAATAAATAAATAAATAAATAAAAATGTCTACTAGAGTCCGATGGAATCTAAACCCGTGTAGTTTCTTTATGGCATGCAATAAATTTTGTTTTCATATTAGATAAAACAATAATAGTTTGCTTAGTAATTCTCCGATATATATATCTCCTTCAATAAAAACAAAAATGTATCCTAAAGTAGACTTTTTTATGTCTACACAGCTAGTAAATATAAATCTAAATAATCAATATATATATATATATATCCTTCAATAAAAACAAAAATGTATCCTAAAGTAGACTTTCTTATGTCTACCCAACTAGTAAATATAAATCTAAAGAATCAATCAGCTTAATATGATCGATATGTCTATAAGTCAACTTGCAATCCACATCCTTATAGGTAGCTAAAATCTTTTTTTAGCAGCTTATTAGTGTCTGTTTGAGATTGTGGTTTATGTTATTTTAGAAAGTGTTTTTGTTAAAAAAACATATATCAAAATAAAATATATATATATATATATATATATATTTAAATGATCTAAAAATACTAAAAACTTTTAATCTAAAGTAAAAAAAAACATTTTTTTTTTCAAAATCATTTTCCAAACGCGTTCTCAAACACCCTGGTTCATTTTTAAATTGCTTTGAAACCTCCCTAACATTCATTCTACAAATTTCAAATCAGGTTTTGTATAGAGTTATACATTAAACTATCAACTATGGAGGCATAGGAAATGTTATTCATCTGTTTTTTTTTTCTCAATGTATTTTGTGGGCATTAATTTTGATTGAATTTATCCCTTTTGATAATAGGTCCTATTGAAAGTGCACAATTTGACATACTGAATCTTTTCAAAACTTTTTTTAATATAGGTTTTTTGGGACAATTCTAATATTATTTAAGACCTTTTATTGTGTGGTGATTCTATTCGGTAAGATTTGCATACCTTGTGTTTGTTGTCTTTCTTGATCATTAACGGTATCCTCATTGATAGTTTAAGGATCGAGTGAAAATATAAGTTAGAATGTGTTGTACAAAAAAAAAAATATTAATTTAAATTAAAAGAAATTTTGAGGTTAGCATTTTATTATTTTAGGATATATTGGAAGATAAATCACTTGTCAATTCATGTTTATTTTGCAAAATTTAAAACAAATGAATTAAAATTAATATCCATATTTGCTATATGCTTGAAATAAAGAAGTGAAAATGTTGGAAAAAATTGATTGAACAAATTCTCTTTAACCCAGCCCAAGGAGACTAACACCAGATGATTTTTATGGAAAAATATGTGTTTCCTTAAAACGGCGGTGTTTCAATTCTTTGACCATCAAATACGGGATTGATAAAGAAAGGGTGGTGGTAACGGAGGTCAATTATTCTGTTTTGGATTTTGGATGATGTGGGCTTGGGCTTGACATTTTCTTTGCTCGGTAAGGGCAGCAGGGCCCTATTATCCATGGGCTGCGTCACTAATGTAACTGGGCCTTAGTTTAGCTATCATACTCTATCACTCTTCCAGTAGTTGATGGAGGAGGTCATGGAAGGAATTGACTATCAAATCTCTACACATGAATGACTGTGAAAATTATACATACAGCTAAATCAGCTTCTGTTTTTACTATGCATTCAGCATTGTTCACGTAAATTCAGATCACTGTGAACTTGAATAGTGAGATTACATGATCATATTATTATTAATTGTAGACTAAGAATGAACGAAAAGGTTCACATGGCTTGCTGGCAAAAGGAAGTGCCTGGAGATGTGCCCTACGAGAGTTCGATTCTTTCCAGGCACGTTATTGATTTTGATCAAAATCATTTCATTTCTAAATGATTTTGATTATTATATTATATTTTATTATTGATCATTTCATTTCTAAATGATTTTGATTATTATATTATATTTTATTATTAAATGATTTTGTTTATTATTATATTATATGATATCATCATATTATATTATAATATATCATATTATATTATAAAAGCTTAAAGATATTGTAAATTAAAGTCATGTTATCTAAAAACTAAAAAAGGTCATGGTTTTGACCAGTGTTTTGGCACTGTTTATCTAGATCTGATCACTAAGGACATGAACAGTCAAGTTACTTTATAATATTATTATTAGTTGTAGACTACACCTGAATAAAACATTGCTTGGCTTGGTGGTTAGAGAGTGCCCAAGCGAGGCGGGGCGCGAGAGTTCGAATATCTGTAACAATAATGAATTTTTGAAATAGTTAAAAAATAAATTATTATTATTATTATTATTATTATTATTATTATCGGGCAACTTTCCAAAGAAATCGCTTGGCCGAGTGGTAAGACCGCGCCCCGCGAAGCGGGGCATGGGACTTCGAATCTCTCTGCCAGCAAAAATGATAAAATTGAAAGTAGGTATCACTTCATTTAATATTAATGGAATGATTTTGTTTTATTTTGCCATTTATTTTGTTTTTTATTTTTTTTAAATAATTTTAGGTGTTAAAATAATGATTGTTTGTAAGTTTTTTTCTTATAAATATGTTAGACTAATTATGTATTTTGATATTTATTAATATAATCATCTTAATATATATATATATATATATATATATATATATATAAATTCCCTAGGTTTTTTTTAGTATCAGTATTATAAAATTCGTGTCATCAATAGTATGAACAATAATAATTATAATATAAATTATTTATAATAATATTTATAATGACAACTACAATAATTGTGACAATTTAACAATCATGATAATAATAATAATGACAATTATAATCGAAATAATTCATTAGTTGATGTTATTTTTCTTTAAGGTTGACTTCTATGTGTTTTTTATGTATGATATTTTATATCTAATATCATAAAAAAAAAATATATGAAGTGATACGTAGACAAAACAGGTAGAAAATTAGAGCAGTTTTATCTACAGTGAAAAATATACAAGCCAATTACACTCCACTTCAACGTACCCGTAAACAAATTTTTAACATGTAAAAAATTATTAATATGTAAAAAATTATTAATGGTCTTAGATTTTTTTTTTATAATGCTATATATCTAGGCAAAAGAATCAGCCTACTCAAATAAAAACTCTAATAAAAATTAAAAGTCAAAACTAAGAGTATAGATATATAAATACAAATAAATTATTTAAAATTATACGAAAAATTATTGAAAAAATAAAAGCATCGAAACTAAATCAAGAAATAAAATAATTATTTATTTTTTCCTTATCGCACTTTTAATTTTTTAAATTTAATCCTCCCATTTAAATTATTAACATATTTTGTTTTTATTTGGGCCCATATAATTTTAATTCCTGTATTTTTTAAATATATTTCTAAATAGTCTCTATTTTTATTCATGTTCACCGTAACACAAATCACTATGGACAACAACAATAATGCTCATTTTTTGGGCCGGTTCGATTCATTAGGTTCTCTCGGTTCACGAGTCACATAAGTGTAGCTCTTTGTTTTGATATTTTTGTTTAGTCCCTGTACTTTCAATTGTGTTTTCTGGTCCTTATTGTCATTATATAGGTTTTGATTTGTTTTAATTAGGCCCTTCAATTGAAATTGATTGTACCAATAGTTTCATTTAGGTACCCATTCTTTGCATTTTTGAATTGGTTTAAAATCCTTAATATTCTCTGCATCAAAGTTTTGAATTATTTCAATTTAATCCTTTCATGCAAATTTATAAAAAAAAACCTTAATATTTTTGTTATTAAAGTATACTAATTTAATTTAAAATATTAAAATAATCAGTTACAACACGTATAAAATCATTCAATTTCTTACATCGAAAAAAGCCTAGATAAAGCATTCAAAATAACAATAATGATTATTTTTAGGTTTTTTTTCTTATAAATATGTGAGATTAATTATATGTTTTGATATTTATTTAATATTATTGCCTGAAAAAATATATATTGAGAGAGAGAGAGAAAATCATTTCTAACATATTTTATTTATTACAATTTTACTAATTGAATATTAAAATAACTAATAACAGCACATAAAAAATTTAAGTTTATTTCTTAATATTTTTTATTTATAATATTTCAGATCTAATATTACTAGGGGAAAAGGCAACTCATAAAAAAAATACGAATCACTTTCTATTTTGATCACAATGTTCCTTTTAGCTGGAAAAAAAACTCATTTCTGACATATTTTATGTAATATAATTTTACTTATTAAATATTAAAATAACTAATTACATATAGAAAATCAATTAATTTTTTTTATATAGAAAAAAGTTCAACACAACGCATGAATAATTCATCTCGTTACCTCTAAGATGAAGCAACCACGCTACCATGTGTGATATGTTTTTTTAATTATTAATAATAATACAAATATTCAAGGAGGGGGTGGAAATGTGGTGGTGATTATTTTTTATTTAAAAATAAATGAAAACAATATTTTATAAATTATTATTAATATTAGTACATAACAATCTAAAATTATATATAAAAGAAAATATCAAATTTTAGCGGACCTCCATTGGTAGCACAGTACAAAAGGGATACCGCCTTAAAACTGAGTGGAAACCATTATTGTCCTCACAACCTGACGACAACCTATTATTTTTCAAACAATACCATTAGGTGGAAACTAGAAATATAGAAGTTAAGATTAATATAACGATACTCCCGGGAAAGTTCTGCCATAGAAACATATGTCGATTGATCCTCAAAGTCCCAACTGGCTCTGCACCTTCATGATGGTCTTAGCAGACTTCCTGAGCCTCTCTGCCTCCTCGTCCGTCAAATTCACGTTGGTCACCCCCAAAACCCCTCCCCTACCCAGCAGTGCAGGTAAGCTCAAGAACACGTCGCCATCGTCAATGCCATAAAACCCTTTTGCAAGAACTGAAACGGGGTGGATCTTTCTCTGGTCTCTGAGTATGGACCGCGCTAAGTTAGCAGCTGAGTAGCCGATTGCCCATGATGTGTAGCCCTTGAGGCTAATCACTTCATACGCACTGTCCACGACTGCTTTGTGAATCCCCTCCAGCGTCTCCTTCTCGTATGGAATTTGGTGTTTTTCTAAGAAGCTCAATATGGGCACTCCCCCGACACTTATGCTGGACCATAATGCCACAGAACTATCTCCGTGCTCGCCAATAATGGAGGCCTGCCAAGGAAAAGGTGAAAGATTCAGAAACAATATTTCTCCCCGCAAGAGAATTGCAGAAGATTTCACTTTTCAATATTGACCACATGATTTGCCTTGTGAGAGTTCTTTTTTAATCAGAAGCACATGCAATCATAACTAAAATTCTCTATCTAGTTTTTGCAGAGATCAATGAATTATCTGCCAACTTTCGCTCACCCAGAGCTGTAAACCTAAGAATGAAAGTCGCGCAAAACAAATTTTAGCATGCTAAATGAAATTGCAGTGGGGTAGTGTATGATTTTGCATGGGAAAAAAAAACAGTATATGCACTTCACCTGCACATCCTGGGCATTGACATCAAGGTGATCAGCAATCAAGAATCGAAACCTCGAACTATCCAAGTTCGTACCAGATCCAACAACTCGATTCGAAGGAAACCCCGACAACTTCCACGCCACATAAGTCAACACATCAACAGGATTCGACACAATCATCAAGATCGTCCCGGGAGAATACTTAGCAAGCGGAGGTATAATTCCCCGGAACAAAGCAACATTCCTCTGCAACAAATTCAACCTTGACTCCCCCGCAATCTGTCGAGCCCCCGCAGAAACAATGCAAAGATCAGATCCAACAGTGACGGAGTAATCAGTGGACGCAATAATTTTGGTGCGGGGCAAAAAAGCTGCAGCGTGTTGGAGATCAAGCATTTCTCCGCGGAGCTTTTCAGGCTGGGCATCAACAAGGGCAATCTCGTCAGCCAAGTCTTGGGTCAAGATTGTTTGGGCTATTGCCATGCCAACATTGCCAGCACCAACAACAGAAATCTTAGTGTGGCGTCTGGTGGGTGATGGTGGGGATGTGTTTTGGATTGGTTTGAAGAATATATTTGATAAGTCCAGACCCCCTGGGCCTAGAGAAGAAGCTGAAGCACTCTTTTGCATGGTGAAAAGTGAGAGATGAGCAGAGCTGTTTTGAGCAATGTGTTTTGTTTGCGGGGACAGGGTATTTGAAGGGGAAGCCGAGGGCTGAGGGAGGAGTGGGGTGAACGAAAACGATAGGTGCTTTTTGAACTTTCAACGGTCAAATATTGTATCGGCCTTCATGTATAAAATTCGTTGCTTTGGATTTCAACTGTTAATTAATAGATTATTGTAATTTTTAAATATTGATAGTTATTTAGAGAAAAAAAATGTTTTAACTTCAAGAACATGATGATGCACTGCATTATTCGTGTTTAAGGGAGGTTTTTTTTTCAAAAAAAAAAGATAGTGGTTTTATTAACACTAAATATTATAAATTATCATTTCTCATTATTACAAAGACTCTAAAACTTTGTGGTATACATATTATACACACATGCATTGTTCACCGACTCACATTTTATTGTATATTTACAATGCATTTTTTTTGTTTTTTTTTATCTTGATCCTTAAACTTTTATTTTACATGATTGCATCTTTTTTGACACAATTAACTCAAATTTATTGATAAAAAAAATTATAAGATGAAGAGCAAAAAAAAAAGTTCTCAAATGAATTGTGCTTTAGAAGTTATCATAAAAAAAATGTATATACATTATTTCTCGGACATTGCAAATTATAAATGTTTGATCTCTAAATGCATTTTCAATTAGATTTTGGTATATTTTTTAGCTAAAAGTATTTTTAACTTTGAAATTTTTATTCTCGTCTAAATGAAAAGTTTCATAAAAAAGTATTTTACAGCACATTTCCTTAAAGTGAAAATGGTATAAAGACAATCATAGATATATGAATAAAGGATGGTTTATAATTTCTGTTTATTATTGTAATGATGGTGGTTTTTTAAAATACACTGAAATAAAAAGAAAATTTAATATATGTTTTACATCAGCACGTCAAGATAATAAAAAAAAACCTAAATTCAACCTAAATTAAGTTGATTAACCTACTATCCGGGATACGGGAATCAAATATGGCATAAACATATACAGAAAATTTTCTAATTATGATAAATAAATAAATAGCAATAAAATATCAAAAGTTAAATCTGGTGTAACAACTAAAAGAAGGAATAATTACGAATTAAATTGGAAAATAAAATAAAATAAAAGGATGTAAAAGAATAGAAACGAAACGAATAAGGATTAAAATTGAATACATAAATAAAATAAAATACTGAAAGATAAAATAAAAAAAAGATAAATAAATAAATCAAGAAAAAAGCAGTAATTAAAAGAATAAGAATATAATTTAAATATAAAAATAAAATATCAAGAAATAAAATTGAAATATTTAAAAATAAACACGGCCTTCCTTCTTAAAAGGAGCTGTGCCTGTAATTGATGTGACAGTTCACATAAATAACAAACAAGTAAATAAATAAATAAATTACCTTTCTTTATCTATTAATCAATTACACAATAATATTCGGAGGGCGTGCTGCCCACTCCACGTTAACGGTGACCGGACATTGGAAGTAATCAAAATCAATGGGCAAGGCGGTTTTCTCTTCGAGATAGTTTCTACTTTCTAGAATCATGATGATGGATGAACGAGCAAGTCTGTGTGCCTGTAAGAATTCTTGGTGGAAACCCTCTCTTTCCCCCCTTTCACCGGAAAAGTTCTCTCTGGTTTCCCACAAATCATGACGGAAGCTCGTGCTTGGAATGAGTTCAATTTCACGTTTAGCTTCTACTTCTTCTCCCGACGCATGTTTCTTGGAAAGAGTCAAATCAATCTACGCGCTTAACTTTTTATTTTAATTCTTCTCCCGACGCGAACTTCTTCTTCATGAGTTCATGTTGCCAGTTGTTTTTTGTAAGAAAATATATTTATTCTTTTATTCTACAATATTTATTTTTAATATCAAAACAATTTAAAAATATTTAAAAATAATAATTCAAGGACAAGGACGGTGGTGCGACTTGATTATATAAAGCGATAGCTCGAATGATACCGGCGAGTGACAGGAACAAGTCTTTATTTATAAACTATTCGCATGGCCCATGCAATTCCAGACTTTCGGTTTATTCTACACCCTTTTATTCATTTTCCAACTCCATCAATATTTCTTTTTATTTATTAACATTGAAATCTACAAACTTCCTGTCGTAAAGCTAAAATCAAATACTAATTATATATATATATATAAGAACATATATTAAATTCTCAGTACCTACTCTCGATTCTTGGAAATATTTTCCGAATTTCAACATGGTATTTATATTTATATTTTGATTTTGTTTTCTTTTTATCTGCATACGTGACAAGATGATCTCAGTAAAGATGGCATTGAAGAAACTCAAATTAAAGTTACAAAGAAAGGTGCCGTTCAAAGTCAAGGATTACTGGACGTAATAGATACAAATTGACTCCTCCATGGAGAGAAGTAGTTCATCACCTTTATATATTTATTAATATTTTCCAATGAAAAAACCTGATGTTTTCAATGTCTTTAAAGTGGAAGTTAAAAATCAACTATATTGAAAAATTAAAGTTTGGATGGTTTGACAAAAGAAGAAGAAGAAAAGAAGAAGCAATCTACACGTGTTTGCTATGAATCTTAGCGACCAAAAATAATCTGAAAAACAAAATATATTAAAAATAAAAATAATATTTTTTTATTTTTTATTTAAATATTTTCAGTGAAGAACACAGGCACTAAATGATAGGTAGGCCTCATTTTCAAAGAAAGGTTCAAAAGACTATAAGCTTTCGTGTGTTATAAGATCTTGACTTAACAGATGCACTAAAGGAAAGCAAGCTCCCAAAGTTAAGAATTACTAAGGCTCTGTTTGTTCTTGGAAAGTGAATTTCGGAAAATTATTTTTTAATTTTTTTTGTATTTGTTTGTTTTCTGAAAAGTGGGTCAACGGAAAATACTTTCCAGTCAAAGAAGAATTTGGTTTGGTTTTCAGGAAAGTATTTTCCGGAAAATTTGAACGGAAAACACTTTTTATATCAAATTTGATCCTCAAACTTTTGATTGCTATATATAATTTGTTTTGAATATTTATTTTTCAATTCCATCTCTTAAAATTTAATTTTTATATTAATTTTGATCCTTATTTTTATAATTGCTATTTGCTTTTTTCTTATCATTTTTTTATTGAAAATTTTTATCTATCAAATTTGGTCCTCATTTTTTTATTGTTACTTATTTTATTTGAAATAATTTATGAAATGTTAATTATTATTATTTTAATTTATTCACCTTTCATTTTTTTTAATTTTTTAGATTTGATCTTTATTTATTTTATTTGAGATAATTTATGAAATTATATTTTTTTTCAATTTCATTCTCATTCAACTTTTTAATTTGTAAGATTTGTTCCTCATTATTTTAATAAACTTGTAAAAAAAAATTATTAATAAATTATTTTTCAGTTCATTTTCCATAACCCAAACAAACATTGAAAAGTGTTTTCCAGTTCATTTTTCATAACACTGTCAAACATAAAAATTCACTTTTCAGAAATTTACTTTTCAGGAATTTACTTTTTCCAGAATTCACTTAAAAAAACTATTTTTCAGCAAATAAACAGTAGCTAAAAGTTGATACCCGAGAACTCTATGCGCTGTTGCCAGGCCCGGCTCGCAACCTTTTTTTTTTTAATTTTTTTTATTGGATGCCATCCTCTGTTGTGTTAAATTCACAAGTGCACGAGATCAGAAATGTATACAAAAAGTATAGAGTTAAGCGTTGAATCCATAAAGACCGATGGATCAATTAATTACCAAAATTTACTGCTTCAATTCCATTTAAAAACTAATTAAGAATATCATTGTGATAAAAAATAATGATAAAATAGAATGATGCAAAAATATACCACGAAATGAAAATTGATAAATTAAAATACCAAAGCATCTTATTTCATCATAATCATTAAACAATATTAATCACAATGCTCTTTAAAAAAAACACTATTAAAATCACAATGCTCTTTAAAAAGAAACAGAATGCTTTGTAAGGAGAAGAACAATGCACGAGACATAGGAAAACACCTTTTTAATATTTTTTTTATATAATGTAATAACTATAATGTAAAAGGATGACAATAAATATTTATATAATTTTTAGTATATATAAACCCTTTTTTTTATCAAAAACAAATTCATTATTCATGGAGTAAGAAGTTTAAGTATTCACACCCAACTTATTAGATTTTGGATATCACTATCCAAATATTATTTATTATTTAGATGAATACAAACACGCATACATATATATAAGCGATGTATGTATACACATATATTATATGATAAAATTATTAACACAACATATATGTGTATAATATTAATATTAGAGTTTGCATGTGTTATATTATATTGAATGGAGAAACTATAAATGTCTCTTCTTCTCTCTATATATATCGAAGGCTATTTTCCTTTTCTATTTTGATTTTTTAATAAAAAAATTAGAAAGTATGTGCATTTGTAGAAAAAAAAGATAATTTTTTCTACAAGGAAATACATCCAGATTATGGCCGTTTTTCATTAAAAAATAAAATAAAGGCCATTATTTATAATAATAATCTTAATATTTTGTATCTGTGCTAATCCATTTATAGAACACTACTTTTATTTTTTTCACCTTAAAAATTATCATAAAAAAGTTATTTTTGTTAATTGAAAAAAAATGCTTATATTAGATTTATGACACTAATTAAATATAAAAAATAATCTTAATATTTTATATTTTTCTTCTCTTGAAAAAGGTGAAGAGTTTTTCCAAAAACGTGTTTTATAAATTCAATATAAATTTGAAAAACTGGAGAGAGAAAAAATATAGATAGAGAAATATTATATCTGAATAAAAAAATAAAGTCTTAATTTTTGAATTATTTTGTTTGTTTATGAACACCCCTAACTAATAAAAAGAAATCCACCAATTTGAATTAGTACGAATAAATATTCATCGCATTAGTCATTTATCATTGGTTCTATTTTATTTATTTTTTATTATTCTTGTGAACCAAAGCACACACAAGATTGTACACCCCTCCAAGGCTCCAACTTCCAACTGGAAATACAGGAGGCGCCGCTAATGGAAACACAGCTAGCAGAGCTGGAGCAACTTCAAACCCGAATCCTCAATCGAATATCCAAACTCGAGCGCTCTATTTCTCCCCAAAACAACAACAACAACAACAACCTCTCCGCCTGCGACGGCGGCGATACCACCGAAGCTCGCCTCTCTACCATTCTCCGATCAAACGGCGTGAATGACTTCACCTTCAAAAAAGTCCCCACCGATTACTACGATTGGCCTTTCGAGTCCCGACGCGACATCCTCGGTGCCGCCTCTATTGATCACCTCTGTAAAAGCATCGTCTTGGTACGTTATTATTTTTCATGTATTGAGCTGTAGTTAGGTTTTCGAGGCTTTGAATTAAATTGGATGTGTGTGTGTGTGTGTGTGTGTGGTAGTTAAAGGAAGGTTAGATAAAAGGGGTAAAAGTATTGCTGCGTTAATGGAATTTATGAGGAAGAAGAGTCAACAAAAAAGAACGCGTTTTGTGCATTTGCTTGATTATGATTATTGATGAAGGAGAGAATGAAGAAGACCTTGCCTAAAATTGTAAGGTTCCAAGAGGGTAGGGGGCCAAATTTGAGTTCTTGGCATTAAAATTAACAATTTGTCTGACATCCAATGCTCACTGGTAATTAAAGGTTATCCTCGAATACTCATTTCTACAGAGTATAATTAATTTTCTTTTCTTTTTGGATTTGAAAACCAAGCAACAACATGTCGATGGGGGAAATAAGAATCCCCGTCCTAGAAATGATAAAATACCCTGACAAAAAATGTAACTCTATGTCTTCTCTTTATTATTATTATTATTATTTTTGAAACACTCGTTTTCAAATTCAGTAAACAAGAGAATTCTTATTCTAAAGTGACAAGAGTTCAATTTAATTTTTTAATAGTTCGAAACTTGAATTTAGATTTTTTTTCTTTTTTAAAATGCTAATTTTTAATTCCGGACATAAATTTCTAATATAAAATGATAAATGAATTTACACCTTTTCTTATGTAGAGTCAAATTGCCTAACCTTTGCCTTTTCTTTTTCTTTTTTGAATTGCCAGTAGAGTTGTAGTTTGACAAGACCACACATTGCATAGTCTTTCGTGATAAATTTCGGTGCTATTTTTTGCTTGAGACAGATTGGAATATGCTGTAAAGTAGGTGCTCTGTTTGAAAGCATGTATTAACCATAACAGCAGTAATCTTATTCCATGTGATATTGATAATTGGAGAATTTAAATAAGTTGTCCGTATTTGGATATTTGCTGAAAATAACAAGATACCATGGCAATCAATATTCATTTATTTTTATTGCTTTATCTTGGCCATTTGTACTACTAAATTCTTTTATGTCAAACTCGTCTTATAAGGGCATTTTCGTCAACCCCCTCCCCTCATCACTTTGAATGACAACTGACAAGATACTGTTAAAACTTAATACTGAACTGTCGTCTTTTCTTGCAGTATTAGTATTAGTTCATGTAAATTCTCCTTGCATTTTCTGATTGTTGGACTGAAGCTCATTATTTTCTCAGGTTAATACCCAGGCCCCATCCGATATTACTGACTGCAGTGACTGCAATAATTCGAAGTACTACATAGTTGTTGTTCAGGTATATTGCTTTCCCATAATCCACATTACAGCCTTACCATTTCAAATGATTCACAGACTATATTACAAGACAACACCTCCTTTCCTGCAGTATACTGCTCGATTCAATGCTGAAACTGTTAAAAACTATCTGTATGCTCTCAACGATGGCAAGATAGCTAAAAAGAGATTCAACTGTAAGTTCTTATCCACTTGTTGATCATAAAGGTTGATGAAACATCTTAAAAACTCATAAATCTATTGATCATTCAAGTGTACACATTACAGACTAACATGTCATTCTGAACACAGCTGTGCATTATTTCATGTCTCTAAAAAATGAGGATAAGGTCAAATAAAGTCAGCAGTCCATAACAGTTACTATACAATGCAATCCAATGATTAATTGATTTATGCACAAGAGGCTGGTAACAATTACAATTTGGCCCTGAGACCAGATAGGTCATTCAATTTAAGCTAAAGAAAGTAAAATAGATTATAGTGTTAGCTTCGGAAATTAACCACTGTACAGTCTTTTAAGTTGATTCAGTATATCATTCTTTCCACACAATTTGCAAAAATAACACATCCTTCATAATGTTTAACTGTTTCTATTACCCTTACCCTTTCCTGCTGTTGCATAAATGGCTCTATTATACTTTTGTAGCTTTTTTTTTTTTCCTTGCATGATATGATAAAAAACATAAAGATTAGCTGCCAATGGTTAATAAAAAAACAGGCTTTCCAGTTATCTGTGGAATGGAATCTCGAGATGATACACTTGCTAGCCTGATGCTTCTCTGCACTTAGGTATCATGATCGTGGAATATCTCACTGTCTTTAATCCTGTTGGTTCACATGCTTATCTTTCAGCTGCATCATCATTAGTTGCTAATGTTAAATCTACTTGCTTAAATTCTTCGCCTGCTTTCTAATTTTATTTTAATATCATGATTGTGGAAATATCAGCTGAATAATTTGAATTCTCTCTCTCTCTCTCTCTCATTAAATGGCTTGTGAACAACAATCATACATTAATTGATGAGAACACTGCTTCCTTGTATACATGCATAGATCGAAACCTTCCCCCTATTGCCAATTCTAATCAAAACATGTTCACATGATCTGTGGTTGGACATGGTTTGTTTTAGGAATGACCATGACATCTTGGATGTCTTGACACCTTGTCTGCTTGTGCATTCATATATTAAAGTTATAGATGAAGTGATCTTGTGCATACACTTATGGTTATAAAGCAAATACTACAAGGGCTGTGAATGAAAGGCTGATAAAATAATGAGGATTGACAATGAGAATTGATGTTTATGCAAACTGTGTTGTTGACCGTGAATTGTAAAGGGGTTATAAAACAAACAATAGAAACATGTAGCACTCAATGAACTGTGCCAAGTAATTTGTGTGTTGGTAAAAAAGTTTTAGTGCTGGATGTAGCATCATCTCTTAAAGCTGTTTTGTTTGTTTGCTTGTTTATTTTTAACTAGCAAAATCTGTTTGTAAAATCATCAGGGAATTTATAATTTTGACTATTACGCATGATCTTATGATCTTGCAGCAAAAGATTTTTCAATTTTGGCTGCAAATTGAAACATGTAATAAAAAGCTTAGTCTCTTTGAACTTAGTGGTTTATTTAGCGAGGGGCAATGAAATATTGTTACATCTTTTAACTTTGCAGTAAGGCTTGCTCCTGAGGAGACATCAAGAAAGCTGACAGGATTCGAGCACAATGCGGTGACATGTATTGGCATGAAAACCAACATTCCGGTGAATATTCTCACTATTAGCTCTCAACATTGTCTAGGAAGTAGGAATGAACTTATTAGTTGCTATATATAGCCCTTCAGTTAAGTATTCCATTTCAAGTCATTCTAATTTTATATTTCTATGCTTACAACCAATCTGTTATTGGTGTTTCTACTTCAAACTTCATTTTTGCTTTCATACATGCTGGCAAACTTGGAAAGGAAGATCAATCGCTAAACTGTAAAGTGTCATGTAATTGCCAGAATAAAAGAGTCAGGATTGATCCTTATCATGTCTTATTTGATTTCATCCAATTTATCTTAACTTAGATGCCTTTTAACATCATTGAAGTTTGAAACATACCCGTGATCTTTTTGCGGTGCATGTGTGCTTGACTCATGTTTTCCATACAGCACCCACATAAGTGTAAAAAAGTTAGGATTGATCTTTGTCATGTCATATTTGATATCATCTGATTATTTTTTTTTAACTCAATTGCCTTTTAACTTCGTCATAGTTTAAAACATACCCGTGATCTTTTTGTGGTGCTTGCATGCTTGGCTGATGCTTTCCATACATTACACACACAGGTGTTCCGACTTGCTTGATGCATCAGAACACTTTGCCAGTTTGTTCAGAGGATTAATTTTCTGGGTAGATACTCATCATTGTCTTTCTAATGGGTGGTGTGGTTGTCTTGTATACAGAGTGTCTGGTAAATTGCCCCCCAAAAAAAGCAGAGAAAAACAGTATTCTTGATTCATAATTTTAAAACTAATGGTAACTTGGAACTACTTTTCATGAATCAAGTCCTCACTGCCCAACTGCTGTGCCAGCTGTTGAGTATTCAAATGGTCCGTGGTTCCAAATAACATGCCAACTAAATTCAGATATGCTATAGTGGTTCATGCTCATCCTGTATTATCACTAATTGGATTTGAGGATCGATGTTTTGTTCTCAGGTGATTTTGGACGAGGCAATTCTAAGACTCAATCCTGATTTCTTCTGGTTGGGTGGAGGAGAGATTGATTTGAAGCTGGGGATAAGGACTTCAGAATTTATTGATTTTGTTAAACCATTCATTGTCAGCTGCAGTGGTACATGATGAAAGCAGGATGAAATTGTTTTTGGACGAAGATGAAGCAAGAGACACGATAGTAATATTTGAACTAGAAACTTTAACTGTCAATTGGAATTGAAATGAAATTCAAATGGAAGATGTTAATTCTATATATATTCATTGTTGTTAAAATCACTAGTTGACTAGTAAAATTGTATGATTTTACATATAATTTTACAATCAGGTTAAAAATACTGAAATCTCGAGTTGACCCGGCAAACTCGGTCTAACTCATAAAATCAGTGAATTCATACTAATTTTACGCGTTTGTTGAAAGTGTATAAATTAATTAACTTTATCTGTTGAAAGAGACTGAGACCCGACTCCTCTCCTGCGGTTAAGTAACTTGGCATGCCTGTTTTTAGGGATGTTTTTGATGGAAGACATGTGGGATTTGCCCTTTTAAGCCCCTGAAACCTAATGAAATAGTATGTCGAGGTTTCTCCTTCGCCTGAAACCGGCAGTAAACAAATAGCACTTGAAGACAAGAAAGGTTGGGGCTTGGGACAAAAACTTTTATTTTTGAGGTTGTTTTTCATGTTTTGTTCAGGATTGAGGTTTCTGCAATTTACTTGGCTTGGCAAGTATTTGGTTCAGTTTCTACGTGGTTCTAGGGGAGGACCTCTGCCACTTACAAGATCTAGTGAATAAGGTTTTCAGAGAACATCTTAGAAAATAATTTTTAAACTGTGTAGCACATTAATTGGTTGCTAAGACTAATAAATATAAGTTTTATACTGAATCTATAAACTATTATATATATAAAAATAAAATGATATATAATACATTAAACTGATAGATTGGGTAAGGTTCATCGAGATTTCTAAGAAACCTCATCCGTGATATTTGTTTCTTAATTTTCCAATCCAGTATTATCTATAATTATCCGTATGATCCACAGGTTGATAGTGCACATCACGTCAAATAGTACCTGTCAACGGTTTTTTTTATCAGATTAATCGCAATCAACGGTCAACAAAGCTACAATGCAGGTAGCTAGCAAACAGGGACAAAATGGTCAATAACAAAAGGGTAGATCCACATTCGAAGAAAGTGATTCGATTGGCATATTCTCGGTACCCTTACGTCTACTGCTTGGAGGTGAAATGAGTATACCTAGCGTTTGTCCTCATCCAAAGACATTCTGCCACGTGCCGACGTCCATGTCAATGTGTTCTTTTTAGAGGGGCCTGGTACCTTCTCCTTCAACACCAAGCTTACGTTAGCTGTTGCCCTTATTGATCGATTGATCAGTATAGGAGTGACATGATATACAGGGTGGTTGAATCTATACATACATACATACATACATATAAAGCTACTTGTCAATTCAAAATAAATTCCAGTTATCCACTAAGTAAAATTCTAAATTTCTAATTATTAAAATCCATTAAATAGAACTTAAAACTTACCATATTAGATTGGAGAATATTTACATGTGTTTATTAAATAAATTAATTCAAGCATTACTGTGAATATATTATTTAAGAGATGACTTGAAAATATAAATATATATTTTTATATAAAAAGTATTTTTTATAATAACACATTAAATATTAAAAAGATATAAATAAAATAATATATATAATAAAGGCAAAGTGATGCCATGCCATGAAATGAAATGACGAATATAGTATAATATAATATAATATAATTTTATGATGAATTGAGAATAAAAAATAGGGGGGGACTATCTAAAGAGTAGAAACGAAGAAGTCTATTATTTTAGTAAAGAAAACAAACACCAAAACAGCTTTTACATTATCTGCAACCAAACCAAAAACAGATAGAGACCCGGTTTTTTCATCAACAAAAAAACCTCTCTCCTTCTCTTGGCACAAGGTCAGATTTCTTTATCCTGTATCGTGATTTCCTTTCTTGTGAGCTGGTGGGTTGTCGATGTTCACAAATAGGGTTCACTTTTTTGAACTCTTGGATTGTTGCTGTTGAGGTTAAAACTTGGATTTTTTTGTTTCGTATTTCTTTTGTTGTTTCATTATGAGTTGTTGATTTTTAAATTTAGGTCGCGGGTTTCCTGTGGGATAATTCTTCTTGTTTAATAGTATGTCATGGACCATCGTGATCCTCTTGTTTTTTTAAAAAGGTTGTGAGTTTGGATTATGGATTGAAGCTTATACTATCAGGGACCTTAAATTTTGAAGAAGTATATGCATGTTTATATAAACAAGCTGTAGTTGCTGTGCTGTTTCTAGGGGTTTTAGAGGTAAACAGAATGGAAAAGGCAACTTATTTACTTATTTCGCGTGCTGTTTTCAGGTGGAATGGCAAAGAGTTATTTCAAGCAAGAGCATGATCTTGGTATATACTTTGAATCTTGGTGTTTTTTTTATGTTTCGATCATGTCAAATTGATGAAAAATGTTGGGTTTTTTTCTGTGTTCTGTTTCCTTCAGAGAAGAGGAGGGCAGAAGCTGCTAGGATCAGGGAGAAGTACCCAGATAGGATTCCGGTGAGAGCCCAAGGATAATCTCCTCTCTCAATTGTTTATTGTTAATTCCCATGTCTGAACTCTTTTGCAGATAGAATAAGTGAATGTCTTGCTTGGGACTGTTAATGTACTTAGAAGAGTCCCTGCTGTCGCTTAATGCAATTACTATACCTGTCATTTTGTAACTTGGTGTCTTGTATCTCCTTCTTTTTTTATTTTTATTTTCTCTCTCAAAGTTGTATATATGGTGGAAAGTTGAATACACAGTGGTGCATTTCTTTCTGCTGGGACGGTCCAACTCCTATGTATTTGCTAAACGTATTTATCTTTAAGGGTCTTGACAGTCCAACACCTATACATACAATGAGGGCCTTGAGCAGCAGTCTTTATCCAGATGATCTAACAGCAAATGGATTCTGCTTTTTTATGGATTTAGGTTGTGTGACAGGTTAATTATGTCTGCAATTATCATCCATGGAGATGTCTGATTGGTGTTAATTACAATTTTTGGTTGGAAGGTTTAAAAAATGAGTAAACCCAGGAGACAATGAATGCACGGTGCATTGGGACCAAGTAAAATAATGGATCCGCTGGATGCTTTTCTTTTCTGTGGGTTGTATTGAAAAATGCCATATGCTAATGATCTTTCTTTTTTCCACTTTGTACATCATTTTGCCAGTCTGTTGGAATGAGAGTATTTTGGCTATGCGCTTGATTAAAATGTTTCTTTTGCTCCAGAAAACATATCATGATTTAATCTCTGATGTTACTTTGTAGTTGCTGTCTATGATTGCATGGGTTGTGTTTGTGTTTAAAGAATCTTATACTTATTTTGCATTTTGAATCTAACATGTTTCTAATTGTTCTTGTTTGTTTTGAAGGTTATTGTGGAGAAGGCAGAAAGAAGTGATATACCAAATATAGACAAGAAAAAGTAAGTAGAGTGGATAGATTTCTGATTATGTTCACATCTCACCTTTGCCGCCTCTCACATTTAGGGTAATCCAACATGAACAGTTTCTAGTTTCTTTGACAACCTTTTGAGTTATGTGGGAACACACATACATTCCTGCCAGGTTGCACATGCAAAGCTGAAATATGACTTCATGGTCGTAACCTCAGAGAACCTATGCGCAATTGAAAAACTGGCAAATGCAAAATTTCACCTCTCACATTTTGCCAGTCTGTTGCTGGCGAATGTCTGAACACCAACCTGATGCCTAAACATCACCGATCCAAGCCTACCATTCAGCACTCAACCACCTCACAAGTTTTATTTGGCTTATTGTTTAAGCTGCTATGTTTGATGATATTGAGTTTCCTCCCCCTATATTCTGAACCTGAAAATTGTAGGTACCTTGTTCCAGCTGACCTGACCGTGGGACAGTTTGTCTATGTCATCCGCAAAAGGATCAAGTTGAGCGCAGAAAAGGCTATATTTATATTTGTGGATAATGTGCTCCCACCAACAGGTAAACTCATGCTCATATGTTGTCTTTCTGATGTAGATGTTGAATTGGCATTTTGATTGGTAAAGGAACATGGAATTTTCATCTGTAGGTGCTATCATGTCTTCCATTTATGAAGAGAAAAAGGACGAAGATGGATTTCTCTATGTCACCTACAGCGGAGAGAACACTTTTGGAGCTCAGATTCCACTGTAGCCACCTGTGGTTGTCTAGTTTCTTTCCTGGTTTCACGAAATTTGATTTCATAACTATTGTCTACATCGCTTTGTGTCAATAGTTCTTTATTCTGTCTAAATATACATATATTTCCAGTCATGTATATAAGCTTGACACATCCTTTCAATCTTAAATCATCTCTAGTACTTCTTCACAGGAGGTCTTTTAAGTTTGAAACTCATGATTTCAATTTAAGCTTTTATCTTGAAAATGAAGAGAAAATTAATCCAACTGAAATGTCAAAATGAGGTCAAGTTAGTTGACTCCAGAATGCGGTGAACATGGAGGCCTTAGTGGTAGTCCAGCGCGGGGTCATTCTGGAGGGACGACCATGTGGTAGTTTATTTACTGTAAGTTAGAAAACACTCAGGTATTATTGAAGCACCATAGCATCAAGGATGTTGCTATTGCACATTACTGAGGATGTCGTTGTACTGTTTGTCGTTCTTGTTAATGGAGCACGGATGTAACAACGCAGTACCGGTCTTCTATCGTGGAGGAGTTCTTGCCCTCTTCAAAATTAATGGACTTTGCAAACCCTTACCGCTGCTAAATGAATGAATCTGTAAAGTAAACTACAGAGTTGCCGGGATCAAACCCAGGCATGGGAGATTTACATACTTCTTGAGTTTTATATGGAATTAATCTAAAAATTGAACAACTTAATCTAGGATTCAGTTTTTGTAGCCATATAAGGCTCCCAAATTATCTCTAAAAGGCACTATTTCAGTCTCGCCTCCCACATTGAGAATGACAATCGGAAAAGACCCGGTAGGTATGCAATAAGACAAGTGCGGTCAAACTAGGACTGTCCCTTCGAAGTTGATGTCCAGGTTTTCATTGGAGGACGCTGGAAAACTTTTGTTTGCATGCGTGAAGGGTATGTAGGTGGGTATTTATGCAGATATTACATTTTTAGGTTTTGTTTGGACTTTGGACACCAAAATGAAGCTGCATTTGCAGAGAACTGGGGTCTATTTGCATGATCAAGGTAGCCAGATTGAAAATGACTTTGAACAAATCATCAGGTGAAGACGACAGTGAACGAAGTCTGTAAAGGGTCCTAATTGTTGCACTCAACCTATCATTATTTCTCTCTGTAAAGAAAATGGTTTTTCATGATTTTCCTAATCATCATTTTGTGCTTCACACAACTGATCAAGGGAGGCTGACAAGATTTACCATAAGATTATCAGCACTCGGTGTATTAATTGGTATTTCAGTTCAAATAATGCGGTGATCATGCACAATGGGATACCATTGTTAGCACGTAAGGATGGATTAAACAATATAGCAATAAAGCAGTGCTTTTAATTATATAATATCGTGGCGTGGATCCTACTAATTATAACATTTCCCAACACAAAAGAAAGTGAAAGAAGGAAAAGGGGATGATGAGAGGACGAATTTCCTTCCAATGAAAATGCCTCTTGACCTAATTACACACCCCACCAAACACTTGAGTATAACTTTAGTCTGATCTTATCATAATCATTGATGAACATGCTGTCTAATTCTGCGTTGTCATGAGTTGTTGCGTGGACTTGTCCAGTTATTTTAATGCCAACTCTCTTGATTACGTTCACGAATACAGAAGGGAGGGTCAAGCTGTAATGCAAGCTTGAATTTACGTTTCTGACATTCCATCATTACAGAAATGATTTCTGTTCGTCGACAGTGTTTCATGGAAACAGCACCAGTTTCTCTTTTGAATTTCACTGTCGCGAGGACTGAAAGGGGTTGGTGAATATTCTCCAAGAGCTTGTCGCCTTGCAAGAATCAATTAAAGTTGATAGCGAAAATCGAGCCTTGTTGCTTGATCCTTGATGACTAGTTGATTGGGAAGTTCAATAGCGAAATTCTTCTTTTGTTAATCGGAGAGTTTCTTCACGCCTGACCCGCAACTTTCTGCTTTGACATGGGATTGATGGAGAACGATGAAATTGAGCTGAGTTGAACAGCGATTCAACCTGGTTTCGTGTATTCCATTACCATCCCAGGAACCGGTAAGAACATTCACCTGTCTGTTTAATTTTAACTTAACTTGAAACTGCAAGCTATTATTGTTGTTATTCCAATTCATGCCATATAATTAAAATAATTGCACTACAATTACAATGAAATACAAAAAATAACTCTTTTAAATGATTTTTGTTATTGGAATTCATATAAACAAAAATTATATTTGCATTATTCAAGAAATTATTTTATCTCTATAAAATAATCTTTTATTATTGGAGTTGCTATGAGAGAGAGAGTGAATATGGTTTTATACAGTAAAATCCCTATAGTCTATTTTAATTTTATCATCGACAATCTTAAAGTAACACTGTAACAGTGCTGGAATTGTCAGACCCCTACACTAAAATGTGACGAATCGAGTGAAGGGGGCCGGTTTGTTGTTGGAAGGGACAGCACGTGTAGCCCGGGTTTTTCTACATGTCGGGGGTGGAGGTGGTGGTTGCGGCGGCGGCGGCGGCTGCTCTAGGTTTAATGGGTGTCTTTGGTTATGCAATCGGTTGAAGCATCTACCTTTTCTCTCTATTTTAATTTAATGGAGCTCTCTGAAAACTTTCCTTCTGCAGAAGTAACCAGTAGATGGCGTGGCGTATGCATGGAGGAGCGTATCGTCTCTCCCACTGACTATCCATGATGAATCCTAGATGTAAAGGGGCTGCCGTCGAATCTCATGAGTAATTTTAGGGTCAAATTGATGATCGAAGCGAGGATCTACTTTTTCATTTTTTGTTTCGACGGTCACTGTCTGTTGCAGGCCCTTTACAGGGGGAGCTACTGCCATGTGAGAGCAGTGTCTTCATTATCTTAGCGATATTGTCGTCGCTCGTTGTCGCCGGAGATATTAAAAACTTGCCGAGTTGATTGGATCGAAACTCCGTCTATTCATCATTTTTTATTAAAAAAAAATATAAGTAGAGCTTTTAAATATATAAAAAACATGAAAAAATATATTAAAAAAACAATTAAAAAAAACATGAAAAAAAATATCAAGTAAACCCAAGTTCACTCCACCAATCCATCGCTCGCAACATGAGATTAAGATAAAAGATTTTTTAAATGACCTAGAAGAAGGATCTAAGCTAAATAAATAATTAAAAAAACTCGAGTCATTTTTTATTAGCCCAACAAACATGGAACTATGAATTAAATTATAGAAGGAAAAATAAAAATAAAAATAAAAATGTCAAGACCCAATAGCCCAACATTAAAGAATAAATTAAAAAACTAAATAAATCCAAAGCATCTTGGGGTTGGCAAGGCTGGCTTATAACTTGGGAGCACCCCCATAGGAAGAAAATGAGAAAAATATAAAGTTCAGGGTTAAACAGTTTAATGTCAAAGAATGTGATTTTTTTTATAAAAAACAATGAAGTTAAATCGGATTAATATTTGAGCAAGATTTTTAATCATAAAAGAAATGAAATAAAATATTAAAAGATAAAACTAAAGAAGAAAACAAATTAAGAAAAAATTAAGAAAATAAGGAAGGACAGAGATTGGATAAGAAACAAATGAAAAAAATATTGAGGGACTAATAGAAAGAAAAATCAAGTTATAAAGGGTAAAAAGAGAAATTAAAAAAATAGAAGGCAAATCGCCATGATTTGAGAAACACTTGCTGCCACATAAGCTTCGCCTCCAACAAAATCTTTGGATAGCATCAAGGTAGTTAAAATCGCGACTCAACTCGCAAAATCGTACAATTTTGCGAGTTGGCTCCGAAAACCTGGTTGAACCGGAAAGAAAAATCGAAACCGGTCAAACTCGGTCAAACTCGTAGAAAAATCGTTCAAAATCGTAGAAAAATCGTAGAAATCGTAGAATAATAATAATAATAAAAAATAATAATATTTAATTATATTTAAATTCATTTTTTAAATTTAAATATAATTAAAAATAATAATTTTTGTACGGATATTTTACGATTTTTCTACGATTTTACGATCCGATTTTTCGGAGCCCTTTCCGATCCGTGTCAAAATCTCGATTTTGACTACCTTGGATAGCATGACAGTTGAGAAATTTTGGTTGCTGCACGCGTCGCCTTGGGAATTTTATTTTTATTTATGAAAATATTAATTTTCTATTAATCCAAATAGAATATAAAAAAAACACGAGAGAAAGATATTAAAATACCTTCATACTTATAATTTATTTTTTATTAATTTCAAGGAAAATAAATAGATATTTATATAATTCAGCTGTAAGAAAATAGAAATTAAATTGTTTCAAATAAATTTTCAAATCACATCTATATCCCTGAAAATACCATTTCAACCACGCACAAAAATCGTGAGGAGAAGAATAAAATATTAATTATAGTCAACAGCGAATTACCTCACAATTTATAGTGAAATACTGATCAGCTTAGAGTTTCTTATAATAATGAAATACAGACGAGAGAGAGAGAGAGAGAGAGGGGAGGGGAGGGGAGAGGGACGCTTTATTGCCTTTTTTATGATGCACGCATCCATTGCAAACACAGAATGATGGTACATTAGTACTGTTAAGACAGAAGGGCTAGAAGTAGCGGAGAAACAGAGAGCAATTAACCTCAACCACAACTACACATCGACAAAATACAGAGACACAGGGAGAAAAGGAGAGGTAGATTGATTGATATGGAGTTGAAGAAAAGGGAAAGATTAGATGAGAAAACATGGAGCTCACCAAGAGACTGAGGAAGGATTGGTGGTTGGTCAAGAGCTAGTGACAGCAGCTGTTTTGTTGAAATGGGTGGGTTGAGGAAGAGAGATTCATGGCATGCAATGAGATATGATACTGGGTCAAAAAATTTCAGTTAAAAGAACAAGAAAGTTCCTTTCTTCTTCTCTCTCTTTTTTTTTCTTTTTCAAATCTGAGTGTTAGCCCACTCGGGAGCCAACGCCATTGAGAATCCTTCACTTCACCCCTGCAAATCTTGGGCCTTTTCTCTACTCTCCAAACACTTCAGGCTTCTTGGGTATTTTGTAAGAGGCATGCCCTTTCGTTTGCAGGCCAAGGGGGGTGTAGATATTGCTGGTTTTGCTTCGATTTTTTCTCTGCAAGAAAATTGGACTCACAGGCAACGACAACAACTTGAAGTAGACAGCTTTCCAAGCGAAGAACCTACCTCAGTTCTTCATATGAGAAAAAGTACAAGCCCACCAACATCAGTTTCGACTCTCTCCTCCTCCTCAAACGGTGGCGCCGGTGGAAACACCACCGACAAGACCACCACCATCACGGGAACAGATAAATTTGTGAACCCAGTGAACAATGAAAGGAATATTGAATGGGCTACAGAGCTGCAGCCAATCCCAAGTGGACTAGAGTTTCTTTCAACAGGAGAAAGATGCGGGCTTGGACTAGAAGACTGGGAGAATATGCTGACAGAGCCAAGCCAAGAACAATCCTTGTTGAGGTGGGTAGCTGGGGATGTGGATGACACACAGTTTGGGCTAAAGCAGTCGTTGCAAAGTGGAAGCAATCAGCTGGAATTTAATGGCAATGCTGGCGGCGTTTCTGGTGTTGGTGGACTGGGGATTGTTGAACAAGGACCTGGGTTTGAGTCCTTAAGTGGAATTCCAGGTGGGGTGTCAAGCATTGGTTATAATTCGGCTCCTTTTCCTTGTCCCGGGGTTCCAAATATTGGGTCTGGTTTAGTTGCTCCTAGCTCTTCTGGTTTGGTTAACTACAAAAATGTTGGATTTGGCAGCAGCAACAACAACTCTAGCCCGCAACGCCAATTTTTAAGCTCTCCAACTAACAGTGTTTCACTTCCATTTTCTTTACCTGCTGGTATGATTTATCATCAAAATCAGCTGCAGCAGCAAATTGCGGCCCCAGAGGAGAAGCCACATATACTAAATCCCAACCTTTTCTTGCAATTACCATTTTCTCAGCAAGAAAACCGCCCCCTCCATTCCCATCTCAAGCGCCACAACTCTGGTGGCGTAGACCCAATCTCTCATGTATCACCAAAAACACCATTCTCTGATCCCGGGCAAGAGCTTTTGCTAAGAAAACACCAACAACATCAACTGGAGTTTCCACAGAGAGTTCAGTTTCTTTATCAACAACATCAACAGAAGCCGTTGGTGGTGAAGAAGGAAGATTTAGGAACTCAGCATCACCACCAACAGCAACAGCATCAGCATCAGCATGCTTTGTTAGACCAGCTCTACAAGGCTGCAGAGATGGTAGGGACAGGGAACTTCTCCCACGCGCAAGGGATATTGGCGCGGCTCAATCAACAACTCTCTCCAATCGGTCAACAGCTCTCCCCCACTGGGAAGCCTCTCAATAGGGCAGCTTTCTACTTCACGGAGGCTCTTCAATTGCTCCTTCTCATGAATAATAACCCAGTCGCTGCCCCACCTCCAAGGAGCCCCACCCCATTTGATGTCATCTTCAAAATGAGTGCTTACAAAGTCCTATCTGAGGTTTCTCCTCTTATCCAATTTGGCAACTTCACTTCCAATCAGGCCCTCCTTGAAGCAGTTGGCAATGCAGATAGGATTCACATCGTGGACTTTGATATTGGATTTGGTGCTCAATGGGCCTCTTTCATGCAGGAGCTTCCACGGAACAGAGGTGCCCGGTCGTTGAAAACCACTGCCTTCGCCTCTCCTTCGACTCACCATCCCGTTGAACTTAGTCTTATGCGCGATAACTTAACTCAATTTGCTAATGAGATTGGTCTTAGTTTTGAACTTGATGTGATTAACTTTGATTCTTTGGAGCAACACTGTTATTCTCTCCCCTTTTTCCGAACAAGTGAACATGAGGCTGTTGTGGTGAATTTCCCTATTTGGTGCTCGTCAAATCAACCATCTGCTTTACCGTCACTGCTGCGCTTTATAAAACAACTTTCTCCAAAGATTGTGGTGTCTTTGGACCGAGGGTGTGACAGAAGTGACCTTCCATTCCCACAACATATCCTCCATGCCCTCCAATCCTACACACACCTCTTGGATTCATTGGATGCTGTTAATGCAACTACGGACGATGTGAGCAAGATTGAGAGGTTTTTGCTCCAGCCTAGGATTGAAAGTACTGTGCTGGGGCGTCTTCGTGCTACAGACAAAATGCCAAATTGGAGGACAATCTTTTCATCTGCCGGGTTTTCTCCCGTAACTTTCAGTAACTTCACTGAAACTCAGGCAGAATGTATGTTGAAGAGGAATCCAGCGAGGGGATTTCATGTGGAAAAGCAGCAGGCTTTGCTTGTGCTTTTTTGGCAGCGAAGAGAGCTTATGTCAGCTTCAGCATGGAGATGCTAAGCAGTAACAATATGACAAGCAGGGAGGTTGGTTTTTCAACTCACAGTTTATCAGGGGTTCCAACTCAATTACTAAGGCGGTCTTGTGTCAATAAATGTGGTACTATTGCTGGTGCCTCTGTTTATGACTTATAATATGAATTGTCTAGCTTGTGAGTCTCCTCTGCTTGTGTCTATGTAATCCCGGTAGAACAAAACATCTAGTTAGACAATCTAGTACGGTACTGTTTGTTTTGAAAAGGATATTGCTGGCATGGTAATTTGATTTCATGATGTTAACAAAGTGCTTCTGTGTCTCTTTAAGACGGTGATATTTTGCTCTGTAATTGACAACAAAATGAGAACATCAAATGGAAAGTTAAACTTACCAGAATTCTAACCTTCTTTACTGCTTGATATGGCATTAGGTTTCCTAGCGTGTACCAATTTTGATTTGGCATTCTTGTGTTTCCCCCCTTGTCGTTATTATTACTGACAAGGCATTTAAAGCAGTAGTAGAGATGATGTGTTGGAATTCTAACCTTCTTCAGTGCTTGATATGGCAATAGGCTTCAATGGAGCGTGATAAGGGAGATGAGGTGATAACCCAGGCTAGAAACCTAGGAAATTCTCATCTAATGTTGTGATTATTGGAATTTCTAAATATCCACACTTGTGTCTTTCATTGCTTCACATGAACCAGCACCATTAAACAGTAACTAAATTAGGCATCTAGCTGCGAAGAGCTCTATTATACTTTGAAGTTTCTCATGCTAAGGGGAGAGTCAGTGAATTGGATTGGTCCACAGTCCTTGTATGGTTATTCTCATCAGTTAAGGTGCACACGTGATGTTATGGCTCAATCCTTCACTAAAGGTGTATGGCATAAGTTTATTTTTTGCTGGAAGGTTGAGCAAAATGTTGTATACTCAAATTGTTCTACAGTGTCTAATTAGGTTAAAACAGCTTCCCGCTCGTTAGCTTTGCTTGTCTTGGTCTCTAAAATCTGTTTGCCTTAACGCATGCAGATTTCTTATGTATCTAGGTTGAGCACGGCTCCTTCTTGCTGTAATGCCTGAATATAAGTGAGTCTGTTCTATCAATGTAATGACGATGGTGCAGCGAAGATCTGAAGGATCAAAGAACCTTGAACAACATTATTTACACCCCTCATCTTTCTTTTAAGTGAAAGGATATATCCTCTAGTGTAAAGTTCGTGATACAACTTAGTGAAATACCTTTTATAGCTGACTTTTTATCTTTTGAACTCATGAGCACGCATGCATTCACTGATAGAGATCTTATATGTAGTTGCAAATTATAATAGAAGGGTGATAGCAAACAACTTTAGAAACTCAGGAACTTTTTTCTGCACCTAGCTTGAGACAGAACTCATGGCCTAATTGGATTCCTTGCATTGCAGAGAAGATTAAGGCTAAAATGTTTGTTGCTTGTTTGTGAATTTTCTAATCTGGTGCTGGCATTCTGGTGCTTTGCCAGGTACAAAGTCGATTCAATGATCTGTGTTTAGTGGTAGTTTTAGATGTTAGAATTTCTTGTGATTGCAATATCTTGATTCTGCTGATTGAATGTTTTCTGTGGTGTTGCATGATTTAAACCTACAATCACTCTTTATAATTGCTTAACCCCTTAATCACCTGCATCGCTGGCTGATTAAAATCCAAAAAGGCGATGGCTGTGCTGATTTGGACATCCCAACTTGCTGTAAATCCTCATATTATAGTTTCCACCCGTGTCTTTGTTGGTAGCAGCAGATAGGGTTCCCTTATTGCCTTCATGCTTCAGAGAAGTAAACCTTTGAAAGGTATGCTATTGTATTAGCTGACTTTTGTGCTTTCAAAACAATAAAAAACCAGAGACAACTGTATGCCACAAGCTTGAGCGGCAAAATAATAATAATACTAAGACACCTAAGATTGGCGTAACATGCTGAAAGTTTCTTAGCAATCATGAGCAGTTAAAATAACATGGTACTGCAATATTTTGTCATGTCTGTCTGAAAATTTCTCTTCTCGTGCATGTAATGCACCCAACACGGAACTCTTTCTTCTCATTTCTTTCTTAGTATCAATTGGATATATATATATATATATATATATATATATATATATATATATATATATATTTATGCAAATTTAGTGTCTCACAGTACAGCGATTTTTCTTTTTTTCGGATTAGTTATTAAACATCTAATAATCAAACCCACATGGGTCGTGTTTCCATTGAAACTCTACTTGCTTGCTTTCCTCATTTTTTGTCTGGAGGGCTTTGCTTACTGTCTTCTTCTTCTTCCCCCTGGCAATGATTATGTTATAATTTTAAGCTCCATTTGCCCATTTGTATAGTTAGTGTTTGAGATTCAGGTGACAGGACAATTGATTTTTTTAAAAAATATGGAAAACAATATTTTTAATATTTGTTTTTGATATTAGCACATCACTTTTATTATGTTAGATGTTAGGTGAATGTCTTCTTCCCCTTATTGTTATCACACTATCTGGATGGCAAGTCTAAAACTTTATGTAGTTTTTGAAAAACTAGCTTGAAGATTCCTGATAAAAAAGAAAAGAAAAGATTTTGCTCCAAAGCAACCTCGTGATAATACAACAAGGCGGCCCACTTTACTTGTGAATTCTGAATCTCATGGGGATAACAATTGAATATTAGGGAAGTGAAGAAAACCGTAATAATAAACTTACATTATTCATAAGAGAAGATGCTTAGAATGGCAACAGCTTTTGTTTTCTCTATGTATATGTCAATTTTTAAAATGATTGTTTACGAAGACGACGTCGGGTTCTTTGAACTATACAAAAGCCCTGCATACAGCCTCCATAATGCTCTGAGATTTATAAATTCAAACATTATTTTTTAAATACTCTTTCTTTATAACAAGGTGTGTGTGTTTGATGTTCTTGTAATTCCACCAGGCCTCTAGCTGGTTCAGATAGACTACTGTTTCCGTCGTCACTTTATTCAGTGTCAGGCAAGATTAGATTTGTTTATTTATCAGTGGGTGCTCATCATCTACTAAAGAGAAGATTGGAAATTTGTTAATTAGTACAGTAATAAAAAGGGTGGTCTTGGTTTTCACACACAAGGATTTTTGTATGGTTTGATATAATGCTACTACAAGTACATTTTAATCAGAAATATATTAAAATAATATATAATAATGTTGAGAAGCAGAATGCATTTGTGTTGGAGAGGTTGAAATCTATGCGAGTGATTGGAAATATATAATACTGGTTTTAAAAAACATCTTAACAACAGTATGACGCAGGACAAAAATCTAGTTATAACTACATGTTGGATTCTCTGCATCAAGCAAAAGTGTTTGTATATATCGATTGACAAGAATGATTACTTAATCTCCTGGTAGTTGAAGTGGGCCTTAACCATTGATTGAAAAAGGTGATTTGCAACATTTCTTTTTTGATGGAGATATATATATCAGGGGATGCAGGAGATATCGTCGAAGACACCCAGAATTGCAGCCAGAAAAGTAATTTCTTGAAACAAAAGGGAAGCTTTTTCATGCTTTCATCCCTGTTACTTGCATGGAAAGAGAATTTAGGAGCTCATTGCTGCCTTCCCACTCTGTTACAGCCTCATGCACGCTACATTAAAAAATGTCATCATAGATATATTAGACAGACATCTAAGGTTGTCAAGTTAAAGAGAACTTGTTCAAAACAGAGAATTTCTACAAAAAAAATCAAAACTTTATCCAGTCATGGTTTCATTCTGGCTAAGTATCTTTCAATGCATTCTGCAGGGTTTTTGTTTTTATGGAAAAGTTTGGTTACATCTCCGTAC
Organism: Salix exigua; assembly: GCA_032356905.1. Lineage (NCBI taxonomy): Eukaryota > Viridiplantae > Streptophyta > Magnoliopsida > Malpighiales > Salicaceae > Salix > Salix exigua. The sequence continues at coordinate 9,356,771 of CM063590.1, read as the reverse complement.
AAAAAAGATAAAAATCTCCCTTTTGCTTCATATCTTAAATGAATTTAGGGATGTGCTCAGCTAAATTCAAAGAACATATCACTCAGCAAGTTTTGGGGAAGCTAGCTATGGCTAGAGAGAAGGAAAATGGACACAGACGCCCCACTCTGTCACGGGCTCTTGAAAACCATGCCACTTTAGCTCTCATCACAAATCATTATCAGCTCATAATATATAATAAACAATCCAGATTCCACATGCTGTGCACTCGGGAGAGATTAAGAGACAAAATTCTAGACACATTTAAAGCTAGCCTCCTCCAACTTTATTTTCTCTAGCTCCAAGGAAATTCTCCGAGTGTAAAGTGTAATCATCCACCACTTTTCATTTTCAAGTGCCGAAGTGCTTTTGTGATCGAGAAGCCTCCTAGGAGTGAGGATCTGGTTTGGACATCATAGATAGACTCATGGGCTGGCAGCTGGCTCTCCTCCTCTCATGATGTTGAGCAAGCAAATGTTGAGACCACTCAATTCCTGCTTGGCCACCATGTCTGCAGCTTTTCTTCGACCAGCCTAGCTATCAAACTTTTTGACAAATTACAGGCCATTAAACCAGATTAAACAGAAAAACATGACAATTAAGCCAAAACAGAACATTAAGCAACAAATGGCCAAAGTGCAAGAAGGAGAAAGTGACGGGGCTTGATTGGTATGCGTATGAAGAAAAGTAGAGGTTGCTGTCACTCATGACGCAACCTTTTGCTTCGATCTTTTGAAGATGCTTTTCCACCATGTCTTCTGCTATCCAATCTTTCCAAGCTCCCTCCATTGTTTCTCTCTCTCTAGGTTGTCGTTTCATGCGTTGGAAAAACGCGCCCCTTTGTTTCCCTTTCTTTTATGCTAAAACACAAAAGTAAGCGCTCATGCATGTCAAAAAGTAAACGAAATGTACGCCCCAAATCTCTCTCACGCATCCCATTTTATCTCATTTTCTCAGCCATACTCTGGTCCACTATCTTTTTTCTTTGGACCATCAGCTTATTAGTGGAGCCTTGGTTCCACAAAACTCTTTGTTGGACAACTTGGACGGCCTCCAAATCATCAGAGACTTTCCCTGCATCTTTCTATTCCAATCGTTCTTCCTGTTTTTTCATCTTGTCTTTCCAACATGATGTGATCTCAACAAAGGACAACCAGCATTTAGTAGAAAGGTCCCTTTCATGGCTTCCTATGTTTTCTTACACAAAAGACATCAAAATAAGACCAGCGTTCCACCCATTACCTCTAGTTCCAAGCCCATCAACCAATACCTACACAGCATGCTAAATAAGTTAAAATACAAAATCCACACATTCAGTAGTAAATTTTCGTGCATTGTTGTCCACACTTGCATCGCTAGCAACACTTTTACCTTTTAATTTCAGAGCGAAGTATTGCGTTGCGATTAGGATGTCAATCGCACAACAGACAATTTATGCTCGCTCGATAGTATCATAATGTATGGATTTTTTAATACAAGTACGTAGACTAGGAGCCAAACAAATCCACTTGGTGTACGGCAGAATCCACATCAAATCCATTGTTTTGTCAACTAATCTTCTGCTAGTTTGCACAGGAAAAGAAAGCCTCGTTTATATCCCTTCCTTTTGATCTGGGATACCAACATGCCTTTTTATTAACGTCTGCAGCATTCCATCCTTGCATGCCACGGGAACAGCTCTCGGTTGCTCTTTAGCTATTCCTCAACCTCTCCTCTGTCAACACACCCGCAGGGATTGGAGGCTCAGTGGATCGCTTTAACAAGTTCCATGCAAACATTTGCACATCTCTTTCAACCAATACAAGCACTATCAGAAACACCAACCAAAGAAGCCAAGGAAATTAATCATGACCAATAAAGACATCAAAGCTAAGAGTAAACCCTCCCAAAACAAATAAAATGGAAGGGTAAAAGTGGTAAGAATGATGAAGAAAAGGAAGTGGCTATGGAGAAAGCACCATAACTATCATATGATCAAAGTATGTACGCATGATAGTAAGGGATCACATGCAAACAAAAAGAGGACTATATAGATAAGTGATTATGAGGTAACTGTAATAGGTCAATCTAATGATCTACTTCCTCATTTTGCTTTATTCTTCGATTATGATCCTATGACTTTTGATGATGCTGTAAATAGATAAATTAAATGATAAAAAACAAAATTGATGTGATCAAGAAAAACAACACTAGAAAACCGATGAAACTTTCAAAAAGATGAAAGATCAATGATGTAAAATGGATGTTCAAGACAAGATTAAAGGAAAATTCTTCATTGATAAATTGAATGTTGAGAACATTGGTTTAAATGAGAGATTGTTAAATAGCACCGTAGAGTATGTAGACGTCTTTTATAAATAGAATTTGTGTTCGATTAGTTAATATAATTTTCGTTTAATAGTTAGTTGGAATCCTTATTAGATTATAATAGTTAGAGGAGTAATCTCTATGTAAGGGTCAATGTATTTATAATTTAAGTGAGGCATGAATTAAACAAAAAGCATGAGAGCTAGGTTCATCCAAATACTTGAAGTGGAAAATGCTTCGCTGCTCTTTGTTGGAGATGGAACCAAGGGAAAAGGGTTCTTCACATTGTTCACTGACGCCTTGGATCAATGCATGCCATTTGATATGGACCTGAGCTAGACATTGGTTGTTGTTAATTTGGCTGCTTGCAATGGTAGTCAAATAACCTCCAATGTTGATTTTTTTTCCTGGATCCAAGTGGCCCTAGAGTCGATATGTAGCGCAACGCTGCTGCTGTATGACTAGGCTGGAAGGCTTAATGGTCGACATTGGGATATCAATTTCGTTAAATGGATGATATTAGTTCTCATCAATTGTCTGGGGGGCCTGGGATTTTGATCAGTACAGCTTTAGCTTGAGCTAAGGAAAGATCCTGGCACATAGAATTGTTTTCTGTGCAAATCAATTTCTTACATCACCGTTACTAATGTATGAAGGTCTTGAGGAGGTAGTTGTTAATACTATCACAATCTTTTCGTGAGGTGTAACTCCTTAGTTGGAAGAATTAAGATAGCTGACGTACATGATGCTGTCAGATAAGTACTGAATTTATTGAATTTGTATGGGCGAGCTCTTAACATCTGAGAATGGATGTTTGTTGTTCTGGTCAAGACAGAAAAGTTCACAACATATGATGCCAAGACATTCTAACCCGATGCAAGTGGGAGAATGGAAGTTTGTTGTTCTGGTCAAGACAGAAAAGTTTAAATCACAAAAGCATTCCACTGCTTAATTCTCGACATTCTACTGACATGGTCTTGTAGCTGTATGTTTTATTAAGAATTAAAGTTCAAGTGGCAGAACAGGTCAAGGAGAATTTGAGTCTCCTTTTTGTGATACTAGATTCTGACGGTTAAGTGAGCCATATTACATGTTTGTTTAACACCATAGATCCATATTTATGGTAATCTGAACTTATATGCTGCCATATAGATTCATTAGACTGTTACAGCTGAATAAGGGATGCTAACTGCATCTCCTCTGTTTCACAAAATCCACAAAAAAACTACTTTCTGCTTCTAGATGGACTATCTTCATTGCATGTTGTCCTAAGTTGTAAGTATTTACTTTCATAACATAAGACAAGAAGCAAGAAGCCAAATAGTTTCAAATGTTACATGGCATAGTCATGAGTTGCTTCTATTCTCCAACTCCAGGCTAGTAAATTTTATTCCATGGTTAGATACAAGTCGCTTGAAGTGGAGAAGACTGTTTCATTCTTAGCTGAAAATGGAATGAAGGGAGAAGAGATCTTCAAATCATTCAATGAACGCCACTCATCAATGAAGGCCATTTGATCTGGATCTAAATTGGAAATAGGCTGTTGATCTAGAAGTTTCCGGATCTTTTCTGTTTCTCCAAGAAAGTGAACTGTCTTGCGTACACAGTATTCCCTCTCGATGACAGCCCTGCTCAAACAGTGGAATATGACGCGCTGTAAGTTAGTGAGACAAGCACCCAGTATATCAGAGATCATGACAGTTAAAGCTTCAAATAATCTTTCGTCGTCCATTTCATTTCTACTATCACAATTCTGCAGAAGAGTTTGGCTTATCCTATACATGGAATTAGCAGCCAAAACCTTGATGGGCCACTTTGAAGGTCTTTCCTTCAGACATTGATTCATAAATATCTTCTTACACTCCACAAACCTGGTCTTCGCGACATCAGATAGTTTCTCAAGTATTTCCTTCGTGCTTTCTGCTTGGACGGACAGTTTTCGAAGGTCCACATCTAGCCACTTGCTGTAGAGATCAACTCCCAGCCATACAACATTTGCTGCTTTCTTGAGGTTAGTCAATTCTCCCTTTGCGTCCAGGTTATCTTCTATGAGTCTGACATACATGAGGCCTTCATGCACACTGAGCACCAACTGTTTCATCAAACCACCACTGACATTGGGAAGTGCAACCGCAATGGCTGTCAGAGTTACGACAGGAAGCGCCCAACAGTTAGGAGGTTCATCACAATCTAGAGAGTGAACTAGGTCACTGTCAAACTCTTTCACTCCCTTAAATCCTTCTGCAACGGTTGATTTTTCCAGCAGTTCCAGGAGATGTTTTGGCTGTTTCCTTTTCCCCCTTCTCAGCCAATGATCAGTGGCATCGAAGTTCTTCTTCATCATCAACTCAACCAGTTCCTCTTCACCTTCAAGATGCAAAACAAAACGGCTGAGGTCTGGTTTTGTACTGGATCGTGATTCTGATCCTGAGCCAGATGGTATACTGTTGCCGGGTTTCATTGTTCTTAACTTATTGCAGATATCGGCGAGTGATAAAACCCAGATCATGAAGTAAACTGAAATGAACTGAATCACCTTGCTACCCAGCACAATTCCAGTTTGCATTCCAATACAGATGTCCAACAATTTGTTTTTAACATAGTGTGCAAGTTTCCTGCAAAATCGGCCCTGGATTCGTATGGTCAGTGGGCACTCTTTCATCTCCACAAGCAGCTGGATCCAGTACCTTTCTACTGTTAATTTTCTTTTGCTGCTTTTCTCTCTTCTGGTTGGGCATCTGAAGTTCAGAGCAATGAACCATCTGATTGCAGGGGCAATAGTACCGACCCCCACTGCAATGGTCTGCGTAATAAGAACTAAGACGGTCGACCACTTATACTCAGATTCCCCGGTGCAAAATCTGAATGACCAGGGCATCAAGTAAGATCGCAGCATGGCCTCAGCTAAAGTCATGGCACCAAGGAGACAGAACGCACCTGAGGCCATGCATGTAACTGAACGGCCCACCACGAACTGGGGGCTGCAGGTATGAGCCATCATCCAGAACTTCATTAAATCTTCATTAAGATCCTTGGCTTCCCTTTTGCTGGTTTCGTTCGGGTCTTCCTTAAGAGCCATTTCATATTTCTTATTATATTTATATTGGAGAAATTTATTATTTATCGGCACAGCTAATGCTGAAAAGCTTAGGATTACAAGCAAAATAAGCATGAGAAACATCATGAATGCCTGCTCTTTCCAGTAAAGATATATAACACCGGTCCCTAATTGGATGCCTATATTAACAATAACAGTGATAACTAGAATTCCTAAAGCTATCATATTCGTGCATAAATCAGTGTTGTTCATGGCTCCTAGAGAAGGCATAGAATTACCCATTACTGTAGAGAGCAAGGCACCACTGCTAAGTTTTGCGAGCTGATCAACACGGCGAGGCATGGCAGTGTTTAGATCCACTGACAGCTTGACTGCCACAGCTATTATGGTCAGTGAAGTGGCGTTAATGGAGAAGTATTTGCTCGGGAACCAGAACTTTTGTTGGCGGAAGCCACGGATGAGATCTGCAGCCATAGCAATTGCACAGGCCAGCGATGCTGCTGCTATATAGAGGCCAATCCATGGCATGGGTTCACTGAACTTCGCTTCATTCAAATTCCCATCGACACCGCAGCCCAGCTTTCCCATCTATACGTTTCGCTTTAGTATTTCACTTGGTGAGCGATTGGTTTAGCTGCTGCAGCTCGCAGGTTATACCTCTCTCACTTCAATTCTAGACCTTTTTTTTGTTGTCCAACCAATTTGTATATGTGACCTCATGGATGACGGTTGAATTTATCCTGACCTTTTGGATTGACTTTTTATTACTCAGGGCAGGTAGGGTGTCTTTGTCTGTTTGGCTTCTCTGCAATGGCGGCCACCAGAAGAATGTACTCCGACAGAACCTCCCCGGTGTCAGAAACTTATTTGTTGAATCTGAGTGGTCCTGGAGTCTTGAGCACAAAGATACGAGATTTTATATTACGATTATAATTATGAGAAAATATTTCACTTAAAAAATTACACAATCTGACATCGTTCTTGAGAGCAGTGCATCTCAAATTCTCAATACGACATAACACCAATGAAGAACAACATGTGAAATAAAAACAACCTCGCTCTCTTACAAAATGGGAAAAATTCGGACGATTGGGGATGATTAAGAATGAGTACAAACATGAGGGATTGAATTGCAATTAAAGCGTTAAGTATTTAAGAGCATTGGGTTTTCTGTTGCTTGCGAAAAAACAGAATGGGAACGAGAACAAATTTCTACAAAACGCCTTCGCTCTCTTACAAGAAAGACTTACATCTCTCCTCCGCTCTTCAAAACCTTAAGGCCTATAACATCGCCACCGGCAATGCTCCTTCAGCTGAAGAAGATGAAGAAGAGCAACAACCTCACGGCGACAGCAAAATTGCCCGCCCGAAACGACAACGTATTCAGAAAAATCCACAGCACATTAAGCACGGCTATGCAATTGAGCATCATGATGGACCGATGTCTCACCAGGATTACATAAATAAGAGAAGGTTATTTTTTTTCTTTCTTGTTAACTTAATTTAATTCATTTCAATCTGTTTATTTTTATTTTGCTGTGAACTGAGCAGGAAAGAAGTTAGCTCATCTAATCAGTCGCATGAAAAATTAACCTCTGAAGTTCTAGTGGTAATTTACGACTCTTTTCGGTTTGGAATTTCTATTTTATTTGGTATATGTATTAATTGATTTCTGTTTTTCTTGTAGCAGGGAAATACGATCTCTGTTTTAAATTTGGTAAATTATGGAAGTAAGCATTTCTATTTCTCTCGTGATCTTCGTTTTGTTTTATAATAATTTTGTAAAAATTATTGTGTAAGCTAGCTGATTAGGCCATGTTAAATGGAACCACGCTGCTTATTGCTCTGTGTTGATTTATTTTTTTTATGTTAATGAAAACCCCAGGTGATTCTTCGGAATCTGAAGAGAAGGAGGGTCCCTCAGGCCCTAGTCAGGATGATACCTTGCATTCTGGTGAGTTTATTATTGTCTGTATTCATTTTTTCTTTGAACAATTGGTGCATTGGTTTGGCCTTTTAATTCGTGTGGTTTGGTTCGATTCCATTATCTGTGCCTACCATTGAGATTTTCTGATCGATCAGGTAGTTTGAAGTAGGCATTAAATCAAGCTGGTTTGAGTATGTCTTTGTCATTGCTCATGCTGTTTTCCTTTCCTTTTTCCTCTCTTCTTAGGTCTTCCAAATGAAGTTGATCGAGTGAAGTCTAGAAGTGAGCAACGGTACCCTGTCGCAGGAGAGCCTGTTTGTTTGCTATGTGGAAAATATGGTGAATATATATGCAATGAGGTGGGATATGTGGACCATATAGTTTTTGCTTTTATTTCTTGTCTTGATATGCTGTTCTTCCATCATGTAATTGAAATTAAAGATGTGCCTTCCTTCATAGACCGATGATGATATCTGCAGCTTGGAATGCAAAGTTGAGCTTCTGCAAAGTCTTAAACTTGCTAAGGTGTTTTTGCACTGTCAATTTTATTACAATGTTAAAGGGTGTATAGTCTTACTGATTTACTAACTTTAGCAGTTTTGATTATGTGTTATCAGGGTCCAGCAAGCAGTCAACAGCTCAATGTCTCCTCGTCTGGATTCAGATGTGACTTGCCAATGCCAATGCTTGGAGAGGACACGTGGGACTATAATCACCATCGCTGGTCCAAAAATAGATCTAATCTTTGTACTTATGAGTGGTATGTGTCTTTTTTCAATGCCATGTATATTAGTTATGTATCATACTGGTAGTTTTTTTAGTGAAAATGACATTGCAATTGAGACCATGCTATGAAGCATAAATATTGAACCCTTCAATTAGCTTCTTTTTTGCTCCTTTTGTAATGGGTTTTGCTATCTTCCTATCCAAAAGAAAGAAGGGAAAAAAGGGGAAAAAAATGCCCCCTTTTCTATTTAAAATGCCTGTGAAAGCACACGCTTCTTGCTCGTATCTATTTACTTGTGTTACTTATGAACCTGCTATTATAGTTGGAAATGTCAGAGGCCTGGACACCTTCCGGAAGACTGTTTGGTGACAACATCTAATCAGGTTTGCTATTGTTTTCTCTTGATATTAACAAAAAGTATGCACCTCTGTGTGCTTTGATTTGCCTATTATTAACAATGTATTCGACGAACTTATCAAAGCTACCTTGCATGAAGGTGAAAGTGGGGAATAAGAACACTGATTCCATATCCAAAGATCTTCTTGGGCTTTATGGAAGGTTTGTAAAATATTTTTTTATGTTGTTAGTTAATTTTATTATTCTATTTCCATTATAGCATTATTTGTTAAAAGTGTTGCCATCATATAGGGGTAAATTGGTAAGTTGACACTAGGATCAGCTTTAAGTAGACTTATCATGCAAGCACGCAAGAAAAATCCACTACCTTTGTGGTGACCAGTTTTCTGGTTGTTAGTTACATAATCCCCTCATAAATGGTTGTTAGTTACATAAATGATTTGCGGTGACCAACCTGCAGTTTTTTCCTAATTCCCTTTCTGCTACTGTTAACACTAGTCAACATGGACTAGATCTGTTCATTGTGTAAACTTTTCATGGTTAGAATTGAATGATTATAAGCTTTCAAGGAGTTGTTATATTACACTGAACAAAAAGGAGGAAGCCATGCTTTTCAGCTCATAGTTGGCTCTTTCATGGGGAACCGGGAAAAATGGCATTTACCCCATATATTATATCTCAAGCTGTACTATTTAGGATTGATGTAGATGAGCTGATGGGGGTATTTGAGATTTAGGAATATGATTAATTCTAGTGTATGGTTCCAAGTATCTACTCTTATGAAATGAAAAGGGATTTTCTAGTGCATTGATTAGGAGGTTGCATGGTGGATTTACTGAGCACATTTGTAATAAACTGTAATGTGTAAATAACTGTTTATTACATTTTTCTGGTTATTGCATTAACGTTCTGAATTTTGTTTCTGCTGATCACTGAACCTGAATTTGAGATTCAGTTAGCTGGAATCAGTAGCTATGATCAGCTTGGTCGATGACTTTCTGATGATTTATTCATGTGAAATATATATGCGAACAAATGGCGAAGGAAGAAACATATATTTAGTAGTTCTTTTTTGTGTTTAAGGAATTCATGGCTTACTCCTACTCCCTTTCTGCAGATGTCACCAGATTGGTAAAAAATTGTCTGGAGCAAACTGCAATACCTGCAACAGCTCCTTAAGTTTGGCAACATGCCTTGATTGCAGTATGATCCTCTGTGACAAGTAAATACAAAGTATCTTATAGTTTGGATATTATAAGATTTAATTCAGAGTGTTGTGCATTATCCAATGATTTCTACATTACTTGATTCACAGCTCTCATCTTTCTCTCTTGTTTACACTATCGTATGTCTGAACTCATATCATAGTATCAGATTTTTCTCATCCATTCTTTGTTTCTTGAACTCTTGGGTTTTCCTCATTTTATCTCTTGCATTTGCAAATCTCTTACATTCTCTTGCAAAGTGTTTATAGCTCAATTACTTTGGCTTACATTTAGTTGTGTCATGCATTTCTTAGTAGTCAATGAGTGAAAATTGGGAAAAGTCTTGCAGTCTTTATATGAAGTAGAGGAGGGTGGTTTGATGTTGCTTCTTTGTTGGTGTTGAATCTAAAGAGTGAGAGCTGAAGTGCTTGGCTGAAACATGCTCCTTAGGAGAGCACTGGTAGCATGGATGCCATGCTTTATGATGCTTGGTTGATTCTTTGCTTTGGTTGGCAAAATAAATTTGTTTGATTTTACTTCTTGAGCTTTGCTTATAGATATGTGTGTTTCAGTGCAGGCCATTTACATGAGCATATAAGGGCACAACCATCCCATCAGCAATATTACTCTCATAAACTAAAGCGTTTGGTAATTTATTTTCAATGTTTTTGCATAATTTATAGTTTATGGTCTGTCCAATTTGGCTTGCCTTTCCAAATAAGTGAGCTGTCAATGATTTATCTATGTGCAATAAATTTGTGTTCGACAATTGTATGAGGGGTTGTGTAGGGGGGAAAAAACTGCTGATATTTTGCTTAACAATGCCATTTAACTGATGCAGGTTAAATGCTGCAAATCAACATGCAAGGTGACTAGCATTAGGGATCTTTTGGTTTGCCACCATTGTTTTGATAAAGCCTTTGACAAGTTCTATGATATGTATACTGCAACTTGGTACGTGTCTGTATTCGGAATTGTATCAGATTCTTATCTTATCCATGCTACCATCTTCCGGGTCTACTTTCTTTGAGGGCTGAAAGGTTCTAAGTTACTTTTTTTAGACATGTAAGAAGAGAGGATTCTCTGAATGTGAAAGTAAAATTTAGAGTTGTGCTCTCAAATGAAGGTTTCCAAGTTTTTGTGGTATGGTTGCTTTCTTGAAATTGGCCAGGATCAAATTCCTCTTGCTTTATGCTGGTAGATTAAACCAGTACTTGTATTTTCTGATTGCAGGAAAGCAACTGGGCTTTCCATTATCTCCGGCTCTATTTGCTGTGAAGATCACTTTGAATGGTGAGTCTAGTCACATTATCTGAAATTAGTTTTGTTCCAGGTATGTCTCATCTACCTGTTGAAATCACTCGTTGCTTTTATTACTGCAGGCATAGGATGAATTGCTTGAGTGCAGGTGTAGAGGACAGAGCATATATCATTGATAAGAACACCAATAAGAAATGTGTTCAACTCAGTGACTTCATTTTCTGATCTGATGGGGTCGTGGAGCAAATGTGTTGCTACCTCCCTTCCTTTTGATCATACATCGATGCTGAATTCTATTTCTATTTTGGATGAATTTGCAGCATAAGAAAGTACCACGCCAAATCAAATTCTGGGCGTGCAAGGTTGTCAGGCCGAAAAGTTTCACTCAAGTATTGCTGATTTTATGGGTAGGTATGCAGTGACATTAGTGTGATAAACATGGGGAAAGAGATTTAAATGTTCAAAGTGATATTTTCTTAGTATATTTATAGGCTTGGCAGTTTTATATGGTGCTCACTGTTACAGTACCAGTCAATGCCTGCACGAGCTGCGTCTTGAAGGGCCTTCATCTATATGCTGAATGTCGTGTATTCATGTGGCATTAACCATATGCCTATCTGTAACTAAAGACAGCTTTGTTTGAACAGATGTAAATTGCTAGGGTATTTTTCAAAAATATCGTAAGCCTTCCCTAATCCCATTTTCCCTTTCCGTGGTAGATGATGGAAGAATTTCCTTTTCTGCTGCTTCGTCTTTTGTCCGACCGGGCGCCTACTGATCTCAAAAAGATCGCACCATCTCTCTTGATCAGTAATCCTTCTTGATCCAAAATGAGGAAATCCATATGAAAAAAAATAAAAATAAAAAATGGAATCGGTTCCTGGGGATATTGGAAAGAGTTAGCTTCGACAGTCCAGATGTCTAAATTTTTTTCACAGTTTCCACGGCACTCCCTCCAATCAAATCTGTGTAGATAAAGCGCGCATCTTTGAGTTGATCAAGGTCCTAAACCAAACTACCCGCTTGGAAATTTGGGTCGAGCTCATCTAAATACAAGTTCATTTTATTCACTCTGTTAAAATCCACTGTAGTTTCAGATCCATTGTTCTATCTATAAATTTTGAAGGGACTACATGGTGATCCTTATTTTGTGGAGTTTTATGGTTCATCTCAAGTATTCTTTTGCCTCTTCTGGTCCAATTTATCTTACAGTTTGTAATGTTGATTGTCAGAAGCCTGAGATTTTGAGTTGTTAAACCAATTAGTATGCTCCTTCCTGTTCGAGGTCTGTGAAGCCTATAAGGATATATTTGACTCTCTCTTCATGCGAAACAACCGTTTTGAGTTTGAGGCTTATGAAGCAGTCATGTCCTCATTCTTTTTTTAATAAAATTGAACCGACTAATGTTATAGCTAGGAAGTTTGAATTTAGATGCTGTTTTACTGAAGTCTGTATTTGCTTATCTCCGGAAATGCAAGCAGGACATGACTTTGCTTTTACTGTCTCATGTCCTGGAGACGTAAACTTCAAGATGTGTTGGTTGACTTTTATTATTCCGTATGATTTTAGAATCATGCACTGAGAATCGTGCGCTGGTTCTACCTTTCCCGACTCATGTAGGTCGTTGATTCAGTAAATAAACATAAACAAAAGCTGAGCTGTGGGATTCTCACGATTTCTATGGAAATATTGCATTCAGCTCTTTATTGTTCCAGTGAATCCAGACTTCAGAAATGTCGGGTGCTACTCCTGCACCAGCATCTTCAAAACGGCGCAGAAGCTTACTGCAGTTAGATCACTCACGATGAAAGTGATGAATTTTATCGAAGTAGTCCAAGAGAGAAAATAAATGTATCCCTGCTGTTCCACGTGATATTTCTGTTTATTTTAGATAACGGCAGCTTGTGTTGGATGGCTCCCAAGACTGCTAAATAAAAATTGTAGAAGACATTGACAAGTTTGATTCTGATTGGGAGCACATTATGGCAAACTGTATTTGAATACATTGACTGCCGGTTCAAGATAACGTCCGTATGCCAGCCACCCCAGCCATGGAAGTATTATAATATTAGCTATTCGAATTCAACTTTATCTCGAATATTCCTCTTACTTCTTTACAATTATTCAGCTTCGTGCTAGGTCATGGGGAGATTCATTTTTACTTTTGTTAGGTTTAGCTTCTAAGTGGTTGGATTGGTGACTCGGTCAGCTGGCCTCAGCAAACCCCTGATAATGACCCTGGCACAAGAATGGTTCTGTAATTGTTTATCCAAGTTCTCCTTCACGTCCATGGTAGCTAGCCAACAAGTAACGACATGACCGTCAGGGAGCACTTCGGAGGTGTCAATAAAGTTATTGTTCTAAAGAATCAATCTGCCCATGCTTGTTTTGATGGATGTTGGATCAACAAATTTTTCTAACCCGGTCGCAGATTCAGATAAGGTTTTAAGGAATGATACGAACATGAAGCCCACATAACAGAATAAAAAAGGCAGCAAGCTTTGAGCGTTGAGTCTTGGTGGCCTTAACATGCCAGAAATGCCGAAGCCATCCAATTTCAACCAAAAAAGATTTGAAGGTAGTTCCGGTATCAATGACGAGCAGTTAACGTGATGATTAGAAGAAAAAAACTATTATTCAAACTAATGGACGATGACATGCCATCAAGTTGAGTTTCTATTCACAATTTTATTGTTTCTTATTGTCTTTCCTGTTAAGGTAGAGTTGATTATAATAAATAAAGTATTGTCAGGATTGAATACACAAAACTAATTGCTAATTGATTATATATGCCGCTGATAATGTCCAACATGGAAGGCTACCTCTTAAATTTCAGGGAGACATCGAAGGCAGGAAGAGCTTGTGATAATCATCATCAATGGCGACATTAACGAATAAATCTCTCATGTCTTTCGAGGATTTGACGCTTCCCTCGGTAAGTTAATCCAATTAATATCCTGTTTTTCTGCCCCCCTTCAGATTTCTTTTTCCTTGCATAATAATAATGCTCGTTCACAAATAACTTCAGATTTCTTTCATCTGCAATGTCTTCCTGCTCATTTTTTTTTCCAGGTTCAGGTTATAGTAATGACAGGAAGCATGAGATGTTCTCGATGTCGTCAAAGAGTTTCCCAAGTTATTTCCAGGATGTCTGGTTCGTAATCGAATCCTTTCATTATTATATATTTAGCCGAAATCACTCTGCTAATCTTATTCTGTACACAGCAGGGTTGAGAGAGTACACAGTGGATGTGCACAACAAACAAGTAATTATGAAGGGGAATGTTGGAAAGCGGTGGAAGAATGAGGATGACTATTCCAATGACGAAATGAACAATGGGCGTTGTCAGAGATTAAAACTGTTCTTGAGATCTTTCATGGCGGCTTGCTTTGGTAATTATTTGGCTAATTAAGCAACATAAGAAGACAACCTGTGAATTAATGTAGCAACTCATGCCGTTGAAAGTAATTGATTAGTGCTATATGCCATGTGATTTTTTTTGTTCTTGGTTCATATTCTTATCAATATAACGACTCTGTGAAAATTAAGCACCTTGAAATCCACATTCTATCAAAACAACATTATACATCCCAAGACAAAACACAGACAAATCTGGTGTTTGTCTTGGGATGCGATGATTATGCCTCCTTAACATCCTTGGGCTAAGGATTGGTGAAGTTCAAATCATCTAACTTCATGTTTTGGAGTGTTCAAAGTTTAAAAACATATAAAAATAAAATTAAAATTAAAATTAAAAAAAAAACTTGAAATATAATGCAAAACAGGAACTTCATCTAGTTTGTCAGACAGTTTTATTTGAGGAGGCGATATGGGCCCTATCTAGATTATAAACTTTACACAAGGACTCGTGAATTCGCTGCTCAATCTGGGGGTTTCCAGCTTGCTGCTTGTTCAACAAATCCTTCCTTCTGGATAGCGAGCAGTTCAATCTATTCATCTCGCCTTTCCACAACGTCCACACGGTCAGAGATGGTCTTCTTGTATCCAATTGCAAGGTCCCATTGTTACCCTAGATTCCACTGAATTCTCTCAAGAGTTTTAGGATCGATGAAATCGGTATCTGGTGCTTCACAAATGGCAATCATTTCTCTTTTGGATCCTTCCAGCCTAGAACTTTGGGTCGTGGACGATGCTTACGAAGAGCTCGCCATCGAGTGAGGTGCTCGAGTGGCTTAATTTGAGCTTCCATCATAAATCTTCTTGCCACATCGAAACTACCAACCTGAAATATGAACACAGGAATTTGTTAGAAAAATCTGGCTTTCAACCATAAGTGAGTGAGTGGTCTCGAAATCAGCCACTTTGACTTGAAATGCAGGAGAACTCGTACCAACCATTGGAAGGATGAAACATGAACATTTCCGGCGGTAAACCCTCTCTCTTCGATGACGAAACAACTCCCCTGGGAGTTTCCATAGATTTCTCACTGGTCATTCGTGTTTCAACATGCTTTCATAGTTTCAACGAGAAGTTCAACCTAGGTTCGATAATGAACAAAGACTTGTTCACTGATGTTAATACAAGGGGGCAACTAGAGTGAAGATTAGGGTAATGCATATGCCATGAGCTTACCTTAATTTGCTGATTGTTGGACAACTCATGAAGCATGAATATTCATTACATTTTTAAGGTCAATATTGCACCATTTATGGAAAAACTTGAAGGAAGCAAGTTACAGCAAGGGTGAAGATGGTGATTTCCACTTGACTTGAACTGTGGAAAAGATATAACTTGAAGATGGATGTGGTTCATGATTCAAGGTCATGGCATAGGAGACTTGAATTGTAGTAGCCTCAAATTACTTCACCCAAAAAAATAGGGTTCAAGGACTTTCATTCCCTTAAGAGATGAGAGATGATTATGAAGGATATGCTCTTGGAAAACATCATCCACAATTATTTTCAAGAGGACTGGCTTAGAGAGCCAAAAATATAATGAGTTGGTGCACACCAATATGTGTGGTCTAATGTCCACTCCATCTCATTCTAAAAAATAGGTAATTTATTTTGTTTATTGATGATTATAGTGGAATGAAGTATGTAACATCCTTGAATTTTTTCACAATCACACGGGAAAATTCAGTTTTTTTTTTTTTTTTTACACACCAACCATATATAGAACTCATTCTTAATCCAAAAAAAAATAAACTGAAATGTAGAAATTTGATGGTATCCCAAATAAAATATATGTAACTAAATTAAATTCAACATATTAATAAATTCTTTCATTTACAAAAGTGACTAAATTAAACCCAACATAATATTTGAATACATACCAAATTGAACATCTCCTTCAGCGATGGCACTGTGCACCTCCAACCCCCAACCCCCAACGCAAGCTTTGTAGATGTAGCCACCACATTACTCATTACCTTGACTCAACCTTTTAACTACCGTGCAACACCACCTGAATTCATTCAATGGAGGTAATTTTCACGTTTTAAAAAAACTAAACAATAGACTTACGGAGAGAGACATTCATTATCATAGGTTTTATGTGGATCCCATCTGTGAAGAAATAACTTAGAAATGGGAGAACCTCTTTCAAGTTTGAACTACTCTGTACAACTTTCAGCAATTAAATTGCACCGTAACAGTAAAAGGAGGATTTACAAAATAGATCTCGCTAAACCAGAAAATGAAAATAAATCAAACGATTTCCCTTCTAAGATCTTTCCTCCATGGAATAACTACATACATACATTGGATCTTTTCCCTAAGAACCAACAATGTCAGGAGCGTTGTGAGAGAGAACTCTTCTTCTTGAATTCTATTTGTTGATCCTGTGCAAATACATCTCATGTCCACCAGAGAATGCTAGCCCACTGTTCGGGTCAAGCATATAACAGGTTTTGGTTTCCACTGGGAGAGAGAGAGAGAGAGAGAGAGAGAGAGATTAGCAACAAACTTTATCCAAGCATTAAGCAGGGTGCATTTTGTAAATGTAGGAGAAATATTCAAAGTTTGGATGACAGTAAAATGGACCAAGTTCGGATAGTTTAAGGGCTTTCCCTGATACGAGTCGATTTCCATTGGGAATTTGAGTCAGTGAAAAGAGAGGAAGTAATATATGGATTACCTAAGCTAGAGAACTACATAGCAGTGCAGCATCTAACGAGATAGATGTTTCTGATGCAGATGTTTAGTTGCCAAGCCATGCAACTGAGAGGATCCCAGATTTGATGGGTCCTGAAATAGGAGTCAAGCCACCACGTAAGTAACCAATGGAATCAACTATACCAGATAATCCAAGTATTAATTTAAATACCATTTCTTGTAGACCATCCTGAACATCGAAAAAACTGGGAATAGTCTGCGGTCTGAATTGTATCTGCCCCTGCAAGCATGGAAAGATTATCATGCACAGTCAATTCCAGTCATGGTAGCATGATGGTTTTAACGATTAAGCAAACTCCTAATTTTCGGTTCTGCCATGACAATCAGAAAATCCTCAACAACATTATGGCCTTAGACAAAACAAAATTCTTGAGTGAAAACACGAGAATAGCATACCATCCCTTGCATCCTTTGTTGCATCATGTAATGAGCATCATCGTTTGGTGCAATAGCATTCAATTGTCCCTACAAGAGGGGTCAGAGCAGGTTTTAGACGTCACAAATGGAGTAATAAGAGACACCACTATTCTTATATGCCACTTAAATACCAATATGCATTACCAGCCCTTGCATGCTATGTGGATTACTATAACAATCATCACGATTAGAAGCTGTGGCATTTAGTTGTTCCTAAGAGAAAATTAAAAGGAAAAAATAAGTGAGCTTTACTTTTTATAAGGTTAAGGTTGATCTGTCTGAGAATGCCTAGATAAAATCTCAAAAACTCCATAAGTCATGGTTGTTATGTGAAAGAGTAGCACATACCATTCCCTGCCCAGTTTGTTGGGAGCCAAAATACCCATCGAGAGTTGAAACCCTTGAGTTTATCTGTTCCTGCAACAGGTTCAATTATAAACAAATTGAAAGTTGCAGGAAAAAACATCATTTAAATAACAGCAGAATAGTCAGAAACAACGAAAATTTCCTCATCAATACATGGTCACTATTAAACCACATCATACCATCCCTTGGATGATCTCTCAGATTTTATAAGGACAATCAAGGGCTGGTGCTCGTAAGTTTGAGTGTCCCACAACAAGTATAATATCACAAGTTCTTCCGTAAATGTAACAGGACGAGTTACGCTTTTACACGGCATCACTAACCATTTGTTGCCAGCTATCTTGCATCCTAATGGGTATGACCTCTGGCTCTGGATGTACCTGAACAGTTTTTACAGTTCCACTCAAATGAATAACTAAACATGATCTTTCATTAAGACCTCAAGCAAACAAACACCAAAAAACCCAACTGACCTGCTTCTTTCTGGTTGTATCTTTCTTCTTATTTGTCTTAGACGCACCATGAGCTTGATTCACTTCTTCATAGTCAAGAGGACTGTTTGAAGGGGGCAAGGTTGGTTCTATAATGTTTTGAATTGAATTATTAACACTCTCGCACTTTCTCAAAGCTTCTTCCAGTGCATTGAATGCAATATTGTAACTCTCTTGAGATAAAGAACCTTCATCACCCAGTTTAAAGGCCCGTTGACATAGATCGTTGTAGCGTTGAACTCTGGACTCGACCACATCTGACTGTTCTCTCATATTTTGTCTGCTCTTTGCATCCTTTGTCCAACGTTTCAATATATACTGAGATGGAATGCAGTGCAGACCTGACATTTGCATAACAATCAACACGTGTCTACAAAGAAAACCATTAAACTCAAACAAACGGCATGAACAAGATAGATATGATGTTTTCTCATTCCACACCACCATGAAATATTGGTTATCTTCAAAATCTTGAACCTTGAAAGTTTGGGTTTCTCCTTCAGTCTCTTTTCTAGGATGACAAGCAACGACACCTAAAACCTCAACCTGGAACTTTTTAAATATTGCATGTGTGTATATTGAGGCCATTTGTTTCCCAAAGGGTGATGGAGATTTCAACCCTGGTTGTTTATGCCAAGTTTCAAAATCTGCTTTTGCTTCCTCTTCGAACTTCTCTTGTAGCATTGTTTTTTGCTGTTCTAGAAACTCTTTCAGTGTGGTTTTCCTTTGCATGTATCTGTCAAATAAAGTGTTTATACTTTCTGACCGCTGGGTCGTTGACATCCCTGCCAAACAATTGTCTATCATGAAAACTGGTATCCATCTTTGACGATCTTCATACAACGATTGAAACCATACATCATTTCTTAAATTGAATATCTCGACCATTTTCCACCATCTTTTTTCAAACTGTTCACTAGACCAAGACTTCAAGATGCATTTCTTAAATTTCAACATGAAATTTTCATGCTGCCTCATCACATAACTCAGCTTCTCAGGAATCTTGCTGAATACATGCCACAAGCAAAAACAATGGCGTGAATTAGGAAAGACCTCTTGAATAGCTTCTTTCAGGGCATTGTCTTGGTCGGTGAGTATCACTCTTGGAGCATGACCACCCATTGCCCGAAGCCATGCTCGCATCAACCAAACATATGTTGGCTTAGTTTCATCAGCAACTAATGCACATCCAAGCAAAAGAAACTGGAAGTGGTGGTTAACACCAATAAACGGAGCAAATGGCAATTTGTATTCATTCTTGAGATATGTGGTGTCAAAGAAAATGACATCACCGAAACTTCCATAATCAAGCCTACCTTTGGCATCAACCCAGAAAACATTTCTCAACTGCTGTTCTTCATTCAGATCGATTGCATAAAAGAAGTTGGGATTCGCATCCTGCATATACATAAAATGATCAAGCATAGCTTGAGCATCTCCTTCATCCAAAGCTAAATGCTTTGTGTTGCCAGATGGATTTGTAACACCACCCTTCTGGTTCTCATGTTTCTTATGCCCACCTGATTGTCTAGACATTGCAACATACAATTTTTTTGTCCTCGCCCTGATAGCTTGCATTGCATCAACATTGTCGTTGCCAAGATCTAAATTCCTATGACCGCGAAAGTAATATGCCTGGTCAGGAAAGATTTCATGGTTGTGCTCCCTTATGAAACTGCGGACAACCCATCTTCCATCTTGCTGCCTTCTCTTAACATGCATGCAAGCTTTGCAATCTGTTTTTGACCAAGACTGATTTATTCTGCCACGTTTTCTCTTGACAGGAAGACTTGTTGCAGCATCTGCATTTGAAACAGGCTGTGGCAATTCAATTGTACTGGTGTCCCGCTTAGTCCCATATCTAGTGCACACAAACTTTGCATCAATAAATTTTCCAGATATCCTTGATCGTCGGCTTGCTTTTGTTATGGTTGAAAATCCCACAGACTTAGCATACTCTTTGTAGAATGAAAATGCTTCATCCTTAGATTCAAATTCCATTCCATCATGGGGCTCTGCATCTTTCACAGAGTTCAAGTTTATTCCATCTCCAGCATTTGGTTTTTTCCTACCATAAGGAACTCTTTCATTTATAACAGTTCTAGTCTTCTCACAACCATTTCCACTAATGTCAGGAGAATTCACAATGTTTTGATCTCTTTCATGTCCTTCACCACCACCACCCACCATGTTAACATTTTCATTGGGCCTTCTATCTTCCTTATGATATTCTCTCGAAGGTTGCTCCAGATCTATCCCCATAGGGGAAATTTATTTTAAACTGAAATTACAACATTTGTACCTGAAATGTTCATAATCATGCGCCAGTTAAAGCCTAATAAAAATATAAACCACAAGCATGTGCATATTTCATTCAAACCAACTCCCACATAGTACAAATAAAGTGAAAACAGGAAGGTTAAAACTAACGACAACCTGATTCCATGTGGTAGATATGTTCTCTGTAAAAATAAAAACCTAAAATGCGAAACATTTGTATGCACCAGCAACGACGATTGCACGCATAAGACTTCAGGCCTTAAATGAAGAAACCTAAACAGCATTTCAATTGACCAAGACATGTTAGAAACGCAAAATTCCTATTTACTAATTCGGTTAAGCACTGCATCGACCAAACACACGACGTGATATCATCAAGAAACCACTTTTTTTTCTTAATTTGAAGCAAACATATTTCAAGAGGTTGATCATTCAAAACTAACATTTATATAAATGTGAACATTACCTATGTGGTGACTGGAACTTAATTAGACATAAAAAAAAAACCCAAGAATCGTCACATCATAAACTTAAACAAGGAAAATGAATTTGAAAGAATCGCAAGTTAAACTTCTCACAGAAAATCCTGGAAGTGACCAATGCAATCGGTTAGCATCCCAATTTAGCAAAGAGCAATTACGAAAAAACCCACTTGACGAAATAGATTATTTAGAACTAAAAGTACTTAAAATCACCAGTTCAAAATTGAAACTTCAAGACAGACTCCATGTATTATTACTAGCTGCTAAGTACCGACTTAAAAGAGATAATAAAATCCACAACTGCACTAAAGAAAAACAGAAATTTAAGAAATGGAACCGAACCCACAAAAGGTATTTAAAAAAAAATCTGAAGGGATAAAATTTGAAAGATTGAGTTATTGCATACATGAAGTGATCTTCAACTTCTTCAAAATTTGAGGCGAGTAGTGAGGTTTCTGATTTTGCGAGTTTCTGGTGTAGGAAGATAATTGGTTCTGTACTCGCATTGGTTAATTGCGATACTCGCGTCCCGTGTTCTGTGGCTTTGCTGGGCCTCCTTCACTTGGACTCCCAGACCAATTTGGGTTTCCTTTCTTCTGCCGGTCAACCCAGTTTCCAGTTAATTAATAATTACAATTTACTAACCATTTTGCCCCCGTTTTCCTTCTCCGAAACCTCTCTTTTTTTAACACAAAATAAATGAATTTCATAAGAATTAAAATAATTATTTATTAGAAATTTAACAGTTTAACTTTACAGTGTGTGTGTGTAAAATTAAAATTCTTTTTTTATTAATATAATTCTATTATTCTTTTAAAAAACATTATTTTTAAAATACATGTGTAATAGTTTCAATTCTTTAAATTTAAATAAATAAAAAAACTAAATCTATTCCTTTAATCAAAACTTTTATTGCTTATTTTTATTTTTATGAAAATATTTTCTAATTAAAAACATAATTTTTAAAATAAACATTGTTATGATATAGTAGACATGCCATTATAAGCTTTATGTTAATGTATGAAAAAACTAAAAGGATAATTATTTTTAATAAAAAACTTGCACCGAAAAATACTAAAATAAAAATTGTATTCTCATTTAATAACAATTAATACTTTTTTTTTAATTATGCATATTAAATTCATATAATTGTTAATATTAATATAATAACTTTGATTTTATTTAAACTAATCATGCTTCGTGGCATCTTCTATACTTTTCATTCACATCTCTTTGTAGGTATTGGGATAGGGGTTAGGTTATTTATAGTGTTGTTTCATATATAGAAGTTATCATTGTGTTTAATAGGTTAGGTTATTTATACTCTTGTTTCTTATATAGAAGTTATCATTGTGTTAAGCTCAATTCCTGACTTAGTCATAACATTTTTCAAAAAAAGAATTTAATTATGAGTATCTGGATCTTTAAGTTGACATGGTTTATGTCAATTGATATTAGAGCAAAACGTTAAGGGTGTGTTTGGCATTGCTTTTGCGATTGCGATTGCGGTTGAAAAAAAGTGGTTTAAAAAAAAAAGCACTTTTAGTGTGTTGCAAAATAAGCAGTTAAGTGTTTTGTTAAAACTGTGGTTGAGTTGGAGGTTGCAAAAAAAGCAGTTTTGGGTGTTTGGTTACCAAACTTTTCATATTGCTTTTAACTTATGAAATTACTTTAAAGGGTGTATATATATATATTGTAAATTTCATTTATTATAATAATATAATGTAATTAATAATTAATGAAAAAACAATAAAATGACTAATAGATTAATTATTTTTTAAATTTTGTAGATTAGTAATCATAACAATAAAATGTATTGTTATTATTTTAAACTGACTAGTAGATTAATTTTATACGCAAACAGAGAATAAATACTACTACTGATCACGCTCTCTCCTTACAACCCAATCTCCATATCTCCGCCCTTCAATGATCACACTGGACACCATTTCACTCTCTTCTTCCCTAAAACCTCTTAACTTAACTTCACCGCTCACCAAACTAAAAACCCCTCCTTTTCACCACCAGTGTAAAACCCTCATCAAGGTAAAACAAAACATTGCAAAATTCACTTCCTTTTTACTAAGAAAATCCCCCCATTTGAATTTTTTTTGTTGTTGTTAATACAGAGGAAAAAAATTAACAGGGGAATATGCAGGGTAGCATTATCAGACGACACCCCGTTTACTGTTGCAATCGGTGTGTGTATGTTGAGCTCCTTGCTTTTACCAAACACAGTTACAAAGGACGAGGAGGAGGAGAGTGATTCGGGGGGTTACTACTACTGATATGAGAATTGCTATTATGGGTATCATCAGTTTCATTCCATACTTTAATTGGTTGGTAAGTGTGCCAGTCTCTGTATTTTATTTTATTTTAATTTTTGTTTTTGTTGGGTTTTTTTTATCCGGGTCTTGATAAAGTTCTGATCTTTTGTTATTTTGGTTGCAGAGTTGGGTTTTTGCTTGGCTTGATACTGGGAAAGGGAGATATGCTATTTATTCTCTTGTTTACTTGGCAGATCAAAGGGTGTGGAGAAGAAGAGAAGGCAGAAGGATAAGGGTGTGAAGACGGGAGAAGAAGAGAAGACAGATCGTCTTGTCCACGACGTTGCTTGGTGCAGACGAGAGAAGAAGAAGATAAGGCAGAAAAGGAAGAAGATATTTAGGCTTAGATGAGAAGATAAGATTTTCAGAAGGGTAAAGATTTTTGTTCGTGTAAACCAACAGATATATTTTTAATCGGAGGTATAAACACAAATAGTGTGTTTACAAATCGACAAGAAATAAGTATCAAAATTGAGCTTTTTTCCGAACGCCGTTTTACTTAAAAAATGTGTGTGAGACCCACTCTCAAACCTGTATTTATATTTTACCAAACACCTAAATTGTGGTGCGATTCGGCAATCACAGATCGCACCACAATGCCAAACATGGACTATATCAGGTTACATCTTTTTTATTTGTCGTGGTGATGATTTAAATAATATATTCGTCGTTTTGTGAAAATAATGTTTATATGCTCATTTAAAAAAATGTGAGTTTTGCATGAAAAATATTATATTTTTTTGGATATATTTGTTAGTAAAAAAAGTATCAAGAAAAGGTTAGGGTTATTAGAGAATAACCTACACCTAAATCAATTATTAAAGTAAAACACTTTAATAGTTTTGATAAGAGATGTGTTAAGAATTTAGTAGTACTCTAGTCCGGGGGAGGAGGAAAAGAAAACAGTCGAAAACGAAAGCATCCGAGGGAGAATGAATACAATTTATTTCCCATAGCTCTGAATTCTAGCAATAGAAAAAGGTATATATGCCGTCTTTATCGTCAACCCAAACGAGGAATTAGCAGCAAACAGCAGTGTGATTGCATTTCCGCTTAAAGATAGCTTTAGAGCAAACAGCAAACAGCATGCAGCTGCAGATAGCTTTAGAGCTGCCGGCCGGCCGTTCTTTGCTATGAATCCGGGCCTGCAGCTGCAGATAACTTAAGAACTGCCGGCCGGCCGTTCATGAATGTATACAAAGACACAACGTTTTCCATGTATGCTCAATTCTTAATTTAAGAAGAACATATTTGAGATAATTGTGCGGATTAGAAGAATTTTAATCAGTCCACAGAAATACACTGCAATTTCTTCTCGATCTTAAGGATTTATCAACAGATAATAACTTGCATCGCGGAATATAGCTAGGAGGGAAATAGAAAGCATTTTGCTTTCAAATATTTCTATCCATCAAAATGCCATAGATCGCCTTCTGGAGGTTAACTCAATATTCAACAAATTGCCTTCGAGATTCCCAATGGCAAACAAAAATAAAACAGTGACCAATTAAACAGAGCAATCAAAAACATAAAATATGGCATTCCTCAAGGTGAACTCTATACTTCTTGGTTACATTTTCAAGTGAAATTTGTAATGGCACAGAGATGGATCATGTCGGTGCAGATGCTTAGTGCACTCAATTTCCACGATAGTGGGCACATTCCTCAAACGTTTGAAAACCCCTCCCTCTCTCCCCCTCTCTCTCCCTCTCTCAAACTCACACCACTAGCTATACGACCCCCACATGAGCCATGTTCACGATTGAGGGTTTCCATAGTTTTGAGAACAATGAAACGAGACAAGATTTCTAGTTAGGTTAAAGAATACATGCATGGAACGTGTCTTCTCGTCGAAGTATTGAACACATATATGTTTGAGGTTTTTCAGCGATCTTTCACCAATTTCCTATGTGATTACTGAATTTTCTTTTTTTCCTCTTTTTTTTTTTCTTGAACAATCAGAAACTCATGATTTTTCAACTAATTAATATGTCCAGGAAACATTGATAGCCATTGATATTATAATATTAGGGAAAACATAGAGTTGATTGTAAGATTATGAATCAAATCCTATTATTGTACGTGCTTAACGATTAAATCATGATGAGATGATGGGATGGGATGATCGCAACTCACCCCCCATTAATAGTTTGTTTTCGTATTTAAAATTAAGTTTATTTGATTTTTAAGAATATCAAATTTATTTTTTTATTTTTTTTCAGGCATTTAATGTGCATATATATAACTTTATAAAAAAAACACATTACACTAAATAACCTAACACACAATTTAATAAAAATGCAGCCACAACTACCAAGGACAAATTCTTTGAATAAAGAATTTAAGACAGGATGCATAATGCAGTCAAATCATGTGATCTCTCAGACACCTCGCCGATCTTAAATGTTTTTTAGAACAGCTTGCTTTAACTCTCTGATGTTTTTTCTAATCTATTTTCTAACATAATTAAGTTTCCCCATAAATAGTTTCGATATAGGAAAAACATCAACCAAGTGTGTGTGTGTATACATCTAGCCTGACATAAACTGCAAATTTTGAGAGTTGCAATTGTTGATTTAGCCCACATGAGTCAATTTATTTAATCCTATAGTTATCGATGCGTACAAAATGGGATGTCGTGCCTGACGCCTCAACCTCAACAAAGGAATATATAAATAAATAAATAAACAATTTGTCATGCTTGACCGTTTCATATTGTTGCAATAAAAAAATATTTCCACAACAGACCGACCACCTAATCCTGTTAATATATAAACAATAGAATAAGAGATATATAAAGCAGGGTTTAAAAAAAATCAGTAGATTAGTTAGTCGCTAGAAAGCCACTTCAATGGTTGATTGGAGGCTCCAGTTTTTCGATCTGCGAGGCAGAAAGACCAGTGCCTAATCTATGGAAGAAGAAGAACAACGTTAAATAAGTTCCCTCCGAGATTATAATATCCTAACAAAATATGTGACTTCTTTCAAATTTGGTCAAGCTTCCAAGTGAAAAAAAAATAATTTTTTCAAAAATATTTTTAAAATAGACATCCAATATTATAAAGCAGAGGGATGCTTGTATCTTTTCTTTTCATATATATATATATATGCATGCAATTGCAAGGGCATGTTCTAAGCACATGCTAGCAATGTAAATAATCTTGATGAACAGCAGTCAAAAGTTCCTCCTTTTCCTTTTCCTTTTTATTTTCTTCTTCTAATTTTTGCAAACCCTAAACCCCTCCTTACTATCACTTTTACTAGTTAAACTTAAAAGTGAACCAAAACCCGTATTCCAAGTAGCCAACAAGGTTAAGAAAATAAAATGTATACAGCTAATTCAATTGAGCTTCTCGAGGAGAATTAATTATTTCATATGTTAAGAGTTCTTTGGAAAACGTTTTGCCCTCGTTAGGGCAGTTTTTTGCGAACAAAAACTATGGGCAGCAAGTCAAAGCATTCCTGTCCCATTGTTCTTGCCAAAACTTACCTCTATAGTATAATACCCTTACAACCTTAAAAAATCATTAATCAATCAAGATATATATATATATATATATATATATAATTTAATCAACAGACCAAAATATTATTGATTTATACATTAATTAACATCTTAATATATGTATCGGGTATTGTGATTATATGTATAAAAAACAAGATATTTAATTCCTAATGATTGATTAATAAAATTTATAAAAAAAAAACATCATTTTCGAAGATCCTATCATGCCATTGCCCTCGTCGATGATGGGATCGATCAAAAACTGTAAAAAAGTTATGATAACCATTATAATAGCTAGAATCTGATCCGATTGAGGATTGTTTATTAATTTGGTTCTTCTGACATCATAGAAATCAATAGGGTCTTTAATTTTTATTTATTTTTTAACTAAACTTATCCTCGTGGATGAACAGTCAAACCATGAATATATCTGCAAAAGAACAGAAAAAGTAGGATTACCACGAATTAAAAATCAAGAACTAACCGTAGACCCTGGCCCTCTACCAAAACTGCATCGATTGCTTGCTCTGAAAACCTGCCATGCCATTGCAGAAAGCAGATCGAACATCAGAGTATAAAATGAATTGGTCAAAAAATAGCTTAGGCCTCCATGCCTAGAAGTGAATGTCGCTATATACATTATCACACACACACACACATTCCGATCTAAACCATGTGCTTGCTTGCTTTCTCTGGCATCCATGTGACGCGCCCATCAATAGGCTCATCACTCGTTTTGACCTATGGCGACTCTTATGTGTCACTCTCTTCTTTCTGCACTACAATTATTCTTTGCATAATTGTACTGAAAATGCGCATTTTCAGTACAATTATGCAAAGAATAATTATTGTTTTTTTTTTCTTTTTTATTTATTCACAGAACCCCTATAATGAAAGGCTTCAATAAGTGCTAGACTTTTAGAAGAAGTTTTTTTATGGGAGGAAACATCATTTACTGGAAAATGTTTTTTATGGATGTAGATGAACAATTAAAATTCTGTATAAAAATTACATTATACGTCTTGATTCAAACATAACTTGGTATACAGATCGTATACTCACGTTATTAGATACCGAAGAAGAAGCATGTTGGGGGCTTTGCTAACGAAACGAGATTTGAGGGCTGCAACAGTACTACGTGGTTAGCAGGATTTGCCAGGAATAATGGGATTTGCTCGTCGGTTACAGCTGAATTATGGACAGTTTACATAGGACTTCAACTTACATGGGATAGAAGGTACAAAAAAGTGATTTTAGAGTCGGACTCTACAGTGGTGGTTGGTCTCTTGAGGGGTGATAAAGTTAAATGGGATAGGAACTGCAATTTAATTGGGAAGATTAGGGATATATTGGCTAGAGCGTGGGAGGTCAGAACGGTTCACGTTTACAGAGAGGCCAATTGTGTGGCTGACTGGTTAGCAAATTATGGGTTAAGTAAAGATGTATTTGACGGACAATCTGATGTTATAACAGACACATCGTCGGGGTTATACACTTTGTTGTACTATGATCTGATTGTATCTACTATTCCTAGATTAATTTAATAGAGCTTCTCCTTCTTGATTTCATCAAAAAAAAAAAAAAAAACCTCTCTCCCTCCCTCTCCCTCTCTCTCTCTCTCTCTATCTATATATCTATATATATATATATATTATCCTTAAAAATCGATATACACAATTCACCCTACCTGCGTTCAAACCCAGAACATTCTCTACATGAACATGATGGTAGTTCCACTCTATCAAAGGCGAGGATCTAAAGTTCATGACGGACGTTGATAGCTAATATATAATGGTGGAAATCGGAAGGTGGTACCGATCACACACACTTGTACAACATTACCTTGACATAATTTAATTTCCCAAATAAACACCATGTAGTAGTAGTTAATTAATTTGTTTAAGAAGAATCAGAAAGAAATCACTTTCACCCAGTATATTCTACAGCAATTAGGGCATAAAGTACAGTATTTGTTGAGAACTGTGTGCACATGCCAACTCTTAGACAGAACTCTGATCATATAATTTAATAAATCTGGATGAATAACTCATTGGTGCTCTGAAAAATGCTCATCATTCAATCAAAATATATAGCTCGTAAGTTCATATCACATATATTGGATTTAAATAGCAATATTCAAAATAACAATAAGTTTTTTGCTTGGCTTATTTGATAATCATGGCAACAGTACAGTGATTTATTTATTATATTTTTCTGACCAGAACGTTACAGTGGAGGTGGGAACCTGCAAATTTGACTCCATCATCACCACACTAACCAAGAATGAGATGACTTTTCTTGCTCGATACTTGTTTAACAGATACTACATCGATGGTGGATCAATGTTTCATGTCAACAAACCCTAGGGAAACCTAGGGAAACATTCTGGTAAGAAGGTTGCGTTAGCTATTTAAATTGTTTTTCATGTAAAAATAAATTCAAATGATATTTTTTTAAATCATTTTTAACATTAGCATATTAAAATAATTTAAAAATATATTTATTTAAAATGAATTTTTTTTTGAAAGTTGCGGCACGGCGGGTGAAACGCCGTACCAAACAACTTCTTAATCCTGATTTTTAAAAAAAATTAGCAAAGTGTTTTAAAAGTTTTCCAAGAATAATACCACTTCAAAAAGATTTGACAGAATCTTATATTTTCACCTTGACATAAAACTAGTTGGTCGACCGTTTCACATAAAAACTATAATTTTTTGAATCTTTCTTTTAAATATATTTCATTAATCAAAAAATATATTTTTGTCCAACTTATACTCTAATAAAATATACTCCAATTAAAATCTTCAAAAGCTACTGTTCACATATAGTTGTTCTTTATCTTTTAAATGTCAATAACGTAGTTGAGATTATTCTAAAGAAGCAGACAATTATGAGGATGTAATAACTAAATAAAAATATACTCAAAATAAATTACATGGATGACCTAACAAAATTATTTATAGACTAGGAGAAAGTTTGGTTGCACCAGACCAAAATAATAACTCAAAAGGACCATTTCTCCATCTCTTTTTTTGCTATTATATATGTTAACTCGTAAACTGTCTTGCCCAATTGTTTTAATTTTATGTGAATTTGTCCCATTAGTTTGCTGTAATTAAGAATTCCCAACAGATTGGTTTGGTAGCTTACGCACATCGCATCATCGATCATTCAATTAAATTGATGAATTTTAGGTCCACCTACTAGTTATACTCTCCTATCTAAGTCTAGGGTTACACATACGAATTTATGACACAACCACCTTTGGTGACCAGGAATAAATTAACTGGTTCTTTCAGATTGAGGCAAATTATTAGTGTCTGATGATAGGACCACAAATTATCAAAATTCCCAGCGACAATCTCAGGCTTCCATTTCAATTCTGACTAGAAATGTAATTGATAACCTAATTACACCTTGAATTCAAACCAGTTATATATATATTCTCGTTACATGCTAATTACACATACTTTCCATGTTTTCATTACCCATTTCAAGCTAATTCAAGCATAATCATGGTATATACTCATGCATGCACACAGTTATACACAACAGCTTACATCTTATCCTAGTTTACCAACACATGTTTTACAATAACCTAACATGCCTTTTCAACATAATCCTAAGTATTTATGGAAATGATTCCTTTCCTCTTCTTTTTTTTTTCTCTTAAAGATTTGAGCCAACCAGATGAGATACCATTTCACGAATCTTTTCTTCTATATTACCTATCACCTTCTTAGATCCAACATTTCTTCTAGATTGTAAACGCAACATATTACTTTCCTCATCATAATTAACTCATTTTAATCGTTTCTAGGTTCAAATTATACTTTATTTGTCAAATATATCAATTTTTTTTTTTGATAACGTGGGAACCACATGACCCGGAAAACATATTTTGTGGGTCCAGAGCATTTATAAACTCCCGGTTGTCCCAAGCTCTTACAGATTTGGGAAAGAGTGCTAGGACGACTCGAACCTCGTTCCCATAAATGAGAGCGAGGCCTGTTGCGGCTGCCCCCGGGGACCAAATATACCAACTCCTTATCCAACAATATCAATTCAAGTGTAACATAAAATCAAATTAACTCATTTTAATTATATATAAAATCAAACAACACAATTACTTTACAAGGCATTAAGCTTTCCAATCTCTTTACCTCGACAACTTAATCACACGGGTTTCCTCCCATATTCTTACTAAAATCTCAATCCAAAACAATCATATTACAAACTAGCTAGAACACATTAATTCATCCAACACAATCCAAGTTCATTTCTGCCTCCTATAGTTCAAAACCTTTCTCTTCCATTCATAGCTATGGCCAAAGCATTAACCTTTGCAAATCCAGGGATGTTTTCTCAATTATAACCTTAATTTAATTAAGATTAACAGTTAAAATAAATTACTAATTCAGTATAACTAAAAAAAAAAGAAGGAGGGGGGTCTTTTTATTTCACGTTGCAGTCACATGAATAGTCAATCGATTTTCTTCTTCTTTTAAGCTTCTCTGATCAGGCTTTGCATGTTAAAAAATGACAACAATGTTTAATTGCTTAAAAAACAAAGTCCCACCTTCTCCCATGACTCCCTCTATATTTATTCTTCCATATCTTCTCACAAGTCACAACCTCCCATCGTAACTTCGGATTCCCAAGTCTCTCCCCCTCCAGTTCAACTCACTACAAAGACCACCGCTACTCTTGATACAAAATGGCTCAAATGTTGCTCCTTTGGTGGTCAAAAACCACCACCAAGTCTGTTGATATTGATACCATTGCGACTACCAGGAAGATGGTAGAAAATATTGGCAGTACACAAAATTGTTTTTGCGGGTGTCTAGCAAAGCTTTTGAAGAAGCTAAAGAAGAGAGGAAGAGGGATTCGTGCTGCCGCTGCAAGTAGGCAATCTACATTCCAGTGCCGGTATGATCCATTGAGTTATTCTCTTAATTTTGATACAAGTGCGTGCGGAAGCATGGTAGATGATGAAGATTACTACCACTTCTGTGCTTTCATGTCAAGGTTTGTAGCCGCCCCGTCAAGAAGCAGTAGCACTACATCCTCTTCTTCAAGAATACTAGTGGCCACTTCTCCTAGATAGTCCCATGATTGCTGTCCTCTTAGTTTCTTTTGTTTTTGGAAGTTAATTTGTTTTAGGTTTTAGCCGCCGCTTCTGATGTGTACATTTAATGGAGGATCTGATCTGATCGCATCTTAAGTTTCATTCTCTTAGGTAACGAGAGTTGATTATTAATCCACAGAAGAGAGCTGGCAAGCTTCAAATGGGTTATGGATTTACTATACTCTCATGCTGATTTACCCACAATGCTAATTCGATAGATCGATGCTTTATATATATGTATATTTCTTCAGCTGTTGAGCTTTCATGGGAAATGATGGATACAGGAGAAGAGGTAAACTATGGTGACATTGAAGAGAGTAGGTGCTTTATAATTAATTAATCCAAAACTAATTTGG